>CM076991.1:104942020-106142020 GCA_039090855.1 Macrothele yani | reverse complement strand
TCAGGTGCAATAACAATTAAGGGGAGGTTAAAGTTTGTACATTTATTCTTATCAAGTTACTAGTAATGTTACAGTATAAGAAAGTAAAATGATTAGGAGAAGCAGCAGACGAAATTCTTTTTCTGGTTAGATTTTTCAAAATTCATTTAACAGAACTGCTTCCTTATAATTATTGCACGTTATAATTATACGGTACATGAGTAAGAAGTATATATGTAGATCGCATATCGTGATATTTTGTTTCCAACTTCGACGTAATAATTTTTCGCTCTGTCAGCCCGAGGGAGGAGAGGTTCCGGGCCCCATTTTCCCTCCCCGTGGGGGCGCCGCTTCATTCATGAACCTGGTAATTATACTGTGTGAGTGCATACTCAATAGGCAAAACATTAGAAATAGGGGTGATGGGCAGTGTTGACATGAGCTTCCCCCGCGCAGAGTGGAACAGACCCAAACCGAACGTAGGAGATAAATAGGCGGACAAACAGGTCTTCCCAACAGCGTACCGCAATCGACGAACATGGGTAAACGTGGTGATCTGAGAGACTTTGATCGTGTAAGCGTTGTCGACTCAAAACAGATTGGTCATTCTATCGCCCAAGTTTTAAGATCCTTAGGGTTCCAGAAGGCAACCATATCAAGGGTGTACCGCGAGTATACCGCGGTACACCCTTGATGTGGTTGTCCTCCACCATCGACGGACGTACCAGCGCCCAGAGAGCAAATGGTGGCCGACCATACTCCATTGATGACTGGGGCCGACGTAAATTATCCTGGGTCACACAGACCGATAGATTGGCAACGGCTGCGCAAATCACATCCAGGTTAAATGTCAAAGGCCCAAGCAGCGTCAGCGAGCTAACAGTACTGCGCATGGATTCTGGACAGACCGACAGACGTCTCGGGTGGAGTTGTGGACAATGCCGCAGCAGGCATGGCTGGCATTACCTTCGGAAACCTTCCGGGGTATAGTGGAGTCGATGCCTTGGCGTGTACTGGCCGTTATTCGCGCTAGAGGAGGATCAACTAGAGGTCTGCACGGGCTAGGCCGGGCTTTTTCACAGACACTTACAGCCGGGCCGGGCCAAGTCGACCCATTCTTTTTATCCAATGGTTAAGAAATGAAAAAGTTGTGTTTCTCGATTTCGTGGTCTGTTTAACTGTTTTGCTGGCTTTACTTACTTCCATGACATAGCCTGGGGTGTAATCACAGAGGCGAGGAGAGGCCTCACAGTGTTTTAACCATCAGTAGGTATTAAGGTAGTTCCACTTAAAATCTCTGCCTTATGTGTCCAATGGTAAAATTTCTTTACACATTTTCTTCGCAATAAATGTATTCCCAAGGTTGAAAATTTGTACATCGATAAAACTAACTTTAAGTTATAGCATGGGATACTTGCTAAAACATAACCATAATTAAGCAATCCAGCATTTGTTTGTCTACTGACGTCATCAATGTACTGGTTGCACCATCTATTATCAGTCTGAACATTGCTGACGGAAGAATGACTGATTTTTAATATAATTATGGTTATGCTTTAGCAAGTATTAATTATCCCGTGCTATAACTAAAAGTTAGTTTTATCGATGTGTAAATTTTCATATTTGGAAATACATTAATTGCGAAGGAAATATGTAAAGAACTTTTACCATTGGAAACATAAGGCAGAGATTTTAGGTGGAACCACCTTAAGATGGTAGAGGCACTTTGAGGTTTGTTACAACAAAAAATTTCGACCCCGACGCTTCTGTGTGTCGTGTGGGGCAGGGTATGGGATTGTCCGCAGTGGGGTGGGATGTGTGTGTGTGTGTGTGTGTGTGTGTGTGTGTGTGTGTGTGTGTGTGTGTGTGTGTGTTTGTATGAGAGAGTAGGACGACATCGATTGTTTCTCCTAACCCTAATTTCTATAGTGATTGACTTTTGTAGTGTTACCACCTGCGCTAGTTCAGAGAAAGGGTGATTTTCAACGCGCTTTTAGTCTTCCTTTTTTTCTCTCTTTACAGGTCATATGTTTCGATAATTGCCGAAGTTTAGTTAATATTTTAATGATTACATTCAATTAAATATTTTCAATAACATCCCTTTTCCTTATTTAATTTTCACAATTTAATAAAATATAATAGAAAGACAAAATTATACAAAATGTCACATCACGGACCGGGCCGGGCCGACTGTGTGTAATTTTTGAAACAGGCCGGGCTGGCCTCACCAAATAAGGCCCTTGCAAACCTCTATGATCAACACGCTGATTAGGTTATCTCTAAATAATGTCTTGTCCATTTAGTTTATAACATATTAATAAAAATTATGATGATCGTAATAATAGCTGGCGTTGCCCCTCTAGTGGTAAGTAGTTAAAATTCCCAGTCGGGCGACATAATTTTTTGTTAACTAACTACGTCAAAGAATGATGTGCCTATTTCTTCTGTACATTCTTCTCTATGTGGATTTAGTAATGGCATAAATCATTCCTTCTTGAGAGTTCATCATTCACCGAAAAGTCATTCACGAACGATTCAATTTGCAGGTTTTCACTGCCGTCCCGATGGCGCAGTTGTCTAAGCGCTGGCTTCTGACCATTCATCCAAGATGGGTCCGGGTTCGAATCCCGGTGGGGCATGGATGTTGTGTTTGTCTTTCGGCACTGGCTCTCTCTGTTATTTGATACATTGGCATACTGTATCACATGTTCGCTATATAATTTCCTGCTGTACATGTCTTGAATATTTATTTTAATATCGGTGTATATGTATGTCTTGAATATTTGTTGTACACTGTGTCCTAAATACTGTATCTGTATGAACTCAAGAGCAAACTTAAACCTCCAAACCAACAAACAAAAGGAAGGAGAATGTATCGATGGATATCGTGGAGTTATATAGATGTCGAGAGATTACGAGTCGATTGCTAAATGTTGATACAAGACCTTTTGAGATATGTGATCGACGAACAAGTGTCGTTGTTGTATGATTGATATCTGTGTTGAAGCCAGCTAGATTATTTTCTGGCAGTGGATTATATCGATGTCCTGAAGTTCAGTGAGTGGAAGCATAGAGACGTTGGAATTGTATGCAGTTCACTTATGCTGATTCTTCCTTGGTCCTAGAAGTCCTTATTCACGTAAATATTATCGAAGAAATATATGTTCATCGAAGTTCACTTCGAACATTAACTAGCAGAGACACATAAATTCACGTAAACTTACTGCATATTTGAAGCATAAATACTATAACTCGTTAAATAATGTAAGCTTTCATTTGTATTTGTTTCCATGTATCGCAGTTTCTAGAAAGATGATTCGAAAAAGAAAAAAAAATCGTTTTACATCGTATAGGCATAAATCAACCCCAAAAATTTCCATGTATACTTTAACAATGTATTACCTTCCCTCTCTCTAAATCATATTTCTTTGCATTCTTGTTTTTCTAGTGTTCATTCTTGTCATTCTAGCGACAAATTGTTTTTGCATTGCATTCTTCTTTTTCTAGTGCTCATTCTTGTCATTCTAGTGACAAATTCTTTTTGCATTGCATTCTTGTTTTTCTAGTGTTAATTCTTGTCATTCTAGCGACAAATTGTTTTTGCATTGCATTCTTCTTTTTCTAGTGCTCATTCTTGTCATTCTAGTGACAAATTGTTTTTGCATTGCATTTTTGTTTTTCTAGTGTTCATTCTTGTCATTCGAGTGACAAATTCTTTTTGCATTGCATTTTTGTTTTTCTAGTGTTCATTCTTGTCGGGGACTCAGGCCAGGCTTGTTTCCATCCTTTACGAAAGCATTCGCTCCTGTTGGGCACGTGACCACATGAAACTCTCCTTTGTTTTATGTATTTCTGGCTGTCTAAGGCCCTCACCACAACAGATATTCTCGGTATTCGTCGTCAAAAACGTCGTATTTTTCAATGTCTACATACTAATTAAAACAGATAAGGCGTGAAGATGAAAAAACAGCAGCAAAGAGAAATATATATATATATATATTCACGTTTGGAAATCGTATCAAAACATATAATTCTGTTACGCATATTTAAATAGCATGAAAGCATATTTTTGTAATGAAATTCAATAATTTTTGCTTTAAAATGGCATTACCTTCTTTATACAAAGCATGAACCGGATATTTATTATTTATTGCGAATTTATTATGTATTGTACTTCAGTACAAGCTACGCAAAAAAATAAAGAAAATAAAAGGAGTAAAAGAGATTTCATTCTTTGTCAATGCCGTCGCTTATGTAGGTAGGACAATAGGGACAAGAATTATACATTTCGGCATCTGGACGCCTTATTTCAAGACCATAATGCGCTGACGCCCAAAGCGTGTTTCGCATTAGCTGTGTTTAAACATCCATGTTTACCAAGGGAAAGAGGGCAAAAAAAATGTCCAAAGAAACCTGTTAGGCAACGAAAGTTTTGTATAACTGCTATCACGGTGGAAGAAGCTAAATTACAGGCATAAAGAAATGCAGTGACCTCGCCTAATATTAAAGTGTTCGCCTTGTAGGATTTTTTAGCTTCTTCACGATTGCTGACATATCGTAATAGTGTTGTTGTCACTGCGCCTCCGAAATTCTAGAGAACTGTTGGAAAATTTAGTGATTCAAGATTATCTTTTGGAAGAGTTAAAGTAAGAAGCGTAATAAACATAGCAAAAAAAAAAAAAACAGTTGAAAAAATGGCTGTATCTGGAAAGAAAGACAGATAAGGAGTTGGCAGTTTTCTTCGATTTCCGGAACCCCAGTGGCGCAGTGGTCTTAGCGCTGACTTCTGACCATTCGTCCGAGATGGGTCTGGGTTCGAATCCCGTGAGGCATGGATGTGGTTTTTGTGTTATGGCTCTGGCTCTCTGCCTTCCCTGGAGTCAGTGACCCTAAATTAGGAAAAGGAGTCCGCGCTTATAGTCCATCGAGTTGCTCACGGTGGTCGTTACTACTCCCCTCTCCCCCTCCGAAAAAATTCTTTTGCGCTCGATAGCCAGAACAGAATTGTGAGCAAAATGGATTCTTTACAAAGTTTCGTTTCAGGGTATCGCAGATACTATATGTTTCTGTTTCGTGACGTGAATATTTTGCATTCAGCATTTATTTCCCAGTCCGATTTCGAAAAAGAATTTTGCATCCGATATCTGCAACTTAAGTCAGTTTTTTTGTGTAATTATCAACCCTTCCCGTTCCCACCAGGGTACGTAAATTCAGTTTTTCAGTCTGTTGACACCCAACACGGTGTTTAGCGGTCAGCTTGAAAAAAAAAGAATTACGTATTTTAACATCGCCAACGCTAATTACGCTTTATATTATATACAAAGCTGCTTCTGTAGATGTAGTAGATCCCACTAGGTGGCGCAATACTTGATTTCTTGTCAGAAGACTACCCACTGTGCATGTTGCGAAAATTTACACACACACACACACTAAGGAAGAAAAGGAAAGCATTGTAAGTGCTTTAGCGTTGTTTTTCTTGGTTCACTGGTCCGACAGACGGAAATGACCAGTATTTGATTTGGGTAAAATGCCTGAAACCCGGCACCCCACACAAAGTAAAAAGAAAGGGGGGGGTGGCTAAGTAGATTCCAAACTAATGCCATCCAAGCTAGTTTGATTTGGACCTTCGGAACCCACCGTAGGGGAGACTACACACGGAAGGGGAGACTGACACTTGCAAATTGCAAATGGTAGCTTTCAATTTCTGTCTTTGCAGGAGCCCCTTTCAAACAAATGCTTTTTTAGCGTTCGGCAATTTCTTTTTACTCCGTTTCTGTCATCTCAGTTTTTGTCGATCTCTTTTGAAGATTGAAGGCCCTCTAATTTTTGCAAATGGAAGATGGGTGTGACGTGGGAAAGTACTGCCGTTGGTTCCTTATTTTAAAGTGCTTCTTAAACCAGTGGCGCCGATCTGACACTGCTTATATAGTTCCCCAATTTAACAGTAACACAGTGGTTTTTTAGCGTTCTCAGAGATATAATAATGTTACGCATTATTATTTCTCTGAAAACGCTATTTAGAAGTTTCAGAGCACTTCCATACACATGAATTCTCTCTCTGTCTCTCTCTCTCTCTCATGGAACAATATATAATTGACCGTGACTAAATACGGGCTTAGATAAGCAAAAACGTATTTTCCCAAAAAATGTTATCAGTTATTGACTGCCCTATCGCGATATTTGTGTCGTTCTTGCGTGTAATAGCGCCCACCGTATGATAAATTGGTTACGGGTGTTTGTTTCAATTACAGCGCCTCTCTCCTTTCCCTGGAACCAGTAGTCCTAAATTGCAGATGGGTGTATAGTTTTTAGAGTTGCTCATGGTGCTTTATACAAAATTAAAAAAAATTAATTGGATCGTGTATTCTTAAATAATAAAGTCGATGCCCAGTTGTCCATCAGGTGTCTTTTTCGGGAGCGCACGTACTATTCTGTAATTTCATACAGTAAGTTTCTTTTAATATGTGCATTGCGTTCTTCTGTTAAAAAATTCCAGGCAAAACTTCCCAATCATGGCAGCATGTTGAGGATTTATTTGATGTGTTTAATCGAACGTTAATTCATTTGCTGAATTAACACAGACAATTTCTGGTTACGTTATATGTAATATAGGAATTACATTAGTTATCTGGTTCCTTAATGGCCGACACTTTGCACATCATTATGTAATTTATACATTTTTTCTCTTTACTCGTCGGTTCCCCATTTCGTGACGTGTCGTCATAAGCAATTAGTTGCTAGTTACGCCAGACCTGACTGAAACTGTTGTCTTACTAAAAGAAGTACGTCCGCGATGTCTTTTACAACTACTAATCGCAAGCGTTTCAATGTAGTTTGTTTGCTGAATAGGATAGGTTGCCATCAATCCTGGGTAGGATAGGTTGCTCTCAATCCTCAGTAGGATAGGTTGCCCTCATAGGTTTTTCATTTAACTAATACTAGGCACATCAATATTTATTCTTCTCGTTTACGTTGTTTCTCCTTCCCTCTCTCTCTCTCTCTCTCTCTGATCCATTCTCCGTGACGTGCTGGCATGGGTGGCTCTAAACTCCCATCCTTTCTTCTGCCGCTAAGAAAACTGCTACACGGCGGAAAACTTCCACACCGGTAGACTCCTACACCTTCTCATACAAGGGGATGTACACAAATTGCGCTTCGTTTGGAGATCTTGTCAGCGTGTGTGAGAGTTTTCCTAGGGAAACAAAGCGAAATGTACGAGTTTCCTAGTGACATAAATGCGTACGTAGGATTATAATACCACAAGGTTTATGTAGAAGATTTCCAACTCAATCGATCTTATGATTTTAATATTTGGCATGTGAGAACATGCAATACAAGCTAATTAAGAGAGACTCAACGAATCGGTCTTCAGGTGCTGACAAAGCACCTAGGTTTGCGGGCCTTTTTTGAAGATCTTAAATTACGACCTATTGTATTTTATAAACGCTAATAAAAGTCACTCACCGGATCATTTATCAGCTGTTTACAATGCACGTAGGCAGCGGGCCTTTTCAAACTATCTTAAGTTAAAAACCTTGCGTCAACTTAATCTGACATGCGCATTTATGTCACTAGGCGAACTCGTACATTTCGTTCTGGTCTACTAGGAAAATTCCCACACTTTGACAAGATCTCCGAACGAAACGCAATTTGTGTGCATCCCCTTATAGCATGAGAAGGTGTGCGAGTTCACCGGTGTGGGAGTTTAACTGGATCTGCCGGCATACGCAAATTCTTGCCTGTTACATAAATCGTGACTGGCATTGTTGCAAGTATCATAAACGTTGATATGTATAGGCAACTGGTTGCCTTTATGCTATTATAAAATTAAAAAATAAACCTAGGCACCGAAATTTCTCATCGAGCAGCTGAAAATGTATTTTACACGTACATTATTTTGAGCAGCTTTTCTGAAGATGCTGGTTGCTATGTTGAGCATTTGCGGGAACATTAAGAAATTATTTTTCATCAACTGGTTTTCGTTGGAAATTTCTTTTCTTATCCATTTCTGCAGGAAGCTTGCAAAAAGAGCAGTTGCGTAGCGTGTTCTACGCAGGAATTTTTGGAGTCTGTCTGGTATTTCAGATCTCTAAATGTTCATCACGCCGCTTAACGAGGTATTTTTCTTTTGTCGTTTCTGTTGTTATTCCCCTAGTACTAAATTCGCAATGATTGAGACGTGCAAAAAAACTAACTTAACATTCGTTTTTAGAAAGAAGAAACCTGTAGATGAAGAATATGCACTCCTTTTGATGTCTATGATGCGAAGTATGTTCGATTTTCTTATTATCCTAAGAATAGCTGTTCTGTTAAGTTTCGAATGGCATTTTAGAGTGATATATTCCCGTGGAAATAAATTCATGCGATTTGTGTACCGTTTGAGTGGCATTAATTTAGCCTGATATAATACCTAAAGTACAGTTGTGTGCTTAGCTGGCTACGAAAATTCCTATGGGTTGTTAACATAGAACTACAGTTTCCATCAACCACAATTTTTTGAGGCCTACAAACAAGCGTTTTCGTCTTCAACCTGATCAAATTCGATTGGTGCGCAGTCCGCAGCCAGATTTTACACGACTCACGTATTTGCTACTGAAGTGATTGATAGATCTGAAAGTGTTGAAGCATTCGTGAGTCACATTAGTTTTTCTATTAAGTGGTTTTGTTTGGCGGCATAGTGGTTGTGTTTGGCGATTTGAGAGCCTTCATGCAACAAGTTTTATACGAAATTCAAAGAGAAACTTTACGTTTGGTACGCGTTTCGCTCTTATAGGACAGTTCATTCCTTTCATATTATTTTAGTGTGTGAATGTGTGTGTTTCGAGGTTTAACGACCACCGTGAGTAGCGCTAAGGGCTATAAGTAGTCGCCAAGCCCAAATTTCGGCGCAATGGTTCCAAGAAAGGTATATATACCACTCATGCTTCACCCGGGACTCGAACCCGGACCCATCTCGGGCAAGCTAGCTACGAACTCCTACCTCCCATCAGAGCCCGACTTTGGTCAGTCGAGGCCCTGTGCACATCCTATGTCCGAGGCCCCTTCGATCAAAAATTTTCGGTCAAGAGTTGAAAAGAACATGTTCTGAAAAATATTTTGTTGCAAGCAGTTTCTCTACGAGTAGTAGTAAAAGCATTAAAACACATCCCACATGCTAGTAAACTTTATAGCCAAATGTGTCTTGTAATACACGAGCATTCACACCAGTTGTACTTCTCCGCAACCTCAGAGCTTACAGCTGTAACAATAATGGCTCTGGATTTTTTGTTTTTTGTTTTATAATATCATTTACGGAAGCAAATAACTATCCTCCCAGAATTATAATTTAAAACCTCCAGTTTACTATAAACTTTATGGAAATGATGAACTGATAGTAGTTTAAGCTGTAAGAAGTAATCCCTTACAAAGTGTTACACCTGACCACACACACTGTGTGCTAAATTATTGCAACAGTCCATATAAATTATTATAACAGCAGCGTTCGAATTACCTGGTCCACTGGCCACTGGCCAGAAAAAAATTTAATCGGGCCAGTGAATTATTTATGCTACTGGCCCGGATGGCCACTATTTTTTTTGTCAGGTTTGTTTTGGAATTTACAGGTTTATAAAGAACTGAACCAAATTTCAAAATATTGAGGTTTGTTTATGGCAGTTTTTGAATTTTTTGAAATTCAGGTATTTACTACTCAAAATCTGAATATCGGAATTGCATATCATACTTCAGTTTTATGAAAATTTTGGCCTGAAGGAAACCGAGGTCCAAATCAGAATATTTGGATTAAGACAGCACCACTTTTTGCCCAAGTAATGACCCCAGAGTACGGGTTTTTTATTATACTTTCCAACTAGAGGATGAAGACCCATTTACGCATTGGCTTTGCCCATCTGTCTGAATTATGCCCACATGGGAGAACCTCCTGCCTTTCACACAGAAGCAAAGCATTCTATGAAGGTGGCTTTTGGTATGTTGCAAAGTGCTTCATAATCAATCAATGCATTGTACTCACTGAACTGTATATATATATATATTCAATTTGGTGACTTAAAAAAGAAACCTTTTGATTTTTTTTATCAATTTTTTTCAAAGTAGTTTGGAGGTCCCCAAAATTCTGAGGCCCTGTGCACGTGCAGAAATTAGGCCCTGCCTCCCATCCTCCCTGACCACTTGGCCATCGGGATAGCTTTAATATTGTTCAGAAAAGCAGTAGATGGAAGTACCGATCACCGAACCATGTTGGAAAATTACGACTTCTCCGGTGGTGAAATGGTCGGCAGCGCGTGCTTTTTGGCATAGAATCAGAGTTGAACCCATGCTTCAGATGAGGTAGAGATAGACATCGCCCGTGCCTGAGGCATTTGTGGTGTATTTGTTTGTTTGGGGACTTTACGACTACCGTGAGCAACTCTATGAGTTATAAGCAGTCGTCCGTCCCCAGGGTCGTAGCCAGAAATAATTTTTGATGAGGGTTTCTTAATTGAAAAATAAGTTTCACCGTACTTTATCCATATGTTAATTTTTTTCTCTGTCACATTTTACTTGCACATGAAATTCTTTTATTTAATACTCCCTATTTTTCAAATACAGACTTGCTAATATATGCTATACTATTTACAAGTATACAAATCTATCTACCCTCTCTTTATTTAAGTACGGCATTTCGGGGAGGGTTTAAACCCCCAAAACCCCTCTTTGGCTACCGTCTTGCCCGTCCCTAATTTAGGACCATTGGTTCGAGGGAAGGCAGGAGTCAGTGCCGAAACTCAAACACATCACCCATGCCATGGAGACTCGAAGCCAGATCCTACTCAAACGAATAGTCAGAAGCCAGCGTGTGTGTTTATGGTTCAGTTCCATCCCTGAAAGCAGTGACCCTGAATTAGGGACGGGCAACTTCTCGTAGCACTTGATACTCATGGCGGTCATTAAACTCCGAAGCAAAAAAACAAAAAAAAAAAAAAAAAAACAATGTATTTCTCGAAAAGGAAGAGTTGCACCTCAACATAATTTTTTAATAAAATGGATCAATACCTCCCAGAAGTCGGTTGTCAAAAATTCCCTTTGAAACTTCATGATCCTTAAATACCTGGGATTTTTTCGTTGACGTGCTGAATACTTTCGTAGAAGTTTTCTGCTAATTCACGTTTATAGCGTCATTATTGAGATATTTAATTTTTTGAACAAATGAAGGTTGATTTTAACATGTTTTATGGTCAGCTTCGTGATGTTCTATTTTTATCATCCAATGAAGTGTCTTTTTTTTTTTTTTTTTTTTTTCCCTTTTCGTGGGAGTAGTCGCATTCCTCATCTCGCCAGGCCCACTGTGTGCCACTTTTTTTTTCTCCACTCTTAAACGACTGCGGAATCTTGATGGGAGAAAAGACACTAATGTAATCTGACAACCACATCGTCGTTCCGTGCATCCTGCAAATTCACCCTCATGTCAATCCGATATAGTCTTGTTCTACATGCATGTAGCTTTCCAAAGTTTCTCCATCTTATGATTTATGACATTCCCAAACTAAGACTGATAAAATAGTTTTTTTCCGACATTTTTTTATATTCCGAGGGGTTACCATGGAATAAAAGAAAAGGAGGAGTGTGAACCCAGTTGGTCTCTTACGTTATGACGCATGTAGCGTGGGTGAGTCATGTGGTTTCTACCCAAAGTATTCTTATCAAATTAAGCTGTTCTTTGCAATGAGTCGGAAAGTGGCCTTTGAGCTAGGGGATTTGCTGAAGGGAAAAAAGGGCAGCAAATGATTTCACAGTTGTTTGATTTTTTGTTTTATTTCTTTTTCGCAGATTTCTATGACCCACATTTTACAGAATGCCTTTGCCATTTTCCGTGCTTCGATAATCATTGTAAGCTGGATTGAGAGGCATGCGCAATGCTTGTGTACACTGCATTAAATGCTGCCATTCATTTACCTAATGATCCGTAATACGTTTCATCTTCGCTCATCTTTCCCTGACTTTGTGTCACTGTGAAAGTGCTATTCGATTTGAATATTTTGTTATGTTGTTTCGAAGAAATGTTTTAATTTATTGTTTCTTCTCTGTTAGTTTTCACTAAGAACTGAACTTGAAACGTTCTCCAATTAGAACCTCTTTTTTTCTACCTAGCTTTATAAAGTGTTTGAGCTTAATTTAAGGTACCGTTAAAAACTTCACGATCATCTTTCGTATCTTAAAGGCAAATCTTTTTCAGATCATTCATTTATTTTTTTCTCTTTTTCGTAGAAATTTAAATCTTACGTTTCAATTTGTTTTGTTCCTCTCAGAATAATGTGAATTTTCTAGAAGTTTTAACGCTTCAGTTTTTAGAAGTACATATTCACTTTTTCACGTAATTCCAACCCCCCTTTTTTTTTTCCAGCATCAGTTTTCCGTTTGTTGCGTGTAATTAGTGCGCCTTTTTCACTTTTCTTTTCGTGCAGTTTAAGGGAGGAAAAGTTATGAACCTTATAGCTGATATGTGATTCTTCCACTGTTAAGCTTGTTTCGCGTTTGGAATTTCTCGGAACCGTCACATGATTTTTTTTTTTTTTTTTTTTTTTTGAGTTCTTAGGTTTCTCTTTGAAGATACTTTTATTAACTACGCGTACATGGTCCTACACTCTGGACTCTTTTAACTATGGCTTAAAAACTAGTCAGTTTTTGTGCCTTTCAAAAAGCACAAGCGAACTGCTCAACATAATCAACGCCCAGTATCTATTGATTGCTAGCAGAAACCCACATTTTTTTTATCCATTCCACTATATCTCCTATTACGAAGATGTATTGATATACATCTTATAAAAACTGAAGAGTGTGACACCATCGCGGAAACTTTTCATTGTTTTTTGTTTTGTTATTATTGGGGTTTACCCACCACCGGGAGCAGCTCTGGGCTACAAGCACTCGCCCGTCCCTAATTTAGGCCAACTATTGGGTTGTAGGAAAAGTCATGACGTATTTTAGCCATGTTTTGCAAAGGTCATTTATTGATAGAAAGAACAAAGATCAACCAATGATATAATGCACGTTTTGTTCGATAACCTTTTGCCATCTTTCAGTGAGCTGCATAATGCCTCGTTCATAGAAGGACCTGTCTTTCGTGGCGAAAAACTGCACAAGGTGCTGAAAAGACTGTTGAAGAGAGCGAAACAAGTGAAAGTCTGACAGCGCAAGGTCAGGCGAGTATGCTGGGTGTGGCAACACATCCCACCCCAGCTCCAATAATTTTTGGCCGATGATCAAACTTGTGTGTGGTCTCGCGTTGTCGTGATGGAACACAACACCTTTGCGATGAACGAGTTCTGGACGTTTCTGGATGATGGATTTGTTCAAACTGTCCAATTGCTGACAGTACACATTCGAATTGATTGTTTGGTTCCGTGGTAAGAGCTCGAAAAACACGACACCTTTAAAATCCCACCACACTTATATAGACCAGAACCTTCCGCTGATGAATGTCTGCTTTGGATGTCGTTTGAGGCGAAGCGGCACTTCGGGACCAAGACCGTTTGCGCAGCACATTGTTGTACACAATCCACTTTTCGTCACCAGTTATCAGTCGCTTCAAAAAAGGATCGTTTTCCGCACGTTTCAATGAGCATATCGCAGATGTTTACACACGCCGTCAATTGAGCTTCTTTGAGTTCATGAGGAACCCACACATCGAGCTTGCTTACGTATCCCAGCTTCTTCAGGTGGTCGTGAACGCGTGAATGATGGATGTGCAACGTGTCTGCAATCTCTCGTGTCGTGTAACGTGGGTTTGGCTCGATCAATGCCTTGATTTGGTTGTCATCAACCTCGATTGGCCTACCGGACCGAAGAGTATCGTTGAGGTCAAAAACACCAGCACGGAATTTTGCGAACCACCGCTGGCACTGACGTTCTTGTAGAGCATTATCACCGTACACTTTACGCAACTTTTCACAAACTTGACGCGCGTTCTTCCCTTTACGGAAGTAAAACAGTAAAATATGGCGAAAATGCACAGTTTGGTCTTCCATCTTCAACTTGATGTCAAATCTCCGCAAATCAGCCAAATCACTCACTATTCCTTTTAGACTGCAGCTAGAACTGGCACCTGTCGAATGACATAGCGATACGCATGTCTCTAGTACTTCCAAAACCGCCCAACCGCCATCGGGTGTCAAAATGACTTTTCCGACAACCCAATAGTTCCAGGGAAGGGTCAGAGGCAGTGCCGTAAGGCAAACACAACATCCATGCCTCACCGTGATTCGAACCTGGTCTATCTCGGACGAATGATCAGAAGTCATCGCTTAGACCACTGGGGGCAGCTTTCATTGCTTTGCAGGATGTCTTTCAGTCATTGAACTGGGAAAGGCAAAGGGATAAATAATAATGGAGATTATTTAATCCACCTCTGTTTTGCTGACGACATAGCCATTTTTGCAGGTACCCGCTTCAAGCTGCTGAGAACCCAAAGTTTGCCTGTGTCCGGACTGGAACTCGCATCCCTCTGCTCCGGACTCGAACCCGCATCCCTCCGCTCCGCAGCCGAGTGCTTTCTCACCATGTGCTTTGTGACATGTGCGTCACATCTGTGGTATGTCACACAGCAGAGTATGTATGATCTAGGAACTTGCGGACAAGAGTGAAGAAGTGGGCTTAAAAAAAGAACTTAAAAAGAATTGACGAAAGAAAACAAAATTGATGTTCAATGCTTTTACAGAGACTTAAGATTTAGCGTTTGATACAACAGTTCTGGAAGTAACCGATGCCTACCTACATTTTTACCTTGGACAACAGATATCAAGCGAGGGCCGCATGGAAGAAGAAATAAGTAGGCATATAGAACTTGGTGGGAGAGCATTTCGAAGAAACAGTACAATGTTCAAGGGATTCTTACCATTATGTCTTAAAAGAAAAGTGCTTAATCAGTGCATCTTCCAGTTCTTGCTTAGGATTCAGAGACATGAACCTTAACTAAGAAAGACATTTAGAGCTGCAAACAGCTCAAAGAAGCATGGAGAGATGCGTTCTTGGTACATCCAGGAAAGATAAGAACAGGAATACATGAATGAGGGAAATGACAAATCTTGACGACGTCAAGATCAAAGTGAAGACCCAGAAGTGGCAGTAGGTTATACATATTGCTAGAAGAACTGACCACTGTGGGACAACTGGAATACAAATTAGATACCTGGGTGCAATAGAAGACCCAGAAGAAAACCACATATCAGAAGCTTTACTGATTTTCAAAAGCATATTGGAGTGACTTTGAAAAGATTGACTCAAGACAGAAAGTTGTTGAAAAGGCTATGGGAGACCTTCATCCAGAAGTAGATTGATAATGGTTATGATGATAATGATGATATATACACTCTATTGACAAAAATCACCGGACACCTAGCAGAGAAACACAACATAGACATACATTAGTATGGTGCTGGTCCACCTTTGGCCTTAACGCATGCTGACTGTAACGACTCTCCTGAGGCTTCGACGTCTTCTATCACTGATTTTCTTTGGTCTGCCTGTACGTTTTGCTGCTTCAGGCACGCCATGTGTCTTCCACTTATTCATTACATCCAAAACAGTTGTCTTGGGTATGTTTAAACGCCTCTCGGTTTTTCTTATGGATAACTCCCTAATATAATACCCAACAATCTTTTCCTTTCTCAAAGTCAGTTCTCTCCCTCCGCGACATTTTCACTCAACCTCACAGTGCGATATGATCGCGGTCAGCTGCAGGTTTGTTTTTATATCGTTCGCAGCTGTACCGCGCATCTTTAACCCTTTAACCGGCTGGAACGAATTAATTCGGGGTTTCCATAATAAGCCGAAATCAGCTGTAATGAATATACTTGCTGTCTAAGAAGTGAGTAGAACGCGGTTGGAAGGAGTGAACCTGAGGCATCAGAAGCGTTGCTTTCCCCCTTAGTTTTGTTATTCAAAGTGGTCATTTACGGGAATGGCTAACACCAAACCTTTCTTACTGATTAACTGCTGATAGGACTATAACAACGATGACCAACCTGAGAAATGAGAGAGAGCGAGAGAGAGAGACGATATTTGAGTCGTTTGTTTCTGCCTAGTAGCATGATGTCCGTATCATGGGGACTAGACACTGATACAATAACACAAACCTTTTACTTTCATTCCTTATGCCATAGTGTAGACAAGAAGAGAGGACTAAAAGAGAGCACTTATCACCTGTGGCAGGTTTCGTCGGCACTACTGAGATGAGGAAAAGAAACGAATTGTTTAACCGTAGCTTTGGTTAAACCGCCACTGCTATGTGAGCATTTCTGTATGGGCAGCTAGTAAATTTTGGACATCATCTGATTGAAGTACATTGGCCGCTTAAAGGGTTAACAACGCAGCGGATCCGTTTATTTGCTTTTGAAGGGGTGTTCGGTGACTTTTGTCAGTATAATGTACATACACAGGGCGGTGTGAAAAGGGCGCTCTAAAAACTCGCAGGGCGATTCTTTGAGCAAATTCAAGCGAAAAATGTTCCCTAACATTTCTTGGTAGGTTTAGGATACGAGTATGTTTATTTGTTCATTTACACACACACACAAACACACACACGCACGCACGCGCGCGCGTAATTCCTATATCCTTCCAGTTCTTACATATGGATCAGACCTGAATTAAGAAAGACATACATATGCTGTGCAAACAACTCAAAGAAGCATGGAGAGATGGATGCTTGCTGTGACCAACAAAGAGAGAAACTCGTGGATCAGGAAGATGACAAGATTGGATGACATTATGAGGTTACAAACAGCTCAAAGAAGTAAAGTCCCTCAAGTAGCAATGCGGTAGACATACTTCCAGAATTGTCTACCGTTGGACAACGGAAATACTAGACTAGATGCCAAGGGACAGGAGGAAACTTAGGAAAACCCACATGGAAATTGAGTGGATGAAATTCGAAAGTATGCTGAAGGGACGTAGAATCTAGCTCAAGACAGGGAGTTGTGCAAGTAACTTCGGAAGATCTTCACCTATAGCAGTAGATTAATACCGGTAGATTATATATCAATTCACTTCTGAATGGTCTCCCCAAGTTTCTTCCACATCTAAATTCATTTGTTTGGGTCAGGCAATGGTTATGCTGTATGTTAATTTTATAATTGATTCTCATACAATTTATGTCTTTGACTCTTTACTTAAGGAGTCCCCTTCTGAAATTGACTAATACAGTACAGGCAGAAACCCAGACTCCTTGGTCGGGGTGAAAACGGTGGGAACATTCAGCATGTCTAGCTCTTGGAAAAAAACCCCTGCTAGATGGCTCCTATTGTTTCTGCCTTTATTTTAAATACACCAGACCTTAAATACTCAAGAAACGCATATAGCGTATTAAATCCGTTTATTTTTGTGGTGTAGTAAGCACAAAGATTTTCCAAGCTCTCGCACTCTACTGCGAGAAAAATTACATATATGTTTCATGAGTATCAGACTGATGGATCGTGTACCCAATTAGCCAAGCTTTCGCACTCTACTGGGAGAAAAACGCTATCTATATCCGTTTCATGAGTATTGTTTCTGCCTAAAGCCTCATTATTTTCTCCTGTTCGGTCGTTGGTTGTTTTTCTGTGTAAAAGTCTTTCCTGTCAAATAGGTTGCTGCAGTCCTTTAAAAATGGTATACATTTTGTCTGTTTTTGCTCGTAGTTTTTTTATTTATCCTCTTCTCTGTTTAGGTTGTCAAAACTAGCATGGCCATTTTTTTTTTCATGTACATGTTACCGCTTTTAGCTAGAAAGCCGTTAATGTGCACATTAACTAGCTAAACTGATTTGCTCCGTTGACGTGCGGAATCAAGAGTTCTCTGCATTTTACCTAGGTAATGTGCACATTAACGGCTTCCGTATCGTTAAAGTTTAAAAGTTTGTTTCTCTCATTTCCTTTCCCTACACCTTCCCCCTCTCCCTCCACTTTTAGTTTGGTTTCGCCTGTTTCTCTCATTTCCTTTCCCTCCACCTTCCCCCTCTCCCTCCACTTTTAGTTTCGTTTCGCCAGCGTCTAGTCGTCGCCGGTTGTTTTTATTTCTCATAATTTTCGTCGGCTGCCAGTGCGTAGCATAGCTAATTCTGTTTTCAAATTCGTTTCTGCCTGTTAGCGCGTGAATTTGTGTCGTGATTTTTTTAAAGCAGATAAATTTAACTCCTAGTATGCAAGCTAGCACCGAATTGGTGAGTAAAATGAGCAAATCTAAATGTACCACAAATAGGTGTGCTTGTCGCAAAAACTAATTGCTTTGTAATTCAAAGTGTCACCAATCTTTAGATTGCACTAATAAGTAAGCATAATTTTATATGTTTTGCAAATTCATTTCCTTAATTATAATAATATTTCAATCCGTTTGATTCTTTCTATTATAGTTTTTTAATTGATTGATGATTGATTCTATCAACTAATTTGTTGATTGTTTGATTGTATTAACTTGATTCTTTATATATCGAAAAATAAATAAATAACATTATGTTAATTTAAGCGTACAGAAACGTTGCGCTGTTGTTCCAGCAAAGATCTTATTTTCACTTTAACGAATGCCTAGTAGGTAATATGCAGATTATCTAGGTAATTTGCAGATTACCTAGGTAATTTGAGCAATGAAACAATTTTCGGCACCTTAACGGATCACCCTAGTTAATCTGCACATTACCTAGATAATCTGTAGAATAACTGATTTCTGCACTTTAGCGGTAACATACCAGTGGCGGCTCGTCTTTGGAAAAATAGGTGAAGAGGTACAAGAGCAGTATGAAAAGATAACTACTGTCTACAATGAAAATCCCTTAATGAGGACTTACCTATTTTTTGTATATTAAATCAATTTTTCTTCCTTTTAAAGCTGCAAATTTGTTGATTATGTCGTCATAAAATGGTTAGATGGTTGTTTCCTCGTGAGCATCAATAAAATGTCTTCCTGAATAGAAATATTTGCCAAGAAGCAAGTCTATCTTGGGAACTAGTGTTTCTTGAGTAAGTTTGTATTCTTTTAAGAAAACTTCTTTCCACTGGCACACTTGTAGATGGAATTGTTAAACTGAGGAAAACCAATTTATAATCTTCTGTAAAAATGTCTGTCTCCGTGAAACACTCGAAGGAGTTCTTGAGTCAATATATTCCTTAATTTTTCATCGGCATATACAAGACTCAGTTCATTTTTAAGGCGCTGGTGTTTAGTAAATATGTTTCCGTAAAAATGTAGATTTTCAAGAGCGCGAGAGGGAAAGCATACATTAAATTATTCGAATTTGGTTGTGTCAGCAAGTCAGACAAATTGAAGTTTCTTACAGTCTTGAAATCTTATATCCATTTCCATAAGAATCTGGTCTAAAATTTCAAAATGTAATTGTTTATAATTTTGAAAAATTGTTTCCTGTGTAAGAGCAGCATATTCCCGTGCTTATTTCTGAATGGTGAACAAACGAAGCAATTCCACTGAGGCTTGAAAAAAGTATTCGACACTTAGAAATTTTGGAAAAACTCTGGTGTAATACAAGATTCAAACGATGAACTAAGCATTGAACAAAAACAGCTTGAGAAGCTTTATCCTTGACTTTTTTCTGTATCCCATTTAAGTGTCCAGACATTATACATCGTAACATTGTCCTATTTATTTGTGTTGGTAATCAAACTGTTCCTAAATTTTGTCTAGCATTTTGTATAAAGCTTCTAACGTTCTATTTTCATTCACATCATGGAAACCCAAAAATCCCTCAACCAATACACCTTCCGAATCAACAATCAAAAATTATTTAATTTTTGACGTGATCGTTTATATATTCAGAAATCATCATCATCATCATCATTGTCAACCATTATCAATCCACTGCTGGACGAAGGTCTCCCCAAGTTTCCTCCACAACGGTCTGTCTTGTGCCAGTCTCCTCCATGTCACCCCTGCATACTTTCGAATTTCATCCACCCATCTCCCATGTGGTCTTCTTCTGGGTCTTTTCCCTGTCCCCTTGGAATCCAATCTAAAATTTCGGCTGTCCATCGATGATCTGTCCTTCTGGCAGTATGTCCAGCCCATTGCCATTTCAGGGATTTAACTCTGATCATGATGTCTTCCACTCTTGTCATTTTTCGGATCCACGAGTTCCTCTTCTTATCTCTCCTGGTTACACCAAGCATGCACCTCTCCATGCTGCTTTGAGTTGTCTGCAGCCTTTGTATGTCTCTTTTAGTTAAGGTCCACGTCTCCGCACCATACGTAAGCACTGGAAGGATGCATTGATCAAACACTTTTCTTTTAAGACATAATGGCATATTGCTCTTAGAAAATTATGCTGTTTCTTCCAAAAGCTCTCCAGGCAAGTTTTGTACGCCGATTAATTTCTTCATCAATGTGATCCTCACTTGATATCTGCTGTCCAAGATAAACGTACGTGTCTGTTATCTCCAGCTTTTCTCCATCAATCGATAAATCTTCATTTCTTGTAAAAGCATTGAACATCACTTTTGTCTTCTGAAAGTTCATTTTTAATCCCACTTCTTTACTCTTGTCAGCAAGTTCCTGGATCATACTCTGCAGCTCTGATGGGGTAGTTGCAAAAATGACTACGTCATCAGCAAAACGAAGGTGGGTTAGATAATCTCCATTAATCTTTATCCCCTTGTTTTCCCAGCTCAGTGACTGAAAAACACCCTCCAATGTGGCATTAAAGAGCTTCGGAGATATGGTGTCACCTTGTCTCACTCCCTTTCCAATTTTTACGTGTGTTGTATTTTCAAACAGCCTAATCTTTGCACTTGCATTTTCATAGATGTTATTAATAATATTAATGTATGCATCTTCAATACCGCAGGTTTTCAGAGCCATTGTAACTGCTGATGGTTTCACCGAATCAAAGGCTTTTTCATAATCGATAAAAGCCATGCACAATGGAAGTTCATATTCCCTCGCTCTTTCAATTAGTTCTCTCAGCACGTGGATATGATCTATTGTGCTGTAGCCACTCCTGAATCCAGCTTGTTCTCTCGGTTGAGCCATGTCCAGTGTTACCTTCAAGCGGTGTGAAAGAACTTTAGTGAAGATTTTATAAACTACTGATAGGAGGCTGATAGGTCTGTAGTTTCCGAGATCCTCAATGTCACCTTTCTTATGTAGCAGGATCATTGTAGCGGTGTTCCAATCCTCAGGAATCTTTCCTTCATTAAGGCATCGAGTGAAAATTTGGGCGAGTACCGTTTCGATTTCTCCACTTGCTTCTTGTATGATGTCTACAGTAATTCCATCTTCTCCTGGAGCTTTTCCTCGCTTCATGTTCTTGATTGCATGTGCAACTTCTGCTGGAAGGACTGGAGGAACTCTGGTACTGGTATCTTTCATGATGTCTGGAGTGCATGTATCATCCCTTTCATATAATTTGGAGTAGAAATCTTTCACTCTTGTCAAAATTTCGCCTCTATTTCTTGTTACAGAACCATCTTCTTTTCTCAGTGCCATAATCTGTTTTCTTCCCTTACTGAGATGTCCCTTTGCTATCTTTAGGCTTTGGTTGTTTTCAATTGCTTTCCTCACTAGTTCACAGTTGAATTTCCTTACGTCTTCAGTGATACTTTTTCTTACTGTCTTGCATAGCTCTATATATTCCACTTTGGAAGTCACATCTTTTTTAGTTGTCCTCATCTCTCTTCTTTTTTGCATCAACATTTTGGTTTTCCTGATAATTTGTTCACATGCAACTTGTTCTTAGACCCAGCTAATTTTGTTGCTGTTTCCATAAGAGCTTTGGTTACTTTTCTGTTAACTTCAGAGATGTTCACTTCTTCCGATGTTAGGCCTTCTAAAGCAGAGAACCTGTTCTTCAGTTCTAACTTGAAGGTATTATGGTGTTTTTTAAGGTTGGTTATGTCAATAGATTTTGTTTGTCCTATGAGCTTGCCACGTTCAAGTTTAGTGTTGAGGTGCATCTTACATCTCACCAATCTATGGTCACTACCTGTGTTGAACTTGTTTAGCACACTGCAGTCTTCTATGACGAATTTTTGTTACACATAATAAAATCAATTTCACTTGTCGTCCCATTTGGATGTCTCCATGTCCATTTCCTGTGTGGCTTTTTCTTGAAGAAGGAGTTCAAGATGAAAAACCCTTCTGCCTCTGCAAACTCAACGAGAGTATTTCCACGCTGGTTTCTGTTGCCATGACCGAATTTACCTACTGAAGTTTCATTCTGTTGCCGTTGCCCTATTTTTGCATTGAAATCTCCCATAATTATTTTCAAGTGCTGCTTACCTTTATTATTTAGATGACAAATTTCCTCATAAAATTCTTCAATTTCTTCTTCAGGATGACTTGTGGTGGGTGCATAAGTTTGAATAATCTGAGCCTGGTATCTTTTCGAGAGTTGGATAACAAGTCGTGCAGCTCTGTCAGAGGAACTTTCAACTTCTACAACTTTATCCTTCAGTTTCTTGTTTATTATAAATCCAACACCACTAGTTCTGCCAGTATCTGTCCCACGATAGTAGAAGAGATGTCCACTTTTCAGTTCGATGAGATCTTCTCCTTTTCTCCTTACCTCACTTAGCCCCACGATGTCCCACTTGATCCTTTGTAGTTCCTCTTCCAATTCAAGAAGCCTTGAATCAGAAGATAGGGAGCGTCCAATGTAAGTAGCCAAGGTCAGCATCAGATGGCAGCCTAGTCCGGTCCTCCGGGGATTCTTAGCACCCTCTGCCTTCATGTCGCACTGGCCGCTGCCTTGACCAGGTACATTCCAGCTGCCGGAGACTGAGGGCCAAGATTTAAGTTGTGGAATCATTTTGGAGGGTTTGGCCATAACTCACCACGCTGGCCAAGCGGTTTGGTGAGTGTGGGATAGCATTTCCTCTGATCCCGATGGTATAGTTATACCGCTATGGGCGGTCGTCAGAGCCCCTTTAGTGGGAACAGGATGCACCACGAGAAGGCGGGGTTGACATTTGTCAAGGAGAGGCTGTGATGTTACGCATCACCTGACCTTCAGAAATACATTCAATTAATTCATTTTGAATAGTTTTTTATCCTTTCGTATTGATTTTCAATTTTTAATGAACTTCTTCATATCAACAATGAAAGTAATTCAATGAAATTTCCACGATTTATCGAGCCCATGCTTTCGTCATGGCCATGGAATGCTAGTTCTTGTTTGCTCAAATACAGTATAGACTAATACTGCATCAATCACTGTCTGCAGGAAAAGTCTATTTAAACGAACGTTTTCGTTAAAATGCGTTTTCAAAAGCCTAGCATTCTTCCTCAGGCAATGGTGTTTTGAATTTTTTTCAAAATTCCTTAACATTAATCCGCATTTCAGGTGTTCGCTAGAATCACGATGTTTATGAAGTGACCGTGTTACGCTTAATAAATCTGAGAATCCGTCTTTATTCCACGCCGAATGTTTATTACTAAAAAGTAAGCAGAGCCCAAAAAAAAAAAAAAAAAATTAACGCAGAAGTGCTGCAAATCCATTTATATTCAGTAAACCAACAGTTTTTAAAATTAATATTGTTAATATTGTTAGATTTATATTCTCTTCTTGATTTCGTTCTTGGCAACAATTGTCAGTGAATCCGTTGGTCGTCCTTGAAGCAAAATGTCTCTTTCATCTTCACCTTTCCACAGAGTAAATGGAGTTTGCAATAAATTACAAACAATGTCGTCCACAGGATGCATACTAAAAACTATCACTATCAGTTAAATTGTACGCAAACCTAAAATATCAGTTAAAGCTTTCAACAAATAATCACAAAGCACGAAAGAACAAATTCCTTTCAGAAAATAATGTACCACAGCATTACAAAAATAAAGCCCTAGCAGATTGCATGGTAGCCTGGTAGTCCGCCCACTCCACCGTAATCTCTCACGACTTTACGCTCAAAAACTGAAAGATGCAGAGGTAAGGCGCTTGAAGCTGAAACACTTCACTTGAGGGAGCAGATTGGGGAGGGTGACGTCACGGTTACCATGGCAACTCGGCGGAAAACTGCAAACTTCCAAGCATTCTTATTTCGGCTCTTCACTTGCACTGTTTTGCGTATAAGGATTTGTTTTCCGTATTGAGCGCGCCATGTGAATTAATATCTATTCAAAATTTTGAGTATTTTGGAACTGAATAAAGGCAGAAAAGAATATATTAAAAAAAATACTGAATAAAACTTTATTTTGAGTAAAATAGGTGAAGAGGCACTTCACCTACTTCACCTGAAAAGCCGCCACTGTAACATACATATCAAAAATTGGCATTACATTCATTAGTATGCAACAGTTTTCTCACTTAAATCGTGCGGGCCGCCCCTGTGGCGCAGTGGTCTAAGCGATGGCCTCTGATCATTCGCCCGAAAGGCGTCCGGGTTCGAATCCCGGTGAGGCATGGATGTTGTGTTTGTCTTACGGCACTGGCTCTGTCCGTTCCCTGGAACCAGTGACCCTACATTAAGGACGGGCGACTGCTTATAGCCCATTGAGTTGCTCACGGTGGTCGTTAAACCTTCAATCAAAAAAAAAAAAAAAAAAATTCGTGCGGTATCCAAACGTATATGCGATTCCCATCATCATCTCCAATCTTTGCCAAGTAAAATGCCTGCGATTGGACATCTGCTGTGTCTGGGCAGTTGCTCGGGTCGTATTGTGCGAGTTGCTATCCTTTAATGATTTGATTTGGTCGTCTTCAACTACACATACCGGCCACTAAATTTGAAACTGTTTTGTAGTACCTTTAGCCAGAATTACAGCACGTATGTGGTTTGGTATGGATTCCACAAAGTGTTTTCATTACATCTACAGTATAACTGGCGTTCACCAGACAGTCCTTGAACTGGCTCAGATTTGACGGAAGACGACTTTGCTCCCTTATCTGTTTTTCTAACATGTCCCATACATTCTGAATGGGGTTCAGATCTAACTTTATGGTGGTCAGAGAAGATGGTGGAAGTCGCTGTCATGCTTGATGAACACATCTTGTGCGATGTACAGTGGCATTGTCGTCCATGAAACATCCGTCACCTGCTGGAACAAAAGTCAACATTGAACGATGGACTTGATTGGAAACATTGTTGAGATAATTCTTAGAGAACACTCGACCCCCTAGTACACTGTCAAAAAAAAAAAAAAAAAAATCTACTTAAAATGAGAACTTGAACCTACTCGGTTTTTTTTCCTAAGTACAATCACATCGTAAACGGGTACATGACATGCTCAAATATAAGTAACCATACGTACTTACAAATAACTGCGTCAATAAATATAAATATAATTTCGTATTACTTCATTTTAGATATTATAGATTTCAAGAGAAATTGTTTAATAAATGTGTAAAGTGACACACATAAATAATTTAATTATGCATAAAGTATCCTTGTGTACGTTTTTACATTAACTTTATTTGTTTTCAATCTTATAAATAAGATATTGTCGCTTCATCACTATATTTGTCTTAAAATTGTGCTGTCCATTTGCCCAGCATGTGACAAAAATCAGAACCTGAACCCAGATGTGCCATCGAATAATATACTTCTAGTTGAATAAATGAATATGTATGGAGTACACGCAGTGCCGCCCCCGGTGGCGTAGTGGTCTAAGCGATGGCCTCTGATCATTCGTTCGAAAAAGGTCCGGGTTCGAATCCCCGTGAGGCATGGATGCTGTGTTTGTCTTACGGCACTGGCCACCTACCTTCCCTGGAACCAGTGGCCCTAAATTAGGGACTGGCGTCTGCTTATACCCCATTGAGTTGCTCACGGTGGTCGTTAAACCTCCAATCCAAAAAAAAAAAAAAAAGAAATGCACGTATTCCAAATTTAAAATTGAGCCGCGGATGGCTTAATAGAGATTCAGACTGCTGATGGAGGGACCCCAGGTTTTTCAAACCTGTCGTTGTGGTGTGAATTTCTAATAATCGCTGAATATCTGCTGTGCATCAGACGAGCACGTTAAGTGACGGTCTCCGGTTGGGAATCTCCCGGTTAAAGTTTCCAAGCGCCCCCCCCCTAATTTCTCTCTGCGTTCTATGTGCAAAATCGTACGCTTGTACGGAGGCGCCATCTAGCGTACTCTCTCTCACTTACAAACTCTCCTATCAGAATCGCTAGATTCGCTCTAACTTCCTTCAGTTTCTGTGCCCTACCCGAAAGGGCATAGGAACTGAAAAAGTTAGAGCACATATATTTGAAATATATGGACTTTTTTAGTACATATATTTTAAATTAGAAATACCAGATATACTCACAAATTGATTCCCTGTATGTAATCCAAAATGAGAACTTGTCTTTTCCAAAAACGAGACACAAGTACTCGGAGCTATTATAAGCCCAGAATGTACTCAAAAACGAGTACATTTTGCATATTTCTAAGTACCAATTTTTAACAGTCCAATGTCAGGGGACCCGATCCGGAGCAACAGAACGCGACCCCCACCCTTACACCATCTCCAGAATCTCGAGTTGTGTTTACAACAAGGCAAGCTGTGGTCATTGTTTCATGGGGGCTCTCGCCAAACCCTCTGCCTGCCGTAGGTACAGAACACGTTGTACCGAGACGCGTCGAACCACATGATTTTTTCCAGTGTCGAGTTACGGTGTTCCTGACACCACTGTAGACAAACTTTCCTGTTCTTCGCAGAAATCAGTGGTTTCCGTATATGCATGTGACTGCTTGTACTGATCCTCTTCAATTCCCTACGCATTTTATCTGAGATATGGGTCGGAAATAACCTTCGTTGAATGTTTCGGTCAAATTGCTACACACAGAAAGTTCTGTTTCTGCCGTGCAAGCACGTTTAGACGATGTCGATCTCGTTCCTGACAGATTGTCGCCTCGCCACAATTACGCCTCTTAGACAATCAATGTGGGTTATTTTTCTACTATAATGTTCTCCGGAATATCTCTCACCTTTTGAGAAACCAGACTGTTTTCAAAATCGTCTCTCCAGCCAGGCGGACACCCGCAATGCGCTCTTTATCCTGCTCCGAAAGATCCTTTTTTCCCCATAGTGATCAGCACTACTAACTATTGCTAAATTACTGACGAGAGCAGTCTCAAAGAGTTGTCTAGATCACGTGATGACGCACGTGACCACGTATTTTGGAATGTCGTTTATGTACATTTGGATAAGGGTTTCTCAGAGGTAGCGCTGCCGATCGCATTCTTCGCAATTTGCGAATAAAAATTCGTTTTGGCGATGGATAAAAATTTTTGGCGAAAACATTGGTGATTACCCTTTATAACGTAGAAGTCTTGTCGTACTGCTACGTTATTTGAAAAAAAATAACATAACCATACGAAGAAATAGTTCCTAAATTAAACCTTAACGGCCAGACGAAACATTTAGAAAGCAGAAGTAAAACTTCTTCAGATACAAATCGGTATCAACATTAAACACACCACACGCCAACAACGCTACGTATCACATTAATCGTTCTCCAACACAACGCTCCACAAGCAATAGTTTACTCGTAGTTTATATTTCTGGTTCTTATCACACCAGGCATACATCACGTTCATTCAACCTCAATTATGTTGCCAACAGTATTCGTTTGAGAGAAAAGATATCACGTTAAGTGTGAAGTATAACTGAGAATAAACTCAAGATTTACATAGGGAAATAAACTAAAAAGGAAAGTTAATTTAGAATATACGTCACACCTTTTTACTTATATCACCTTTTTAAACAACGTTTTTTACTGCTTAATTGTAAAGCATATACAACTTATTGTTTTTTGTACTAAACAATATTTTAGCACTTAGTTTTTACGGTTTTTATGTTTCCAATGAAGAATGAAAAAAATGGCGACTTTAAATTACGTTTGGCGAAAAAAAAAAAAATGAATTTGGCGAATGGGTTAGCGAAAACTGTAACTCTTTAACGACCATAACGCTGAAAACGTCCGTACATACAAACGGCCATGGCCGCCCGAAACACCTGGAGTGAGTCAGATTTCCTACCTTTACTTGTTTTTCAAATTTGAACGACTTATGAGGGATCAGCAGGAGTCACCGTCGATCACTATTGTTGTCATTAAACGAAGAAGTGAACCAACAGACAATTTCGGGCGTTGTGGTATTTAGAGTGTTTGGGGTCATGGTCGTTAAAGGGTTAAACAAGCCGGAGCAACCGCTGGTTTCTGATTCGGTGTGTGCACAAAGGGTTCCCCAGAGTGTGGTTCACCGACAAGTGAGTAATCTTTATAAAATTTAATTCAGAAATAGAAAATAGTTGAACGATTAAAGCGTGGTCACCATACAAGGCACATCTTTGTGTGTGTGTGTGTGTGTGTGTGTGTGTGTGTGAGATTACGTTGCGTCAGAAAAACCACAGTGAATGAGAAAAACGCTCCGTATTGTCTCCTATTTTGAAACCTACGGCAAAGAATCCCAATTGAACTGATCATGCCAAAAGTTTTTTTTTTTTTTCTTTCATAGATGTGTTGGCAGCTCTCCTTTCAGAATATGTAATTAGCACGTGTCTGAAATACAAACTTACCTCCAAAATGCGAAAAGGCTTTGTACTCAACCGAATACTTTGTGATGCGCAGTATTAAACTGAGTGTGTAGCTGTTCTTGCATGTGTGGTTAAGAGGTACTGTAAATTAAAATGATGGAGCTATCTGCTTTTACAGAAAACCCTCCATCGCCTTCATTTCGTTTCATTGATTACCAGAAATACATACGTATATAGATAATAAACATACAATATATTTTTTCCCATTAGGGAATCGTCTGACACACATCACACTACGTCGTCAATTTCCTCTTTGCTTCTCAGCTTTTTCCAAGGAGTTAGAATAAGGGGAGAGAGCATGTGCTCTCACCATTGAAGCCAGCTAAGTTGCGTGGCCACCATGTTACATTACCCTCAGTTGCTCATTTTTTACTCTTTCCAACCGTAGGTTGAAGAAGCGTATATGCTCCAGCTTTGTCCGTCCGTCCGTCCGTCTGTCCGCACGATAACTCACGTGAAAATGGTTCGATTTCGACGAAATTTTAGTATGTGGTAGGGGACCACCTGCGGACGAACCCTATTGAAAATGGGCGAAACAGGGTCAAAGGTCAGGATATAGGAGCAGGATCCATTCCATGGCTCTTATGCGTCATAACTTGCGTAAAAATGGTTCGATTTCGATGGAATTTTAGTATGTGGTAGGGAACCACCCGGGGACGATCTCTATTGAAAATAAATGAAATGGGGTCAAAGGTCAGGACATAGGAGCGGGATCCATTCCATTGCCTTTTATGCATCGTAACTTGCGTAAAAATGGTTCGATTTCAATGAAATTTTAGTATGTGGTAGGGAACCACTGGGCACGAACCCTATTGAAAATTGGAGAAATGGGGTCAAAGTTCAGGCAGTGCATAAGAGCGGGATTTATTCCATTGCATTTTATGCATCGTAACTTGCGTAAAAATGGTTCGATTTCAATGAAATTTTAGTATGTGGTAAGGAACCACCTGGGAACGAAACCTATTGAAAATGGGCGGAATGGGGTCAAAGGTCAGGACATAAAAGTGGAATCCATTCCATTGCCTTTATGCGTCATAACATGCGTAAATATGGTTCGATATCGATGAAATTTTAGTATGTGGTCGGGAGCCACTGGGGACGAACCCTATTGAAAATGGGCGAAATGGGGTCAAAGGTCAGGACATAAAAGCGGGATCCATTCCATTGCCTTTATGCGTCATAACATGCGTAAATATGGTTCGATTTCGATGAAATTTTAGTATGTGGTAGGGAACCACCTTTGCACGAACCCTATTGGAAATGGGGTCAAAGATCAGGACACTGGAGTGGGATCCATTCCATTGCCCTTGTGCATCATAACTTACCTAAAAATGTTTCGATTGCGACAAAACGTTATCATGTTGTTCCAAAGGTATAGTGAACCGGTTCTATTGAATATCAACGAAATGGGGTCAAAGGTCATTGCACAAAATCAAGATTTATTCCACAGCCATTATTGTCATAACTTCCGTAAAACTGCTTCTATTGCGACAAAACTTTGGTATGGTATTCTTGAGGTATATACTGAACCGGTTCTGTTGAATATAATCGAAATGTGGTCAAAGGTCAGGACACAGGAGCGAGATTTATTCCACAGCCATTCTCCTCATAACTTGAGTAATAATTTCTGGTATGTTGGAAAGCGTATCATAATCAATGCATTGCATGATTTTACTAACTTGTTGCTTTGTAAGTTAAGGAAGATTTCAGTTTTTTATTTCGTGTGAGAAGGGAGTTTGCTTATGACTGATTTTACGGAATTTTTCATTTGAAGTTCAACTAACATTAAAAGCTGAAGAGAGATTCTATTGTATTTGCGGATCAAAAACTTATGATGGAATAACCAAACATTTCTAGTAGGAATTAGAAATTTGTTCAGTTTTCAATAACTCCTGGTCAAAGATAACGTTCCCGAAAACGTTTTATTAAAACTTTGTAAAAAGCATTCGTTTCTCGCGCACAATAAAATCCGTGTTTTTTTTTTTTTTGTTTTTTTTGTTTGTTGTTGTTTTAAATTCGTAAATTATCGCATTTCTTATTAGTACATAGTAATAATCTATCAACGCCAACGAGGTTTTTTTGTGCGCTACAAATGTTTTTCAATTTGCATATTCCGTGTACTCTTCGTTAAAATTTTGTAAATTATCAAAGTTTAGCACGAACTATTGTTTCTAAGGTAACATTTCGTTGTGATTCTGTCTTCAGAAACATTCACTCGACCACATGAAATAAATGAGAGGTTTTCTTCTTCACTTCAGAGTTTGTGAACGGCTTCAGGCATTACTTTAATCAGCATGTACTTTTCGTGTGACGAGTTAAAGGGATTTTTGTCGTACGCAGCATTAAAACGTGCTTAGCAGTGCTTTGAAAGGAAAGAATAGAAAACATTGGTGATATTATAGACTACATCCATAAATGTACATGATATTTTTCCTTTTCTCAAGAAGGCTTTAAAAGTGTTAGCCTGCCTATATTGTTAGGTACGTAATTCGATGGGAACGCAGTCAGAAGGGTAATATAAGATGTCTACCGCTCAGAGCGTCGCCTTCAGAGCTTTACGTAGGGCTTGCTTGTTATGCTCCCTCCCCTTATTCTATCCTCCTTGGCTTTTTCCCTCTCCCCTCCCCGCACAAAATGAATTCATTTTCATTATTATTCCGTTGCATGACGATCCAACTAGGAAGCGTGCATCACCTACTATTGCACATCTGCACGTACTCATTGAAATATTGATTTTTTATTTATTTTTTTTATTTTGTCATCTGACCATTCGAAAGTGATGCATTTATTTTATTAATTTATCATTTCATAATGAAAACTCGACAATGCCATATATTCGAAGAATTTGCTTAGTGCAGTACATGCTCAATATTTAGTGATTCTCCAATTGCTTTCATTCACGAGGTTTGTATCTCCACCCAAAAGCCCATTGTTTTCGGTCACGCCAACGCACCCGTCCGTTTATTTATATCATTGTCGCCTCTGCAGCTTCGTAATTATAGGAACTTATGTATAAATAATGTACAGTATTACGGTATATATGTAATTCCAGGGGAGAGAGGAGTTTCCATAATATAAGTGACGTCAGAATTGCGGGCGCGGACCCGTTCGTCGCGTACTTAAGGGAATAAGAGCGCAGAATTTCTTGAGGACGAAGGGTCACGAATCGGATAATTTAATAGATTTGAGGTTCACCTTTTAATTTAAAAAAAAATGAATATTCGCATTTCATATTGAGCACAATGACCCGACAGTTAGGAAGGCGTACCAAAAAAAACAATATGTTAATCTATTTCCAATTCCTTTTCTATTTCCATTCGCTTCGGAACCAGGGTACTTTATGTTACTTACACATTTTTTAATTTCTCATGCAAGGGTTTCTTTACACCAGTGCTGGAAGTGACAATTTTGCAGTGCCGCTCATATTTAGATAAAAATCGTTCGGAAAAAATTCCTTCGCAAGAAAATCTCCAAAACTGGAAAAGTGAAAAAAAAAAAAAAATCCCCGGAAGAAAAACTCCTTTGTTTGAAAATGTAATTGACAAATTACGTGGCATACTATTGCACAAGTGTTAGAAACGATGGCGGTCGATTAGAGTTGATTGGTTTGTGTTGTGTATCCAGCAGACACTACTTTTGCTACACCGAGGACTGAGATTAGATTTGTTTATAGCGAGGAGTCTCTACCCCGGGACCAACGGATTAACTAGACTTACGAACTTCGACTAATCATTAGGTGGACTTGAACCCAGAACTTAAAGATCCCGAGCCGAGTAGCCAGCCCCCTTTCAACAGGGATTTTCATGAATTAGAAATTCGGGCAATTAGAACCTCCGTAATCAGAATGAATATTCTGTCTTTTAAATTAATAGCAATCTCACCGCCCTCCAAAAGAAAAAAAAAAAATTCGAAGTGGAAAATGTTTGTTCTCATTGCTGCAAAACTGAAGAACAATAGAAAATTTGTGTTTAATCTGTTACTCCCAATTCTTCATTCGTGTTTAATCTGTTACTCCCAATTCTTCATTAAATATATTAAATTGCTGATATAATAAAAATTACCTACCCTACCCTTTAAGGTTCCCACACAGCTATTTCTCAAGGACACGAGGCACATAAGATTTCTATGTTTAAGGTGAACGTCAAGTAATTTTGCTTCCTATACTTCCAATGGAAAAACTTTTGTACACATTTCCTTCACAATAAATAAGTGTGTTCCCAAGGATGAAAATTTGAACATCGATTAAAATAACTTCATATTATAACTTGGAATACTTAATATTTTCTAAAACATAACCATAATTATATTAAAAATCAATAACTGTTATTCTGTATTTAAGTCACCCGACTTTCATTTCTATTGCCCTTGGAAATTACTTTTAAAACTGGAGCCATAACTTCAAGTTGTTCAAAACTTAAATTAATGTATCCACTTTATGTAAATCTGATTCTTTGACATGCGCAGTGTACTTGTATTATGACAGTTTCATTCTGTATTTAAGTCACCCAACTTTTCATTTCTATTGCTCAATGTGTATGATCTGATGAAGGGACCGACGCGGTCACAGAAAGATCTCGTCCCTTTTTAATGTTTTTAATGTGTTTTTAGCATCATTTTTTTAAATATTAAAGAGGGGAAACCGTTAGATTGGTGAAATCTTAATGATACGCGACAGAGTAAACCTAACGCTGCGTATAGTACAAATGTGAGTTAAAGCAATGCCATAAAATGTGTGTACCATGTTAAATGCTACTCACAGTTAGTTTGTGGCATTTAACAATGCCATAAACCAACCGTCATGTGTAGCATTTTAAATGCTACATACACCGGGAACTGAATTAGAAACCATTATGCATGCACGTAAACCTTACTTACGCAGAGTGTACGCAAAATACCTGGTCACGTGCGTCGCCACGTGATCTAGGCAACTATTTAAGGTACTGTACTGCTCGTCAGTACCTTCTTAAGCTTTCTCGTGCATTCTGACAAATCTAATTATCCCTTCTGGTACTTATCTTTCCTTTTCACCTGACACTAACGGGATTCGAACTAACTTGATTCGACTTGCTTTGCAAAGGACAGCTCTATAGAAGAGTAAGTTACCCAAGGACTGACAGTCAAATTTTAGGATTTTCTCAACAATGGCAAGTGAAAACTTTCACATCGGAGGACTTCTGAGACTTCTTTCTGCTTTGCAAAGAGCAGCTTCATGAAAGCTTTATCATACCCTAGCAAAAGCAATTCTTCAGCTTCCATCTGGGATTTCTTTAGGCTTCGCTAAAGGCAGCTTATGAAGCTCTAACAGACCCAAGCTAAATCAGTTCTACAAATAATAATAATAATAATTAAATGCTAACGAAGTATCATATCTCCAACACATTGTAAATAAAATTAATTCAGTTAAAATTACTCCTGACAATGATCACGCAAATTAATTACTTAAAAAATGAAATTAAAAAACATACAAAAAGTCATTTAAATCAAAGTATGAACTTAGCTTTTCAACTACTTAGCATGTAGTCACAGGCAATGCATACGCTCAAACTCTAATTTTTCATTACCTTTACTTTAAAGCTTTCATATCTGAACATTTGTTGATTCCTAATTTCAAGACTGTTGGACCTACGTACGGTGTCACATCTTTCCAATCTGCCAAGATTCAGTTGAATTGCATACGGGTGACTAAATCTTTTGAGGGACTAACAATCGAAGACTGTTTTCAGAGTTACTGAAGCTTCGCTTCAGAATTTTTAATCTTCGATTCATAATCTCTCTAACGCATACATTCTACCTCTAATTTTTCATTACTTTTTTTTTAATCTTTCCTATCTGAACAACTTCCTAATTTTCATACCGTTAGACCTACGGCATCACGTCTTTCCCGTCTGTCAAGATTCGGTTGAATTGCATACGGGGGCGACTACATTTTTTGAGGGACTAACAATCGTAAACTGCTTTCGAAGTTACTGAAGCTTCGCTTCAGAATTTTGGATCTCCGATTCTTGATCTGTAATGTTGTTTGTTCACAGTGGGAAAAACCAAGTTCGATGAAGAGCTTATTGTGGGTGCCGGTCTGACTCTAGCGACGATTTTGAAAACAGCAGAACTGACTAGTTTCTCCAAAGGTGACACATCCCGGGTCTTTAATCAGTGGAAAAATAACCCACATTGGTTTTCTAAGAGGCGTAACTGTGGCGCACAACAATCTGTCAGGAACGAGATCGCCCTCATCTGAAAAGGCTTGTACGGCGAAACAGGACTTCCTGTGTGCAATAATTGACAGAAACGTTCAATGAAGGCTGTTTCCGATCCATATCTCAGCGAAACTATGCGCAAGAAATTGAAAAGGATCGGTATTGGCAGTCGCATGCCTGTATGGGAACCACTAATTTCTGCGAAAAACTGGAAAGGTCGTCTGCAGTGCTGTCAGAGACACTGTGACTGGCTGGTAGACTCGTAAAAAGTCGTTTGATCCGATTAGTCTCGGTGCACCTTGTTCCGTACCGATGGCAGGCAGAAAGTTTGGCGGGAACTCGATAAAGCAATGGACCCAGCTTACCTCGTAAACACAACTGAAGGTTCCGGAGTTGGTGTCAAAGTGTGCTGCACGTTCTGTTGGTACGGAACAAATTCACTAATATTGCTTGTAAGGTCGGGTGCCCTCCAAGGATTATCTGAACTTTGTTGCCAATCAAATCATCTTGCAATGTGGACTTTTATCTAGCAGGTGATGGCTCTTTCATGATGACAATGCTACCATTTCCCGCGCAAGATACGTTCAGCGGTGGTTCAGCAAGCATGACAGCGACTTCCACCAAAATTACAAAGCTCAGCAGGCCTGACGAGAGGGAGGGAGAGGGGTGCTGTAGCACAGGGCCGCGGGCCGCTAAGGGGGCCCAGAGCCCGTTTCTAAAATAATTTTTTCTAATTATTATTTTATGGTGTCCGAATATTTTTCAAGCTGTACTGTCACCAGGGTTGGGAAGTTACGCGTAAAAAAATATTTTCTACGTGACGCATAAAATACGCGTAAAAATGCGTAATTTATGTCATAAAAGTAAAAAATATTAATAAATTCAAAACTTGCTTTTTAATACAATAAACAATTGCAGAGTTACAACCAGTCGGGTTGTCGTGAAGATTCTTCTAAAGAGTTGCAACCGGTCGGGTTGTCGTGAAATAGGGGAATGGTGGGTGAAGGGTAGGTGAGGAAACGGAAATATGGATTATGTGGTTAGTGGAGGGGGTGGGGAGGTGGGGATATTTTGTAGCACTGAGGCCCGAGCTCGCTCTCCACGGCCCTAAAGCTCTTGTCTGAATCCCATTGAGAATATTTTGGACATGCTACCAAAACACATGTGACGTACCTGCCAGCAGGACGCACATGACATAAAGGCAGATAGGAATCAGAATACATGTCTGCGTAGCTCAGTTGGTAGAGCGACTTGTTCCGGAATAAGCGTACTCGGGTTCGAATCCCGGCGTAGACCAAAAGTGACGGAGAAATTTACTTCGTTATAATGGCGCCCGAACTACCCGGATGACCCGACCGTTCAAAATCTCGCATTGGTGTGATGTTATTTCCACACCGCGAGATAGGAAAAGTCAGAGAATCCCTTCTCCAGTGCTTCGAAAAATAAATGTGTGTGACGTTGCATTCCACACACCAGATTGACTGGGAGTTCTCAAGTGCACGTTCTACAGTGGTTGTCTGCCTGCAACGATTCATGGTCACGGCTGATCCGTGGGCCATGCCCCCAGCCCTCTTTCGGGGGGGGGGAGATGTGACGTACCTGCCAGCAGGACGCACATGACATAAAGGCAGATAGGAATCAGAATATATGTCTGCGTAGCTCAGTTGGTAGAGCGACTTGTTCCGGAATAAGCGTACTCGGGTTCGAATCCCGGCGTAGACCAAAAGTGACGGAGAAATTTACTTCGTTATACACACCCGGGAGCAAAAAAATCCTCTTCCGTCAAATCTGAGCCAGTTAACCTTGCATGCTTAGGTCAAGAGTACTTACGTTATTACTTACACCCCAAATTATTTTCTAAAATTTTACCGGTATTTTCAAGGACTGTGTGAAATGCATAAAACAAGCACTTCTTTTAATCTTTATTAACTAATGTAACAATTTTTTGCAAAATTATAGTCCACCTGTCTGAAAATAGAGGATAATTTACTTATTAACATTTCCCTTGCACAATTTGCAACCTGAAAGAAACAAATACCTTTATATGGTTAAAAAGTTGCCAATATCGTATATTAAATGGTTATACAGATTCATAAAGGAAGAGTATTTAATAAAAAAAAACATATTACACGTTGTAGAATGTTCAGAATATTGATTTATGCAAACATCCAAACTGTGTTCTTATTCTGAGACACTTTCAGAGAAGCAGTCTTTACACAATGGGGAAATGTGTTCTAAACAAATATGTTTTCCGCATTTTTGACACTGAATCTACGAGCAGTTCAATGAAATAAATCTTCAGGGGTTTTACTACACCCCACATGGCCAATGCAGGGTTAAAGAACTATCAGATGAACCCTTGCTTTGCTGTAAACGTAGATGCACTCCAGCACCATTTGGAATCTATGTAAAACCGCATACGCGCTATAGTTCGTGCTGAAGGAGGCCCAACCCGGTATTAAATAAAAGTTTCTAATTCAGTGGCAGGTATGTGTACTTCAGTCACCATCCTTATGAAAAACCATCCGTTTGGCGTTCGACTCATGACCATTTCAGATTTTATTTCGCGCGAAAAGTTTGATTAAAAACTTTTTTATCAGTCCTAGTATTTAAAGTGAAGAAAAAAAAACATATTTTCTACAGGGAGCTACGCGTATGAATGTGTGTGTGTGTGTGTGTGTGTGTGTGTGTGTGTGTGTCATGCGCTTAGTTTCATTTATACTGTTTTTGTCTTTTATCCTGTTGGAAATCTCGTACATTAATTTGTTGAGACTTTCCGAGTAAAGTGAAAGTTAGATGCGCTGAGTTAATGACTTTATGTCCCTTCAAGTTTATCAAAGAAAGGAATTAAGATGCTATTCCCTATGATTTTCGAAATCTCCACAGGTGTAATCTGTTCTCTGCTCACGAGTTGGAATTATCGTCAAGAAAAACCCTTTCGCAGGCATCAGTGAAAGCTGATGTTGATCCCCGAAATTTCTTTTCTTCTTTTCCCGTGTTCATTGTCCCGCAATAGTCTGCCACGCGTTCCATCTGGAACGACCTTACCTGATGTTCTTTCTGGCCATTACAAAAATTGAATTGGCCGCGAACAGTAATCCCGGCAAAGGTTTCTTCTCTTTCTCGTGAATCCGTACATTTCTTCTTCCTCTTTCTTCACGGTGTTTTTAGTTTTATCTCTTTTTCTATGCCCGAAGGAACGCCATGTTATTTCCAGCACGTGTAAACAATTTCTGTTTACTTTCTGATCGACCCCTTAATCCTTTTGATGCGGATAATTGCCTTCCATGGGTCAAAGAAAAATGAGTTTTTAACAGCCTGGCGAAATGACGCCAGTTTTGTTTCTCTCTCTCCCTCTCTCTTTCTCGTATGTTTCGCTATTTGTGCTAAATTCTAGAAACTTTGTCCTGACTTTGGTCAAGTTAAAACTGTTTTTTATCTGCCCATTGTTAAGGTTCCATTTCATTATTACTTCGTCGTGTACAAATGGAAGCGACTTAAAGAAGATATCTCGTGTAAGTCGGTAGAGTCGAACCAACACACTCTGATTCGATTGTATCAAGCGAATCGAATGCTAGTTGATATTTAAAAATCATTACATTTTCGCACGCCTTTAATCACTGAATGATTTACAGTTACTGGGACCCTGCGCACGGCATCGGTTTTAGGTGCGTGTGAAAACACATTTGTCCGTGACGGGGATCGAACCTGCTCCCCTCATTCCGGAGTAAGTTGCTCTCCCAACTAAGCTACACGGACAGGATGTATCGCTGCAGATTTGTCGTCTTGACACGTGCTTTTACGTCTTTAGTATGTCGCATCATCTCCCTATTATTATTTTTAATTTTGAAGCGAAGTAGGAATTTTTTCATTAATTCCAGACGTTGTGTCGAACAAACATATCACTTTTTTCGAAGAACAGTACATCCATTTTTTGACACGTGCTTTTTATGTCTGTAGTACGTCACAGGAGCGCCTCACACTGCCCACTGTTATTGAAAGATAAGGTTTTTTTTTTTTGTTGCCGCTTACCCTCCGCCCCGTTTTTACTTTCTCATACATTAGAGTGAAAAATCATAACGCAAAAACTATTTTTGCTATCAAAACGAAATTTGAAATTTAGGGGTTCTGTGATATCCTAATGTGGGGGAATAGTGGAAGTTACAAGTGGGAAAGCCTTTATTAAGGAAGGAAAAGTCTGAACTCTTTATTAGGATAGTCATTGAAGCATAGTACTAGCATTATTAGCGTATGACGCTGTTTTAATTGCCATTTATGCTGTATACAGTGGTGCTGTATCTGCTGTTGCATATTATCGTACTCCACCCCACTAGAACAAGAACAGTTGCCCCATCCTTAAAGAGCCCGAGCATGGATAAAATCTTTTAGCGTGTCTCGTCTCGTGAAACCAGATGTCCAAATGCCATTTTATTCGTATGGTAAGTCTTTTGAGTACCTCTTCAATTGTACTGAATGACAAAAAAGAAATTTTAAGGGAAAGATGTGCGGTCGTATTAAATTCCGAATTAAAGTGCAAAATGTTCATTACGTTCAAAGCAAATCTTCCAAATTTAACACCTCAATCTCTGAGCTCCTCGTGAAGGGATGCTGCGGTTGGTTGTTTTCACATTCTGTGTGTGTGTGTTCTATATGAAGCAATATTCACAGGCAAAGTGCTACCGGAAGTACAAGCAAAACAAAATCATTTTTGTTTCCCTGCGTGTGGGAAAAGGCAAATGCAGACCTGTCGTTGTTAGGAATAAAAACTAAACCGGATGTCTTGTGCTCTTAGAGCTATGTGGGTTGTTACATGTCAGAAATGGTCATCAAATTCTTCTGTGGTGTACGAGTCAAACAAGAGACGACTCAGATGCCTTTTCCGTTCACCTTCACTTACAGATATACAGCGCATGCCACATCAAAGAGAAAGTAATAGGCATTTAAAGCATGCCTGGCGTGCATTTGGAAGAAACAGCACTGTAAAAAAATCTGAAATTCACGAGCTAGTCTTTTTCTTTAATTCCTTTCGTAAATTAAATAAGCACATTCCTGATACCTTTTCCGTGAAATGACAGAAAAAGACCTGAATTTCATGGATTTTTCGTACCCCAGAAAAACTCTGAATTTTCAGAAACCTTTCCACATTTCTTTCTTATACTGACCATAAGTTGCCGTTTTTAGCATGTGTAAACGGAAAATTCTGAATTTTCAAAAACCTTTCCACAATTTCTTTCTTATACTGACGGTAAATTGCCCGTTTTTAGCATGTGTTAACGGAAAATTCTGAATTTTCATAAACCTTTCCATAATTTCGTTCTTATACTGTCTGTAAATTGCCCGTTTTTAGCATGTGTTAACGGAAAATTCTGAATTTTCAAAAACCTTTCCACAATTTTGTTCTTATACTGACTGTAAATTGCCCGTTTTTAGCATGTGTTAACGGAAAATTCTGAATTTTGAGAAACCTTTGCACAATTTCTTTCTTACACTGACCGGAAATTGCCGTTTTTAGAATGTGTTAACGGAAAATTCTGAATTTTCAGAAACCTTCCCGATATTCCTTTCGTATATTAACGGAAACATTCTGTTCTCACTTTTCTCGTGTCCGTATGACGAAAAATTTCTGGTAATAGGAGAGATTTGCAGGAACACTTGAGGTTTGATTAACTATTAAATTTCAGTCGTCTGCCGATGATTTTGAAGCTCTGTACAGCGAGATCGGATATTGCGGATACCATATCGCATGAAATTTCGGTTATTGTTGCACTGGATATTCTTTTCCCTCCCCTCCCCCCATTTTGTGCACCAGCTATTTTATATTGTGTTGCCCTATGAAACCGGGTGGCGCAGTGGTCTAAGCGATGGCCTGTGATCATTCGTTCGAAAGGGGTCCGGGTTCGAATCCCGGTGAGGCATGGATATTGTTTTTGTCTTACCGCACTGGCTCTCTCCCTTCCCTGGAACCAGTGACCTTAAATTGGGGACTGGAGACTGCTTATAGTCCATTGAGTTGCTCACGGTGGTCGTTAAACCTCCAATAAAAAAAGAAATAATAATACTGAACAAGAAAGATGACACCGAATTATCGGGTGTAATAAGCATGTCTTTTGAATCCGTTCTGACGCAAATTAAATTTATCAAAGCTATTCAAAGTCAATGGAACCGGTATGGAAAACAATAGTATCTGACGGAAGAAAGAAATTTTTCAATCGGGTTTTTAATCCCTCAGATATTGCTGTAAACGGAATCGTGAGCAAACGACTTTTTTCCCCTCTCTGGTTGCAGACTTGTGCATTAAGAAAAACATGAATTTATATGACAAACATTTCGCACCGGAAACACTGTCCAACACAAAAATAATTTTTCAAATCGGACTCTTAGAAACAGAGATATCGACAAAAATCAGATGTGACTTTGCGTCCCCTGGTGGGACTTAAAGTCACATCTTATTTGCACAGTTGGTGAAAATCTTCCAAATACGTGGAGACAATGTAAATAGACATCGCTCTTTCCTCATTTTTTATTAACACACAACAGCAACCCAAAATTTGTATTTCGTTACTGTTTCTGGCCACCCAAGTTTTGAACATTGTCATAATGTTTCTCAAAGTACGCCTTAACATACCTAATGTGCTTAGGAGCATTGTCTTAAAAAAAATGGCGTTGTTTAGGAGAGCAGTGTCTAAATTGCCAAGGGGTGCCCATAGTCACTGAGAGTGATTTTCATCAAGCAGTCTAATGATGCGATCAGCGAACTGTCGCGATCATGGACAAGCAAGTGTTGGTCGTCCTGCATGTTTGGCAGTTGATACGAGCGGGTCAAGATAAGAAGCTTCATGTGGTGTTTCTTAACATGATCTGTGCCGAACGGTGGAAGAGTGTAAAAGACGCCTTGCCTTGTCAGACCCCGTAATTTCAATCATTTCAGGTCCGGTTCTTAGGCTCACTGCATCTGTTCAACTTCAGAGCGTTAGTGTTTGGTAAAACGGACTTTGCTTTGAAGCGGAAGAGTTTTTTTTTTTTTACGTAGGACTACGTCTAACTCCGCGGATAACATGGGGCGACTTACGAGCAACCGCCTGTGACAAAAATAGGTCTCAATTGAAATCAGTATAGCGTTAAAAATACGTGCCACACACTAATCGTGTTAGCATGTTCGTAAACAGCATGGAGTCCAATTCGCGTACTGCGCAATACATCATGTGCGCGACGCTCCACTCGCTCGCTCCCTGTGCGTGAGGAAGATGATGCAATATTTCTGGGTGTACCGCCGCGTTTGATTCAGTCTATATCGGCAACCGTGAGCGCAATGCGATTGTGCGCGGCATTGTTTTTAAGCTCTCGACGAGATCTATTCAAATATACGAAGAACATTTCACAGTAGTTTGAACTGAACGTTTGAGCCGGTAAACACTTTTGGCAATATCGCGGTTTATCTGGACAATCGTGAGTGCAAAACGACTGCGCGTGGTATCGTTTTAAAGCTCTCGACGAGATCTATTCAAATATATAAAGAATATGTTGCAGTGGTTTAAACTAAAATTCTAAAAAAATGTTTTCGCGTAAACATTTTCGACAATCTCGCGGAATTCGCAGAATGAAATCAGGCAAAAATGGAGAAAATCAAAACGAGAGGCAAGAGCAAGTGATGAGGAATGTAAGAAGCCCAAGAGACAGAGCACCACGTTGGATGATTCGTGTATCGATCTGCTTTGTGTTCGCAATGTATCCAGCATTATTTGTAAAAATTATGTAAGCTACTTTTCATATCATAGACCTGCGTTGGCTATAACAAATTAAATAAACGCTTTGAAACCATACTCGACTAGTTCATTTCAACTCTCCGATCTGCAAGTCGTAGTCTTACGTTCCAAACTGACGGTTCAATCAGAACTGAGCCTACCTGTTGTTTTTTTTTTGTTTTTTTTTTTTCAAATCGCAGCTCCACTACAAATAATGCACTGGTGTGCAAAAATTAAGGACGAAGAGGAGAAATTAGCATCACAGCCGAACGAGCTGGCAAAACGGACCGAAAGACCACACAGTAGATAGACTAGGCTCCGGTACGGTAGGGCATGCGCATATATGCAGCATGACGGGGGGGGGGGGGGGGTCGGAAGAGTATAAAGCACACGGGCGGTGTACGCTCAGCAATTCGGTGAAAGCTACTGCACCGTGTACATCGGTTTGAACGACGTCCAGTTGCTGCCACCGTGTGATATGGCCAACAGGCAATCCAGTAGACGACATCTGGATGACTACCCGAGGTTGCGTCATTGGAAAGTTGGAAGAAGGTCGAAGTGTGACTGTCACAGCATCGTTTCACGAGCTTGAAGAGCATTTCAAACAACAGGAACAGGTGTCCGAGAGTTTAGCAGTGGTCGTCCACTAGCAACCACGGCGGCGGACGACCGGTATATTGTCATACAGGCGAGAAGAGACAGACGGCAGACAGCGGGAGAAATCGCAAGGTACATGCAACAGACAACTGGACGTCCGTTATCGCGTTTTACCGTGGCCAGGAGGCTGCACAAAGGTGGTCTATTTGCACGACGACCAGTACGGTGTGTGCCATTAACGCCTGCTCATCGGAGACGGCGGTTTCTGTGGTGCCAGGAACACAAGAACTGGACACATCAGCAATGGGGTCGAGTTCTCTTTACGGATGAGAGCCGATTTAATCTGACGAGCGATTCTGGACGTATACACATCTGGAGAGAGCAGGGAACACGCAATCACACCTCCAACAACATCGAAAGGGACCGGTTTGGAGGTGGCGGAGTTCTCGTTTGGGGCGGTATCATGCTTGGTAGCCGTACTGACCTCCACATCTTCCAAGGAGGTTCAGTCACTGGTGTCCGCTATTGTACCGAGGTTCTCCTGCCTCACGCGCGTCTGTTTAGAAGTGCTGTGGGTCCTGAATTCCTCTTCATGGACGACATCGCTACACCTCATCGTACAGTGGCTGTCGCAGAGCTATTGGAGAATGAAGATATTCAACGCATGGATTGGCCCGCAGGTCCCCGGACCTAAATCAAATCAAACACGTGTGGGACCTTCTCGGGAGACGTTTGGTAGCACGTCACCAGCCGCCAGCAACGATTCCGCAGCTGCGATTGGCGCTACAAGAGGAATGGGCCGCGATGCCTCAACAGCTCCTTGACAACCTCGTCCTCAGCCTGGACAGACGTTGTAAATCCTGCAACGCAGTCAGGGGTGATCATATCCCCTACTAAAGACTGGATTTTTCTTGGCCGCCGCCTGTCACATGGACGTTTCTGTCTTCTGTCCAGTTGTGCTCAAAGCTACCTTTTCAATAAAATGCCTTTGTATCCTTTGGATTCCTTGTTTGGACGGTTTTGCTCACTTGTCCCATATTCTTACATCTTGGGATCTTATGGTATGATTTGAGTCGAAGTGGAGCACTTCTGCACGACGTTACATTCGAAAAACCGTCTCGTCTTTAAATTTTTGCACGCCAGTGTAGCTTTGTGTAGCTCCGGAAGAGATATTCTGCTTGAAAGTGCATTCATAATATACATATTAATTTGTACTTGTCGCAGCGGCGATGCCCCGGTAGCCGAGCGGTTAGAAGCCTAGGTTTCTCGAGCTGGGCTCGAATCCTTGATAAGGGATGATGGGCGTAGGATCTTCGCCTTCCCTGTGGCAGGCTTTCTCAAATTATGAGCTATTGTTTTATAACTTTATAGTTATTCATGATGATCTAAAACAAGTCGAAAAACATAGATGCTGTAGTTTTGTCTTGCTTTTATTTGGGGGGGTCAACATTTCTGGCAAACAAGTGAGATTACGAGGAGTCTGCTCTCTAATGCAAGGCCACTGTTTCCAGGGAAAAGAGATGAAATCGACGCCGTGGGACAATCATATCATCTATTCCCTTCGGTACTCGAACTCAGCCCCATTCCAGACGATTAGCCAGAAGCTCGCGCTTCTGGCCATGCGCCCTCCCAGACGGTCGCAAAACCTACATCAACTTCCTTCTGTTTGTCTTGTCGAATTCAGTTACTACCGGTAATCCTCGCATTTGAACTGTGCCCATGTTTCGTGAATGCCGCCATGATTTCGGAAGCAGTTTCTATGCTTTCATTGGACAGAACAGCGGTTTCAGTCACGGGCCCGTTTCCCAAACGGGGGATGGGGAATAATGTGGCCGTTTAGGAAAACAGACAAGTAGTTCTTCTTCTTGTGTTCTTCGTTACGAGTCTGGAATATTAACTGCGTTGATTGTGTTCAAGCACCTGGCATTACACATCGTAAAAAATTACATCTCTGCAGCTACATCTGTAGTGGTGCCATTAACGAACGCTTTTTTGGGGGAGGGGGGGGTGTTTGAATAAAGCATAAGGCTTTCTTATTACTTTGGCCAGTGGGCATTTTGATCATTGAGCATTTTTTGTGCAACATTACGGCTCAGAATTAAACCGCAATATACAGCATAATTTATAGGTGAAATGGATGCAAATAAATTCTGAGGAGTTTTCAGGAGATAATAGATTGTTCTTCACCACAGAAAGCTCCAAGATCTGCAAATGAAGAAGGCAGAGGGTACATTTTCTTCTCTCGGTTTGCAATTTACAGTATCTCGATGATATGCGAAACGAATGACTTCATTAAAAAGATTTTTTTTAAAATAATGTAGGTGAGATTCATGATATCCGTTTGAGTAAACTGAAATTATTTCAAAAAGAAAATTAAACACTTTCGGTATTTGATCTTTTATGAAAGTTTCAATGGATTTGCTCAAAGAGTATACAGCTTTTTTTTTAAATTTCTGAGACATTTAGAAGTATTATAACCGTCAAACTATTTTTAGTGAAATATCCCCTATTTACCTATTTTTTCCCTGAGTTCACACCATATTTTTTTCTTAGCAAAACAAATGGCATCACAGTTTTGTTTCATACCCGTTGTATCATCATCAAGCGTTCGCGATCCACTGCTGGCTGAAGATCTTCCCAAGCCTCCTCCACAACTCTTTGTCTTGAACAATTATTTTCTATGTCACTCCGGTATGCCTGAATTTCATCCACCTATTTTCTACGTGGTCTGCTTCTGGGTATTCTTCTGTCCGTTGGCATCCAGTTGAGTTTTTTAGTTGAGTCCAGCAGCGTAGTTACGTAATTACCACCCTCGGAGCTGCAGTAGAGGCGCACTTTTAACAAAGCAGCCAGATATAGTTTTTGAAAAATATTGAACACGCACGGAAGCAAACAATTAACCCAAAGATTCATACTTTCGTTAAAGATATACACCGTCGAGTCACATTATTATGACCACCAGCTAATATCCAGAATACCGCCGTGTGCAGTGCGGACAGCAGCTGGACTGGCTGGAAGTGACTCAATGAGGTGCTGAAAGGTGTTTACAGGTATGTGGAGCCATGCTGACTGCAGTGTATCTGACAGCTGCTGGAGGGTGCGTGGTGGAGGATCCATAGAGCGAACAACTCGATCGAGGTGGTCACACAGATGCTCAATTGGGTTTAAAAGTCTGGGGAATTAGGGGGCCAGGGAACTACTTTGAAGTCTTCATCGTGCTCTTCCAACAACTCTCGGACATTTCTAGTTGTATGACTCGTCGCATTGTCGTGCTGGAACATCCCATCCACCCCAGGGAAGGCAATCAGCATGTATGCGTGTACGTGGTCTGCTAGGATGGATTCATGACGAATTCCGTCCATAGTGCCTTCCACAGGTATGAGTGGACCGAGGGAATGCCACGAAAACAATCCCCACACCATAACGCTGCCCCCACCAGCTTGTGTTCTTCCAGCAATGGTTGAAGTGTGTTTGTTCTCCGATGGTTCTCGCCTTATACCCCAAAGTCCTTCCGTTCGATGAGGCAGAAAACGACTCATCGAAGAAGGCAATCCTTTGCCAATCAGCAGAGGTCCACTCCCGATATCGTGCAAATGTAAGCTTTTTCTGCCGATGCACTTTCGTTAGCATAGGTGCAGTGACCATCCGTCTGCATCGGAGCCCCATACGCAGCACGATTCGCCGAACTGTCGTTTTAGATACACTTCCGGTAGCCCCCTGGTTTATTCGACCAGTGAGTTGCTCCACTGTATCATGTCGATCGGCCCTCACTCTCCTTCGAAGTCAACGTTCACCTCTCACATCAATGACGCGTGGTGCTCGGCAGTTTCGACGTCGCTCATTCTCAATGGTGCCATTTCTCCAATCACGATACACTTTAACCAAAGCTGCACGCGAACAGTTCACAAACTGCGCTGTTTCAGCAATACTACCCCCCATGTCCCGAAAGCCCATAATCATCCCTTTTTGCAAATCTGATAAATGGCTCCTTTTATCCATCACAGCATCGAGTGATATGTTTTCAGAATGCCTACAGTACACCTTATATACCCTTCAAGCCAGCTCACGACACGTGCCTTCTTTCATTATCTACGCGGTGTTGACGTCAAAAGTAGGAGGTGGTCACAATAATGTGACTCGACTGTGTATTTTTCATATCCTAAATGAATGTCGTTTCACTTTTAAAACACTGGATGCCTTACAGATTGAAGCTATTCAGCCCTTTGGCTACGGGTTGTAATACGATCGCTCTGCAATGGGTTGTAAATAATACGATCGCTCCCTGCGCTGCTGAGGAAAAGTGTGAGGCGACATAGGGATTTCCCGTAGAGCATGTAGATAGTCAGTCACCTAGTATTACGTACACGATAGTAGCCAACATTTATTTACAGCATCCGCAAATCTGCGATGTATATGAGGGTGCTTTCTTCAAGTGATTTATTGTAGTTTGGAACTTTCACGTATTTTTACACCGATTACCTAAAAAGTTAAAACCCAGGACTCTTGGCTATCCCCCTTACTTTTCAGAACGCACTTCCTGCCCCCCCCTCACACAAAGGAATTTAAAAACTCAGTTTTTAATAGTTATCTTTTAATAACTACGTGTTTAGACAAATATGTACTAGGCTGGATTTAGGTAATTTTCGCAAACGAAATTTTACTATATGTGTTTCGGAGAGGAAACAGGTATTTTTGATTCAACTATTCCTTCACCCATACTACTGTTGGTGGGATGATTTCCTTAAATGCAAGTTGTATCGTTTTCGGACGGAAAGGTGATCAATTTTTGACAGGGAGAAATCAATGCGTCTGAATTTTGGAACCTTTAGGACGTAATAAAATCCAGAGAGTTAATGGCTCTCCGATTGAATCGGGTGAGCGGGCCTGCGCTTGCCTCGCTCAGCCTAGCAATTACGTATCCTCTAATGTGGCAATTTTCGGCTTTCCACTGCTCGCCGGCCAGCAGCAGCTCGGGGCCATTTAATTTAGTTTGAACATTGTGCGCGTCGACGGATTCAGTTGTTTGCGACATTACACGGGGCTGTTTAATGGATTCTCAAGCGGAATTGCGACTTCTGTCATCTCGAACGAGATAACAAATGGGTTATGATTGGTCTATGTTCGCTGTGCTGTGAGCCCAAACGTAGCGGGATAATTACGACCACTCCCCGCGCCCCCTTCTCAACTACGAACAGTTTTCTGGTCACGAGGCTAGCTGGCTCTGAGGTAAGCTGGCGGCGGTTTTATGGGGTAGCACAAACCTTTTCCGCTACTCTAAGCTGTGTGCCACGATTGGCAATATAAGCCAGTCCTTCTATACGATTTAGTCCTTAAATCCCCGTTTTAACTCATTATGTTTTAATGACGGCATGATTAGGGGGTACATATTTTAAACGCAGCTCGAGAAAATAGCTGAAAAGCGTCGTGCAGCGTACTAATAACATGCTCTTAACACATGGACCCCATTAGAATACGGGGGCCCAATTATGTTTCTGCAAGAAAGGTTTGCAGGATTAAACTTAACCGGAATTTATTTACAGATAGAAAATAGCAGTCGTACGCCCAACTTGCTGCGGTTTGTGTTGTACCCCAAAATTGTTCTGAACGATGTACTTAGAAATCGGCTGCGGCAATAGGGGTAACTCGTGGGTACGGAATGGGGGGTAATTGCCTATCCATTTTTTTCTTCACATTTGCAAATAATTAAATGTAAATTTCTTCCACATAATAGTGTTTTAAAACACTTAAATCTCAACCAATATTCCCACTAATCGGCCATGGGCAATGCCCCCTAACCCAATGAGCTGGGCAGGCATCAAAACCACTTGGGCAAAAACAATTATTTTCTCAGTTTCTCTTACTAATGCAGTAGAAATTGGAACCCTTGTTTTTTCTAATCCCCCATTTTTATCACCGTTCTTTCCACAATTGATTTTAAATAAAAAAAAAATATTAAAAACATTTCGATATAGGTATTCCAAAAGAATATTCTGCACCAGATGCCTCTTTAAATAGCCCAATTTCCAAAAATTCCAGGTTTTTCCAACAGCAAAATCGCATGCAGACTTGGTTTCAGAACAGATCTTGCATATTACGCCTGTGCTTTCAGTATAACTGAAAACGCTGCCACTCTACGAACAGTTTTTTGGTCACAAAGCTAGCTGGCTCTGAGGGAAGCTGGCGGCTCTATACGTTTTGGCGTTTTCGAATCAATAGTTTCAATCTCTACAAGTTGTTTCAACCATGAAGAATTAAAAGCAACTGCTTAGTTTTTTTAGTGGTTCTAAACAACTCTAATTCTTTCGTTTAGACATTAAATTTAACAAAAAATACGGCACAAAAACGAACTTGAACGCAAACACTTTGATGTTGGAAGAAATCTGCCTTATTATCTGACAAAGTTTTGAACAAAACCCTTTTACCAGCGGCTTACAATTTAACTGACCGGAACGCCTTTCTTTCCCCGCCAACTAGCATGGGTTCATTAGTTAGTACAATGAACTTGGTTACGGTTTGCTGTGATTGGATGGCGCTGATGTGTTGTTTTGAGAAGACTCAATATCTACCTCTTTCTTGACGTGGAGAAAATCACTAATGCGCATTCTGGCGTTCGCTATCTGCTCGCACGAGGCTACTTTGCACGAAGTCTATGAGAATGAAGAGGACAATGAGTCGAACTTAGAATGCGGCGAACAGCATCTAAGAAAAATGTTGTTTTGACTTTTGCGAGCCCGAATTTTATATATTTAATATTATTATTATTATTTTTGCAGGTAATTGATTTTGGATTTATGAAAATTGATTAGGGATTTGTGAATTTTAATCTACAATGCTCACTGCGCGGCCGCGCTCGCGCGCAGCGTATCTCAACGTCGTTGCAAAGTTAAAATTGCGAAGGAATTGAATGCGGAATCGCTAAAGATGAGCGCTGATTTTTTTTCTATCTACTAACTAGCGGTAGATCTGCAGCAAGCTGTTTCTATCTGGGGACGAGATTTGAATTTACGCTCCAGCAGTTTAAAGGTTCCATACTTTCACTCAAATAACAAGCAGTTTTCACTTTTTCATACCTCTGTAATAGAAAAGTATTATGATCGTTCAGAATTTGCACTTCCGGTTTGATAAAATTTTACAAAAAATATGAAAACTATATAGGGACATACCCAAGAATCAAGTAAGCATTAAGTTATGTGAATGCCATCAACACTGCACTCCCCAGAAGTGCAAAATGTAAAACAAACCAGCATAGAACGGATGAGCATCAGATAGTGAACGTAACAATAGAAATATTATTTCGAGGGTGAGGGCTTGGAAGAATTCCGTTCTTGATCTCAAAGATTGATGTCTAAAATGACTACTACCCATAAACAAAATGAGATTTTTAGGATCAAAGGACTATGTTGAAGACAAAAAATCGTGGGGAATTTATCAAATTCCATGTGAATGTGGCTCTTCATATATAGGACAGACCCGTATAGGGCCTTGCGTTTTCGATTGAAGGAGCGCAAAACCTACATTCGGAATTGTGACCTAAAGAAGTCATCGATGGCTAAACACTTTTACGAATAGGACCACGCATTTTTCTTTGAAGAAGCAAATCTTATTGACAAGCCAGATTCAACCACCAAACTTAATATTTTGGAAGCTTTCCATGTATATCAGAAGTCTTTGCAACTTGTTATAATGACATGGCATCCACGCCATTTCTATCAAGCGCGTGGAAGCATCTAACCAGAACACGTGACTGTAAACACCATTTATGATGTCATATACAATTTGAAGATTTATGAATTGAAGATTTATAATTGAAGATTTTTTTGAATTGAAGATTTATCGATTGATGGAGAAAAGCTGGAGATAACAGACACGTACGTTTATCTTGGACAGCAGATATCAAGTGAGGGTCACATTGATGAAGAAATTAATCGGCGTACAAAACTTGCCTGGAGAGCTTTTGGAAGAAACAGCATAATTTTCAAAAGCAATATGCCATTATGTCTTAAAAGAAAAGTGTTTGATCAATGCATCCTTCCAGTGCTTACGTATGGTGCAGAGACGTGGACCTTAACTAAAAGAGACATACAAAGGCTGCAGACAACTCAAAGAAGCATGGAGAGGTGCATGCTTGGTGTAACCAGGAGAGATAAGAAGAGGAACTCGTGGATCCGAAAAATGACTAGAGTGGAAGACATCATGATCAGAGTTAAATCCCTGAAATGGCAATGGGCTGGACATACTGCCAGAAGGACAGATCATCGATGGACAGCCGAAATTTTAGATTGGATTCCAAGGGACAGGAAAAGACCCAGAAGAAGACCACATGGGAGATGGGTGGATGAAATTCGAAAGTATGCAGGGGTGACATGGAGGAGACTGGCACAAGACAGACCGTTGTGGAGGAAACTTGGGGAGACCTTCGTCCAGCAGTGGATTGATAATGGTTGACAATGATGATGATGATGATACAATTTGAATATTTACGTGCCATTCGTCGCTAGTCGAAGCAACCGGCATTCATGTTTAGCGAATCTGGAGGTTAATATTAATCCTATCCCATGATTCCCCGGAGAAGCAGATAAATCATGTAATAAATACGAGATTACACCATGTAATAAAATTTTTGAAGATTACAATCCGATTTTTGGTGTAAATGTGACAAGGATGTTAAGTCAGATAATATCCGAAAACTTTAAAATTTCATCGTCCTGGAGCGGGACTTGAACCCGCGTCTACCAGATAGCGCCCGGGTATGCTAACCACTATACCACCCAGAACGACCAAGTCTCCAGTTTACGATTAATTTGAATATAACCATCACAGAAACTTGAGACTTGGTCGTTCTGGGTGGTGTAGTGGTTAGCATACCCGGGAGCTATCTGGGAGACGTGGGTTCGATTCCCGCTCGAGGACGACGATTTTCAAGTTTTCGAATATTATCTGATTTACCATCCTTGTCATATTTACACCAAAAACACATCATCTTCAAAATTTGTAATATATGGTGTAATCCCGCATTTCATTCATGATCTTATCACTTATTGATGTTTTTAAATACATATGTATTAAAAAACATCAATAACAGACAAGATCATCCCTCCGTGCCAGGAATGTCCCGATTAGCAAGACTCTATAGTGCAGAAGTTGGGAAACCTTTTCATTATGGATGGTCGCATTAAGTCAGCTGTAATCTAATAAGGCTGCACTGAAGAAATTCAATTAGATGTACTTCAAAATATATATTATTTTGTAAAAATCTAACTATGAACTAACTAACTTCAAAAATTGGAGAAAAAATGGTTAATTCTAAAGTTACTAACCTTTTAATGACTTTGTTGTGACTGCTTTTTTTCGGAAAACATTTGAATATTTAGTTGCAATATGGAGGTCCGCACTTTTATCTGATCCTTTAGATGGGTATCCGTCATTTCTGACCTTAAGGGAGTGGAGCCTTGATTAGGGTTAGGTAGGAAAATGTAGATTCGCAGGAATAAGTGGTTGAAAAGTGAGAAAGCATTTTTCGTGCATGTTGCCGAAAGCGCGGGTATTTATTCCTATTCCATTGCACTGAGAAAAACGTTTTGTTAATTCAACAAAAAAATAGTTGAAATTATTGTGACGAAAATTATTGTTCATTCAACAAAATTGATTATTATCATGACAGAACGGTTTTGTTCATTTAACAAAATAATTTTGTCGATTTTTGGGAATTTCTTTGATCCAACAATAAAAAATTTTATTTTTTTATTTTTGGGAATTTCTTTATCCAACAATGATAAAGCGTTTTGTTGCTGCAACCAAACATATTGTTATCGTGACACAGTAATTTCTTGCTCCAACAAAATTTAGAGTTATGTAGCTGGGCCACTTTGTCCCTAAACTTTTTCCCGATGGCAACGCTTTGCCGGTGCAATAATTTCAGGCGGTGCCCTTCGACCCTGGGTGTGGGCCATTTTTTATTTCGGTGGTGTCCTAGCGTGTGTCTGGTGTCAATGCATTCACTAGAGTAGGCGAAGGTAATAAAAAACGTCTGTAGCCATTACCAGACAAAGATTGGGAAACTGCCTTTTTGTATTAGCTGTTTCTTCCACTCTTTACAAGTCATGAGGGATGAAAAAAAAAATAGCTGTTGTCCAATAGTATTTCATGAAACTATCACTAGTTTGCAGCCTGAAAAGAAACCCCTAAAAGAAATAGAAATTTATTTTTTAACTTGTGACAACTTAGAAGAAAAAACTTACTAGCCGTCTGGGCCAGTATAATCAATAATTCAGTGGTCCCACAGAAGTTTTACTGCGGTCGGCGTGGGTTTCTGTTTTGTGTCCAACCACTGTTTCCCGGCACTGACATTGTCATAGAGGATCCATTTATCGTCACCTGTCGCAGTGCGGTACAAGAGTGGTTCAACTTGGTAACGTTCAAGCAGGGAAATGCATGCACTCATGCGATTTGTTTTCTGCTCAACTGCAAGTTGATGAGATACCCAAACTCACCTCTTGTGCACCTTTCCAAGTTGATGCAGGGACAGCCCCGGTGGCGCAGTGGTCTAAGCGATGGCTTCTGATCATTCGTCCGAAAGGGGTCCGTTTCCGAATCCCGGTGAGGCATGGATGTTGTGTTTGTCTTACGGCACTCTGGCTCTCTCCCTTCCCTGGAACCAGTGGCTTTAAATCAGGAACGGACAACTGACTGCTTATATAGCCCATTGAGTTGCTCACGGTGGTCGTTAAACCTTTAATTAAAGAAAAAAAATGACGCAGGGGCGTGGCGCGATAATACTTGTGTGGGTAGTACCCAGCTGTTCGGTCAACTCCCGCGTTGTCACACGTGAGTTGGTCTCCAGCAAAGGGTCTTTAGCTTGTCCATGTCCATTGTTGCGGGTCTTCCGGTTTGGGGACGGTCTGACATGACAAAATTTCCTCGCGAAACCGTTCGAACCAACGACAGCACTGACGATGGGATATGGCATTGCGGTAAACATTAGTAATGTTCCTTACAGTACTTGCAGGGGGGGGTTACGGTGACGAAACTCATACAGCATGCAATGGCTAATGTCCACTTCCATGTTGGCTGGTGCTTACACTCTTCGCCTTCTGACGGCTAACTGCCACGGACCTGCTGATGTCATGACGGTATGCTGCGCAATCTCAGTGGCCAATGTACGCCATGGCGCCGGGGCTTTGAATTCGGGTACCTCTTCATCGGACATTATTTTCTTTCCAACCCAATACATGATCAGACAGTACTTAGTTTGCTGCCTTAAGCCTCTGTCTATTTTAAGTATCGTTTGTATTTTTTTTTTTATTCTATGTCATTTTAAAAACTAGGTAAAGAAATTCTGCACGAGTTCATACTTCCAATATGAGAAAAAAAAAAAATTCCTTTGAAATACTAGGTACTAAATCCGAAAACGATATTGTTTAATATACAATACCCCTATTACACATTCTTTACTTATTGACATCGCTCTTTTCAAAGCAGTTTGTCCACTTGTTGTATTTAAACATCAATGCCGAGTAAAATATTTACCATTCTTTGCTGCTTGTTTCGTATTTCTTGAAATCAGAGAAAATCTCGGGAACTGGGAACGTTATTTAGTAAAATAAAGTTTTAGTTACATCAACTATTTCATGGCTGCAAAAAAAAAAAAAAAACTCCTTCTCAAACCTCTAAAAGTTGTAGCATACTGGCTTACGTACAAAAGCATCAAAGAACCGTGTATTTTTTATAATTGGAAGTTTAACGTATTATAATCTGAAAGGCGTATAAACGGATTACGTATAACCGGATTGAAAAAGCGATAAGAACTGCAGCAAAATCTCGGGACTAGCGCAGAATTACGCATAAAAGTGAAAAATGTGTAATGAGAAAACGTACAACCGAGGTCCCACTATTATGTGAACACTTGTTAGGAATTTCTTGCAATACACGTTTCCAGAAATGTTGAGGTAGGTAAGTTGTTTCCCCTTCCCCCACTCTTTTTTTTTTGTGTGTGTGTGTCCAATATACCGTCTTTACAATGTTCATATGCTGCTTTTCTCTTGAATCTTTTTCAAAGTTTTAAGCTGGGTGAAAGTAGAAAAAATATCATATTGTTGACATAAATTAGGAAATCTGTTGAATAAACAAGTCTGAAGTCAATGACCGTAGAGGAGAGATAGACTTTTGCCTTCCTCAGCTTTTTTTTCTTGTTCAGTTCACCATTCCTTTCTGAAGGCGACTTGAATTACCTTCATCCGAAATCGGAATTGGATGCTGAAGGGAGCTAAGGAAATGTAGATGGCAGTGGAAAGTCGCATTTCTTTCTCAGGCAGTTAACCAATCAATATCAACTCTCCTAGGCTTCTCCCTGGCCTCCACTAAGCCCCGTCCCACCCAACCACCCACCCACCCACTTTGACGAAGCATAAAGAACACTTTCAGTAGAGGGATGGGTGGAAATAGCGAACTAGGGTTTCAATGTCGTTTCTTTATTATAGTCTTCCTAGAGCGATTTGGAAATTCTTGCGTCCTTTCGTTCTTCTTTCGTGAAGACATTCTATCTATCGTCTAGCTTTTCAGGCTCTCGCGATCCCGAGCGGCTTGCAGTTCACATTTGATTGTCTCTAGAGTGTTTTCCTTATTGCAGTTGGAACCCTGCAATGTGATACATCTCTCATTTCCGCACGCGCATTTGATTCTTCGTCTTTGTCATCCCAGTATGCATTTCTCTCTCTCTCTTTCTCTGTTCTCCGCACCTTTCTGGACATTTCCATTTCTTTATGTAAATGATATGAGCATCTTTGGATTCCATCGCAGCCTCCGCTTTCACAATGCTTTTCTTACTAGGTTTCATCTCTCGCTTCTCATCCTCTCTCTTTGGGATTCGGATTTTTCAGTCATAAACTTTGGGGAAGCCGCAGAAAAGTTAGAACTGTTTCGTCAATGGAGTTACCATTTGTGGGTGTCACGCAAACTTTTTCTCCCTCCCTGCCCCCACCTCCTCGTAGGAATGGATTTTTATTTCTTCGTGCTTGAAGATTTTTTTTTTCTCATAAAACATTTCGGCGCGTTTCTCAAAAAGGAATTCTCAAATCAGTTCGTTTGGCAACTGTTCAAGATAAAGCTGTGAAATGATTCGACTTCAACAAAAGGGTTCCGGGTGAAGTCATCGAACGTGAAATCATCTAACGGAGAATTCATCGCAGGACGAGGTTTTCGAAAATTAAGGCTCTAAATGAAATCATCGAACGTGAGATCACCGAAAAATGAAGTCATCGTAAGGCACATTATGAGTAGCATTGTTCCAATCATTAGGAATCTTCCCATATATATACTGTATATTGATAAATGAGGTTGTGGTGTTCTAAATCTTCCCATATATATTGATAAATGAAGTTGTGGTGTTCTATGACAGAGAATGAATAAAATCCAATTTGCTAGATTTTTTTCGATATACTGTTCTGTTTTTTTTTTTTTTTTTTTCGCTGACTAGAATCTTACGATTCTTTTAAGTAATTTAGTAAAATTTAATAGGTTTCCGATATGTAATTTAAAATTATAAATAATTTACGCTTTTTGATCCCAATTGAGAGATTAGATTAAGAAATTAAAAGGGTTTCTTTAAGGATGAACACGTGCTCTGAAATGTTTAAAATCCAAAACACTACATGAATTACCATACATATTATAATTGTAACAGTAAATAAGCGTTCATAGAACACACTTCATCAAAATTACTTCGTGATAATTCTTTTAAACACACCCAAACCTCTTTTAAATTCACTAAAAAATTAGTTTTATACCATTTATAAATTATTAGAAGAAAACCATTTCAGGGTTAAAATTTGTTGTATTCCAGTAATAAAATTAGACCATCCACAAGTAAAATACTTCTTTTAAACATTTATACCCACAAAAAGTTATATCCTTTATCCTGATATTAAGAGTCCATACCAACTATAAACTATCACGCTATGTTTTACGGTAGCAATGAAGAAAGAAAGTGTGAGCCACGCTGGGCTGACAGAGTGAAACATTATTACGTCAAAGTTTGTAACAAAAAAAATCATGATACGTGATCTACATATACTTCTTAATCATGAACTGTATAATTATAACATACAATAATCATAAGGGAGCAGTTCTGTTAAATAAATTTAGAAAAATCTAACCAGAAAAAGAATTTCATCTACTGCTTCTTCTAATCATTTCACTTTCTTGTGCTGTAACATTACTAGAAAATGGATAAGAATAAATGTACGAAAGTCAAGCTCCTTAATTGTTATGGTACCTGACTATTTTCCCCTATAAATTTAGGGGGATCACCCCCACCTTGTGAAAATTCTCTGCGCCGCGACCCCTCACCCTATTCGAAAATTTCTGGGCGCGTTGCTGGCCACAAGTCCTCTGGAATAGCTGCTTTTTCGTCATCCAGTCTTTATAATAAAAAACCCACGAAAATCATTTCTAAATGTTTTTACTTATTTACTGAAAAAAAAAAAAATAACCCGCCAAAAATTGCTTTTATTTTTAATACTTCAGCTTCATATGAAGTTTCCCAAAAATAAATTGTGTAAAATTTTTTTGTTCAGGGTAGAGACCCTCTTAGCCGTAAGGCGCGGGGCTTGCGGGGCTATCAGTACCCCCCCCCCCCACACACACACCTGTATGAGATTATCTCTTTGTTTTACGAACTTCTTACATCAAGTAAAAGAAATTAGAAGCATGTATCTGAAAACATCCATTATCTTCTCAACAAAAAAATTTATTTCTTATTTAATAGCTCGTCTTATTTGTGCTTTGAATCGTGATCTTTGAAGTTCAACTGCCATCTGTATAGGATAAAGGGGCTCATATTAAAGTAAAGCCAACGTTTATTTCTTAATCAAGTTGAACCAAGATGGTAGTGACATACTTATTTCCTATTTGAATGTCTAGAACAGTGAAGATGGTAGTGACATACTTATTTCCTATTTGAATGTCTTGAACATAAAGATGGTAGTGACATACGTATTTCCTATTTGAATGTCTAGAACAGTGAAGATGGTAGTGATATACGTATTTCCTAATTGAATGTCTAGAACATGAAGATAGTAGTGACGTACGTATTTCCTATTTGAATGTCTAGAACATGAAGATGGTGATGACATACTTATATCCAATTTATATGTCTAGAACAGTGAAGATGGTAGTAGCATACTTATTTCCTATTTGAATGTCTAGAACATGAAGATGGTGATGACATACTTATTTCCAATTTATATGTCTAGAACAGTGAAGATGGTAGTAGCATACTTATTTCCTATTTGAATGTCTAGAACAGTGAAGATGGTAGTGGCATACTTATTTCCTATTTGAGCCGCCCCGGTGGTGCAGTTGTCTAAGCGATGGCCTCTGATCATTCGTCCGAAAGGGGTCCGGGTTCGAATCCCGGTGAGGCATGGATGTTGTGTTTGTCTTACGGCACTGGCTCTCTCCCTTCCCTGGAACCAGTGACCCTAAATTAGGGACGGGCGACTGCTTATAGCCCATTGAGTTGCTCACGGTAGTCGTTAAACCTCCAATCCAAAAAAAAAAAAAAAATCACTCGTCCAAAGGGGTCTGGGTGCGAATCCCGGTGAGGCAAGGATGTTGTGTTTGTCTTACGGCACTGGCTCTATCCCTTCCCTGGAACCAGTGACCCTAAATTAGGGACGGGCGACTGCTTATAGCCCATTGAGTTGCTCATGGTGTTCGTTAAACCTCCAATCAAAAAAAAAAAAAAAAAAATTCCTATTTGAATGTCTAGAACATAAAGATGGTAGTGACATACTTATTTCCTATTTGAATGTCCAGAACAGTGAAGATGGTAGTGACATACTTATTTCCAATTTGAATGTCTTGAACATAAAGATGGTAGTGATATACGTATTTCCTATTTGAATGTCTAGAACATGAAGATGGGCGCAGTGGTCTAAGCGATGGCCTATGATCATTCTTCCGTAAGGGGCCCGGGTTCGAATCCCGGTGAGGCATGGATGTTGTGCTTGTCTTACGGCACTGGCTCTCTCCCTTCCCTGGAACCAGTGACCCTAAATTAGGGACGGGCGACTGCTTATAGCCCATTGAGTTGCTCGCGGTGGTCGTTAAACCTCCAACCCCCCTCCCCCAAAACATGAAGATGGTAGTGCCATACTTATTTCCAATTTATATGTCTAGAACAGTGAAGATGGTAGTGACATACTATTTCCAATTTACATGTCTAGAACAGTGAAGATGGTAGTGACATACTTATTTCCTATTTGAATGTCTTGAACATAAAGATGGTAGTGATATACGTATTTCCTATTTGAATGTCTAGAACAGTGAATATGGTAGTGACATACTTATTTCTTATTTGAATGTCTAGAGCAGTGATGGTAGTGATATACGTATTTCCTATTTGAATGTCTAGAACATGAAGATGGTAGTGACATACTTATTTGCTATTTGAATAGCTAGAACAGTGAAGATGGTAGTGGCATACTTATTTCCTATTTGAATGTCTAGAACATAAAGATGGTAGCGACATACTTATTTCCTATTTGGATGTCTAGAACAGTGAAGATGGTAGTGATATACGTATTTCCTATTTGAATGTTTAGAACATGAAGATGGTAGTGACATACTTATTTCCAATTTATATGTCTAGAACAGTGAAGATGGTATTGACATACTGATTTCCTATTTTAATGCCTAGAACAGTGAAGATGGGAGTGGCATACTTATTTCCTATTTGAATGTCTAGAACAGTGAAGATGGTAGTGATATACGTATTTCCTATTTTAATGCCTAGAACAGTGAAGATGGTAGTGACATACTTATTTCCAATTTATATGTCTAGAACAGTGAAGATGGTATTGACATACTTATTTCCTATTTGACTGTCTAGAACAGTGAAGATGGGAGTGACATACTTATTTCCAATTTGAATGTCTTGAACAGGAGTTCTTAAGCTGTGGGTCCCGACCTAAACTTGGGTAGCCGTAGCTACTCAGAAAAAAATTAAAGTGTTAATTTTTTTTTCTAATTTTTAATTTTAAACCTTCGTGTTGTTAGTGTAAATTCCCCGGAATTTCTGGATATGAAATCACGGTGACTACCAATGTTGCTTCTTCCGGTCACTGGGATCGTGGCAATTTTTAGGACGTCACAGCATTGCAAAGTTTCTCATGAAACTAAATTTGCCCCCTAAATTTAACGGGAAACCCCCCAACTTGTTAACACTGTGGCCTGCCCCCAGAACCGTATGACAAACGATCAACAAACGCGACACGGAAGGGAGAGGGCAGAGAGAAAGTATGGACTATGGAGGCTTTCAGCGAACATTCATGAATAATAACATACCTGCCAACTACTACGGATTTAGTTGTCTGACTACGGAAATCACTGTCGAAACTACATATTCTGCGAATTTTCATCTTTTAAGTGTTTTGTTTTTCGTTTGCTATTATTTCATGTTATACATTAAATTCTTAAGCGGATTCACGGAACTCTAGTTTTTTTTTTTTTTTTTTGTCATCATTTAGATCATTCTCAAGATCGATGCAAAACTGGAGAGAATTTGAGGCGCGGGATGAGGGGAGGGGGGGTCGTTTTCCGGGCGATATTTCGTGTTTTAAAACTTTCGTAAACGATAGTTAAACTGAGTAAAAATGTTTGCCGTAAACGTAATGTTTTTTCTCCAGATGTTGCCATTGTGTCCAGTAAGTATTCTTGTTAAATATAATTTTATTGTATAAATGTTTGTATTTCAGCTTGAAATTGTAGGCAACAATTTGCGAAAACGGAAGCTAGACGCCGTGAAAATTTCTCCGTAATCTTCAGGCATAAAAAGATTCTTCCGCGAATTCGAGGAATTCCGCCTTTTTCATTATTATTGTGGTCGTTTACGTGATCGTCGACGCCCAAGTGAACAGAAATTTGGAGGAGAGGCCGGGGGGGGGGACTGAAGACCGACGGAGTTCAGATTTTTTCCGTAATCGTAAATTCTTTTTTCTTGTGATGTTACCTCTGTCCAGTATTATTGTTAAATAACGTTTTACTGTGTTAGTATTTGTATTTCAGCTTAAAAATAGGGGAAAAATTCCAATACCGGAAGTCGGACGAAGCAAAGATTTCTTCCGTAATTGCCCCGTCCCGCGATGTTTCCACTCTCTTCCGTCTATGTATGCTGCGCAATAATACTAATTACTATAGTCTCTTGCCAATGTTGGCAGGTAAGTAATAATAAAAAAGAAAATGCCGAACTTCTAAAGTTTCCATCGGATTTTGACGAAATTTCAAACGGGAGTTTATTTTGATATGTCTTGGTTACTGTTAAAATTGCATTCGGTTATTTAAAAAACTGAAGAAATTGAAACCTATTTTTTGTCTCACAATGTGTTGTTGTTCATACCTTCCCACTATATAGATAACCCTAACTCCTGCCCCCGGGACCCCTTATTGTGCCACTGGTTTGACTGGAATTTCAAAAACCAAAATTGTTTTTCCACTCTGTCATAATGAATAATTACTACACTTCTTTTATTATTGAATTAGCATTTTCAATTTCAAAGTAGACGCATGGGTCGCGAAGTTGATCGTCTTGTTGATTTTGGGTGGTGGCCATAAAAGATTAAGAACCCCTGTTCTTGAATATTCATTTATACAGAAATCTAGTTTCAGCCAAACGTATCTCAATTAATAATAAAAATTAAGATTTATGTTACTTACGCCACAGCACGGCATAATATGCAAAGTATCGTCGGTGGTATTTAAGGAGTACGGCGAAGTGAATGTAATCAGTCGTCGGCGTACGGACACGTGCGAAGACCCTGAAGAAGCTGCAATGCCTGGACATGGAAGACGTGTACGATTTCAGCAGTTATCGGACTTTGAGCGAGATCGTCTAGTCGGACTCCGCGAGGCCGGGTGGTCGTATTGCGGAGCGAATTGGATGGGAAGTATCGGCGGTGTTACGATGGTGGCGTAGATGGTCCGAGGAACATTCCCACACGAAAAGACGTGGAACCGGGAGTCACAGACGGACTGATGAGAGGACCGATCGACGCATAAGACGAGCGGCGTTGTCAAGCAGAGCATCCACTGCGACGCAAATCCAAGCTGCCGTTGCACCTGAGGTGACTGTGCAAACAATCCGCAACCGTCTATTGGATGCAGGACTACGTGCACGTGTGCCTCTGGCATGTGTACCTCTGACTTTAGCCCACCGTCAGGAACGGCTGCAGTGGTGTCGCCAACGTCTGCACTGGAGAACGCAATGGCGATCTGTCGTGTTCAGCGATGAAAGCAGATTCTGCTTGGGAGCCTCCGATGGCCGTGTATGCGTGTTCGCAGACATACAGGGGAGCGTCTCCACCCTTCTTGCATCCGCCAGCGACGCACAGGGCCTACACCTGGTCTCCTGGTGTGGGGAGCGAGCATCTGTCACTCCCGTACACAACTAGTGTTTGTACCGGGTAAGTTAAACAGCACTTCCTAAATCAACAACATCATTCAGCCCGTTGTTGTGCCATTTGTAAGGTCGGTCCATCGTGGTGTTTTCCAGCAAGATAACGCACGCCCACACACGGCACGTGCAACGCAACATGCACTTCAGGGTGTGAGACAACTTCCATGGCCTGCACGTTCACTGGATTTGTTCCCCATTAAGCACGTGTGGAATTTTATGGGACAACGACTTATCCGGTCTCCACGGCCAGCCACGACCATCCCCGATTTACGCGTCCAGGTTGAGGATGCTTGGAACTCAATACCCCAAACTTACATCCAACATCTGTACGACAGACTCCATGCCAGAATTGCACAGTGTGACGCAGTTCATGGCGGTTCGACCTCGTACTAACCATGTTACATGGAAATGTTATTTTTCAGTTTACCAGCAAATACAGCTGTATTTTGCCATAATGTTTTGATCACGTTTTCCTCTGTATTCCGTTATTATGCTGTATAAATTTCGTTGGTATCAGACGTCTCCTTCTTGGTGTTTTTTTTTTTTTTTTTTGTTCACTTTCCGCCAGTGTATGCGGTTGTTACTAGAGGGTGTGCACGGGCCTTGTTCGGTGAGCCCGGCCCATCCCGGGCCTGTCAATTGCAGTTGTTATTTAAGTCCGGTCCTGTCAATTGCAGTTGTTATTTAAGTCCGGTCCTGCATGTGCCATTTTTGTATTATATTGTCTTTCTATTGTATTTTTTTAAATTGTGAAAAATAAATAATGAAATGAGATATTATTGAAAATATTTAGTGGAATATAAGCCTAAGAACATTAACTAAACTTTGGCAATTTTCGAAGAATGTAACCTTTGAAGAGAGAGAAAAAAGAAGACTAAGCACGTTCAAAAATCTCTTTCTCTGAACTAGCAAGCGGTAAGACTGCAGAAGTTAATTCCTGTACAGATTAGGGATAGGAGAAACAATTTGTCTTCCCACTCCCTCATAGAAACAACACACACCCCACCCCACTGTTGACACTCCCCCTTACACAACACACATACACTTGCTCGGGATCGAATCTTTTTGTTGTTAAGTAGCCCCAAAGTGATTTTATCAACTTAGTACCTGAAGATGGTAAAAGCAACGAGCGCCTGAGCCCTGCCATGGAAGTACGCAAAGACAACAAAACAGTTAAGAAGACCAGAAAATCGGGAAACACGACTTGTTTCTTTCTTCACCATTGCGATAAAAAGAATCGGTCGACTTGGCCCGGCCGGTTGCTTTGTTTTCTAAACAACAACAAAAAAAAAAAAAAAAACCCCGACCTGGCACTCAGGCTGGGCCGGGTTTAGCGGGCCGGCACGGCCTGTGCAGACCTTTAGTTGTTACGGCCCACACTTCTCCGCTGTCACTTTACGTAAAACTCGATCGACCACAGAAATTCCCTAGAACTACGACATCTGATTTGGTTTATCTTCTGTGGTAGGAGGCAGTTCCTTTCTTTACGCTTTCCAACCGTAGGTTGAAGAAGCGTATATGCTCCAGCTTTGTCTGTCTGTCTGTCCGCACGATAACTCGCGTAAAAATGGATCGATTTCGATGAAATTTTAGTATGTGATAGGGGACAACCTCGGGAGAAACCCTATTGAAAATGGGCGAAACTGTGTCAAAGGTCAGGACATAGGAGTGGGATCCATTCCATTGCCCTTATGCGTCATAACTTACGTAAAAAAGCTTCGATTGCGACAAAACTGTATCATGTTGTTCCGGAGGTATACTGAACCAGTTGCATTGAATATCATCGAAATGGGGCCGAAGCTCAGGGTACAGGGGCAAGATTTATTCCACAGCCATTATCTTCATAACTTGACTAAAAATGCTTTTATTGCGACAAAACTTTATCATGTTGTTCCGGAGGTACACTGAAGTGCCAGAAAAACTGGTACACCAGTCTAATACTTGGTAGGTCCCCCACGGAAGCGCAGGACTGCAGAAATACGACGGGACATGGACTCCAGTAGCTTCTGGAAATATGCTGTAGGCAATGCACACCATACTTTCTGCAGAGCGTTCCACAATTCGGGTGTATTCCGATGTCTCGGATTCCTGTGTTCGTTAACACGTTGCATGGCATCCCAAATGTGTTCTATCACGTTCAGATCTGGGGATTTGGATGGGAATGGCAACATCCCAAACTCAGATGAATGCTCCTCTAAACATAATGTGGTGTCCCGACCCTTGTATGGAGGTGCATTGTCCTGTTGGATCAGTCCCAACCCATCAGCATGAATGCAGGACACGAACGGGTGTACCTCGTCAGAAAGGATGCGCACATAGCGTTGGCCGGTTACAGACGTTTGTAAACGTACCAGGGGTCCCAGTGAAGTCCAGCTAAACACACTCCATACCATTACGGACCCCCCACCAGCCGGTACAGTTCCCTGTTGTCGGGCGGGATCCATGGCTTCATGGGGTGTGCGCCACACACGAATCCTTCCATCTGCCCGATACAGTTGGAAACGCGACTCGTCAGACCAGGCTACTTGTTTCCAGTCATCAAGTGTCCAATGGCGGTGTTGCCGTGCCGAAACGACGCGCATAGCTCTGTGTCGTGCACCCATCAAGGGGACTCGAGTTGGGCGTCAGCTCCCAAAGCCCATGTCGTGCAGGGTACGTTGCACAGTCCGGACGCTGATGCTTGTTGAGGTTCCAGCATTGAATTCCGATGATACCTGCGAGAGTGTTGCACGCCTATCGCGTGAAACGATTCTTGATAGCCGACGATGGTCACGTTCACTCAATGTCATTTTACGGTCACACTTGTATCATATGTTGGAGGTTTTGCCGGAATTCTTGTCTTCACGGTACACCCTTGCAATGGTCGTCCGTGAAACTCCGAACTTCGTTTCTACCTCCGAAATGCTATGGCCCATCTCACGAGCGCCAAGTATGACACCGCGTTGAAAATCGCTTAAATCGTTATTACTTGTCATTCTCATGCCGAAAACAGCTCTGATAGCTGGCAAGGATGTCTGTCGTTTTATATACGCACTGGCGCACGCAACCGAGTACGAGCATAGGTGACGTTGCTATGTATTTTGCATAAGCTCGTCTGTATCAGTTTTTCTGGCACTTCAGTGTATACTGAACCGGTTCTATTGAATATCATCGAAATGGGCTCAAAGGTCAGGGCACAGGAGCGAGATTTATTCCACAGTCATTATCCTGATAACTTGAGTAATGATTTCTGGTATGTTGGAAAGCGTATCGTATAATCAATGCATTGCATATTTCACTAACCTGTTTTTTCTTTTTTTTCTATAACTCGATCGACCACAGAAAGTCCCGAGAACCACGACATCTGATTTAGTTTGTTATCTTCTGTGGTAAAAGGCAGTTCCCTTTTTTTCCCCTATAATTTTTTTTTTTCTATAACTTTATCGACCGAGAACCACGACATCTGATTTGGTTTGTGTTATCTTCTGAGGTAAGAGGCAGTTCCTCTTTTTTTTTTTTCTATAACTTATTTGAGAATTCATCTAATTGTGCTCATAGTAGGACAAATCTCTACTAATACTGCCTTTTTAAAACTTAAAGAATGTAATCGTTACTCCAGAAATGGGTGTTTACAGTCTGATGTTTTGCAGAATCGTAAATTTGACAGTTGAAATTTACAGTTAGATGTTAATATTTGAACTCACCATTTTATTTGTTGCATATGTCCTACTTTTAAAATTATTTTTCCCCCATTCCTTCCTTGTAACTACACCGCGATTTTCGACATATATCCCTGCTTTTCTTTTGGTGCAGTGAAAATATTTTTTTTTGTTAAAGTACTACTGATCACACAGTAAAAACAGAAAAAAGAAAACGACAAAAAAATGAAGTGCTTTTCGCGTAGCAGATTTGAGATATCAAAGGACGCGCGCAATCCGAGTTAAGTTTCATCGGCTTTTTAATAGAAAGAATCTTTCGCCACCGCAGTATTTGTCGAAGTGTAATCAGATATTATCAGAGGAGAAATGATAATTCTTTTTATGAGTATAAAAATAAGATAGCCAAGCTTTCCCTCATCGGAGAAGGATGGCTTTTTTGAAGCTTGCGCAAACAAGAACGCAAGCAGTAAACCGTGCAGATGATACATTACTCTTTGAAGTGGTTTGACTTGACTTAACAGTGAACGAAAAAAGGCAAAGGAGATACTTTTAAATTGCGAAAAGATGGGAACGGAGAACTAAACCTTTTTGCTATCGGACACAGCCGTGTTTTTGTCTGCCGCGCTTCACAGAAACTTCTCCAGGTGTTCCCATGCAAAAGTTTTCGTAGCGTACACCTGCAGCTGTCGCATTTTCTCTGATCCTTTTGAAGCTGTAAGTCAAGTCAAGCTGTTTTAACCAGTGATATCTGCGCAGTTTTCATTACCTTTCAAAATTCTGTTGTCCTAAAATGCTTGGAATAAAACGCTTTTATCAGAATGGATTTTATTTGCCAGTGCAGCTACTATTTATCGGTAATGTATTATCTGACTTCTACTGTTTCCATATATCCAGGAGACGTGTTTAAAGATTTGTATGCACAATTTTCTTGACCACTGGAAGAAGAAATGTTACTTTGATGCTGAAACTTTTTTGTTCTTAGTAGTTATAAAATAAAGCCAGGGCAGTTTTGGTGATTGTAATTTACCGTATAAGTTCTTTTTTTCTCTGCCCTTTTGTTCTGTTTTGGTAAAAAGCCAACGATAAAGTGCTTTGGGCCACAAAAATTTTGTTCAGTTCAGACTGAATTAAGAATGAACTTCCCTTCGCAAAAATTTGTCTGGGAATTAGCACATAAATTTGAGGATAGAGAAAAATAGAAATGAAGGTCTGTAAATACATATTTCACGAAGTCGTTATATTTAAGAAGCATATTGTAATACCATATCACAGGAGTGTATGTGGAATTTTTTTATCGAGGGGGGGGCTGAAAATGAAAGTTTTTGAAATCCATCAAAGCAAAATAAAAAAATAAAAATAGAAGAAAAAAATTTAAGCATTATTTTCTGTTGTAAGTTAATGCATTTTTTCAAATGTTAGTCGCATTTTAACAAAGAAAGAAACACTTTCAGGGGACAACACCCCCCTTGCCTGCCCCTCAAAATACGTCCCTGCCGTATCTACTGAGTAGAGGTTCTGTACTTAGCTATGCCTGACTTTAATGCCTTTTGACCATTGCCGCAAGTTTTTTTGTTTTTTTTTAACCCTTTTTGTTTCTCATGAACAGAACGAAAATTAATAAATTTCTAAACTGGAAATTTTTCGAATTAATTTACTCCTTTGAATAGAAAGAAACAAACTTTATTTTGAAAGTTTTTGCCCAGACTTGAAATTTAAAAACCGTTTAAGTTGATGTCCTCGAAATGCGGACAAATTGTGATGATTTTTCAGTTGTCGTTCGCAGTTCGTGATTTTAAAATTTAGAACAGCTTTTTTAATGGAAAATTTTAAAAAGCCGGAGATGCCAGATAGCGCTGCAAGTTTATAGCGTGTCCTCCACAGAGTCTTTTTTTATGCTCCCCCTCCCCCCGAAGATGAGCTCTTACATCAGCCACTGCCTGTGCCCTGGTTAATAAGTGTTTTCCAGGTGTGTAGAACAAAACCAAATTATATTTAATAGTTGCAGATACAAGATCCTATCTCCCAGCAAATGTACATTTTCATACGGCCCTCTATAATGCTGTTCATCAAAGCAACTTTTCCATTGGTATGATAGTATATTATTCGGTGTACATATAAGTTTTAAATCGTTTTTTGTGTGGCGTATACCGCTAATTTACATAACCGACATTCCCCCGCGTTGTTGTCATGTGACCGTAACTGGTCCAGAGTATAAAATGTGACACAGAAGTTTGCCCAACAGTCAAACGTACTTGCACATCGGTAGGTAAAAGATGGCAAGCGATACTGCATTGGTTACGAATTTCATGAAGGAAAAAGTGCTGCAAAAACATGTGCATCGATCTGTTCTGTTCTGGGGGAGAATATTGTATCGAAAAGCCCGTGTGAGTTTTGGTTTAGCCGGTTTAAAGCAGGTGAATTTTATGTTAGCGATCGAGAACGTAGCGGCGCCCTGTAGAAAGTCGCACTTGAGGAACTGCAAGCGTTTCTGGATGGAGATTAATCTCAAACGCAAAAAGAACTAGCTGAACAACTGAGGGTAACTCAACAACCATTTCCAATCGTTTACGCGCAATGGGAAAGATTCAGAAGGAAGGAAAATGTGCGCCACATGACCTGAGCCAGAGGAACAAGGATGAGCGTGTTGTGAGGTGTTTGAATCTGTAGAATAAACAACACATAAAGTCCTTCCTGTTGGAAAATCGTTACAGGTGATGAAAAGTGGATATGGTACGACAATCCCAAACGCAAAAAAAAAAAAAAAAAAAACTCTGGGTAGACTCCGGTGAAGCAACGACTTCGACACCGAAACGCAATATTCACTCCAAGAAAATTCTGCTGTGCATCCGGGGTGGGTTATGAAGGGTGTGCTCTATTATGAACTATTGGAACAGAGTCAAACTGTTACTGCTGATCGCTATAAGCAACAACTGTTGCGTTTGAGCCAGGAAATCTGTCGGAAACATCCATTCACAGGCAAAGGATTGCGACCCGTGAAATTACTGCATGACAACGCCATGCCGCATGTTGCGAAATCGGTCAAGGAAACGTTATTGACACTCAAGGAAACGTTATTGAAACGTTATTGACAGAATTTTCTTGGAGTCAATATTGCGGCTGGGAAGTTTTGGAGGACATGGCGTATATATAGTCCCGACATAGCCCCTTCAGACTATCATTTGTTCCGATCGATGCAACATGGTTTGTCTGCTGTACGGTTTCCGGACATGTGACGAAATGCAAAAATGGGTTGACGACTTCATTGCGTCACACAACGAAGTATTATTCTTCATGGCTGGAATCCGTCAGCTGCTCGGCCAATGGCGGAAGGTGATAGATAATGACGGCGCATATTTTGATTCGTAAAGGTATTGTTGTTTTCTCTCAAATTTCATGTTGTGTTGTCTTAAAACGCTTTAAAACGTATTTGTACACCTAATATTTCAGTGGAGTTTTCAATCTCGATTCCAATTTTACAACCGATCTTGATATTTGTCGCGCGCATCAAGATTTCCACAAAAAAAATATCGTTTTATTTGGGGGGGGGGGGGGGGGTAGGCCAATAAAGTGTAATTTTTGTATAGTCCCGTAAAATGTGTGTATCAGATGCGTTTATAGATTGTTTGTTTTTTCGGAAGGGGGAGACAAAAAAGTGGAAGTTTTTGAAATCCATCACGACAAAATAAAAGTTAATGAAAAATAGAAGAAAAAATTAAAGCATTATTTCCGAATGTAAGATGTTGCCCTTTTATTTAAAAAAAAACAAAAAAACATTTTTTCTAATGTAAGTCGCATTTTAACACATAAATGAAACCCTTTTGGGGGAGGGGGGCAAGGCAACTTGGGCCACGCTCTTAAATACGTTCTTTGTGTATAGTCACTTTTCCTGACAGAAAGGAAGAAACATGAGCCATGAATTCACCAAATTAGGAAGGGCTCGGAGATATAAAAGATATCCTCGCTCCCAATGTCTGGTCCGCCTCTCTGTCACTGTCAGGAGGAAAAATTTTAAAGTGCGTGAAAAGGTAAACTGCTAAATTCGACGCATGATTCGAAACTTGATAACGCATTTACAATTGCGCATAATCAAACAAGGAGAAATCAACATCCTTCATGGTAATTATTGATATTTGTAAAAGTTTTCCTAGCATGTTATGAAAATATCCAAGAGATTTTTATTTCCAAACATCTATAGAAAATTTGGTTGGGGCCCCCCTCTGTCGATTATTCAGTGAGAAATATTTTTACTTTATCTCCCATAGGAGGCGCTATCTCAGAAGTATGTTAAATGAAGGGCAAGGGGAATGAAACGATTATCCGTTAGGTAGGAATTTGTTGATTACTGATTGTGGAAATCTTTATAATAAATGGCTTTTAAAGAGTTCCTGCAGAGCCAGACTTAAGACTAGTGGGGCCCTGGGCACAAACAACTTGGGGGGGGGCGCCATCCCTGGGCATGAATCGTACTCTTAATAAATTAACAATGGTATAGTTGTGTATTAAGGCAGCACTCCTGGTGCTTCGCGCAATTATTCTATAATTGTGCGTATAATTGTGTAAAGTACAAGTGCTGCCTCAATACACAAATACTATCTACTTTAATAAATGCAAGAAACAATAAATGTTCAAAATTGTAAATTAAAAAAGACGCCCCGCCCCGCCCCGATGGCGCAGTGGTCTAAGCGATGCTCCTGAAAATACGTCCTAAAGGGGTGCGGGTTCGAATTCCGGTGAGGCATGGATGTTGGGTTTGTCTTACGGTACTGGCTCTCTCCCTTCCCTGGAACCAGTGGCCCTAAATTAGGGACGGGCGACTGCTTATAGCCCATTGAGTTGCTCACAGTGGTCGTTAAACCTCCAATTCAAAAAAAAAAAAAAAAAAAAAAAGGAAACATTTTATCTCCAGTCGCTGACAGAAAAGTACATGAACTCACTTTGTATCCATTGTAGTGGGCGTTTCTTTGCCTTCTTAAGGCAAAATCAGCCGTCAGTTTATCATAACTTAAAGATGTAGTCAAATCATTTTCAAAAGATAGAAGTGCAAAATTGTTGATCTTAATGAAGATTTCAGTCTCTTTAGTAATGAGAATGAATGTTCACTTGTGGTGTTAATAACCCATGCTCACGATGTGGCATAAACATCAAACATGGGTCAGTAAAAATATTTCTTTAAATATTCAAGTTAATTTTTAAAATAAAACGGATTTAAACAAGTGTAGCCCGCCGAATAGCCATCTTTCAAATGGATATTAATAACCGATTTTTTTGAAGCAACATATCGATGCATATTTGCGCTCGGTGAAAATTAACTGGTGCTCGCCGCCGTTTTTGCTGCCCCATAATAATAAAAATTAAATGTTAATGCTTAAATTGGGGGCCCTGGGCACGGGTCCCCGTGTACAAATCAGGCGCTAAGTGCTTGGTCGATTGTTGGCTTGTTGGTACAGTCTATTGAAATGTTCTTCTCTTCGCTGCGAGATTGGTAAATGATAAACGACTTCGAAAAATAATCCTAATTACGAGTTGTCTTTGTTACACGATGAAGACGGGTCCAAGAAAAATGTCTGGTGATATACGAATTCCGTCGCTTTCGAAACGTGAGTTTGTAGTGTCCTTTTCCACGAGAAAATTAGAACTGACAGGAATTTTCCACTTCAGTGCATCACTAAGCTTCCAAAGAATCCTCCTAACGACCTTTTCCTTCAGCATTTAGCTCCAGATAAAATCAAAAGCGAAAACTGATTGTTGTGATAGGTGTCTCATTTCCAATCGAACGGGCCGTGGTAGACATAGCTTTCGAAGCGAAACGGAAATAACGTAGCCGGAGCCGAGCCATCCCCTCCCATCTGCACCTTCACCGTCCCCTTTTCCGGCTGTGTGCCACGTCATTCATGGATGCCCGGTTCCAGTCTATGGCAATGCCCAAGTCGCGCACATTTCTCCTAAGGTGCCACATTAGCAATGGACATTACCCATCGTTATCTCCGTCCTTTGGTAATGGATCCCAAGGGGGGGAGGAAAGGAGAGGGGGTGCCCTGCGGTTCTTATCTTACGTGGTGTATCTGATCGCGTACGGGAGGGATAGAAAAAGCACAAAAAGATCAGTATGCTGCTAAGTGATGTGAGAGTTGCTTGTGTGTGTGAATGGGGGGGGGGGGGGGTTCCTTAGTTCGTGAAGGGACAGAAAAATCTATTGAGGTACCCAGGAAGGGTCAGTAATTTACGGTATGTTCGGACAATAACGAGTGTTTTGAGTTAGTGTCGAGCAACGCCTTTCACTGAGATCGATGTGGGTGGTTTGGTTTAAACCCGCTTTATGTTCTTGTGGGGTCAGTCAAATTCTCTGGTGCACCCCTGAATGTCGGCAACTTTGGTGTCTCCCCGGATGTTCCACGGGAGAAATGTCCTTTATCAAAAGATCGGCAGATAGTGACAAGGACGGTTGAGTTCAATAGGCCATCTGTTCACGATTTGCTAATAAGGGAGAGAGAGCTCTATTCTGTGACGACCGACTCTATTTGTTGCTATGCGAACAATAGAGCGGTGCGAGATTTCAGACCAGTTTCGAAAAAAGTGAAAGCGCCTGATCAGTTTTCTTCGTTACGGATTTGTTAATTACGTACCTGCTTTCAGTTTTTTTAACGTTAATTTAAAATTAGATTTATTTATTCATTCATTTATATATTTGTAAGCATATCCCTACAGACATATCTAGGTACAGGCATTATTCGTTAACGTCATACACAGTGCGTCAACGAATTTTTAAGACTGGGTCTGTAAAATGAAATAGAAACGAGAAATTATAATTTGCTTTGGTTTGTTATTCAAAATAAGTCCCTCCGGCTTCAATACACTTGTTACAGCGATTTAATAATGATTCGAATGCCTGTTCCAGTTCACTTTGCGGAATTGCCTTCAAAGCACGCGTCGAAGCTGTTTGTATGGTCGAAATATCATCAAATTAACACCTTTTTAACGTCATTTTAAGTTTTGGGAACAAAGAAAAGTCGCAGGGTGCTAAATCAGGCGAATACGGTGGATGATTCAACACACAGACGTTATTTTTCGCCAAAAATCAACGAACAAGAAGTTAGGTGTGACTGGGTGCGTTATCGTGCAACAAACACCAACCGTATTCATCTCGATATTCTGGACGAATGCGACGAATTCTGCCCATCAAACGGCTCAAAACATTTAAATAAAACTCACCAGTGATTGTTTGTCCACTTGGAACAAATTCTTTGTGGATAAATACCCTTACTATCGAAGAATGTAATGAGCATTGTTTTGATTTTCGATGGAACTTTTCTTGTTTTCTTGGCTTGTGACGAGTTTTTTTACTTCCATTCCGCACTTTGTCGCTTTGTTTTATGATCATATTGAAAACACCATGTTTCATCGACAGTAACAATCGATTTTAAGAAGTTTGGATCATTTTCAGCGGCTGAAATCATGTCTCTGCAATGTGCACTTCTCCTTGATTTTTGTTCATTGGTTAACGTGTGTGGAACAAATTTAGCACAGACTTTTGTTTTGCCCAAATCTTCATGCAGGATGGTTCGAATCGTTTCTTTGTTGATGTTTAAAGACTCTTCCATCATTCTTAGTGACGCACATCGATTGTTTGCCACGAAATCACGCACTTTTTCAATAATCTCAGGTGTCCTAGATGAACTTGGTCTTCGCCGCCCCGGTGGCGCAGTGGTCTAAGCGATGGCCTCTGATCATTCGTCCGTAAGGGGTCCGGGTTCGAATCCCGGTAAGGCATGGATGTTGTGTTTGTCTTACGGCACTGGCTCTCTCCCTTCCCTGGAACCAGTGACCCTAAATTAGGGACGGGCGACTGCTTATAGCCCGTTGAGTTGCTCACGGTGGTCGTTAAACCTCCAATCAAAAAAAAAAAAAAAAAAAAAAAAAAACTTGGTCTTCCGATATGCTTATCATCTTCTAGCGTCTCTCTTCTGTCCAAAAAACGTTTGTGCCACAGGAAAACATTTGATGTACTTAAACTAAACTCACCGTAAACTTGTTTCATCATTTGGTAAGTTTCCGAGGCACTTTTACCAAGTTTTGCGTTAAATTTAATAACAGCCCTTTGTTCCATCTTAATAATTCAAAATGAAAAAAATTTTACTTCTCTAATGAACGCCTGTTTCGTTTGAGTTACTTTAATAACTGCGCAGTACTTTTGGCAGAAAGCAAGCAGATGGTCATGGTTTATAACGCATTCGCGATCCGTAGGCTGAAATCTAGCGCCAGTCTTAAAAATTCTTTGACGCACTGTGTATGATCATAGTCATTGGCGCATTAAAGGGAGGGCTCTAGCCCCCCCCCCCCCCATTGGATATCAAGTCTCTCTTTTCTCTTGAACGCCGAACCACGTGATTTATTTTTCGTTTAAAGCCGAATTTGAAATTTTGTTCATTAAAAATATCAAGATAAATCTGAAAAACCGATTAAAAAAAACTGTCTCAAGTCACGTTTTCTTCTAACGAAGTCGCGGATTTTTTCAAATCCCTTTGAATTCGTTTCATTGGAGCAGTTTTCGAGATGCAAGCAACACACCCGCAGGGTTCATTCGCCGTCGCTCGCACTCCTGGAAGATGCCTTTTTAACAATAAGACAAGAGGGAAAGACCAACCGCTGCGATAGAATCCTTATCAAGTTGTAAAGCTGCTGTTTTTTTTTTTTTACCCCAATATCAAGAAATTACTAAAAATCCTATCAAAGCTTCCTGTTTCAAGAGCCACTCCGTAAAGTGCATTTTCTACTCGCAGTCACTAGAAAATGTATCGTCGAAACACAATGTCTAATTCTCGACTTTCTGTACTGGCATTGCTGAACATTCATCGAGAAGTAGAAGTAAATATAGGATCCACATGTGGAAGGCAATGGCGTCTTTCTTCGAAGGATACCTCAAAATATTAAACATCCATAAAAAGATGTTTTTTTCAACACTGTTAAAATGGGGAGAGGGTGGGTGTCGTCGTTTTTGCGGCCGGTGCCGAAAAAAAAACTTTTGGGGCCACTTCCTTATCGTCTGAGAACAAGAGGTGCACATTTGGTGTGGACAGACAACCTCTTTGTTTTTAACTAGACGTTAGAAAGCTTCAAAATTATTAACTTTCCTTCACATTTTGCCCAAGCCGCGGAATGGCAGTGTCTACACTTGTAAGAAAACTCTGATGTGTTTAAAAATTTTATGTTTTTGCCTTTATTCGTATATATATACTTTTTGGTTGACTTTTGTTTTGTTTTGCTCATTTCTTAAGAATTCTGTGAACTCTTTTAACGCCGCCCCGGTGGCGCAGTGGTCTAAGGCGATGGCCTCTGATCATTCGTCCGTAAGGGGTCCGGGTTCGAATCCCGGTGAGGCATGGATGTTGTGTTTGTCTTACGGCACTGGCTCTCTCCTTCCCTGGAACCTGTGACCCTAAATTAGGGACGGGCGACTGCTTATAGCCCATTGAGTTGCTCACGGTGGTCGTTAAACCTCCAATCAAAAAAAAAAAAAAAAAAACTCTTTTAACATCTTTTATGTATTTTTTTAAATATCATTCCGCGAAGTCATAACTACGGTCCATGAGATCAGTCATTTCTTCACGATAAATAATCGTGATTTTAAGGATTCCGCTTTTTGACATTATGTAATTTGTTTTTAACTTCATTTTCTGCAGTATCTGGTTTAAAATTATAATCTGTTACTTGTAAATCAAGCTTACCCACTGAAGACATTTTGTCTTTCGAGCAATTCCATATTATCGAGCTATTTTGATTCTTCCTTGTCTTCCCGTATCGAAGACCATTACATAAAAAAGCACGCGGTTCGTTTTTTGTTGTCTCAATGATTTCCGATGGTTCCATTGCTAAGCATGCGAAATACTCACTCAGAACGAACTGTAATGAAATGACAGCCCAAGTGTACCGTGACTGGGCCATTTATAAACTATACGATCTCTTGCCTTCCTCCAGCGATCGATGGTGGGGGAACAGCATAAAAGAACCTGGATCTTTAACTGCTAGTCGAAAATCGCTTAGTCTCAAGGAGCACAGAGCTTGTTCTATCTCAAAAGTGGGAGTCAAAAGTACAGTGGCCGTATAAGCTACGGTTTTCAACACTGGGCGATAAAGCGAATACTTCGTGAAGGTGATATATCAATGTTATAATCAAAGTAGGGAACACTTTAACTGAAAGAGGGAATGTTACGAGATGCCATAATTAAGAAATATATGAATTCAGTATAGTCTAGGTGTTTTTATGTATGTGTGTTTGCATAGTGTGTAGTGCATCCTAAATGGACATTTTGATTAAATAATGTAATAAATACCTGTTACGAGAGTTTAGGAGATTTTTTTAGAATTATTTTTGTAGTAAGGAATATTTAGCGGTAAGTCGTTTTCAGTCAGCTGGGAATGTTCGAAGGGACTGTCTATGGTGGAAGGGTAATTCGCTAGAGTTGTAAAAGAATGTTCCTAGGCAATCGTACTTTGTATTGAAGAGCCTGTTCAGAAAACGTTAAGTTCTTTTATCGTTTTATTGGCCTACGCTGCAATGGTGTACGTTTTGATCTGAGAAGCGCATCGATACGGCTAAATTAGTGTATTGCGCAGGAGGCGTCGGAGAAACGATCACCCTTCGAGGTAATGGGAGAGAATCTGACGTACACGGGGTCTAGGGAGGAAGTTGAGAGGAGAGATCGCGAAATGATGGTCTGAGAAGACTGTCTAGTCTGTTTCGGGTCTCCGGACAACGACAGTGAAATAAAATGAAAAGTTACGTAGAATTAGAATGAATACGGAATAGTGAATAATTAGGAAACAGAATAAGTAGCGAGATAACTGAGAGATTCATGTAGTAATTTAGTAAAGTAGTCCTTGGGCAGCCTGCACATACAAGTTTAAGCAAATAATGAATTAATTGAAACTGCAATTTTCTCAACCATTCCTTTGCTGTATATTTTCTGGAACGAGCTGCAGTTATTCTTAAACATCGAAGTCAGATTGAACATTGAACCAGAAGAGGGCTTATGAACATCGAAGCCGAAGAGGGCTTATAAATAAAGAGCATAGCCTTTTAACACAACACTGCTAATCAATTAGGAAAAAAGGGAGCTATAATCTAACATTAACGAGGAAAATTTTAATGTGTTTCGTATAACGCAGTTGCTACGTGAACGCATTTCTGTTTACGTCGGCCGCTTAAAAGGTTAAATCGAAATGTTGCATCAAACTGCTGAGCAAATAAACAATTTATTCTGAGCAATAATTATGCTGCTTTTCGTTCAAAATGCTAGGGACTACTTTACGTAGCGGAGGTTGCTGCTCCCAATCTTCCACAGTGTATTGACTTGGAGTAAAGGTTAGCAGTGTGCATGCGCGTCGTTACGGGTGGGCTTCAGCCCCCCCCCCAGCTTTTTTTTTAGCGCTCCTTTACCACCCCAAATATATATTTAAGCAGTTAGAACATATGGCGGATGCAACCGTGTAAGATTTTAGGGAACTTGGATAAACGTACGTGAATTTTTCGAATTCACAGAAATTTTGTTATACGGGGTAATTCAAGATTGCCCCGATTACAAATTACAATAACGTGTTTATGAATATAAATAGACAGCTGTTATTCCTACACAAGAAAAAAGGCAGTTTAGAATTTTATTGGAACCTACTGCTGTGTTGCGATGGTGACGTAGGGAAAGTGATTTGGCGCAATGGCTTCTGCCCTTGCGCCAAAGTCATTGGGAAGAAATGGCGACCGCAGCACAAAAGGCGTTTTGCTGACAGGACGACAGGATTTTCTGCAAGTGGACCCCCAGGTCTCCGGAACTTACCCCTTGTGACTTCTTTTTGTGGGGGGTATGTCAAAGACCATGTGTATGTTCCACCTTTGCCGAGAACACTGCACGAACTAAAGGTGCGCATTGAGCTTTTCAGCTTGCACTGGCATCAGTGACTACGGACATGCTTCATAATGTATGGCGTGAAATGGATTACCGTTTATAGATGTTGTCCACGTGACCCAGGGGAGTCACATAGAACATTTGTAAGGTATGGAAACAAAATTCTAAACTTCCTTCTTTATTGTGCAACAATGTGATTTCTGTATCTCTTTTCATAACGCAGGTATTGTCATTCGTATTCGCGGCAATCATTTTGAATTACCCTGTATTAAATGAATTTTTTGTTAAATTTAGTGTGTACTATTCTGTGAAATGGAGAGAGAGAGAGAGTCTGAGCAAATGTCTCAGAGAGTAGTAGAAAAACACCATTTTTGTAATTATAGTTTAAAAAGATTAGAGAGAGAGAGATTCCTTGTCAAGTTGCAAACTAAAATTCATAAACAGCCTCATGACAGAAAAGAGAGAGTGAGTGAGTGAGTGAGTGAGTGAGAGAGAGAGAGAGAGACAGAGAGAGAGAGAGAGAGAGAGAGAGAGAGAGAGAGAGAGAGAGAGAGAAAACGTAGGTGAGCAAATTGCGAAGAAATAGTAACCTATTAAAGGATATGAAGATTCGTATCTATGGTTCCCATACTACATACACTGAATAAATATTACGTACAGTATGCACCTGCAAAGTCCTGATGAAACCGAGACAAACGCTCAGCGAAACTGTAGCAGATCTTAAAATAAAATATTTAACGTGAATAATTAAATATTTTTTTATTCAACCTTTATTCACAATATAACGTGAATTTATTTGTGAATAAAGGTTGCTGCTTTATTTCTATTTCAACAACACAAGTATTTATTGTAGTCATAAAATATATTAACATTATCAGCGTCGGGTAAAATATACACGAACGGATTTTTTTTGCCGGAAATTCTGCCAAGCACTTTAAAATTTGCCCCCCCCCCTTCCAAAGAGCCCACCACGTTCTGAACAGCTGGCGTCGCCAGTGTCAGTGTGTCCGCAGAACCGAAGTACATTTTTTACGCTTTCCAACCGTAGGTTGAAAAGGCGTATATGCTCCAGCTTTGTCCGTCCGCACGCGTACAAATAAATGGTTCGATTTCGATGAAATTGTAGTATGTGGTAGGGCAGCACCTGGGGACGAACCCTATTGAAAATGGACGAAATGGGGTCAAAGGTCACGACATAGGAGCGGGATCCATTCCATTATCCTTATGCGTCATAGCTTGCGTAAAAATGGTTCGATTTCGATGAAATTTTAGTATGTGGTAGGGGGACCACCTGGGGACGAACCCTAATGAAAATGGACGAAATGGAGTCAAAGGTCACGACATAGGAGCGGTATCCATTCCATTGTCCTTATGTGTCATAACTTGCGTAAAAATGGTTCGATTTCGATGAAATTGTAGTATGTGGTAGGGCACCACTGGGGACGAATCCTGTTTAAAATGAACGAAAATCAAAGGTCACGATATAGGAGCGGGATCCATTCCATTGCCCTTGTAGTTCATAACTTGCATAGAAATGTTTCGATTTCGATGAAATTTTTGTATGTGGTAGGGGACCACCTGGGGTCACATTTTATTGAAAATGGACGAAATGGGGTAAACGATCAGGACATAGGAGCGGGATCCATTCCATTGCCTTTATGCGTCATAACTTGCGTAAAAATGGTTCGATTTTGATGAAATTGTGGTATGTGGTAGGACACCACCTGGGGACGAACACTATTGAAAATGAACGAAATGGATGGGTTCAAAGGTCACGACATAGGAGCGGGATCCATTCCATTGCCCTTATGCGTCATAACTTGCGTAAAAATGATTCGATTTCGATGAAATTTTAGTATGTGGTAGGGGACCACCTCCGCACGAGCCTTATTGAAAATGGGTGAAATTGGGTCAAAGGTCACGATATAGGAGCGGGATCCATTCCATTGCTCTTATGCGTCATAACTTACGTAAAAATGCTTCGATTGCGACAAAACTTTATCATGCTGTTCCGGAGATATACCGAATCGGTTCTGTATAATATCATTGAAATTGGGTCAAAGGTCAGGACACAGGAGCGATATTTATTTCACAGCCATTATCCTCATAACTTGAGTAATGATTTCCGGCATGTTGAAAAGCGTATCATAATCAATGCATTGCATGATTTTACTAACTTGTTAAAAAGACTTCTGGTATGAACTGGTACTCACTTCTGACGACATCGCGATTCAAAACATTGCCAACTAAAATGCAGTTGTTAAAGCACGGCCGACCTAAACATGTCAATTTAAGGAAAAGGAAAATAAACGACACCAATCTGATAGCAGTGTACCTAGGGCGTTTGCCGTGGGCTCGATGAAACCAGGCAAGGCATGGATGGTTTGTTGTTTCACTGTTCGGCTTCTCATCGAAATCCCCTGAGGGTGGTGTCACTAAATTAGAGATGGGCAACTACCCCTCACCTTAAATGCTCATGGGTGTAATTAAAAAGAAAATGACCGGCTGTTTCACCTTTGCCTCGGGAAAACAAAGTGGAGAAAAAATAAATAAATAAATAAAACAATAAAAATCACAATTGCAATCCACTATGTTTTCTGATATAAGAGTTCCTGGTAAGTGAAATCCTCCAAAACCATTTTCTAGAAAGACAGAACAAGTTACATTGTTTCGTAATGTTTTTATAGATGCCTTTTAGGCTTCAGTTTATTGAGTGAGATTTTTTGCCCATAAATATTCTGATGTAAAATGAAAAAGGTTGTTATGATGAAACTCTATGAAACCAATGTGCTGTAGAAAAAAGGTTTAAACCAAAAATTATTCCATTACAAAAAAAAAAAAACAGCTAAAAATTCGGTGCATTGTAATTGTATTATCCACCGAATATTAAAGTAGGGTGCGTAAAATTCGTGCCCATTATAATTACAAATTTTGAAATTCGTATAGCCGTAGACATAGACTAAATATCGACGAAACGACAAAAAATTAATATGCAATTAAGCATTAATGACAAATGTAACTGCTTGAAATCGAAGTGTTAATTGAAAGCTTTGAAAGTGGGAGACTATTGCAGAGTGTAATACAGGAGTAATGGAATGAGCATGTGGCCTGAGGGGAGACAGGAGGTAACAATTCCTGCTCATTTGCCCTTTTCACCCTCCGAATGAGCTTTGCATTGGAAGATCGATGCTGTTTTTGCTTCACATGTATCGTTAAATAGCGGTGAAACTCAGATATTCGTCAAAAAGGAAATACTAAACATTTATAAGTGGCAAATGTCTTAAGAGAAAACTATTTTCTGTAAACAAAAAAGTACTCATCATGAGAGAGCTAGAAAATGGGGGAAAGTGTTGCCATATGATATACCATACACAGTCGTATCACAATAATAATGACTACCTACCTGATAATGGGAATTACCATCCTTGGCAGGATGACAGCGACGAGACACGAGTGGCATGGACGCAACGAGGCCCTGGAAGGTTGCCCGAGGCACACGTGCCCATTCGGACTGCAGCAGAGAACGGAGGTCCCGGAAATGACGTGGTTGTGGGTCGGCACGTCGAACCTGTCAATCCAAATAGTCTCACAAGTGCTCTATGGGATTGAAGTCGGGCGATTTCGCCGGCCAAGGGAAAACGGAGACATCGCTGTTGTGTTCCTGGAACCAGTCGCGCACCCCACTTAGTGACGTGGCAGGGCGCATTGTTCTGTTGGTAGACACCATCACCACCAGGGTAAACGTCCAACATGAAAGGGATGCATGTGATCAGCGAAGATGGACAGGTAGCCATTGGCGTTCAGGGACCCATCCACTGCTACCAGCCGTCCCAGGTCATACCAGGAAAACACCCCCCCCGCCCCACCCCAGACATGCACACTGCCGGCCTGTATTTAACAGACAAGCGTGTCCAGTTGTTGGTTCTCGTGTGTCTGACGCCGTACCCGCAACCTCTCGTCACTTCTGTGGAGTAGAAACCTTGATTCGTCGGAGAAGGCAACCTTTCTCCACTCTTCCACTGTCCAATGACGGTAGTCCCATGCGAACTGCAGGCGTCGTTGCCGATGGACCTGGGTTAACATGGGCGCCTTGACACAGCGTTGACTCCGAAGACCCGCGCGTAACAGGGTTCGCTGTACGGTTATCGGGACACGTACCTGGGTGCCCCAGCGTTCATTTGCATGGTCAATTGCTGAACTGTTGCGCGTCGATTGCCCTTTACCAGTCGACGGAGGCGACGTTCTCCTCTGGGGCCGATGGCTTTTGGGGCTCCACAGTTATGACATCGGGGGTACTCGGTGTGCCAGCGTTCCATTCTTGGTAGTACAGCACCTCGCGAACAGCTCACGAAGTCTGCTGTTTCCGAGATGCTTCCACACTTGGCGCGGTAGCCAATGATCATTTATTTTTGAATGTCCGTCAAATCAGTACCTCCTGCCCATTGTGCTCACATTACGCACTATGGCTTATCTGTCCTGACCGGCCGCGTATATCTCCGCGTGGTCGACTTTGTCACGCGCACTCGGTGACGCGCCTGGTCGGGTACACTGTGATTCCGGGAGGTGGTCATATTATTCTGATACGACTGTGTATATGGATATACGTATTATGAAAGCGTGTATATGTTTACTAGGTGAGCTTTTTCACCCACATCGGATTTGGCCAGCGCCTTGATTTAACGAGGATTTCCCGTCGGTTCCGAGCTCCTCGTTGTAAGCTGGTTTTCACTGTATTGAGAACTTAAAATGCAAGATTTCGCAGACTGACGGGTGGCTTCATGAGGAAGTAGCAGACTCTAAACAATAGTTAACTTTCAGAGTCAGCTAATATTAAACTAGTTTAGTTTAGTTTAGAGTCTATACATGTCATGAGACATATCCCTAGGGACAATTTCATGGTAAAACATGCTTCTAATTGAACAATAAAATATCAAAGGTACTACGTGCCTAATACTGAAACGTTTCAGTATTAGGTACGCAATACCTTTGATATTTTATTGTTTAGTTTAGAGTAATTGTCTGATGGTCTTCATTTATGGTACAGAACATGCAGCTGTCCTTCGGACAGCACAACACTGGGTATCGTGTAAGAAATTCATTTATTGGCGTAAATATCTAAGGACACAGTGTAAGCTTTCGCACACCAAACGGTTGGCATCATCGGGCAGTCGCTGACTCTAAACTATAGCAAACTAGTTTGGAGTAATTGAACATGAAACCAGAAAACGTGTTTAGAGTGAGAATATATAAATATAATCGGTTTATGGCGCGCCGGACGTAGCTTGCCATCTGCAACAGTTTTTCCATCTTTATCTAAGAACCATTCTTCCATCAGGCCATTTCCCTTTCACTGTCGGTCATGTTTCATGTAGGTGTTTTCGTAATCATCGGTTTAACTATTTTCAATCTCATTTGTTAGACGACGGCGCAGCTAAGCTGCAGAGGAGGCTCTTAGATGACCACTGCGATACATTCCCAGTTTTTTTCTTTTTTTAAACAAATTGACTTTTTTAAACTTATCTAGCTGTTACACTTTTCACCATCCTCATTTTTCACTTATACCGAATCAGCTTGAACCTTTAATACCACGGTTTTTACATATCTTTCTTTAATGGTCTGGCACTCTTTGGCCAAACAAGGCCCTTGCGCCATAAAAATCAACTAACCAACCAACCAACCAACCAACCAATCAGTATATTTTGACTAAGTGTTCCCTTTATTCCATCAGACCATGTTCTTCTAGGTCGGCCTCTATTTTTCGTTTGTTTGATTTAAATTCCATGGAAATTGTGGGAAGTCTTCCATTGGTCATTCTTTTCACGTGACCAAATCAACGCTCTCTTCTGTATGTCTTCTAAAAAAATGTCTTTTCTAGAGTGAGAATGTAAAACTAGTAAACTAATTTAGAGTCGGGCTGATGAAGCCACCCGTCTAGCGTGAGAAAGCTTGCATTGTTTTCTTATATATTTGCGCCAATAAATGGATTTCTCGTACGTCACCCAATATTCTACAATTTTTAGTAAACATTTTTTTGATATTCTATCCAGTGTCCAACAACTTTTTAAATAAAAATTTCGTTCAATAACAGTTTTGATTTTCTTATATTTTAATTAATAATATAAACACCCAGATCCGTCTCTATGGAACGCTTGACGTAACACTAACGTCTGCATTGTTGCGTCATCACATATAGATCAATTCGTGTGTGCTCTCGCGATGTCAAAATGATTGCCAGGTGGTTTATGTTAACTTGCAAAGTCTTGCGGATGGTTGAAGTTAATAAAATAGCTATAAGTAATAATTTTTGCAATCCTATTATATCTCTTAAAAGCACTTTATTCCTTTCTTTACTTAATCACAGAAAGGTTGTCCTCCGCTCACAAATTCTTCCTGCCTCTTCCTCCGAAATAAAATTTTCTTCCCTAAATCCTTCTTCGGTCATTTCCTCCGTCCCTTTTTCTCCCTGCGGAGAAAACCTCCTTTCCCCCGGTTCCTAACACCTGAGGCCTTTCCTCGCCTCTTCTTTGCGACTCCGCTTTCAATTCCCTGAGTTGACTCCCCTCACTCCCCCCTTGTTTCCACTCAGACTCACCCCTTTACCTCCACAAAACCCCATGGGGAAAACACGCCGGCGTCGGCTTAACAAAGCTGCAAGGTAGAGATTAAGAGGGCTTGCGCTTTCAGTCGGCTGCTCTGAAATTAAGGAGGAAATATCAAATGAGCTGGACAATACTAATGCGTCTACTAAATACAAAGCCTCAGACCCTAAGATGCGAAGAACTGCCGTCTCCAAATAAACCGTACTTCCGATGTTTCAATGCGGGATGAAACAGGAAAATTCTCTCACGCTTCGTGGAAACAAAGGAAAAGGAGCACGAAACGAAATAAAAGTTGCGAGATGAGATTTAATATTTTTGACAATATTCTAGTATTAATTCTCCGTAACATCACTTTCAGATGTCAAGATGATCGCGTGCTAATTTAAAAACATTGGATTATTAATGACTCGAGTTCTATTTTTCCGATCTACAAAATTCGAATTGAATTCTTAATATCACGGCAAGTTGAGTTTGCACGCGATCACATTAAGTTGTCAAGGTGATCGCGTGCTAGTTTAAAAAAATTGGATTATCATTTATCCGATCTACAAAATTCGAATTGAATTCTTAATATCACGGCAAGTTGCTTTTGTTTATTAATTTAATTTAACACAATTCGAATATTAATTTACACGCTTTAATTATTTGTTACTTTTTTTTTAATTTAACTAACGTTCCGAGTTTAGTGCTGGTTATATTAAACATTTTGCAAAATATCGATCTATTTTAAACGCTCTAACCTACAATAAACACTGAAATCTTTTAGCAAAATTGCACCTAAAAACGCATGTTGCCCCAACAGCCCATTGTCGATAATTTAGATAGTTCCTATTTGTAATGCCAGATGTCGCATTAATTTGTAGAAAAAGCTTCGGTATGAAGTTTCAAACTAACCTCCGAATAGGACAGTCCAAAACAAGTCGTGAACGGAATAACATGTGTGCCGGAGAAAAAGTAGTTTAACGCAAAAAATCAAATCAAAAGTTATTAAGGTAAGTTTACTAAAAAAACTGGACTACAAGGAAAATTGTTAAACAACAAATATTTCGCACAGAACGTTTATTTATCGCGAGGTCTTTTGAAAAACGGAAAAAATAGAATATAATTTTCTGTTCTAACATGGATGAGTTCTTGTTGTATAAATTTTTACTATATTTCCTTACAAAAGAGCCGGCGTCTATTTGATTTGTTTTCAATCTGCTTCAATTAAAAATTTCACCGTCATAGGACGGGCAACATCCCCTATCATCATCATCATCATTGTCAACCATTATCAATCCACTGCTGGACGAAGATCTCCCCAAGTTTCCTCCACAACGGTCTGTCTTGTGCCAGTCTCCTCCATGTCACTCCCGCATACTTTCGAATTTCATCCACCCATCTTCCATGTGGTCTTCTTTATATTAATATTTATTTAAAGCTTAAAAACAACTGTCCTAGGACGGGCTGTTGGGTAGCTTAAAACATAAGACAATGTTTTCAAGAAATTTTGTGTGAAGTTTTTGTTGTGTATCTCACTTTTTTTTTTTTTTTCAACTGAAACGTGCTGAAAAATGGTCATCCCTTCTAAAAATTCCTGAATCGGTCCCTGCTCTTTCGCAACCACAATAAATAAATAAGCAAGCAGGTGAATAAATAAAATAAAAGGAGTGTCCAATTATTTTTATTGTGAGAGTTGAGTAAAATCCTGTGGGGTTTCTTAAATGCAAAAAAAAAAAAAAAAAAAAAAAAAAATCCTTTCGTTCGAAAGGTAGGGAAACAAAAAAAAAAAAAAAAAAAAAAATTCTCGTAAACCTTTACATTTCCACTTAGGAAAACATAATTTGTTTACCAAATTTCTGTGTCGCACTTCCTGAAATAAGACCCCACTCGGATCTTATACCCTCCATGGTTAGCAGAAATTTTCTTTCATCGCATGTATGCATGATTAATTCTTTGCTTTCGCTTTATTGCCGCCGGCGATCATTTAAGATAGATGCCTCGTTAATTGAAATCTTAATTGGTACTTTTGCTGCTGTTTGCGTATGTTAGAACGTCATCTGAGCGATGATTACCAAGTGCTCTTCGAAAGTGAAGTGAAGCGCAAGGTTGTCTATAAAAGATATTCCGTTGCAACTAGTGCGTCCGCGATTAATTAACGTGAAACGAGAATAATTAAACGCTTCTTTTTAATCAGTTGCGATTAGTGAGTATTTCAGTATGTGGAGCAGTATTCTTAATGTACTGAAATGACTAGGACCCAAAAGAATTGAATGCCTCAGTGCTCAAAGCATCAAACAGTTAGTTAGTTCCATTACGTATTTTGATCAAAGTCGATTTCCTCTTTATTACTCAGACGAAAAGAGACGAACTCCATTTAAGTCGTCTTAGTTGATATTTGCCAGTTCATGGAAGCTGGTCTTTTTGACTTATATAATTTTTCTTGTTGCGAAGATAAGAGAGTCCTAATAGGGTATTAATGTGGGCCCTTCTGTTCGCGACACTCTTCGCACGTTTTATTGTACTGAATTGTGTAGCTGCTGCAGTACGAATTACTGTGCGGGAAGTGTTTATTTTCCAGCATAATTTCATTTGCTCGGGAGTGCGTGGATGTGTTACCGTGCTGCCGAGTCTCTGAGATCAGCTTACCTTCTATTTCTTAATTGTGTAATTATCTTTATGAGTGGCTCCCAAGACTGAGTTGTTAGGAGCGTTCCTTTATAAGATATGGGTATGATTTCTTTACATTAACATAGGATTTCTGATCGGATGGGGTAGCCTGTGATGTCTACGTGTGCTAGTTTCCTATATTTTAGCACGTCTTTTGAAAGGAATTATTTGTTTATATCAGCGGTTGCGCTGGCCTTTTTAAAGCTTTCACCAACCCATTCGCCAAATATATATATATATATATATTTCTATTTTTTTCTTTTTTACTCACACCGGTCAATACATAACCTTTTCTATGTTGTACTTGGTATGAGTCAAAAATTTTTTTAGCTTCAGTCTCTTCTTAATAGAATATATATATATATATATATATATATCATCATCATCATCATTGTCAACCATTATCAATCCACTGCTGGACGAAGGTCTCCCCAAGTTTCCTCCACAACGGTCTGTCTTGTGCCAGTCTCCTCCATGTCACCCCTGCATACTTTCGAATTTCATCCACCCATCTCCCATGTGGTCTTCTTCTGGGTCTTTTCCTGTCCCTTGGAATCCAATCTAAAATTTCGGCTGTCCATCGATGATCTGTCCTTCTGGCAGTATGTCCAGCCCATTGCCATTTCAGGGATTTAACTCTGATCATGATGTCTTCCACTCTTGTCATTTTTCGGATCCACGAGTTCCTCTTCTTATCTCTCCTGGTTACACCAAGCATGCACCTCTCCATGCTACTTTGAGTTGTCTGCAGCCTTTGTATGTCTCTTTTAGTTAAGGTCCACGTCTCTGCACCATACGTAAGCACTGGAAGGATGCATTGATCAAACATTTTTCTTTTAAGACATAATGGCATATTGCTCTTGAAAATTATGCTGTTTCTTCCAAAAGCTCTCCAGGCAAGTTTTGTACGCCGATTAATTTCTTCACCAATGTGACCCTCACTTGATATCTGCTGTCCAAGATAAACGTACGTGTCTGTTATCTCCAGCTTTTCTCCATCAATCGATAAATCTTCATTTCTTGTAAAAGCATTGAACATCACTTTTGTCTTCTGAAAGTTCATTTTTAATCCCACTTCTTTACTCTTGTCAGCAAGTTCCTGGATCATACTCTGCAGCTCTGATGGGGTAGTTGCAAAAATGACTATGTCATCAGCAAAACGAAGGTGGGTTAGATAATCTCCATTAATCTTTATCCCCTTGTTTTCCCAGCTCAGCGACTGAAAAACACCCTCCAATGTGGCATTAAAGAGCTTCGGAGATATGGTGTCACCTTGTCTCACTCTTCCAATTTTTACGTGTATTGTATTTTCAAACAGCCTAATCTTTGCACTTGCATTTTCATAGATGTTATTAATAATATTAATGTATGCATCTTCAATACCGCAGGTTTTCAGAGCCATTGTAACTGCTGATTGTTTCACTGAATCAAAGGCTTTTTCATAATCGATAAAAGCCATGCACAATGGAAGTTCATATTCCCTCGCTCTTTCAATTAGTTCTCTCAGCACGTGGATATGATCTATTGTGCTGTAGCCACTCCTAAATCCAGCTTGTTCTCTCGGTTGAGCCATGTCCAGTGTTACCTTCAAGCGGTGTGAAAGAACTTTAGTGAAGATTTTATAAACTACTGATAGGAGGCTGATAGGTCTGTAGTTTCCGAGATCCTCAATGTCACCTTTCTTATGTAGCAGGATCATTGTAGCGGTGTTCCAATCCTCAGGAATCTTTCCTTCATTAAGGCATCGAGTGAAAATTTGGGCGAGTATTGTTTCGATTTCTCCACTTGCTTCTTGTATGATGTCTACAGTAATTCCATCTTCTCCTGGAGCTTTTCCTCGCTTCATGTTCTTGATTGCATGTGCAACTCTGCTGGAAGGACTGGAGGAACTCTGGTACTGGTATCTTTCATGATGTCTGGAGTGCATATATCATCCCTTTCATATAATTTGGAGTAGAAATCTTTCACTCTTGTCAAAATTCTGCCTCTATTTCTTGTTACAGAACCATCTTCTTTTCTCAGTGCCATAATCTGTTTTCTTCCCTTACTGAGATGTCCCTTTGCTATCTTTAGGCTTTGGTTGTTTTCAATTGCTTTCCTCACTAGTTCACAGTTGAATTTCCTTACGTCTTCAGTGATACTTTTTCTTACTGTCTTGCATAGCTCTATATATTCCACTTTGGAAGTCACATCTTCTTTAGTTGTCCTCATCTCTCTTCTTTTGCATCAACATTTTGGTTTTTCCTGATAATTTGTTCACATGCAACTTGTTCTTAGACCCAGCTAATTTTGTTGCTGTTTCCATAAGAGCTTTGGTTACTTTTCTGTTAACTTCAGAGATGTCCACTTCTTCCGATGTTAGGCCTTCTAAAGCAGAGAACCTGTTCTTCAGTTCCAACTTGAAGGTATTATGGTGTTTTTTAAGGTTGGTTATGTCAATAGATTTTGTTTGTCTTATGAGCTTGCCACGTTCAAGTTTAGTGTTGAGGTGCATCTTACATCTCACCAATCTATGGTCACTACCTGTGTTGAACTTGTTTAGCACACTGCAGTCTTCTATGACGAATTTTTTGTTACACATAATAAAATCAATTTCACTTGTCGTCCCATTTGGATGTCTCCATGTCCATTTCCTGTGTGGCTTTTCTTGAAGAAGGAGTTCAAGATGAAAACCCTTCTGCCTCTGCAAACTCAACGAGAGTATTTCCACGCTGGCTTCTGTTGCCGTGACCGAATTTACCTACTGAAGTTTCATTCTGTTGCCGTTGCCCTATTTTTGCATTGAAATCTCCCATAATTATTTTCAAGTGCTGCTTACCTTTATTATTTAGATGACAAATTTCCTCATAAAATTTCTTCAATTTCTTCTTCAGGATGACTTGTGGTGGGTGCATAAGTTTGAATAATCTGAGCCTGGTATCTTTTCGAGAGTTGGATAACAAGTCGTGCAGCTCTGTCAGAGGAACTTTCAACTTCTACAACTTTATCCTTCAGTTTCTTGTTTATTATAAATCCAACACCACTAGTTCTGCCAGTATCTGTCCCACGATAGTAGAAGAGATGTCCACTTTTTAGTTCGATGAGATCTCCTTTTCTCCTTACCTCACTTAGCACCACGATGTCCCACTTGATCCTTTGTAGTTCCTCTTCCAATTCAAGAAGCCTTGAATCAGAAGATAGGGAGCGTCCATTGTAAGTAGCTAAGATCAGCATCAGATGGCAGCCTAGTCCGGTCCTCCGGGGATTCTTAGCACCCTCTGCCTTCATGTCGCACTGGCCGCTGCCTTGGCCAGGTACATTCCAGCTGCCGGAGACTGAGGGGCCAAGATTTAAGTTGTGGAATCATTTTGGAGGGGTTTGGCCATAACTCACCACGCTGGCCAAGCGGGTTGGTGAGTGTGGGATAGCATTTCCTCTAATCCCGATGGTATAGTTATACCGCTATTATGGCGGTCGCCAGAGCCCCTTTAGTGGGAACAGGATGTACCACGAGAAGGCGGGGTTGACATTTGTCAAGGAGAGGCTGTGATGTTACGCATCACCTGACCTTACATCCCATATATATTATTTTGCACCCTTCGTTTTAAATTCTAAAATTTTTTCCTTAGTCTTCAGTTTTGCTCTTAAGTATATATATATATATATATATATTTTACCGAATGTAATCTGAATTTGCCAATTCTTTTTTACGCTTCTTCAACATGTACGCTTCTTCAACCTACGGTTGAAGAAGCGTACATGCTCCAGCTTTGTCCGTGTTCCTATCCGCACGATAACTCTCTAAAAAATGGGTTGATTTCGATGAAATTTTAGTATGTGGTAAGGGACAACTTGGGGACGAACCCTATTAAAAATGGGCGAAATGGGATCAAAGGTCAGGACATAGGAGCAGGATCCATTCTATCGCCCTTATGCGTCATAACGCACGTAAAAATGCTTCTATTGCAACAAAACTTTATCATGTTGTTCCGGAGATATACTGAACCAATTCTATTTAACATAATCGAAATGGGGTCAAAGGTCAGGGCACAAGAGTGAGATTTATTCCACAGCCATTATCCTGGTAACTTGAGTATTGATTTCTGGCATGTTGGAAAGCGTGTATCGTGATCAACGCATTGCATGATTTTACTAACTTGTTTTACTTTTCATTGGAATTACAAAAACTATAAATATGTAAAATGTTATGGCTCTTACGTCAGCGAATGCGTCACTCTTTCCACGTAATCACTTTCCGTCTCATGCGCAGTGTGAACAATGAAAAAAAGTAACCAACAACCGAATTTCATTTTTCAAGTATCAATCGAATAAAAATTAAAGATTTATTTTGCTCGGATGTCATTAAAAAAGGTAATCGCCAATATTTCCCCCAACATCAGTCGCCAAAATGATTTTTTTTTCGCAAATTGCGAAGAATATGATTCGCAGCACGAACCCTGCTTATAAGTTATCGCTATGTCTGTCGACTCCATATCTCTCTGCACCTATTGTTAGTCCAATTTGAAAAAAAAAAAATTCGTTTGGAAACCTGAACTGTGAGAATTTGTTTTTTTGGCTCCGATGCATGACTTAGAGAGAAGGGGGGGGGGGGGGTGTAATATATAGGGGTTTATATATGGTTTTGTGTGCGTTTATAGTTGAGGATTTAACAGTTAGAACTTTCAGTTGCCAAAAAATTCCAGAGAAACTTTGAATTAAGGAAGACAGACGACCTACGCCTCAGTTTCCACGTGAAATACACTATCTGATCCAAAATATCCGGGCATTTGTCTATCTACAAACTCCCTGTAACAGAGAAAGAATTACGCAGTATTGAGTAGGTCCTCTCTTTGCAGCTGTTTGCTAGATTGTTGCAGGAATCGACTTCCTTTCGTCCAGAAGAGCATTGCTCAGATCGGTGACCAATGTCCAGCTGATCAGTTTGGATCGCAGTCGGCGTTCCAATTCATTCCAAACATGTTCCATGGGGTTGAAATCGGGGCTCTATGCACGCTAGTCAAGCTTTTCCACACCCATCTCATCAAATCATTTCTGCACGGTCCTCATTTTGAGGACGGGCCCATTGTTCTTTTGGTAAAGGATGACGTCACCGAACTGTTGTCATAATGTTGGGAGCACAGAATTGTAGAGAATGTCATTATATGCCGAAGCGTTAAGATTCCCAGGCACTGGAACTACGAGGCACAACCCAAACCATGAAAATCAGACCCAGAGCATGATGTCTCCTCCACCAAACTTTACAGTTGGCACAACACAGTCGAACACGTAGCGTTCACTTGGTACCCTCCACATCCAGACTTGCCTGTCGAACTTCCAGATGGTGGATCCTGATTCTTCTTTCCAGAGAACGCGTTCCCACTGCTCCAGGTGTGTCGAACTTCCAGTTGGTAGGTGCCGAGCTTTACATCATCCAGCCAACGCTTGCCGTTGATCTTTCTGGTGTTAGGCTTGTGTGCATCTGCTCTGCCATTGAAACCCTTTAGCTCTTGTCGAACCGTTGTGGTGTTGGCGTTGCTTCCAGGGGCATTTTTGAACGCTGTGGTGAGTGTTGCAATCTAGGATAGGCGATTTTGTCGCACCACCCGCTTCAGTACTGGGCGGTTCCTCTCTGCCATGTTGGCAAAGGAAAGGGCCTTCATTGAACTGTTGCAATAACGTTGCAAGCACAGAACTGTCAGGAATGTCATTATACAGTATGTGTGGCAGTTTCCCCAAGGTGCTTTTACTTTAAGTGCCCCGGGGCCTTTTCGGAAATAACATCGTTCAGAAGGCCCTCTATACAGATTTCACTTACAAAAGATGACACGGGGTCCTATTTGGAAATAATATGTTATAATACTGTACGTTCTGAGGACTACATTCTAAAAGATATTATTTCCAAAAAGGAACGTTACGTTTTGAGAGGTCAGTACGTTCTGAGAGGTACCGCTGCGAATGTAAACCATAATCCTCTGAACCAATGGTTATCTCGACCAATCGTTACTGTCGACTACGACGATACGGTCGACTGATCGTTATGTCGACCAATCGTGCTGTCGACCAATCGTTATTGTCGAATGATCGTGCTGTCGACCAATCGTGCTGTCGACCAATCGTTATTGTCGAATGATCGTGCTGTCGACCAATCGTTACTGTCGACTACGACGTTACGATCGACTGATCGTTATGTCGACCAATCGTGCTGCCGACCAATCGTTACTGTCGACCAATCGTTATTCGACCAATCGTGCGACACCGCCTCCACCGGCTTGCACTTATTTGACCAATCGTGCGACACCGCCTCCACCGGCTTGCACTTATTTGACCAATCGTGCTACACCGCCTCCACCGGCTTGCACTTATTTGACCAATCGTGCGACACCGCCTCCACCGGCTTGCACTTATTTGACCAATTGTGCGACACTGCCTCCACCGGCTTGCACTTATTTGACCAATCGTGCGACACCGCCTCCACCGGCTTGCACTTATTCGACCAATCGTGCGACACCGCCTCCACCGGCTTGCACTGTGGAGATCGGGCAGGATGGATCGAGTGACTCATGTTATTGGCGTCAAATACGTACAGGACCATCCACGGAGTGTAGTAAAAAATGCGACTCGTCAGACCAGCCCACATTTTCCCAGTCATCCGACGTCCAACTTGCATGATCTTTGCCCCAGGAGTCTTTTTCCGTCGATGAATTGTGGTTAGGAGAGGATGTCATAGCTTAGGGGTCGTCTGCTTTTATAGCCCATACGTGCAAGCGTACGACGTATGGTCAAGTCAGATACTGTTCCGTGTTGACCTTTGTTGTATTATGTTGTCAACTGTTGAACAGCGCTGCATCTGTTGGACTGTACGAGTCTTCGGACCCAGCACTCATCTCTCACATCAACCTTTCGCTGTCCTGTGTACTTTTGCCACCAGATCGTTGTTTGACCATTTTCACACCATTCCTGATCAACTTCAACTACGGCGGCTCGCGAACAGCTCAGCTGTTTGAGCTCCGATAAATCCTTACTTTTACCCATCACCCCCTGAATTTTACTATCTACTAAGGAGGAGTTCCTAAATTAGGTTGAGAAACCCGAACCCACAGCGCCATGCGCCTTTTGGCAGGTGAAAGAGTATCCAAGAGAGTTAGGAGCAGATTGCCCTTATAGAATAGCACGAAAGAAAAGTATGGAAATATTAGAGGAGGAGGAGTAGACTGTTACCCGTTAAGAAGTGAAGTTGTACGCTGCCCTACATACTTACCTGTAACAACAAGCCATTCCAAGCGATATTTCTCTCCGCAGAAAAATGCCCGGTACACCTGTGCCACAGATGAATACAGGAGGAAAAGACACGGGAAAGGGGAACCTGAAAAAAATCATCACACGCAGAATAAGTTTCCCAGAGGAAAATCGATGTTCAACACCGGATAAGACAAAACTGGCCATTTGCTCAGTGTGTCTCACGGGTCCGCTATTGCTTCGTTACTCGCCAGCCAATGAGAGAAAAGATTTTTCCCCATTGGTTTAAAGGATTTTTTCTCAGGTTTACTTTTGTTGATTCTTGCCTGACATGTCAGCGTAACCATAGCAGAGGTGGTGTGATCACAAGATTACACCGATCGAAGTTTAAGTTACTCATTTTGAGTAAATGGACGATGTAATCACTCTTTCCACATTATTTTTTAAACAACGCATAGCGACTGAAAAATTGTATTCCGGCACTGCTGGGATCGAACCCCAGAACTCTCGATAACTAGTCGAGTGCGTTCGAATTTACGCTACAGCGCCAACAATTCTCAGCGCAATGCGTGGTTTATCAGTCAGCATCTGACTATACGAATGCGTATTGATGGTCTCAGCAACTGAGATGTCGTCATCTGGTGGCATTTAACGCAACAGCTATTTTAATTGTAGCTGATAAATTCAATTAAAATAGCTACAATTAAAATAGCTGTTGCGTTAAATGCCACCAGATGACGACATCTCAGTTGCTGAGACCATCAATACGCATTCGTATAGTCAGATGCTGACTGATAAACCACGCATTGCGCTGAGAATTGTTGGCGCTGTAGCGTAAATTCGAACGCACTCGACTAGTTATCGAGAGTTCTGGGGTTCGATCCCAGCAGTGCCGAAATACAATTTTTCAGTCGCTATGCGTTGTTTAAAAAATAACGTGGAAAGAGTGATTACATCGTCCATTTACATTATCTCCACGTATTTGATATATATTAAACATTTTGAGTAAACAACAGAAAAATAAAAAAAAGCCACAATCAGGGTTTTTATTCCTTATTTAGGGAGCCGGCAGTATAAGGGCCAATCATTTTTTTTTCTTCGCTACTTGTCTGCTTGTTTCACAATTATGTGCCACAACGGAAAAAATTAAGTCCTGTTTTATTTATTCATTATTATTTTTTTTTTTTGTCAGAACTAATGCGTAAGAAAAAAAATTAATTTAAAAGACAAGACCAACAACACCTTATTAGTTAGGAGGAGAGATATTCAGTACAAAAAAGATAAATCTTTTATGCAACATTTTGCTCGGCCCTTAAAAGGGCCTTTTTTTTTTTTTTTTTTCCCCAAAACTCCTGATATTCAATTTTTTGCTTTCCTCCCACGTGTGAGGAATAACTTCAATTCAATTTACTCCCAGTTATTTTTAATTTTTTTGGAAGTATAACTGCAAACTGGATTCTTTTCAGGAATTTTATTTAAAATAGCCTTTGGTCTTTTAAATTTGTCAGTATCATTGACAACATAATTAAGGGCCTCCTGACAAGAGGATTGGGATGTTTCTTGGCTTTCTTGTAATACCTTTGCGCTAGATCATACATAGTATAATGTATAGAGTTGATATTTAGCTTACTACGGATAGCATTATTGGATATTTTTCCATCTAGTCCTACCATCATACGAAGAGTTTTATTTTGAAACGAGGTAATATTATTTTTTTGCTGTTTTCTGCAGTTACCCCAGATAGGACAGCCATAGGTAATCACCGGGCTGAAGCATGCTTTCCATAACAAGGTTTTATTTTTTTTGCTAAGCCTTTTATTTTTAATTATGGATTGGAGGCATCCTCTTAATTTAAGAGCTTTAGCCAGGGTTTCCTTAATATGCTTGTTCCAATTCAAATTATGATCCATAATGAGGCCTAAATATTTGACATCCTTTACCCAAGGTATTTTTTTACCATACAATTCAATTTCAAAGTCAGGATTGTAATTGTATGTTTTACTGGGAGAACAGAATTGCTTGTGTCTTGTCAGTATTAATTTTAATTTTCCAGTCTAGGAAGTAATTCTCCAGTTTTTCCACATAGTATTGCAACATAAATGTTGCTTGATTTTTATTCATGGAAGTATAGGCCAGTGCAGTGTCGTCAGCATAAAGTGCTGTAGTCAGATTCCTGTTGTTAAAATTTGGAAAATCTGAAGTAAAAATAGAGTATAGCGTAGGAGCAAGTACACTGCCTTGTGGAACACCGGCTTCAATTATTTTTTTTGAAGATTTCTTCCCATTAATTTTTGCACAAAATGTTCTGTTTTCAAGATAGGATTTGATTGTATGAATAATCTACGGTGGGAAGTCATGTGCTATTAGTTTGTAGATAATTGCCTCGTGTGGACATTTATCAAAAGCCTTAGCTACATCCAGGAAAATAGCCGCTGTGTGCTTTTTATTCATTATTCCTTCTGCACATTTTTCAGTAACTCTCGAGAGCTGGTGCACTGTGGAGTGTTTGCCACGAAAACCTCCTTGAATAAATGGAATAACTGGGTATTCTTCACAGAACTGTTGCATCCTAACAAGTATAATTTTTTCAAAGATTTTTCCCATGGTTGGGAGCAACGAAATCGGTCTTTGATTTTTCAGGAATTGCCGGGTTTTTACCTGGCTTGGGTAATAATAATATTACCTCTGCTGTCTTCCAATCATCAGGGAAATAATTAAATTTAATGGCACAATTGTATATTTTAGTAAGGGTTTGCACATACTCTTCCGGTAATGTTTTCAGAATTTTATTATTTATGCCATCTTTGCCCTGTGCCTTTTTATTTTTAAGATTATTAATGTGAAACCTAACTCCCTTTCACTGATGGGTAGTGGTTTTTCAAAGTCAGGAGGAACAAAAAAATTTTTTGGCCCTTAAAAGGTCTCTTGTTTTTTCTTATCTTTTCAGTTTCTGGCGTTTCAGACCCGTGAGAGGTCGTAGCAATTTTAACTTGAAGTGGATTTCCGATTTTTGCATTTTTTTGGATTCCGCGCCCGAGAGAGGTCGTATCCACTTTATTTAGAGGTTGCTGTCTATCGGACGTAAGAGAGGCCGTAGCATTTACTACTTTTGGCTGCTGTTTTCTATGCCTTGTGCTTCTATTTTTTTTAAAGGAGCCTTTCTGTTTACTTTTAATTGGGGATGTTAATACAGGTTGTTTTTTTACTAGTAAATTCTTCATAGAGTTATGCACTTTGGGTGATGACTCTAGAATTTTCTACATCCTCCGCATGTTTAAAATAAGTATCCAGGGCCTTTTGCATTTTAATGGCTACATCAGTGTCAGGGATATCATTTATTTTAAATTGTTTTTCGAGTGAGTTTGCAAAGATTTCCGCTTTTTCTTCATCGGTTCTAACTACCGTCCCATCTGCTTTCTGGAGAGGTGGGAGTAATCTGATATTTTTATTTTGCAAACTTGAAGTAAGGTTCCACAGGGTCATTTTATTTTTTTTATTCGAATTTTCAGAGTAGTCAATATGTGCTTCCTCTAATAATTGACCCCATGAACCGTTTTCAAACTTTCTGATATCTCTTTTGATTTGCCTGTTAAGGGTGCAATAAAGGTCATAAAATATTTTATTTCTGGTTCTTTGCCATTTACTGCGGTACCTATTTTTCTCCTTAATAAGATCCAATATTTCTTTGGGTAAGAAATACGGGTTTCTTTTTTCTTTGGCAGGAGTTTGGCAAGCCTCCATAACCTTTTTAATGGCAAGGTTAAAGGTTTCAATAGCATTGTCAATTTCTTCTTTGCTATTGCAATCTCCGATTTCTGGAGGTGATACTAGTTTAATTTTTTCTTTGAATTGCTTTAGGTTCGTGACCATTTTGGGTGTTACCATTACAGTTTTGTCAGTAAAAAGTTGCAGATGAACGGGGTTATGATCAGATGAGAGCGCTGCTGCAGTATGGATTTCATAATAATATCTGTTATTTTTGAATAGCGCAAAATCTAGCACATTACTAGTTCCTCTTAACGCTGTTCTGGTGGGCTTGGAAGGGTGCCCCCAGATCAATATTTTTATTTAAGAGATATCTGAAAATATTGTTCCCACTTTTATTAGCTCTAGGACAGTACCAATAGCGGTGTTTGCTATTAAAATCCTCCGCTACTAAGGTGGGGATACTGCTCAACTCACACCTTATATATGCTACGTCGATCGACTTATCGCGCCCTCTCGGAAATCGCGTGGTCAACGGGTCGCATCCACTTTTGATAGGAGTGGTTCTTTCTCAAAGTCCAATAATGTGTTCAATAACTCAATGATCACTCGGTTTATAGCTGTTTTCACAAAGGTATTTTTTTTGTGTGTGGAAGTGTTCTTAAAAAAATGCTGCCGAAGTTGGTAAATGCATGCCAGAATCTCTTTTGCCCCCCTCCTGCTGATGAGTGTTTGTCTACTTGATCAGCGGTGCACAATGATTCTCGTTGCTTTTCATTTGTTTAATATGAGCAGCCTCCTACATATTTCTCGGTAACCTAAATTTCATCACTGAAATTGATGCATTATGACTGTTAATGAATTATTACTGCTCAATTAATTGTTCCTTAGGATTTAAACAACTGTAGATAGGATTGTCAGTTCTCACAAGGAAAGATATGGATAGCAGAAGACTTTCACATTATTTCCCCCACATGTCAGTGGTTTGCTTTTGCGCGCCGCGGGTTAATCGATAGGGTTTTTTTTTTTTTTCTGTTGATATTGTTATACACACGATGTCTTGGTGACGGGTAAATTTAATTTGTCCGCATATGTCATGTCGAAAATCATTAAGATATTTCTTTCATCAGTCTTCAGTAGCAATTATTTATTATTACTGATCTTTTTATGTATTTTTATTGTACTTGAGGAAAAACGCCTGGATTATGTTACTTTAAAAATTTCTGAAGTGGTCACAAATCGTGTTGATTGCGTTGTTTCCCAAATCATTGTTGAAATAGTGAAGCTGCAGATTAAGTTGAAAAATTCTAATTATTGTGAATGTGGTTTTCCTATATTTCGGTTTGGCTTAAATAGTATCGTTTTAATTTAACATAATGCCTGTCATTATTTTACATACATCATGCGCACTAGTGTATTCTGTTTGATTGCCATTCGCATGAAGTAGTCATAAATTGTCGATGCCGTCGCAGTAATGGGCCGTCGTTTCGATGAAGAAGCCCTTCGCTCATTTCTGTAGTGATGACTTGATCGATATGCCAGCTAATCAAAAATCGCTTTGCCCAAGAGGTTTGTCTAATCCAGAGGTCATCAAATCGTTTCCTTCATTTTTGCCCGAAAAGAACAGAACGCACCTTCCTGGAAACGTACTTTCCGGCAAACTTGTTGGTGAAAGACGCCATCGCCATTTGCCGGAGGCAAAGCACCCCCCCCTTTATTATCTTTTTTTCCCCTCCTGAGAGGCTTTGGTAGTTATTGGGTGAGATTAGACGAAAAATTACCGCTATGTTGAGTAGCGTAGTTCATGGCATGCATACCCTCTACCGTGATAAATACTTCAATGGTTATTACATTGATGTGCGCCACATCAGTTGAAAATATGTTTAAGGGGGTCAAATGACACCACCTGTACCGTCGCAGTGGTCTAAGCACTAGATTCTGACCATTCGTCCGAGATGGGTCGTGGGTCCGAATCCCGGTGAGGCATGGATGTCCTGTTGGTCTTACGGCACTGGCAGTCACCCTTCCCCGCAGCTAGAGGCCATAAATTAGGGACGGACGGCTGCTCTATAGCCCATTGAATTTCTCACGGTGGTCGTTAATTCCTCCACCCCCATCCCGACATAAAAAAAAATCAAATAAAAGGTCATTCCCAGTTTAAGTTTTCATTAGTATTTCCTAGCTGACTGCTGATTTCTCCCTCACATAATGGCTGCCACCTATTAATTTTCGACATTACTTTTCGTATTGTGAATTCCTTTCTGAACTCATGGAGGGGGGGGGGGGGTATAGTTATAAGAGCTGCGACTTCAGTGTTTTTCGGCATAATGGCTGATTGAATGATGGATCATTCACAGTAAGAGCGAACCATTCGCTATGAATGAATCATTCACGAATGGTACAGCTCCATTTTTGACATGAAGTTACTAAAAATTCGTGCTGTCAGTATAGAAATGTCCCCCTTGAACACTATGTCTCTACCATAATTAGTCGGATTTGTTGCTTCCACTTAACTTAAATCATTTGAAGGATAATCCATACATATATTTTTTCTATTACACAGTATTTATGCCAGGGGGTGTAAATAAATTTGGGTATTTAGATCGACCTTTAATTTGTTTGATATCACAGCTTTTAAAAATTCGATTGAAAAAAAAATAGTTTTCAGTCGGACGTTTTTTCGTTTTGACTAACATTTTTGCGTACTAACGATCGGCGGTTTAATTGCTTTTTTAAAGATGTCGCCGTCCGTATAACTGCTGGTAGGCTATCACGAGAGCTCCAGGCAAGCACGGGGACAACAATATCGCGCCAGACTGTGTCAAGGCGATTGAATAGTGTTGGTTTTCATGCCCGCAAACCGGTACGATGTGTGTACCATTGTATTGACCACATCACACAAAGCACAGAGGTATCGATGGTGTCTTGAAAACGCCAACTGGACTGACGAGCAATGGGCCAATGTCCTATTCTCGGACGAAAATAGATTTTGTTTGTCGTCCGATTCGAAGCGCCAATACATATGGCGTGAACCACGCACTGCCTCTTTTTCCTCCAACGTCGTGGAAGTTGACCATTACAGAGATGGTGGGGTGATGGTCCGGGCGGGTATCATTACGAATGGATGTACCAAACTTTACCTGTTGAAAAGAAGAACCATGAATGCTCAGCGTTATTGTTAGGATGTTATCGTTCCTCGTTTACGCAATTTTCATGGTGGTGTTGGAAATTCCTTCATTTTTATGGATTACAATGCCCGTTATGAGTCATCGTTCGGCCTGTGTTGATGACCTGCTCAACAGCGAAGGAGTAGACCACATGGAGTGGCCGGCGTACTCTCCTGACCTAAATCCCATAGAGAATGTATGGGATGCTCTTGGAAGGCGCAAAAGCATCCATTGCATGTCGGAACGCAATCCCCACCGCTTACCAAAAAGGACCTGGTTATGTCTCTGCAACAAGAGTGTCGCAACCTACCTCAAGATCTGCTGGGCAATCTTGTCAAGAGCGTGCGCTGTTACGGAGATTTAATTCTATAGTTTAGGCAAATATATTAAATCTCATTTCGCAACTTTTATTTCGCTTTAGTGCTCCTTTTCCTTTGTTTCCACGAAGCGTGAAAGAAATTTCGCCGTGTCACTCCCTATTAAACATAGGAAACACGGTTTATTTAGAGACGCCAGTTCGTCTCATTTCTGGGTCTGACTGAGCCTTTGTATTTTGTAGAGGGATTAATATTGTCGTGCTCGTATGGTTCTTTGCCTTCTTTAGTTTCAAAGCAGCCGACTAAAAGCGCAAGCATTCTTAATTTTTACCTTCATGCTTTGTATTAGCCGATGCCGGCATATTTTTCCCATGGAGCTTCGTGAGGCAAAGGGGTGAGCTTTGTGGAAACAAGGGTGGGGGGCTCGAAGTAGTGATTTCTAGGATCGGAAAGCGAACGGTCGCAGCAGGACGAGCGCAGGAAGGGCCTGGGGTGTTGGGGTAGCAGGTCTTACCGGAAAATAGAGGTATTCTTGGCAGCACGAAGGAATAACCGCAGAAAAAATTAGCGAATTAAATTTGAGTTTCAGGGAAACAGAGAGGAAGAATTACAGAGCTGATGGACAACCTTTCTGCGATTAAGCAAAGAAAAGAATAAAGCGCTTCATTAGAGTTTTAAAAGAATTGCGAAAAATTATTACAATAGTTATAAAATTTTTATTGTCTTCAACCACTCAAGACTTAGCAAGTTGACCTAACCACTTAACAGCGCAAACGATGCCATGCATGCGTTGCAGTGAGAGGTGGACATATCCTCTAATAAACTCTGACGGGGGACCGTATTCCAAGTGTTATAGCCGTTTTGCTTCTGCTTTGCCAATGACCAAAAATGGTACGTTTTGTTCATGTACCCTATACCTGTACATTCACAAACGTCTGCTTCATTATACGTATAAATTTCTGTTAAGTCTGTCTGCATTTCATATTAACATATTTATCATCACCTTGTCAGATTATTTTTTTTTCTCTAAAAATACACTATCTACCAACAAGTACAGTATTTGGACGCCCCTGCAATCGACGATATCTGCGGTCCTGATACAAGTCACGGACGCCGCCGTTAAATATCGTGTGGGAAACAACAACGCAACCAGTCGCATGCAAGATGCCAAGCAGTTCGGAGCTCTCTGATTTCGAGAAAGGTGTAATCGTCGGGTATCACAGAAATGGCCGATCCATACGTGACATATCCAGCAAGTTGAAGTACCCAAAATCGACAGTTGCCTACGTAATTGGCAAGTGGAAGATGAGAGGTGACTGTTGGAATGTGCCCCGACTCGGCAGACCCACAAAACTGGGAGTTAGAGACCGACGTTTACTGGCCAGAGAAATTCGGTAAAAACGCACCAAATCGATGGGCCACATCCGCGAGGAGTTTCAACAGGCATCCGAGAGTGTTCTTTCGATGAATACCATCTGCTTGGCTATCATGGACGTGCTGCGGCCCACAAGCCTTTGATCACCAAGTCCAATAGCGCTGCTCGGCTAACGTGGTGCAACGAACGTCGACAGTGGACCGTTGAACAGTGGAAACAGGTTCTCTGGAGCGACGAATCAAGGTTCAACCTCTACCGTTCGGATGGCAAGGTCTGGGTTTGGCGTCTGCCTGGAGAACGTCTCCTGTCGGAATGTATTGTGCCAACTGTGAAGTTCGGAGGCGGTGGAATTATGCTATGGGGGTGTTTCTCCTGGTATGTTGGTCGCAATTCCTGGTAGACTCAACGCCGAGACCTACCTACTGCACCATTTTGGATGACCATGCGCTTCCTACGTTGTAGCAGTTTTACGGGGTGGACCCATGTTACTTTAAGGATGACAATGCCACCTGTCATGTTGCGCGGTCCTCCATGTCTTGGTATGGTGACAATGGGGTAAATCGAATGGACAGGCCTGCGCAGAGCGCGGATCTTAACCCTATCGAGCACCTGTGGAGCGAGTTGGAGGGTCGTCTTAAGGGGTGCCCCCACCGTCTGAAATCGGTGAAAGAACTGACCTGTCTTCTTCAAGCCGAGTGGAAGAAAATACCGCTAGCCGTCGTACAACGCCTGGTTGAGAGTATGCCCCGGAGGGTCGCAGCTGTAATCGCCGCTCGTGGAGGCTTCACCAACTATTGTAGGTGAATAAACTTCGTTTTCTTTCGCTATCGCAGGTGTCCAATTACTTGTTGGTAGATAGTGTATATCTGCCCTTTAATTTATGGACATCATTGTAATTGGGCCGTTACGATAGGTAGGAATGTTAGACATGTCTAGATTAGGATAGGTAAAATCTTAAGCAAACATTTTGCAGCAATCCAATAGTAATCGCGTATATTTGATGCTGAGTTGTTTTATCATAAGGAAAAATATTAATGTTTGAACAGTTAAATAAGTATAATAACTGAACAGAATTGTAATCGCATCAAGTCTCATCGTATTAATTTGTAATTGTCATTTTCATCGGTATTAAAATTGATTAAATATGTATGTCACCATCCAGGTTGCTCTCGCATTTATCTAATATTAGTTGTCTTTGTGTTGATTTTTAAGAGTAAGATGTTTAAGTTCAGTATCAGCATTTTATATGATGAAGGAATTAACCGATGTATTCTAAATTTAATACTTTTCGGCATCCGACGTTCTTCTCCATGGAAAAGGAACTTCAATGAAACACAACGCGATATCTTTACTTATTCTCAATTTTTAAAACGATCATTTATCTCACGAGAAAATACGGTTTGTATGTTAGTTCCCTCCCTCCCTCTCTCTAGGTTGTGGTTATCCAATTACAATTCGTTTAAGTCAGAAAATATAAATTCAGATTGATGGCGCAGTTCTCATTATATAGCATCGAAATTCCGCATTGCAATAGTTATTTCATTTGATTTGGTTCACCCTTATACGTTGCTCCTCCATTATAATATTATTGCAATTCATTTTCGTTGATTTTAACATCGACGCTGTAACGTTTGGGTTCATATATTAAATGTAACATTTGCGTTCCCATCCAATTTCTTGTTTATAACAATGTCAACCAGATGTAATCATTCCTTGTAAGACACATGATCGTTAAAAAAGAAATAATAAAAACGAAGTGAAAAGATATATATGTATATCAAAAGATAAATGGAAAAGATAAATAGATATCTTAGATAAATAGGTATCTATCCAGCAATTGGTCGAGGATGGCGTAGAAAAGTTTCAGCAGACTTTTGATAGAAAATAGCATGGACAATTTTCAACAGTTTTTGTCGAGAATAACATGGGAAAGTTTCAGCAGACTCTTCATCGAGAATAGTATGGAAAAAATTCAACAGACTATATCCAGCAGTTGGTTGAGAACTTCATGGAAAATATTCAGCAGATCCAACAGTTGATCGAGAATAGCATAGAAAAGATTAATCGGACTGTACAGCAGTTTAGTGAGAATAGAGTGGAAAAGAAAGATTAATCAGTCTGTCCAGCAGTTCAGTGAGAATAGCATGGAAAAGATTAATCAGACTATCCAGCAGTTCAGTGAGAATAACATGGAAAAGTTTTGGCAGACAATGGTTGGGAATAGCATGGAAAAGTTTTAGCAGACATTGGTCGGGAATAGCATGGAAAAGTTTCAGCAGGCTCTTGATCGAGAATAGTATGGAAAAAATTCAAGACTATCCAGCAGTTGGTCGAGAATAGTACGGAAAAAATTCAACAGACTATCCAGCAATTAATCGAGAATAGCGTGGAAAATATTCAGCAGATTATCCAGCAGTTGGTTGAGAATAGCATGAAAATATTCATCAGACTGTTCAGCAGTTCGGTGAGAATAGCATGGAAAAGATTAATCTGACCATGCGGCAGTTCAGTGAGAATTGCATGGAAAAGATTAATCAGACTACCCAGCAGTTCAGTGAGAATTGCATGGAAAAGATTTATCAGACTACCCAGCAGGTCAGTGAGAATAGCATGGAAAAGATTAATCAGACTATCCAGCAGTTCAGTGAGAATAACATGGAAAAGTTTTGGCAGACAATGGTTGGGAATAGCATGGAAAAGTTTTAGCAGACATTGGTCGGGAATAGCATGGAAAAGTTTCAGCAGGCTCTTGATCGAAAATAGTATGGAAAAAATTCAAGACTATCCAGCAGTTGGTCGAGAATAGTACGGAAAAAATTCAACAGACTATCCAGCAATTAATCGAGAATAGCGTGGAAAATATTCAGCAGATTATCCAGCAGTTGGTTGAGAATAGCATGAAAATATTCATCAGACTGTTCAGCAGTTCGGTGAGAATAGCATGGAAAAGATTAATCTGACCATGCGGCAGTTCAGTGAGAATTGCATGGAAAAGATTAATCAGACTACCCAGCAGTTCAGTGAGAATTGCATGGAAAAAATTTATCAGACTACCCAGCAGGTCAGTGAGAATAGCATGGAAAAGATTAATCAGACTATTCTGCAGTTCAGTGAGAATAGCATGTAAAAGTTTCTGCAGGCATTGATCGAAAATAGCATTATCCACCCGGTGGCGCAGTGGTATAAGTTCAGGCTTCTGACCATTAGTTCGAGATGGGTCTGGGTTCGAATCCCGGTGAGGCATGGATGTTGTGTTTGTCTTACGGTACTAGCTCTTTCTCTTCCCTGGAGCCAGTAGCCCCAAATTAGGGACGGGCGACTGCTTATAGCCCATTTAGTTGCTCACGGTTGTCGTTAAATTCGCAGCAAGGACAAAAAAAGCATGAAAAGTTTCTGCAGACATTGATCGAAAATAAGTACGAAAAGATTCGGCAGACTTTCCTGCAGATGATCAAGAATAGGAGCTAAACGAATCTGTAGTTCTTGAGCAGATCGACAATGGTGGATGAATGTATTTTGCAACCTGATTTTTTCTTTTCTTATTTGTCATTGAATATCTATATATAGTAAATTTCGCCTTCGCTTCTAGTTTTTGTATATCGGATTTCTGAATTACTTCTATTGAAGCCGCCTGGGTGGCGCAGTGATCTGAGCGCTGACTTCTGACCATTCGTCCGGGATGGGTTCGAATAACGCTGAAGCATGGATGTTGTTTATCTTACGACACTGACTCTCTCCCTTCCCTAGAACCAGCGTCCCTAAATTAGGGACGGGTGACTGTTTGTAGCCCATTGAGTTGCTCACGGTGGTCGTTAAACCCGCAAAAAAAAAAAAAAAAAAAATAATAATAATCTGTTGAATTTTATTTCAGTTCTTTGCGATCAGCACGGAGTGAGATGTCTTTTGCATTTGATTAGGGGTTGGCATCCTAAAAGTCCGTTCCAATCGTGTGTTTTTAGAATTAATTCTTTTCCAAGTAAGGAATATTTAGCGGTAAGTCTTTTACAGTCAGCATGGGAATGTTCGAAGATACTAACTACGGCGGCAAGGGTAATTAACTAGAGTTGTAGAAGAATGTTCCCAGGCAGTCGTTCTTTGTATTGAAGAACCTGTTCAGAAAACGTTATATGCGTTTTATCATTTTATTGGCCTACGCTGCAGTGATGTACATTGTGATCCGAGAAACCCATCAAGACGGCTAAATTAGTTTATTTCTCAGGAGACGTCGAAGACACCCCCTTCTCCTCGTGTTAATGGAAGAGGCTCGGACAGGCACAGGATCTAGTAAAGAATTTAAGAAGAGAGTTCGCGAAATGACGGTTTGGTTTCAGAAGGAACAGTTCTTCGAGTCTCCGGACAAGGACTTCTCACGAGAATGAGAAGTTACGTAGAATTTGAGTAAATACGGAACAGCGAATAATTAGGAAACAGAATAAGTAGCGAGAGAACTGAAAGCTTAAATTAATCATTTAGTAAAATAATTCTGGGACAACGTGCACTATGTGTGTAAGCAAATAATAAATGAATTGAAAGTGTAAATTTCTCAACTACTCTTTTGCTATGTATATGTTATGCAACAAGCTGCAATAACATCGAACCCGGAGCTTACAAATAAACGAACACAGCCCTCTTATAATATTTGTGTATATGTATGAAATCTGTTATGACACATTTTTGCCACACGTGGCAGCACTTCCATTAATATTCTTTGATAAATATACAATCTGTGGAAAAAAATTCTGTCATGAAAAAAATTCTGTAGGGAAATTCAGATATCCAGGAGAGAGAGAGAGAGAGAGAGACGACGTCTTGTCCCCTCTGGGTATGGGCGCCAGTCCACACTACTTCTGCGTGCAAGTAAATGCATTTTTCTTTTTTATCTCAGTCTCGACGTTGTTCCGTACAAATCCCCTGACGAAAATGAACTGGCCTGCACGTTACTGCCGAACTTCGTGTTCCATTCATGTTTCCCGGATGTTATGGACGCCACACATTTCTGTACGTACAACGAACGATAATAATGGTAGTTTTGGTAATGTCGGGGCCATAAAGCGAACTTGAAGCTTCAAAATGCTGTTCATTGCTTCTCCATTTTTTTTATTTCATATTTCTTTCATTCCATTTTTTAAGTTCTTTCTTCTGCATCTTTCGAGACGAAGGAGGGGGCGGGAAGTGTGTACGTGGTGGTGGGAACCTTGAGAGGGAGGTGGGGTAACCTTTGGTGGGAACAAAGAGGTAATAAAAAATCAGGTATAACAAAAGGAAGACAACCTGTCGGACCGACGGGGGTTTCTTGCCCACCTAATTGCCGGCGATGAGAAAGGCATTTTGCGAGCCGCACGTGGGGAGTGGATAATTGACAGCTGCGAGGGAATGTGGTCCAGATGCGTACGCGCGCATGAGACACGTACCTACCTGCAGCTGCTTGCGGGGTCATATTTACGGGAAGAAATTTCTCTCCCAGAGTACCCTGATGATTTTCCTCGTGTGCCCAAGACGAGCAATTTATGTGGAAATTACAGGTTCTCATCGTGCTCTGAGGACTTAGCCACATTCATTTCAATAAAATGTTCATTTTTTTCTCTACTTGGAACTTTTTTTTTTTTTCTTTCTTGTACTTACGCCTACTTATGCAAAAGAAATTGTCCTTTTCCCCGCAAAATGAACATGCTTTCTCTCTCCTTCCCCAAGCGAAAAACAAACAACATTAGCGAAAATGTTCGAACACGGAGAAGTGTTTAGGAACAGGATGTGATTTATAAATTAGGATGTTAAGAATTCAAGCGGCTTCTACAACAATGGGAGAGATCGTGGGTTCGCGAACAACGAATGATTAACCCTGAATCCTGTGGAACGGGAATGGAGCATTATCTGCCAGAGGTCATGGCTTTTTAGGTTCGCCTCTAATGCGTTTAAGTTTACCCAGTGTTCGTGGTCCATAATTATGCTCATTTTTTAATCAAACAAATGAGAACATCTGCTGTAATATTCAATAGAAAAACAATAAGGGATGAAAGATTCAAGTTTCATTGCTCGTGTACTAAAACTAATATCACCAGCCCAAATGTCGAACCAGTTCTTCATCTATTTATACGTTAATTGCTTTTGTCAGCACATCGCGACCTGTTCTTCGTTTAACGTGAAATGTTAATTAACCGTAAGAATAAATTGCTGTTTAGTTTGAGAGGCGTATTAGTATTTGGGGCCCGTTATCATTCAAATATTGCGCATTTTTTTTATATCTTATGTAGCGGCTTCAGCTGAAAGGGTTGAATTCAGAATATTAAGGTATGCCGTTGATCTAATTTCTTTCAGTGGAAAGAAAGTAAATCATACAGTGAAACATCAGTCATACGTTTTTATAGGGGATTGCCTTGAAAACCGTAAAATGTAAAAAACAAGTTAGTAAAATCATGCAATGCATTGATTATGATACGCTTTCCAACATACCAGAAATCATAACTCAAGTTATGAGGATAATAGCTGTGGAATAAATATCGCTCCTGTGCCCTGACCTATGATCCCATTTCGATTATATTCAACATAACCGGTTCAGTATACCTCCGAAATAACATGATAAAGTTTTGTCGCAATCGAAACATTTTTACGTAAGTTATGATGCATAAGGGCTATGGAATAGATCCCGCTGCTGTGTCCCCATTTCGCCTATTTTCAATAAGATTAGTCCCTAGGCAGGCCCCTACAACATACCAACATTTCATCCAAATCGAAGCATTTTTACGTACGTTATGACGCATAATGACGATGGGAGGGATTCCTCTCCTATGTCCTGACCTTTGACCCCATTTCGTTCACTTTCATTAGGGTTCCTTCCCAGGTGTTCCCCTACCACATACTAAAATTTCATCGAAATCGAACAATTTTTACGCAAGTTATCGTGCGGACGGACATACGCACACAACGCGTGACGTAATGAGGCAGATGGGAATCGCTACCATCTGCTCGCAAGAGTGTGACGTCATAAAACTTTAATGGGATCCACACACAACGCATGACGTATGGGACAGATGGCGTGACCGCGCGCCAACATTCTCAAACGCGAGATTGTGGCGTCATAAGATTTCTAAGCATGAATAACATTAATGGGACGACGCCATGACACTAAAAACGTTATAGTTCGGGGTGGTTATTTAACCCACTAAACGAATTTTCCTAAAGTCGAAATCAAGCTAAATCGATTTCTAGTACCAGAAAACGGTAGGTTAATGACTTTCATCAAAATCCTTAGAGTCGTTTTCAAAATAAAATTTACATACATACAAGAAGTGCTCCTTTAATGGTATGGGATAAGGGCGATGGAATGGATCCCGATCCTATGTACTGACCTTTGACCCCATTTCGCCCGTTTTCAATAGGGTTGGTCCTCAGGTGGTCCCCTACGACATACTACAATTTCATCGAAATCGAACGATATTTACGCAACTTATGAGGCATAAGAGCAATGGAATAATTCCGCTCCTATGTCCTGACCTTTAACCCCACTTCACCCATTTTGAATAGGGTTCCTTCCCAGTTGGTCCCCTACCACATATAAAAATTTCATCGACGTCGAACCATATTTACGCAAGTTATGACGCATAAGGGCAACGGAATGGGTCCCGCTCCTATGTCGTGACCTTTGACCCCATTTCGTCCATATTCAATAGGGTTCATCCCCAAGTAGTCTCCTACTACATACTAAAATTTCATCGAAATCGAACTATTTTTACGCGAGTTATCGTGCCGACCGACAGACTTCAACCTACGGTTGGAAAGCGTAAAAAACGTATAAACAAAATTTTTAAACGTTAAATACTGTAACGAATTTTCCCAAATTATTTTAAATATGTTGGGTGTGGCTAATCAGACCGATTAATGATTTGATTAATTAATTTCCTTGTGTTGATTGGATTTTTGAACAAAGAAAAGAGAAATCCCATAATGAAGCAGGGACTACACAAAGGGCTTTGCTGCCGTGTGTGGAATCCCGAAGGAGACGAAAAAAGTCGTAATTCAGCCGATGTGTCGGGGATCTAGTGTTAATTTGCATTTGTTAACTTCCATAGTCTTGCGTGGTTGAAGATAATAATAACTATAACCAATAATTTTTATGCGCACTTTTTAGATCTCTTAAAACGCATTATTCCTTTCTTAAGTGCAGACAGTTGTCCTCAGCTTTTCAATTATTCCTCCCCGTTCCCCTGAAACCAACATTTCCTTCCGTGAATCGCCTTTTCGTTGCCTTCCTCTTTTTTCGGTGATTTCCTTGTCTATCCTCCGCGCACGTGGAGAAAAACCTCCATTCCCCTGGTTAGTTTAAGACGTGCATTCCAACACGTAAGGCATTTCCTCGCCACCTCTCCCTGCGATCGCTCGCTTCCAATTCCTCGAGTCGACTGTCCTCGCTCCCCCCTTGTCCCCACGCGAACTCACCCCCTTACTTCCACAAAAATCCTGGGAAGCGCCGACGTCGGTTCCACAAAAGTTCACGGTTGAAATTAAAAGGGTTTTCGCCTTCAGTCGGCTGCTTTGAAATTAAGAAGGCAAAAGAAAATGAGCTGGACAATAACAATGCGTCTACGAAATACAAAGGACCGGACCCTTAAGATGCGACAAACTGGCGTCTCTAAATAAACCGTGCTTCCGATGTTTCTATACCTTGGTGACGAAGCAAAATTTTCTCACGCATTGTGAAAACAAAGGAAATGGAGCACGAAAGCGAAATAAAAGTCCACAAGGTGAGGATAATTACCGTCGAGGCACGTTGACACATTTATTCATTAAAAACATTAAAGCACACAAGTACTTTCGGGAAACTCAACTTGTTCCCATCTTCAGGTGTAAAAATAAGGTGGTTAAAAGCTACATGATGTTTCTAAGTTAAAACCACACGACATGTAAGAGACAAATGACACGTCTACTTGAAAGACAACGTAACATACACAGACGCCGTAACAAACTTACAGTTAAGGATGAAAAAGACAGGTACGGTTAACAAGCTAGACGTCAGAAGATATGAAGTTAAATGCTGTGATTATGACGTCATATTACGCTGGCGATGTTCAATAGAGTTTGAGCTGTAGCCAAGGTCTGGGTAATTTAAGAGGGTAATCATCGTTGCAGCAAGAATTCGACAATCTGTAACTAAGGACAGTTTTCCCGCAAGTGTTTTGCGTAGTTGAAACATTTGGAGGGCATCCTTGGTTAGTCTTAAAGCGAAATAGAAGTTGCAAATTAAGATTTAATATCTTTGCCTAAAATTCTAGTATTAAATCTCCGTAACACTAGACTAAACAAGGGTGTCGGGAACGCCAGTTGCAGGACAGATTTATGGGAGAGGTTGCAGTTTGGGTCAAGAAATAGTCGTATAAGTGCAATACTGAGGGACCGACGAACGCATTTTTGAGCGCTCCTAATATTTTTGTGTCCTAGTGTGCATGGGGGGGGGGGACAGCAGTGGTCTCAAACTCGCGGCCCGGCGCCAACTGTTTTGCGGCCCGCATGAATGATTACAGAATAAAAATAAATCACCTTTTTCAAGTATATTATAATATATTAAATATAGATGTTCCTTTAAAGTAAAGATAAAGACGTCTCGCTTTTTGATGATCCAAAATTGTTTCGTGATCTAGCATTCAGCACACATATAACTGGTTACTTAAACGATTTTAATATCCAACTGTAAAGGCCAAAAGAAGCTAGTCACTGATATTATTGAATGTTAACGCATTTCAGAGGAAACTTCAGCGTTGGGAAGCTCAGCTCAGAGCAGGAAATCCTGCTCAGTTTCTCACTTTAAAGCCTTCAGCTGAAGAAGAAGAAATCAACTTTTGTGAATTTTCTACAAGGATAGAGCTATGTTAAAAAAGGATTTTAACAGGCGGTTTGAATGTTTTAAAGACATGGAAAATGTTTTCAATGTATTCAAGTCTCCATTTTCCTATAATGCTGACAATACTCTTGAAGAATTTCAGCTTAAATTAATAGACTTTCAGTGTGATTCTTCCCTAAAAGAAAAATTCAACAGCTGGAATCTAACAGTTTTACCAGTTAGTTTCAAAGGACAAGTACGTAAACATTCATAACCTATAGCTGCACGGGTTCTGTCTATGTTCGGAACAACATACTCATGCAAACTGTTGTTTTCAAGAATGAACCAAGTAAAATGTCTTAAAAGGAATAGGTTAAGTGACAGTCACTTATGCTCACTTTTAAAAGTAGCATGTTCAAAGGACATTATTCCAAATATCTAAGTTGGTGACAGAAAAGCAAACCCAAGTTTCTGGTCAGAGCATGTGATATTTTCTGTACCATGTAGTTGGTAAAATGTGATTGTTTTAAGATTTAAATGAAAATTATTGTTACGTAAAAGTGATAGTTTTAATTGATTGATGAAGCATTTGTTTTTACTATTTACCCATAATTAGAAATAATATTCCATTCTCGTGCCAATCCATTGGAGTAGTTTTATAAAGTTGATATTCATTCATAAGAAATTTATTAATATTCATGCAGCCCCCTAAGTTTCTTCAAAACTGGAAAGTGGCCTTTCCAAAGGTCTTGAGTTTGAGACCACTGCTCTACAGGATGAGTTTTTCCCCGATACACGACAGGAAAAGTAGCTGCACGCTTGGCTCCGATAAAGAGCGGAGAAGTTTGCCTGATTCGTCATTAGGTAAAGGGTGCGGGTTGCCCACCTTGGCAAAAAGAAGGGACGAGACTACACCGTCTCCACAAGAAAAAACGATTCGCCAGCGTCCGTGGTATGACGGAGCGGTAAGTGACCAGGGGTCCTAATCGTTCCCCATTGCATCCGAAAGTTTCAATCATCCGAAGAGCAAGTAGAAATTTTCACGGATTGTGTGTCAAACGCTAGCTCGGGGTCGCGCCGCTTTTGAACAACGCTCCGTTTCTTCGGAGAACATCACACGGGGTCTTTGGTGATACCCCCAAGCTTCAGCAGCCGGACCAGTGAAAGTGCGTGCGCGTCTGTGTGTGTGTGTGTGTGTGTTTATAGACGGCATGAAGCTGTTACCTACTGTTTGATAGCAAATACGTGGTGTCGGCTATTGAACGAGCTGGCACGGAGGTGTGCTGTGGGATTATACTATATCGTGAAAAGGACCGTAACATTCTTTGATTTTTAAGTGCCGGATGTTTACTGTTCAGAAGTACGGTCTATAAAAACAGAAAAATATATTCAGTAGACTCATAAGAAGACGATTGAGTGAGCCTCGAAATCGCTCATTGGACAGTGCCAATCTATTAAAATTTCCCACGTTTGTTCGTAATGATCTGTCAATAACCATGATTCGGCGTAGTTCGTTATCTTATATAAATTATGTAAAATTAAAGTGTATTTATGGCCGGCAATCCTAGCAGTTGATTCGTGGACGCTCTTGTAATAGTAAAAGTACGTAAGTGCACGTCCCATTACAGCAGTCTTCGTAAGAAAAAATCGACACAATCCTTTTTTTTTTTTCGAAGAATAATCGCTTGGAAACGCCTCACTACAATTGTAAAAATTATGCTTTGAAGGAGTATAAGAGGAAGTCGAATCGGCGGTGAAAAAATAAAGCGTTACAAATTATTATGTATGTTATTATTTATTGCAAAAATCTTATAAAGCGTATAAAATTCAAATATCTCTCTTGATGACGACTCTGTGTCTATAAAAACTGTGATTCCAGATTAAAGTGAAATCGTTACTACGAGAACCTAAGACCAGTGCTTCTGCATGGAACGCCTGAATTAACAGGGTTTTTTTTTCTTTTTTTTTTTTTTTCTGGGTAGCCTAAGTGCATCCGTTTGAAACCAGAATGTTGAATATTGAAGATGCATTTATGATTTTATACTATTCAATTCTACTAAGCCACGAAATAGTGGTCGTAAAGTTACGTCCCGGAGATTTATCAATTTTTTAATAGCGCATGTGTGTAAGAATCAAAATGCGAAACCAATTTTTTCGTCCAAACCGAAAATGAACAATATACCCTTCTGTGATGGGATCAAGGTTCAACTTTGGCTGCACCAAGAAGGAACACAACAACCCTGTCTTGATTCTTTCAAAGTAAACAACATACCCTTCTCTGATGGGATCAAGATGCAACTTTGGCTGCATCAAGAAGGAACACAACAACGCTGTCTTAATTCTCTCAAAGTAAACAACATACCCTTCACTGATGGGATCAAGGTTCAACTTTGGCTGCACCAAGAAGGAACACAACAACGCTGTCTTGATTCTTTCAAAGTAAACAACATACTTTTCTCTGATGGGATCAAGGTTCAACTTTGGCTGCACCAAGAAGGAACACAACAACGCTGTCTTGATTCTTTCAAAGTAAACAACATACCCTTCTCTGATGGGATCAAGGTTAAACTTTGGCTGCACCAAATAGGAACACAACAAAGCTGTCTTGATTCTTTCAAAGTAAACAGCATACCCTTCTCTGATGGGATCAAGATGCAACTTAGGCTGCATCAAGAAGGAACACAACAATACTGTCTTAATTCTCTCAAAGTAAACAACATACCCTTCTCTGATGGGATCAAGATGCAACTTTGGCTGCATCAAGAAGGAACACAACAACGCCGTCTTAATTCTCTCAAAGTAAACAACATACCCTTCACTGATGGGATCAAGGTTCAACTTTGGCTGCACCAAGAAGGAACACAACAACGCTGTCTTGATTCTTTCAAAGTAAACAACATACTTTTCTCTGATGGGATCAAGGTTCAACTTTGGCTGCACCAAGAAGGAACACAACAACGCTGTCTTGATTCTTTCAAAGTAAACAACATACTTTTCTCTGATGGGATCAAGATGCAACTTAGGCTGCATCAAGAAGGAACACAACAATACTGTCTTAATTATCTCAAAGTAAACAACATACCCTTCACTGATGGGATCAAGGTTCAACTTTGGCTGCATCAAGAAGGAACACAACAACGCTGTCTTGATTCTTTCAAAGTAAACAACATACTTTTCTCTGATGGGATCAAGGTTCAACTTCGGCTGCACCAAGAAGGTACACAACAACGCTCTCTAAGTTCGCTGAAGTTTGTATATCTGAACACAATACAAGAAATTTTCCGTGATAAACTTGCAAATACACTCATCGTAAAAAAAAAAAAAAAAATAGTTGCACGCAGAAGGAAGGAAATGACAGAAATGAAACTTGGTGAGTAGATTTGACATCACGAGATATGCAAATGATTCAAGTATCGCCCTCGACCGCGCATATGTAGCGCTGTGCCTGACCGGCTATATAAGGTCGTCCCGTTGCGCTTGCTTGCAATTCTGACTCGTACTGTTGTGTTGTATGCATCCTTTGCAAGTGAAGTATGCCTCGGAGGAACGTTCGGAAGCAATTCCAGCAGTTGAAGAAGTTCGAGAGGGGCCGCATCGTCGGGCTCGGGAAAGTGGGATGGTCTGCGCGCCATACCGGTCTTGCGGATATCGCCATAGCACGCTGTTAGTGGTAGTGGATAGAACAAGGCGCGCAACAGCGACATAAAGGGTCTGGGAGACCTAGACGAACCACGGAAAGAGAGGACCGACTGGTTGTGCTACATGCGCGGAGTGACCCAACAACCACGACTGCGGATATTCAGCGAGCAGCAGTGCCCTCCATACATCGTCCGATTAGTGCCAGCACCATTGGCAGACGGCTGCACGACGTAGGACTACACGCACGCAGACCGTTACGACGACTGCCCTTCACAACAGTGCATCGTCGCCAAAGACTGCAATGGCGTCGTGCCAGACTGTCATGAAGCCACTCAGAATGGCAGCGGGTGATCTTCAGTGACGAGTCCCGCTTTTGTCTTGGAGGAGACGACCAACGAATCAGTGTGTGGAGGCACCGTCGTGGTCAGCGCCAAGATGAACGGTTTTTTGTCGAGCGTCACAAGTCCAGAAGGCCTGGGGTCACGGTGTGGGGTGCAATTGCGTAGGATGCCAGATCACCGTTGGTGTTCATTACAGGCGCACTGACAGCCCTAACGTTATGTTAATGAGGTCCTGCAACCAGGGGACCTACCTTTTCTGAACGCTCGCCGCGGGGCGATTTTCCAACAGGACAACGAAAGTAAGAGGGAAAATGCTCGGTAGTGTTATAAGCTTCTTGCGTATCATTGGCGCCCTTAAAACACGCAAGTTTCCCCGCTTCTTATTTTTTACATATTATCAAAATGAGGTTGAAAAATAAGAATGTTATATAGCTAAGACATAAATGTATAGTACCTCGTGGAAAGAGGAGGAAAAATCCCGAGTCTCCGAGCCATAAAAAAATTAAGGACGGGGGACCTCGTATATAGTCCATAGAGTTGCTCACGGTGGTTGTTTACCCTTTAACGATCACACCGCCGAAAACACCCGTACATTCAGACGGTAACTGCCGTCCGAATCGGCCGTCTGGAATGAGCAGGCTATCCTGCACCCCACAGGTTCTTTGAATTTGTATGAACCCTGCAGGATTAGCAGTAGTGACCAGATATGGAAACGGGTCACAGGTCAATGAATCAGCGGGTCAAACGGGGGGGGGGGTGTCAAGGTGTTAATGACCCAATTTCGACCCGGTTTTATTTCCGTTTTATTTTTGAAAAAAAAAAAAAAAATCGGAGAAGAATGCTCACTGTGGAATTTTGTGCTCGATACTGGTGCCCGCGGATTGAAAAATGATTTTTCACCCAATATGAAGGAAGAGTATTCTCAGAAGGAAAAGTGTCCCTAACTTCTAAAGGGCAATGACGAAAACAACATCCATATTTTGGAAACTTCCAACTCATCATAAACTTTTGAAAATTGGTGTTGATGTGAAACGTATTCTGATGTTATCAAGAGAACAGCTAAAACTGAAATTAAACATACAGCAAATTTTTTAATTCAAAAATGTTGACTGTAGCACCATCTAAATTAGGTGGGATAGCCTTAAAATTGCTGCGGAGGAACTTTTTGACTCTCGTAGATGTGTTTGAAAACATGTTTAAAACAGTTGGGTTATGTCATGCAAATGAATGAAGGACGAGTTTCAACACGTCCTGCTAAGTAAGTGAGTAAATTATACGTTCCTACTCGTATAACACCTTTGTTTGATTTCCATAGAACCCAAGATACCCACTGCTGAGAGACTTTTTGAAAGCCTTGTATAAATATTATAGTTCAAAGCAGATTCGTCAGGGTCAGTTACAGATCCGGGTCGGGTCCGGTTCCAAAATTTTTGACCCGTTTCCAACTCTAGTGGTGGCCAATGCTGTCACTAAACAAAGAAGTGAACCGGGAGTTGGTTTCTTTCGGGCGATGTCATTTACTCTTATGATATCGTATCTGTTTACAGTGGAGGAATGCATTATTTCACCCCTTTCTCCTACCTGAAAATGTCTGAAGGTCAATGCATAGCAAACCTACAGATCGAAAGGTTCGTGTGGTGACCCAGTACTGTTAATTATTTTGTTAAACTATAAAAAGGGCTACAGAAATTCGAAAAGCAACAGAAGAAATTTTTAGGCTTTGGTATTCTGGGAGACACATGTTTTTAAAGGGTTAAACACCCAAATAGAAAGATATTGAAAGTCGTAAACGAGCTGGTCCAAAGAAATTGAAGTCTGAAGCGGAGGCCTGGCAGGGCTTCCTGAATTCTGCAAAAGCTGATAAACGCTCTGAAAATTTCAGTCAAATAAAGTAAAGAATTTGTTATAAAATCTCAACGTGGAGCGCCTGTTAACTTCCGCATACTGAAAAAGGATGTAATTATGTCAAAAACAATCTAGATTTGTCCACGCTAAATTAGAAGCATATCCCGTTGAAAGAATTCCTTTAAAAATTGCCAGCATGAGTTTTGGGCGGCAATGCGCCTCCACTTATGGATTTTCTAAGCTGCTTTCTTTTGGTTTTGAGAACAATGGGGCAAAAAAAAAAAAAAAAAAGGTGCCTTAGAGAGAAAAATTGAAATTTCGCGAAAGCCGAACCACAAATAGCAATATGTTTCATGCCCTTCCCCCTTTTGAGAAAGTGGGCTCTACTAATTGCACAAATATTTGTTGTTGACTAATGAAAATGAGTAATGGTGAGAGAAACACGGTGCGGTACCCCCTTTTCTCTTGCGCGGTCGCTTATCTCTTGTTGAGGCATTGTTTGAACTTGCAAATTAGCATTTGGACGTGTGCTGAAATTTTCAGTGAATGACCTCACTCGACCTTCCGCAAAATATATCGTTGAGTCACCTAGATAAGCATAAAACTGACAAACACATTGCTATTAAAGAAAAAGAAGGCATTAAACTACGCTAGACGGTAATTTAAACAAGAAGCGCGAAGACCGCGGAACAACGAAATCCATTGTCCTCAGAAAGTTGTTTCAGATGAAGGAACGTTTCGAGTTTCCATTCTGTGACCCATGAACAGTAAGTAACGACGACAAGGAGAGGGGAGGGAGATAAATAAAGGGTGGCGGTGTAAATAAGCATTCGAAGAAATAAAAAACGTTAAGAATGTGTATTTGTAAGAACAAAATAACTATTGTGCTTCATGAAAGATAGCAGTTGCTTCAGCATTTTGGGCATAGTATCCGCTAATTTTTTTCTTCTTCATGTGCTGGGTATCAGTAACTTTTAAAGCTTGAATGATGGCCACGATTTAAGAAGTTCGTTGTCCGAGAAGAGAGGTAACGGGGAAAAAAAAAAGACGCCTTTTTGTATTTCATTAATTCTGTGAGCCCTAAGGTAGGGTTTTACAACGTTTCTTTAGTTGCAAATTTTTTCACTTGAAAACTTCATGAAAGATCTGCGAAGCAGCCTTAAAAATCAAAGGGGCACAGTAGCAACTGCAACCTACAACGTAGAACTACTTAACTGCCACTATTTCACGGTACTATCTCACTAGCTCTACGTCCTTGAAGTATTCAGCGAAGGACAGTTGACGTATTAGGTTGCGGCACAGTTGCTACTCTTCCCCTTTAATTTTTTTTAGATATAAAATTTTTAAGAAATAAAACTGGTGAAAGAAATGTTTAACTTTATTTACTTAAAAGAAACTTATACTATATACAATTCGTAGTAACTTATGCTCATTATAAATTACTGTTAGTAGAAGCAGAAGGCGTAGTGTCATCGTTGTCAGTAGTTATCGCTAAAATTGTTTCTGAAGAAATCCTTCTTCAGAAACAATTCTTCAAACTCCTTAGTTGCCTTGTTATAAATTTGGCGATACGTCTCAGGCCTAATATGTACTCTTCTTGTTGCTCTTGTTCTTGTCTAGATTCAGAATGCATCGGCGGCGTAATGGTTTGAGACGTATTTAATACATTCATTATCCAGTGAAGTTGTGAAGACTAGTGATGTACTCTACTTGTTGTTGCTCTTGTTCTCTTCTAGATTAAGAATGCATCGGCGGTGTAAAGGTTTGAGACGTAATACATTCATTATCCAGCGAAGTTGTGAAGGCTAGTGATGTACTCTTCTTGTTGTTGCTCTTGTTCTTGTCTAGATTCAGAATGCATCGGCGGTGTAAAGGTTTGAGACGTATTGTGAAGACTAATGATGTACTCTTCTTGTTGTTGCTCTTGTTCTTGTCTAGATTCAGAATGCATCGCCGGTGTAAAGGTTTGAGACGTAATACATTCATTATCCAGCGAAGTTTTGAAGACTAGTGATGTACTCTTCTTGTTGTTGATCTTGTTCTTGTCTAGATTCAGAATGCATCGGCGGTGTAAAGCTTTGAGACGTAATACATTCATTATCCAGCGAAGTTTTCAAGACTAGTGATGTACTCTTCTTGTTGTTGCTCTTGTTCTTGTCTAGATTCAGAATGCATCGGCCGTGTAAAGGTTTGAGACGTATTGTGAAGACTAATGATGTACTCTTCTTGTTGTTGCTCTTGTTCTTGTCTAGATTCAGAATGCATCGGCAGTGTAAAGCTTTGAGACGTAATACATTCATTATCCAGCGAAGTTTTGAAGACTAGTGATGTACTCTTCTTGTTGTTGCTCTTGTTCTTGTCTAGATTCAGAATGCATCGGCGGTGTAAAGCTTTGAGACGTAATACATTCATTATCCAGAGAAGTTCTGAAGACTGGCGATGTTCATTGGTATTCCATGCTTGGTGTGAAAATTTGAAAATCTGGATCGATGACATCAATCTCCCATGGCTGTTTTTGCTGCTCATGTGCAATTTGTGCAATGGAAGGTTGGCTCTAGACCCGAAGTCGAGTGGAACGCATCCTGGCGTGCGGACTTACGACGCCCCAAACATTCCCGTGACCTTTTGGTTGATGACTTAGCGGGCCTTTTCGGATTCCTCTTGCTATTTCTTCAACTTTTGTCGGTTCTTATATTAATTTCCCCTGGATTTTTGCGGCATTTCTAAATTTTCGTCACCAATTATTTTTTATGTAAAAAATAAATAAATTTTAAATCCCCTTTATTTCGGTTTATCACACACGTCCGTTAGCTCTGACCGTCAGCTAAGGAATGCAGGGTGAGGTCGTCGCTATCATTATCTACTCACTAGTACGCAACCTTAAAACGCCGTGCAACGAAACAAAATCACGAGTAATTTAGCTTAAATTTCTAACGTTACTGTATCGAAGGGTTAAGGAGTAGGGGTTGAAACTTGTTTTGTTATAAATGAAACTCTATATACTATCTAATGATGTATTATTTATTACTCTACAACGATTTGTTTCGAAGATATAAGCGTTCAAAGTGGGTCATGTTTTCGTTGCCTCCAATCTGCCGATGTTACCCCCTTACCCAGTGCGGTGAAAGTAGTAGTTCTATGTCAAAAAAGTCTACATGATAATTTTAAAATAAATTTGCTTTCATAGCTTAAATTTGTCTGATTTAATATTTTGTGAAAGCACGAGTGTCGACTTAATTGAATAGTTTTGCACGAATTGCATAACGAAAAAGAGCGAATATCGACTCAGTGATAGAATGTTTATGGATTTGTCCTTAAATTGTTATGCTATGATATCCAGTGATTATATGCAGACTTGCTATGCAGGTGTCTAAATTCCCAAATATTTTATTTTTCTATTTTCCAGATATGAAGACACGTTGAAAGCTGACTCCAATCTCAGTGTAATGGAAGTTCACGAAAGGAAATATCACCTGAGATCCTAGGGGATCCAGTTGATACAAATTCCAAGATGTCATCGAATGAAGACAACCTCACACCGCAGGAGTGGAATCCGACCAGATCCTCTAGGGATGGGAGTAGAAGCAACAGAAAGGGTGGCAGCTGCAGCTATGTGCAACTGTGCGTCCTACACAGTCTCCTCGTGGCTTGGACGGCCAGCATCTGCCAAGCCCGGCACGAAACCTCCGCACCTAACAGCATTGTTGCATCCTACAGGACTTACAACGATTCAATCAACTTCACCCACGTTGTGGTGGATTACCAAACGGGACGTATTTACGTCGGTGCTACCAACTGGTTGTACCAGTTTAACTCCAGTCTGGAGGTGGAAGCGACGGTGAGGACTGGTCCTGTGGACGACAGTATCCAGTGCTTTCCTACGGGATGCGAGGATCAGCAACTGTCTCCAGTGAACAACTTCAATAAAGTGCTTATAATCGATTATGACTCGGGAATGCTCCTAGTGTGTGGAAGTGTCCATCAAGGTGCCTGTAGGAAACACTCTCTGCAGGACATCAGCAATTTTGACAATGTCGTGCCCGTGCCAGTCGCTGCCAACGACGAAAACTCTTCAACGTATGCCTTTATAGGTCCAGCTCGTTACAACGGCATCCCGTCGAAAGTGTTATACGTGGCTACTACCAACAGCAGGCAGGGACCATTTCGGGAGATGGTTCCTGCAATTTGCAGTAGGAGTCTGGACAACAAGCGACTTTTTTCCGTTATGGAGCTGTCTTTCTCGTCCATCGCTCGCGTTGACGTGAGCTTTCACTTGAGGGACTACTACCTCGTGAACTACGTGTATGGGTTCCATTCTGGAGATTACATCTATTACGCTACAGTGCAGCGCAAATCGCACCTGAGAGCCTTAGAGGAATGGGGATACATTACGCGCCTGGCTCGTGTATGTGTCTCCGATGTAGGGTATGATACGTACACAGAGGTTACTCTACAGTGCCTGGGTCCCGACGGAACGGACTTCAACCTCCTGCAGGATGCGGGTATCATTCGGGTCGGCGCCGACCTGGCCGCCGATCTTCATGTGGATCCTGGGTCCGACGTTCTGGTGGGTGTGTTTACCACAAGCAAAGACCACACAACGCGCTCGGCCGCGTACTCGGCCGTATGTGTTTATTCGGTGTCTGAAGTTGAGCAAAGATTCACGGAAAACATACATATGTGTTACAACGGTAGCGTACTCACGAGGGATATGGATTACATTGCTGGAAGTATCAATCAGTGCCCTGAAATTGGGGTAAGTTATAGTTCCTTTTTTTTTTCTTTTCTTTTATTAAATAAATGATTAGGTGGAAATGCTGCATTTGTAAGAATTTACAATATGGTTAAGATTTAATAACTCTTGTTTAACGTGTCTTATGAAGTAGCAGAAAATCTTGCCATCAGTGGTCGCTCTTTCGGATAAATCTGAGGTTGAACATTTCTTACATTTTATTCTCTTTGATAATTAGCGGCGGACTTGAAAAATTTAGTCTTATGAGTGAAAAGCCTGCATATGGTTAACATTCTGGTTTATGACCAAAAAGAATGTTTGAAAATTCTTTTAAGCTATTGTAGAATTCAGAGATTTAAGATCACTAGAACACCATTCGAAGATTTTTTTCTTTCGTAATGTATAATGGAGTTTCTTCTTTGCGTATATGTACGTTCGATGCTGCTGTGTTGACCCCCCCCCCCCATCACTTTCCGGTCACCTTGACTATTTAACGACATTTCTGTTTTGCTCTTACTCCACTGCCAAAGTTATACTTTCCTGAAAGATCATTCGAAAATGTAATTTTTTGGCGTATTGTAGGTTGTAATTCGCGAGTTCTTGTGCTCCCATTTCATTTTGGGAAATTCATGTACAGTGACGTTATAACTGTGTATGTTTCAGATCATCGTATTTCTGTGATTTTCTCTCAGATATGCCACATACTTTTCAACAATGTGTAAATGTAACAGGTTGCCTTGGTTCTGGTTTCGTGGTTTATAACTAACTAGTTCAGGCTTCTGCATTTGGGTTGTATCAATTTTTAAATTATCATTATTTAATTTTTTTTTGAAGAATAGGTGTCTGGAAATGGAAACTACACTCTAAAAAATAAGTGTGAATTCACGGAAAATTTCTGAAAATTACGTGCAGCAAAGTTGCCAGTAAGTGTCCGTTTTTTTTTAGAAATTTCCGTTTTTGAAATTGCCCCTTTATTTTAACTACCGTATTTTCACGGATTTTCTGTAGTCAGATATTCCGTTTATTTCAGAAAAAAATCCGTTTCAGGTTTTTCTGTATTTAAACACTGATATTCCGCAAAATCGACGACCCTGCATTTTACAGCCCTTAACCCCAGATACCCTTCTGCTGCAGTCAGGATCGAGCCCCCCCCGTCGTTTGGGTTGGTTCAACAGGTAAGGCACGCCTTTAACCACTGAGCCATAAACACTCGGAAATCCGAATCGCGTACATCGTAAATCAAATTGCGCTACGATTTTTTTTTTTTGTCATTAATGCGATTGTCATTTTATTTTCTGTTGGAGCTTATTTTATTTAATAGGTTTGTAATATTTTTTTCTGTAGGAAAGCTTTTCACAAATTAGGCATTGTTTTCCGTGATTTTTCGAAACAACAAAATGCTTTGCAACTTAATTTTAAACTTACAATGACTTTCAGTTATCTTTAAAAAATGAAATGTACTTTAATAGTATTATTTCACACAAAACCCCTCCTAAATATAAAATTTACTTTTTATAACTACAATTGCTTTTGTCTTAAGTTGTACAAAGACTGATACATAGATACATAGACATCGTATAATCATTTGTAAAATAAGTATCCGGTTTCTTACCGTAACGCAATATATAATAAATAGCTGGTGCACAAAATAGAGGAGAGGAGAAGAAATATTGTGTACCACAATAAACAAAATTCATGCGATATGCTATCCACAATATCCGATCTCGATACGGTACTTAAAAATTCGACAGACGATTAAAATTTAATAGAAGTTAATCAAACCTCAAATATTCTCACCAATCGCTCCTATTACCGGTAATTTCTCGTCATACGGATACGGAAAATGTGAGAATGGAGTTTTTCCGTTAATATACGAAAGAAATTGCGAAAAGTTTTCTGAAAATTCAGAATTTTCCGTTAACACATCTCTAAAACGGCAATTTACCCTCAATATAAGAAAGAAACTGCAGAAAGGTTTCTGAAAATTCAGAATTTTCCTGTGGTACGAAAAACCCATGGAATTCAGTTTTCTTTCTGTCATTTCACGCAAAATATTGTATTAGAAATATGTTTCGTTAATTCACGAAAGAAATGACGGAAAGGGACTCGTGAATTTCAGAATTTGTTTTTACGTTATTGGGAAGTATAAGACTAAGAAAAAATTTTGGAACACAGCGAAATCTATCAAGAATACCAAAATTCAGCATTGTTATATCACTAAATTTAATATGGGAAAGAAACGTTTTCGTCAAATATGGTAAACAGTAACTTAAAAGCTAAATGTAAATCACAGGAATTTGTAGCAGTGATTTCACGCGCGTGCGCGTCTCCGTCATGGCACAACGTCACTTCTGAGAATGTAGTGTTGTTCCAGAAAACAGAGTTATTAAAAATAGCATCCGCGCTTTCACACAAGCAGCAAAAATACTTGAAATTAAAAACAAAATTGACTTTTTTTCTCTTTTCTTGCACGTTTCTGCGTCATTCATCCATTTATTTGTCTTTCTCATGAACAATTCCTTCATATTAAATAGCTTAATAAGGAATGACTTTAATTTTCTCTTTATTTTCATTGAGACACTTTTTGACAGTACAAATAAATCTTTTCAACTAAAAATAACACCAGTAATTCATGCCGTGAAAACTGTATTTACAAGTTGGAATTCGTAATCAAATAAATAAGTAAATACATAAATAAGATAGTAAAGGAAAGAACATTCAGGGTTTTCAAAGCTATCATTCTCTTTCTTTCTGTGTTACCACATTAAAATTACCGAGAGCAACTTATGAGATGTAATGAAGTTATGGAAAAATTACTTCAAAAAGATTCACAGGCAGTTCGGATAGTGATCCAAATATTTTAGATTTATTTGTCTTTGCTCTTACACCCACGGCTAAGAAATTGCAAAATTTTGTGGTGCAGCTCTTACGACAAATTTGTTTCATGAATAACAATTTCCATCGGGTGCGGGGCTTCACCCGTAATTACGGTATCTCAATTTCTAAATTTACAGTTAGTAAATAAAAGTAGTACCTGCTTTTGAGCTGATGTTCGTTGCTCGCCCCTCATTTATTTCGACTAAACCCTATATTTAAGTTTATCTGCGTCAGTGTTTTTAGAGATGTAGCTGCTATACTAACGCTTATTTGGGTGAAGCAACTTTTAGTATCGTATGAATAGCACTCGCTGATCATGGTAGCATTTTTTTTAATTAGCATATGTTTTGTGTAGTAAGAGATTGGAGGTTCATCTGTAGAAGTACACCCTATTATAGTGACTGTATTCTCTGGCGGAGATGGCGTCCTTCAACAAAACAATGCTCCACAGCGAACTCTAACAGCTGTCGCGTACCTGAACATCATGGTTCACCAAGTACACCCCTTTATGGAGGCTGTATTCCCTGGCGTAGATGGGGTCTTTCAGAAAGACAATGCTCCATGCCACACTGCGGAGAAGGTTCAATCATAGTTCCAAGAACATAAAGAGGAATTTCATTTATTGCAGTGGCACCCAAATTCGCCGGATATGAATCCTATCGAGCATTTGTGGTTTGAGTTGAAGAAACTTGTACGAGCAGAATCACACCAATCACATAACTTACGTGAACTGCAGGTTCTTCTGTTGAAGTCATATTATCAAATATCAAGAGACAGCTACATCTCGTTAAATCTACGCCTCATCGGGTGAGAGCGCTTTGGCGGCAAGACGAGGATCTACATCACATTAAGTAGGTGGTTTTAACGTTTTGGCTGATCGGTGTATGTTAGGAATGATACCTACGCTTCCAAATGACGGTCACGGGAAATTGTTTTTGCGTCTGACAACTACAATCACGACCAAAAATTTTCATGCATTTCTTGCAAAACGTTTTGCCCCTAGGTAGTGATTTAAATGTATGTTTGCATTTGACACTATCTGCGATTCTAAAAATTCCATTTGGAAAATTCTTTTTGCATCCGATTGTTTTAGACATAACGACAGTTTTTCATGCATTTTCCAGACCTTCTCGTGCAAAAGTTCCCGCAAGGTGGCGTAGATTTAGATTTTTAGAAAGACGATACGCCAGCTCATACAGATCGGATTGAAAATCTCGTTTTAACAAGGCCCACGATCAGTAAGATCAGTAAGATCGACATCATTTTGTTATTCTAGACGATTGCATTAATCCCGATCAGTAAGATCGACATCCTTTTGTTATTCTACATGAAGTTAAGCATTAACCACCATCAGTAAGATCGACATCCCTTTGTTATTCCAGATGAAGTTAAGCATTAACCACGATCAGTAAGATCGACATCCCTTTGTTATTCCAGATGAAGTTAAGCATTAACCACGATCAGTAAGATCGACATCCCTTTGTTATTCCAGATGAAGTTAAGCATTAACCACGATCAGTAAGATCGACATCCCTTTGTTATTCCAGATGAAGTTAAGCATTAACCACAACCAGTAAGATCGACATCCCTTTTGTTATTCTAGATACAGTATTTTCACAGTAGGGACGTAAAAATGCATTTGTTTCTGTTACTTAACTTCGCTTTTGGAAATCTTATTAAAAAAATATTTTTTGCCAGTACGATTACTGTTACCACTGCAGCGATTTAGACTCCTGTTTCAGCTTATCTAATTAGAAATTTTTCTACCCAAGCTGCGTAAAAATTGTTTTGCTAGAAAAATTAATAATCTGTATAAAATACAGCTTCAATTAATTAAGCGAAATAATCTGAGACTTTTGTAAAACGACGTGCTCATTATTACCCGTTAGAAGTCGGTGGCATCTTTCTTTTTATTTATTGGTTTATTTTAGGACGAAGGTTGTAGCTCAACTTAGTAATTTAGATGCGAATCGGAAGTTTATTACGTAGCTTTTATGCACAGAATGAACTTGCTGGCAAGAAAGAATACAGAAGTAGGATTATAATGATGAACTTTACAGAAAACAAATTGACATGCAAGAACTGAAGATTTGAGGTTAATGTGGTTAATTTTTATAGTAGTAAAACTGATGCCTACATCAACTTTGGACTACAAGCGTGGTCCACATCGAAGAATAAAGTGATAGGCGTATAAAACTGGGCTGGAGTGCATTTGGAAGAAACAATACAATTTTCAACAGCAATTTACCAGTCCAAAAACGGAAAAGTGTTTAATTAATGCATCCTTCCAGTTCTTACTTATGTATATCAGGCACATAGATCGTAACTAATAAGAGACTGCGGGTAACTGAAAGAAGCATGGAAGGCGGTGCGTATTTGGTATAACCAGGAAAGTCGGGAAGAGGAATTTCCATGGATCAGGAAAACGACAAGAGTCGGTGAGATCATGTTCAAAGTAAAGACCCTCACATAATGGGCCGGACGTAATACCTGGAAGTATATTGAGCACCGTAGTACGGCTGAAGACCAAGGGGCAGGAAAAGACCCAGAAGATGATTACATGAGAGATTGGTGGATGGAATGAATTCGAAAGCATGCCGAAACAGGAGCGTATATAGAATTTTTTTTTTCGGAGGAGAGCCGACGAAAAATTGAAGTTTCTGAAGCCCACCAGGCCCAAATAAAAGTTAATGAAAGATATAAGAAAAAATTTAAAACATTGTTTTCTAACGTAACTCGCATTTTAACCAAAAACGTGCACTTTAGGTGAGGGACAAAGCCCCCTCATCCCCTCTAAATACGCCCCTGTACCGGGGTAACATGAGAGAGAATGGTTCAACATAAAGTTGTGAAAGGGTCTTGGGGAGGCCTTCATCCAGTGGTAGAGTGATACGCAGAAGGTACATTTTTTGATTCAGTTTCCGAGAAATTCACAGTGAAAAATTTTCCAATTAGGTAGTACAACCTGTTTGCGTCCTGAAATTTCTCATTTCCTTAAGGAGCACTTAACGGACACAGATCCACGTGATTATGAGAAACACCGAACATTCTAAATTGAAAAATTGCCCCGAGAAATTCAGTGATAAATTTTTCCAGTTAGATAGATAGTGCAACCTGTATGCTTTCTAAAATTTCTCATCTCCTTGCACCAGAGACGTAACTAGGTATTTCTGCGCCCGGGGCAAACCGCAAAATACTGCGCCCCCCCACCTGTCTTTCAAGGCTTTAATAATTGTGTACATATATAATTCTATTAAATTACTAAATATGTGTATTATATTAGTAATGTCCGGCAGTGTAATATTCTTCTCGACAAAACAAAATTAACTTTATACCCGAAGTTATCTCTACGCGGTAGGTACAATCTAACTGCGACTGTTTGTGTAGTTTTTTGCAACTGCTTGGGAGTTCAGACCTACTATACCACATCAAATGGACCGAATTCAGTTCGTAGTAGTGGCTAGCAGCCACAGAAATGATCAAATAGCTCCCAGAGAATCTTCAACAATGTGAACAACAACCTTTTCTTGCTAGTCCATCCAACTAAAGAAAAACAAAGGGAAAATCCTCCAAATACGTGGCTTGGCGTCAGTGAATAAACAAAGACATCGCTCTTTCCACGTTTTAGCAACACACACAACCGAACCCCAGATCACAGATATCTAGAGATCTGGGCTTCGATTTCCCAGTAGTGGCCGAATCAGTGTTGCCAGATAGTCCGCAAAAATCTAGCCCATACAATTGCTCCTCAAAAGTAGCCCACTAATTGTTATTGGGCTATTTTTGGGCTACTTTTAAATAATAATAATAATTGTTTTGGGGCTACGGCTACCGAAAGTTTACCTCGTATTTAACCAATATCAATTATATCATTCATGTTATTTTGAACAGTGTTATAAACTCCTTTCAGTGATGCACAATTTCTCCTTCCTAGCTTTTTTTTTTTGTATGCATATTAAAGTAGAATATTCAAATAATTGACAAATATCACATGAACAAGATATGAAACCCAAAGAGTGAATTTTCTTGTGCTAATTTCATGAAAAGGAAGGTGAGTTTTTTACTAAGTGTTTTCAATTTTGCATACGCAAGACTGCAACACTGAAAAGCCATGCAAATGCTTCATGTGCAATCATACTGAATTATTTGCAATAGTTTGAATAATTGTTTCAATTAGTAAGTAGTGTACAGTACCTGTTAATGTTTTTCACACAAGAAGTCCAAGTCCATGGGCACAATTTCCGTTTTTTACGCTTTCCAACCGTAGGTTGAAGAAGCGTATATGCTCCAGCTTTGTCCGTCCGCACGATAACTCACGTGAAAATGGTTCGATTTCGACGAAATTTTAGTATGTGGTAGGGGACCACCTGGGGACGAACCCTATTGAAAATGGGCGAAACAGGGTCAAAGGTCAGGACATAAGAGCGGGATCCATTCCATTGCTCTTATGCGTCATAACTTGCGTAAATATGGTTCGATTTCGATGAAATGTTAGTATGTGGTAGGGAACCACCTGGGCACGAACCCTATTGGAAATGGGGTCAAAGGTCAGGAAGGACATAAGACCGGGATTTTTCCATTGCCCTTTTGCGTCATAACTTGCGTAAAAATGTTTCGATTTAGATGAAATTTTATTATGTGGTAAAGAGCCACTGGAAACGAACCCTATTGGAAATGGGGTCAAAGGTCAGGACACTGGAGTGGGATCCATTCCATTGCCCTTGTGCACCATAACTTACCTAAAAATGTTTCGATTGCGACAAAACGTTATCATGTTTTTCCGGAGGTATAGTGAACCAGTTCTGTTGAATATCAGCGAAATGGGGTCAAAGGTCATTGCACAAAAGCAATATTTATTCCACAGCCATTATTCTCATATCTTGCGTAAAACTGCTTCTATTGCGACAAAACTGTAGTATGTTATTCTTGAGGTATACTGAACCGGTTCTGTTGAATATCATCGAAATGGGGTCAAAGGTCAGGACACAGGAGCGAGATTTATTCCACAGCCATTATCCTCATAACTTGAGTAATAATTTCTGGTATGTTGGAAAGCCTATCATAATCAATGCATTGCATGATTTTACTAACTTGTTTTGTACATTTCTGATGTGCATAAAGAAATCATTGCTGCTGTCGGTTTAGATTTATTACAACATATGCTGTTGCGAGACATGTACCCACGAACATGCAACAGGCTTTCCAAAAGGTTTTGTTGCATTCTGTTTCTAATTTTGTTTTTAATTAAGTTCATCTGCGAGAATGTTCTTTCCACTGCTGCATTACTAATTGGTAAAGAGAGGATAGACAATGCAAAATTTCCCAGTTCTTGAAAGCTGTGTTCTCCTGCTGCGTCCGTATAATTAACCACATCCACCCAAAACTGCTTAACATCGGTGTCCTCAGTATTGGGCCAAGATATCAAGTTAACTGCTGTTCCAGCAGTGCAATATTTCCTTTGTACAGTGGTAAAAATGAAAATCTTGCCAGCTGAGGTTTCTGTCTGTCTTCCAAGAACCACAGATGGGCTAAGCTCTGTTAAAGATTCCAATTTCTGCAAATTTTTTGATAACCTCCATCGCATTTCTTTTAGTAATTCCAACATATAATTTTTACACCGTTGTTTAACATCATCTTCCAGTGTGCTGTCAATATTTGATTCTGTAAGTAACAAATGGAAAGACACGCCAAAGTTTACAGCTCCCAGTGGAAGGTAATTGCACTCGTTTGAAATGTCGAAGTGCAGTACAGAATTCCATGTGCTAATGTGGTGGGCCTGATGACTCTCTGAAGAATGTCTTTATACAGGACTATCACTTCACTGAGAAGTTTCACCGGACTGGCTTTGTCCGACTGAAACAATTTGTTAATTCGGTTGAGTTCTTGCAAAATTGGCAACAGGAATACGAGATATAATTTATTTTCAATCCTACTATACATTTGGAACAGAAGTTCGGCAGTGTAACTCCGCTCCTCATCTTTTACTATCTGGAAGTGGAGTTTCAGTTCATAAATTTGGTCTAACACACGCATTACGCAAGATGATATTGAAAGCCAACGTGTATCAGATGACTTCATAATTTTCAGTGGTTCTTCACCAACATTTATGCAAGAACACAATGCCTTGTATTTTTGCTGCCGCACAGTGCTGTGAGAAAACCAGCAATAAATTTCTGCCACCATAAACTCCACATTCCTGGGTAACACTTTCAGAGCATTTGACGAACACAGCTGTATGGAATGACATATGCACTTAATATGAATCATGTCAGGGCGAATATTCAAAAACTTAGTTAGCACGGAATTATTTTTTTCGCACATTACATTACATTACATCCGTTGCCATCCCTATGCATTTTTCAACAGAAATGTTTTTCTGCTGCAGAAAATCTAAGATCGCTCTGTATATATCTTCAGCTTTTCCAGACTCTAGTGATAAAATTCCTAAAAAATATGTGACTATTTTCTTGAGTTTGTAACTGTAATTGCGTACAACAATGCACAGTTGTTTCTTACTACTGATATCTGTGCTTTCGTCAATAATGAGGGAGTATGTAGAGTCTTGTAAATCACTTACGAGGTCTTGCAGCATTGTCGGACTTAAAACGTGCTCAATCAGAACTGAGCATTTCGTTCGGTGTATAGAAAGATCCTTATTGGAAATATCTTTCATTATCTCACCTAAATGGTCCACAGTAGAAATACTGGAGTGACAGGCAATGTGCGCAGCTAACTGCAATTCAGCAAACTTCACTGTTGCCTCCTCAGTTTTTGAATGACAGCCAACATCAAAGAGATTCTTCATTCTGGAACTGGAAAATGGCGCAGCATTACGTCGGAGTTTCTCTGTTGAATCATGAGATATCATATCTCCCCGATGAGCACGAATTTCGCATTTACGATAGTTACAAAATACTTTTCCTTCATCACCTTGTACACTACTAATCCAGTCTTTTAATTCAGCATCTTTTTCCCAATTTTTGCAGTAACGCTTTCCGTATTTGGCCCACTTGCCCATGACTAACGATTCTTGGTGGTGAAACAATTTCTCTGCTACCCACAGGGTGTCCAAATCACAATGAATTATCACGACTGCACACACCATGTGCACAGCTTAGACACAGTTACGGTTATCAGCTGTTGCCATCCGACAGAACTTAAGAAAAAAAAAAAAAAAAAACAGTAGACGAAACTTAAAAAGGAGCCCAAAACCCCGCAACCCGCAACCACCAAAAATTTCCCGCGAATACCTCAGAAAACTAGCCCAGTTGGGCGGGAAAATCGCGGAATTGGCAACACTGGGCCGAATAACAATTTTTCGGTTGCTGTGTGTTGCTAAAACGTGGTAAGAGCGATGTCTTTGTTTATTCAATGACCGTATTTGGAAGATTTTCACTTTGGATCTCGCCCTTTGGATTTAACTGCTATAATTAATATACAGGGTGATTCATAAAGAAGTATACAGTTTCAACGCACTATAAAACAAGAACTATGTAAGATATTTTATGTTACCTGTAACAGCATTGTAGGGGAATGTTTCAAGTTATTTTAGAGACAGTCACAGGTGTTCTATGTGTGCACCCTTAGTCACATGACACACATCGAGCCGGTAATCCATTTCCGCCCGAACGCGAGGTAAGATATCTGAATCACGTGCAGTGATAGTGGCTGCGATACAACTCTGTTTCAGCTCCGCTAGATCAACAGGAAGGGACTTTTTCCTGTCGGGGTACGTAAATTACAAGGTATTTCCCCCCTCCCTTTCCTGTTGATCTAGCGGAGCTGAAACAGCGTATCACAGCCGCTAACACTGCACTTGATTCAGATAACCTCGCGTTTGGGCAGAAATGGATTACCGGCTCGATGTGTGTCGTGTGACTAAGGGTGCACATATAGAACATCTGTGACTCTCTCTAAAAAAACTTGAAACATTCCCCTACAATTCTGTTACAGGTAACATAAAATATCTTGCATTGTTCTTGTTTTACAGTGCGTTGAAACTGTATACTTCTTTATGAATCACCTTGTATAGACAGTGCCGTTAATGCCCACCAGATGGAGACGTCTCAGTAGCTGAGCCCATCTTACGGATTTATCATGTCAGAAGCTGACAGAAAAACACACATAGCGCCGTGGATTGTTGGCCACCGTGGTGTAAGGTTAACGCGCTCAGCTAGATATCGGGAGATCTGGGGTTGGATTCTCCAGCAGTGGCCGAATAACAATTTTTCGGTTGCTGTGTGTTGCTAAAACGTGGAAAGAGCGATGTCTTTGTTTATTTAAAGAAAACCAGCTGGCCCCATTGTTTGTGAAATTCACAAATTTGTTGGTGACGATATCGATACCGCGTCGCCTCGCTCCGGAATGAGAAACATCATCTCCCTCTAAATTTTTTGAAGCGAAGAAAGAATTTTTCATTAATTTCAGACGATGTGTGGAACAAACGTCACACATTTTTCGAAGAGCCCAACTGCCAGGACATCCATTTTTACGTTCGGGTGCCAATGTTTTTAGTTCGACGGACCACCATTCCTGAATGTGAACAGCTAGAATCTTCTAAACATTTTAAGAAAAAAATTCGAATTATAAATGTACCAAAAACTCGTGTAAAAGTTACTGTTTCAATTTTAATAAGACTGCAAGCAGTGGTTTTTGCGCCCTCTCTGCTCCCCGCCCCCGTCTGCCCCGCCCTAATTACGCCTCTCCCTTCCACTTACGGACACAGAACTGCGTGATTATGAGAAACACCGGACGTTCAAAACTGAAATATTGCCCGAAGAAATTCGCAGTGATAAATTTTCCAGTTTGATGGTGCAACCTGTATGCTTTCTGAAATTTCTCATCTTGCACTTACGGACACAGATCCTCGTGATTATGAGAAACGCCGAACATTCTAAACCGAAATATTGCAAGTTCATTTAAAATCGCTCTCCCGAAGATTTGAGCCTATTGCTTCACCACCTATAAGAAAATTCAGCTTCGTTTTCACTATGTATCTTTCATATGAATTCTAAAAGTAGCAATCTCAACTGTGGCGCACAGCCGAATACAAATTTCAGACTCTTCCTTACCTGGTTGCACATTTTTAATGAGGCATAAAAACCATTACTTAAGACTGCCAGTTATCGCCAAGGACAAACTTAAGTTTATGATGAGAAAATTTTTCTTCGCATGTTCATAGGCATGAATGCCCCACCTCTGATGCAAGCCAACCAATAGGAGATCGAGCTCCACCCCGTTTTGGTCATGCTTCAACAATACTAGCAATTACTGACGCATCGTCGCTGTCTGTCCATTGTGTTTTCTGCATGACTGCGGAAAGAAAGTGATAATTTGAGATTTACTGTCATCATCTTAGATCCTGTTAGGAGTGTATGTTGTGTCAGTCTCCCACGAACATCGTCTATTCATCGCCATAGAACACACACAAACACGTACATTTAGGGGAAACATCGGCTGGTTATCTGATTACTAGTTATGCAGATGTTAATGACGACTAAATTTGAGTAACTGTAAGAAAAAAAAAAAAAAAAAGGAGGGTTTAAAGAGAGAAAGAAAATGAAAACCGGATTCCTACGACATAGGAATTAGAAAGATGAACGTGAACGGTCTTAGCTCTTTACCAGAACGGACGTCAGCGATTCAAAGCTGAAGACGATTCAAATTATCGGTGGGCGTGTATGTAGTCAGATGTAAGAGGACTGTGTTCATTTATTTATAAGCCCTCTTCGGGTTCGATGTTCAAGCCTAATTGCAGCATGTTACAGAAAATATATAGCAAAGGAATAGTTGAGAAAGTTGCGGTTTCAGTAATTTAATTATTTGCTTAAACTTATTGTGCCGGTTGTCCTAGAACTATCTGACTAAATTACAACTTGAATCTCTCAGTTCTGTCGTTACTTATTATGTTTCCTAATTATTCGCTCTTCACTATTTACTCTAATTCTACGTAACTTTTCATTCTCTTGCGCTGTCCTTGTCCGGAGACCCGAAAAAGCCTTCCTTCTCAAACATCATCTCGCGATCTCTCTCTCACTCCCTCACTCCCTTCTTATCCCTCTGTGTTCGTCCGAGTCCGTTTTCGACCTCTAGCTCGAAGGGGAGAGCGTTTCTCTGACGCCCCCTGAGCAATAAACAAATTAACCGTCTCGATGCGCTTTTCGGATCATAGTGTACATCATTGCAGCGTAGGCCAATAAAACGATAAAAAGCCCTTAAAACATTTTCTGAACAGGTTCTTCAGTACAAAGAAAGATTGCCTCGGAACAGTTTTTTTATTACTCTCTACTGATTATCCTTGTAGCCGTAGATAGGCTCTTCGAACAATCCCATGCTGACTGAAAAAGGCTTGAATATTTCTTACTTAGAAATTAATTAATTCTAAAATCTTGTAAAATGTTCCAAACCCACGTAAATTTAACTTTCTGGCTAGCCGTTCTAGCAGAGCTCTGGTTCGAGTCTCAAAGAGGAATGGGTGATGCACTTGTCTTACCGCGCTGGTTCTCTCTCTTTCTCCCATTAGGCCCGTAGGCCCAGTGGCCCCAGATTAGGGGCCATGGACTAGAAGTCTTGTATGGACTTGGCCCCGTTTTTTTTATTATTTTTTTTTATCTGTTAAGTGAAAAGTTACGGACTCGGGCCGGGCCTGTACTTTAAATTAAAGGTTTACCATTTTGCTCCAAGATTAAAGAAAAACGTTTCGACTCACTGAACGGAGACTAATTTTTTTATAATAAGATGGCGAAGGTTAATGAGTGAAACGAAAGACATGAAGTACATCCGCCACCGGATGCATTGATTAATTACAGCTGAAACCGACAGACGTCGTAGCTGGTGGCTGTAAGATGAGAGCCTAAAGTGGGCCACTTTATTTACGGGGGCGTTACAAGCGGATTCTACTGTATCGTGATCTTAATGTTCATATCATCAAGTGATTAATAAAGGCACGCAATCTTCGATAACGACTGAGTTCTTCGAACGTTTCTATTCACTTTTCGTTACAGTCATGTTATTTTATGCGGAGGGCATTGTTGTGGCGCCCTCCCTAACTAATGTGTGGCTTTCATCTGATACACCTATTCTTGTGGCTAGCACAGTTTTGATGACTAAAATCTGTGAAAAATTTTCTTGTAGCCACGTATGTAACGGCCTTCGCACCTTTGCTTTACTTTACGGAAGTCGAGATTAGCCTTACGCTCCAGCAGGATTCATCACGTTTTTCATTAGGTTCGTTCGTACAGCGACAGGATGCCTTTAGTTCCTCTTTTTTTTTTTTTTTTTAATGTATCTGAGGAACATAACCTGTATAATCAAAGTAGGACCGTAGTTAAATGGACTTCCCACGTACAATTAATGGAGCTTCAATGCTTATCGTTTTGTCAGTGAATGGAGAAACTTCCGCTGATTCCTTTCTCTGCGGCCACGTCCGCTATTGACACCACTGAAATTTAAACGCTCCTTAGGGCGACCTTAATCGTTCTCCCCCGCACATCGCGGCGAAGCACCCAGAAAATACCTACCAGCTTCTAGACGGTAATTTTGTGTGTGTGTGTGTGTGTGTGTGTGTGTGTGTGTGTGTGTGTGTGAGAGAGAGAGAGAGAGAGAGAGAGAGAGAGAGAGAGAGAGAGAGAGAGATTCCATCTTGGCTTCGGGACGACGCATTTACGTCGACTCCCAACAAGACGGACGACCGAAACGCAAGAGAGCCTTTTTCAGATCAGATCGTATGTAGAGGATTTTAGGAAAAAGTGTCTGACCCCAATTCTTAAATAACCCTTTGAAATAGAAAGCTAGGAGATTTGGGCTAGAGTGCCAGATAGGAAAAAACAGGTACGGAAGCGAGGTAGAAAGGGTAGGAGCCCTTATTTATTACCGGGAGGCCAGTACCCGGGGTCCGACGGCTTAACGTGCCCATCCGACGCACGGCGGATATTAGTGGTTCGAGCGTTCGTACCTGCCTGGGATCGAATATGTGGTTCCTCCGTGGCAGTCGCGAACGTTGACCACTAGGCCATCCGCGGCCCACAAGAGAGCCTTTTTACTGTCACACTATGCTCTTATACCTTCCTGAATCCCTAGGAGATTTTAATCCCCTCTGATTAGCTAGCCGGCCTAACAATCGTTTGGCCGGTTCAGCTTTGAAGATCTCGATAATCCCTTGCCCTTTCCGTTCACTGACACAAAACTTTATAACCACCTGCCGCAACAACCGCACTATATATACATTAGAAAAAATAGAATAGCATATACCGCTATTCTTATCGGAAACTCAGCACTCTTGTCTTGTTTACCAGGGCTCCCAATCCTTTGCTGTTCAGCGCGAAGCTGCTTAAATACCTTCATTGTCTCATGGATACTGCTGAAAATGTCGCAAACAAAGAAACTTTACTAGTAATCGTAAATATTAAAGTATCTTTACAATATTTAGTCCTGAACGGAGTCGAAGAATCTTAACATTGCTTAAGGTGTGTGTGGGGGGGGGGGGAGGGGCGCTATCGTGTTCTTGAATAAAAATTTCGATTTCGGGCTTCCCACTGCTCGGGTGGCGGAAAGTAGGGAACACGGGTATCCAAACTCCTCTAAAATTTATGGTCCCCTCACTGAGGTCTTCCTACGAAACGTTTTAAAAATTTTTGGTTAACATATGATTTAACATTATTATTATAAGTACGCCTTTTGTAAAAAAAAATCGTGCTTATGTTATCGGTTTGTCCGTCCGTCCGTCCGTCCGTCCGTCTGTAGACACCATATCTCTGCAACTAATAGTCCGATTTGAAAAATTCTTTTTGCGTTAGGAACCTTGAAATGTGCGAATGATGATCCTTCATTTCTTTTTTTTTTTTAAATCGATGCACAATTTCGCCGCTAGAGGGCATAAATGCGGATTATATCGAATTCAAAATACATTTTATTACATATATTTGCTTCCAAATATCCAATACAAAAAATTATTTTACCTTTCGATTTCATTTATGTCGAAGATTTTTTTAGATATAGTCACTTTTCAAGTTACGCATAGATTCTCCGCTGGGGGGCGTAAAAGTACATTGCGTTTCCCCCGATATCTCTGCTTCTAAAACTCCGATTTGAAAAATTATTTCTGCAGCGGATACAGCTCCTGATGGGAAATATTCTGCACATAATTTCTAATTTTTGGTGTAAAATGGTTTGGCCACCAGGAGGCGTAAGTGTTAATTTCTGCTTCTGATATATTTGCAGCAAAACCTGAGCTTCTAAAATCTCAATTGAAAATACTGTTTCGTGGATCGATACTGTTCACGTCGGTAAACCTTTTCGGAATATTTTCTTTTTAAAACAATGCATGGTTTCTCCACCAGAGGGCGTAGACGTATATCATATTTTTGTCGATATCTCTGCTTCTAATGGTCCGATTTGAAAAATTTCTTCTTTGTTGGATAGAGTTTCCAGTGTGACATGTTTTTCATGTAATTTCAAAATGTTCAAGTAATTGTTTGACTTTCCGCTAGGGGAGTAAAGGTAAATTGGGCTTTCTCCAATATCTCTGCTTCTAAAACACCGATTTGAAAAATTCTTCCTGCACCGGATTACAATCCAAACGCTTCTCCTGGCGGGAAATGTTTTGATTGTAATTTCTATTTTTATAAAACATGGTTTGACCAGCAGGGGGCGGGGTAAGTCTTTTTTTCTGCTTCATAAGTATTTGCAGCAAAATTTGAGCTTCTAGAAGCTCGATTGAAAAAATTCTTTTGTGGACCGATTTGCGAATATTTTCTTCCCAAAGTAATGCATAGTTTCTCCGCCAGGGGGCGTAGATATAAATCTTATTTCTCTCAATATCTCTGCTTCTTAGAGTCGGATTTGAAAAATTCCTTCTTTTGGTGTAAAATATTTCTCATATAATTTCAAAATTTGCAAGTAATGCATAGACTTTCCGCTAGGGGAGTAAAGGTATATTGCGTTTTCTTCGATATCTCAGCGTCTTTAACTCCGATTGAAAAAATTATTTCTGCACCAGATACAGCTCCTGATATGAAATGCGTGGCATATAATTTCAAATATTTGAAAAGGAATAGTTTTGCCACCAGGGGGCGTGCGTAAGGGTTCATTTCTGTGTCTGATGTATTTGCAGGAAAATCTGAGCTCCTGAAAACTCGATAGAAAAAAATATTTCCTGGACCGATACCGCTCGCATCGGAAAACCTTTTCCGATGCGAGCATTATTTCTTAAAAATAATGCATAGTTTTTCCGCCAGGTGGCGTAAACGCATATCCTATTTTTGTCGATATCTCTGCTTCTAAGAGACAGATTTGAAAAATTCTCTCTTTGTTGGAGAGCGTTTCCGCTGCGAAATGTTTCTCATATAATTTCAAATTTTTCTTAGCGCACAAGTCTGCCACCAGAGGGCGTAAGTTCACGTTTCCATTTACAGCAATATCTGCGGGACTAAAAACCCAATTGAAAAACTTCTTTCTTCGGTCAGATATTACTAACTATGCAAGCTGTGTGTGTGTATTTTCTTTCCCAAAATAGTGCACAATTTCTCCGCTACGGGCGCAAATGCTTAATCTGTTTTTCTCAAAATCACTGCTTTTTACTCGTGCGTTTTAAAAAATTCTTTCAACATCGGATGCTGTTTACCTTGTAGAACACTTGAGGCTAATATATGAGGAAATTCGCTACAGCAGATATGTGGAGCATTATCCTCGTTGAATAACGCAAAGATTTCCCGCTAGATCGGTAAAGGTGGAAACCTTTTTTTTTTTTTTACGCCATCTCTGCTCACGGGAGACGTATTTGAAAAGTTCTTTTCCCCTTAGCATAGCTTTTTCCATGTAGAACAATTTTCGCCTATTTTGAACTTTTCCGTTATGTAAAATTTTTCTGCTATAGGACGTAGACTTATATATAATGTTCCCTTTATATATTTCTCCTTTTAACTCTGTTTGATTTGAAAATCTCTTTGTCTCTGGTACCTTCCATGTACTATGCGAATATTTTTGTTTTCGTAACATGCTTTTTAGCCGCTGGTGGAACTTTTTTTTTTTTTTAAATTGGAGGTTTAACGACCACCGTGAGCAACTCAATGGGCTGTAAGCAGTCACCCGTCTCTAATTTAGGGTCAGTGGTTCCAGGCAAGGGAGAGAGCCAGTGCCGTAAGACAAACACAACATCCATGCCTCACCGAGATTCGAACTCGAACCCCGTTCGAACGAATGATCAGAGGCCATTGCTTAGACCACTGCGCCACCGGGGCGGCGCTGGTGGAACTAAGTAGTGTTTCTATTTCTGGATGTTTTATCGATTGTTGGAAATGGTTGATTGTTTTCCAAACCGGTTCCATTAACTTTGAATAGCCGTGCTTATTACATCCGAAAATTCGGTGTCATCTTTATTACTATTATTATTATTATTATTATTATTATTATTATTTAATGGAGATATCCTGCTGGAGACCGCCACGACCAGGGACAGTAAATTTTCAGCGGGGAGGGCTCGGGGGGGGGATGCCTCTAGGTTGGGCGCTCCAAAACCAGGGGGAGGGGCGAATTATGCTTCATATATATATCATCATCATCATCATTGTCAACCATTATCAATCCACTGCTGGACGAAGGTCTCCCCAAGTTTCCTCCACAACGGTCTGTCTTGTGCCAGTCTCCTCCATGTCACTCCCTCATACTTTCGAATTTCATCCACGCATCTTCCATGTGGTCTTCTTCTGGGTCTTTTCCTGTCCCTTGGAATCCAATCAAAAATTTCGGCTGTCCATCGATGGTCTGTTCTTCTGGCAGTATGTCCAGCCCATTGCCATTTCAGGGATTTAACTCTGATCATGATGTCTTCCACTCTTGTCATTTTCGGATCCACGTGTTCCTCTTCTTATCTCTGCTGGTTACACCAAGCATGCACCTCTCCATGCTGCTTTGAGTTGTCTGCAGCCTTTGTATGTCTCTTTTAGCTAAGGTCCACGTCTCTGCACCATACGTAAGCACTGGAAGGATGCATTGATCAAACACTTTTCTTTTAAGACATAATGGCATATTGCTCTTGAAAATTATGCTGTTTCTTCCAAAAGTTCTCCAGGCAAGTTTTGTAAGCCGATTAATTTCTTCATCAATGTGACCCTCACTTGATATCTGCTGTCCAAGATAAACGTACGTGTCTGTTATCTCCAGCTTTTCTCCATCAATCGATAAATCTTCATTTCTTGTAAAAGCATTGTACATCACTTTTGTCTTCTGAAAGTTCATTTTTAATCCCACTTCTTTACTCTTGTCAGCAAGTTCCTGGATCATACTCTGTAGCTCTGATGGGGTAGTTGCAAAAATGACTATGTCATCAGCAAAACGAAGGTGGGTTAGATAATCTCCATTAATCTTTATCCCTTTGTTTTCCCATGCTTATTCAACTTTTCAACCCACTGGCATGAGCCGCGGCATTGGATTGACGATGTTCTTTGAACTTCCGGCCGGTCTTCGACATCTGTGCGCCAAAGAGGAAGCCCAACATGCAAGAAAGATTTCCCGTCTGAGTCACATGCATCGTGGTTGGAGGAACATAATTGCATAATGCTACCCTTCTCCCATTACCACAGAAAAACATGCAGCTGCGTTGGTAAAGTGTCCTACGTTTTCTTCATTTATCCGAAAAAATCTGGGTGGGGGGCTCACGGGAGGGGAACAACATTTTGGATGGGCTTGCGCCCACCACAGCCCCTCCCCGTGGCGCCGTCCGTGGCCAGGACGTTTCGATGTTTTATGGAAAACGCTTCAAGTACAATTTGCAAAATTGATTTTTCACAAATACGTCGAAAAGTTCATTCCACGTTGCGTTCTTCGCTATAAGAAAAGTTCACAAAGAATTCTTAAGTGGCATTATTGGGCTGGATATATGTATTTCTAGAACTGACCACTGTTGAACAACTGAAATATTGGATTGGATACAAAGGGGGCAGGAGAAGACCCAGTCAACTCCCCTAGGAGATGAATGAAGGAAATCGGGAAGCATACTGGACTGACTTGGATGAGATATGCTCAAAACAGATAGTTGTGGAAGAGACTTCGAAAGGCTTCCATCATTCAGCTGTGGACTGATAACAGTCCACTGTCCTGATAACGGTCGGTTACTCTGTCCTTTTTTTTTTTTTGTTTTTGTTTTTTCTGTTTGAGAAGTTGGACCCTCTCCCCGAGTTGGTTTCGCAGTCCATGCCCCAGTGTCATCCTCAAATTTGTTATAATGCCGTGTAAAAATCGTAAAATCTCTCTCCAACCAAAACCGACCACTTTTTCAGCATTCAGCTGTTACGCAACCCCGGCTGTCATCGAACTCTGTTGAAAAAATTCCACCTCCCCCCCTACCAACTTTTTGAGCGCTATTTTATTTGATCTTGACATGAAGACGTGTTACTTCACTATCCTACTGAACTCACCTTATCCCACAATTCGTATTGCCCTCTCGGTTGTCTTTGCTTTTTTGTTTTTTTAATGGGCTATAAGCAGTCGCCCGTCCCTAATTTAGGGTTACTAGTTCCAGGGAAAAGGAGAGAGCCAGTGCCGTAAGACAAAAACATCATCCATGCCTTAATGAGATTCGAACCCAGACCTTCTCGGACGAACCGTCATGAGCCAGCGCTTAGACCACTTCGCCACCGTCTTTGTTTCAAAATAAATTAATATTTTTAATAATTAAATAAATTGAGAGTACTAATACAATTATGATATAAAGTACATATTAACTGTATTATACAAAAAACCAGAGGTTGTACTTTCGTGCAACAAGTCAAAGGGTAATTAAGGCTGTCAAAGCACGATCAGATTCGTCTTAATATAGAGCACAAACACCACACCTCCCAATCACACTATCTAAAGACGTAGGTTAAAAAACGTCTTTATTTGCAATTAAAACGGTGAGTTTAAAAGCTCTAGCGAGCACTTTCGCGAACCACTGTGGTCGCATCATCAGGCTAAGGAGTGAAAAAATATAAAAACAAAAAACACTCCGTAGCCTGATGATGTGACCATAGTGGTTCGCGAGAGACGTTTTTTAACCTACGTTTTTAGATAGTGATTGGGAGGTGTGGTGTTTGTGCTCTATATTAAGACGAATCTGATCGTGCTTTGACAGCCTTAATTACCCTTTGTATTATACTAATCAGTTTTATTTGTAGAAGTGCAAAGTGCTATTTCATTGCGGGTTTTTTCTGTATTAAGTAAAAACGGATTTCGTCATATGTATTGCCAAAATTTTAGCTCCCATCAATTTGTAGCGTCCTACAAATTGAGTTTATTTTAGGGCCCAATGGTAAACGTGCCTCTGCTCCCCAGAAAAAAAAATTCCCAAGTTGCGCGCCTGTATAATCACCGTCTTGTAGTTAGATTGGCCGAATTGTTTTGAAATGGAAGCGCGTAAGCGTAATAAATATTTCAGAATTTTGCCTTTGTTTGACAGTAACTCATTGTATTGCTTTCAGAAACACTTTGTACCATCAGTCAGCGAAAGATTTGTCTCGCAGTTTGAAAGAAAGTTCCATGTGACTCTCGAACATGCTGGATTTTGTATTTTGGTTTTCGAAAGACGTGCTCATTATACTTGAAACTACTTTGACGCTGTCACTTTGGCTGTATTTTATTGCCTGTGCACATACGGAGATTACTTTTTGGAACGTAGTTTGAGAAGTTGGAGTGAAAATGTCATTTATCCCGATGTAAAACTTAATGAAATCAAACAAGTTTGTACTTCACTCTTGCGTTCATTTTGTCTTGTGTGACGAAGTAGATGTTAACGCCATTTCATATTCGCCCGAACTTTCACTGGGCCTTTCCGGACAAGCCTTATTATAATGAATCGTTGGGTAAGTTATAGTTGCGGCGGAAATAAATCTCCTTCCTTACGGAACAGCTCTGTTCTCTGGACTGACTGACTAGCTTACGTAAGCTAGTCGGCAGGTCTTAATCACTGCTCGTCCCCGCATTCCACTTACGCTTGGAGAGCCCAGCTCCGAGCTGTCAACGCCGAGAGCTCCGGGCTACCGCAAATGAGCGCTTTGAAACTTGGCGGCGGTGCTTTTGTTGCTGCTGATGCATATACTGTTGTCTGCTTTTGCGGCAGTCGCCACGAAGCGGCGCTGTTCTGTGACAAACACAATGAATTTTAATGAGAATTTGTTCTGACTGAGATTAATGATTAATGCAGGGTACATATTCATTTTTCGGAGTGCTTGCCTTCGTCGTTTTCTTCTTCTTCTGAATATGAATGCGCTCTCTCTCTCTCTCCTCTCGACGTCCTTCTCCGATTCGTTCAAGCCTCACAATTTTTACTCCGTACGGAAAAATCCGACTTCTTTCTTAGCGTAGACGACTTGTCCTTTGTCACCTCCCTCCCATTCAAAATGTGTTTACTTCTTTAAATGTCAAGTGAGAACGTTTCACATCCCAACAACTTTTGTTCTATGAATTTTTCGTGTTACTTACTTCTCATAAACTTTCTGAGTTTGAAATTTCGTTTCGCTGTCAAACAATTGCAATGTTCCCTTGTGTGATTTTAATATGGTATGCAGTCGCTATTCATTATGATTTTACAGTTGCTGTTCATTATGACTTTACAGTTGCTGTTCATTGTACCCCCCTCCCCCTCCCTTATGGATACGAGAAATTGCAGTAATGTATATCGTTGAGCTTTATTTACTTCAAACTATCACATTGCTAAACCGCTGACGGAGTTTAATTCGTAACACCGACGACGTTTTGCTTCACCAAAATGTTCAAAAATGTTACTTTTTTACGCTTTCCAACCGTAGGTTGAAGAAGCGTATATGTTCCAGCTTTGTCCGTCCGCACGATAACTCGCGTAAAAATGGTTCGATTTCGATGAAATTTTAGTATGTGCTAGAGGACCACCTGCGGACGGAACCCTATTGGAAATTGGGTCAAAAGTCAGGACGTAGGAGCGGGATCCATTCCATTGCCCTTATGCGTCATAACTTACGCAAAAATAGTTCGATTTTGATTAAATTTTAATATGTGGTAAGGGACCACCTGGGGACGAACCCTATTGAAAATGGGTGAAATGGGGTCCATTCCATTGCCCTTATGAGTTATAACTTGCGTAAAAATGGTTCGATTTCGATGAAATTTTAGTATGTGGTAGGGTACAACTGGGAACGAACCGTATTGAAAGTGGGTGAAATGTTGTCAAATTTCAGGACATAGGAGCGGGATCCATTCCATCGCCTTTATGCGTTATAACTTACGTAAAAATGCATCGTTTGAGACACAACTTTAGTATGTTGTTCCGGAGGTATACTAAACCGGTTCTGCTGAATATCATCGAAATTGAGTCAAATGTCAGGGCACAGGAGCAAGATTTATTCCACAGCCATTATCCTCATAACTTGACTAAAAATGCTTCGACTGCGACAAAAAATTTTCATGTTGTTCCGGAGGTACACTAAACCGGTTCTTTTGAATATCATCAAAATGGGATCAAAGGTCAAGGCACAGGAGAGAGATTTATTCCACAGCCATTATCTTCATAACTTGAGTAATGATTTCTGGTGTGTTGGAAAGCGTATTATAATCAATGCATTGCAAGATTTTACTAACTTGTTCTATATGTAAATATAATCTGTATAAAATGTACCGTAAATGGCACATTACAGACCGTTGTGGAGGAGGTTTGGAGAGACCTTCGTCTAGCAGCGGATTGATAATGGTTGACAATGATGATGATGATGACGAAATGATTATACAGCGTGCTGCAGCGTTCATAGGGTAATTAATTTGCCGCGAGTCTTACAATGACGTCATGTATCAATGTCCGCCCTGATGACCCGGCGTTCTTATATGTCAATGAGCTGCTATTTTGTTTTTTGTTCGACATGGCGAGCTCGACGATTGAGCATCGTGCTTTCGCTGTTGAAACGAATTTCAAGAATAACGAATCTATAGTTGCTACACAACGTCTGTTCAGGCGACATTTCAAAGTGTGACGTCATGGGAATGTGCCAGATGGTCGCACCATTACAAAGGATTTAGGTTCCTTTAGATTAACAGCATAATCTTGTAATCGTAAACCAGTAAGTAGCGAAAGGACTGCGCGGACACCGGAAATGATTGAAAATGTTCGTGCTGCAATCTTGCTTTTGACATGAGAGATCTGCTCGGCGATACTCTACAGCTTTGCACATTTCCGATCGTTCATTCAGGAGAATATTGCACGGGTATCTCCGTTCCACCCTTATAAGCTCCAAATTGTGCAAGAAATTAAGCCTCAAGATTTGGTTGCACGCAAACAGTTTTTCACAACCATGTGGGATCTTGGTGAACATCCACAGATGTTGCACACCTTGATTATGTCAGATGAAGCACACTTCGAGTTATGTGGTTCGGTGAATAAACAAAATGTGCGTTTTTGGTGTGATGTAAACCCGGGTCAACTGCACATCAAGCCTTTGCACATCAAGCCTTTGCACAACGCCCGTGTCGCTGTCTAGCGTGGAGTTGCTATCTTTGGAATTATCGGGCCGTAGGACGATGAGGGTGTCGTTGTAACTGTCACCAGTGAACGTTATCTACGGATGCTGCAAGACATCTTGCTGCCTCAAGTGCTGATGCTGAACGTAGATATGGACCATTTATGGTTCCAAAACGACGAGGCGACCGCTCACACGGTCCGCATATGCATGGATTTCTTACGACAGACCTTTCCGCAGAGGTTAATTTCTCGTTATGGTGACATCCCTTGGCCACTCCGGTCCCCCGATCTAACATGTGCTGATTTTTCCTTATGGGGGTACTTCAAGCAAGAAGTCTTCCAAACACGTTGTGCCACCATATTGGAATTGAAGTACCGTATCAGAGCTTCCGTCAACAATATCCCTGGCGATATGTTGCGACGAGTAATGGATTCCTTCCAACACCGCATAGAAGAATGTGTGGTGCAGCGGGGCCGCCATTTGACAGGGGTCGTATTCAAACATTGACTGACCGCCATTTGACAGGGGGGGGTGTCATATTCAAACATTGACTGATCAATGGGCATTCTTGTAACTGCTATTTGACATAGAGAGCAATTCCACATTGATGAGGAAATTAATCTACGTATAACACTTGGTTGGAGAGGATTTGGAAGAAATTACAATTTTTAAGAGCAATATGTCTTAAAAGAAAAGTGTTCAATCAATGCTTACTTCCAATTCTGACTTATGGATCAGAGACATGGACCTTAAGTGAAATTAGCATTCAAATGCGGCAGGAAACTGAAAGAGCCTGGGGAGTTGCATGCTTGGTGTAACCAGGAAGGACTAGAAGAGGAACTCGTGGATCAGCAAAAAGTGACAAGAGTAGAAGACATTTCAATCGAATCCCTGAAATGGCAATGGGCCGGACATATTGCTAGATGAATCGACCACCGATAGACAACTGAAATATTAGACTGCAGACAGAAAACCACCCAGAAGAAGACCACGCGGGAGATAGGTGTACGAAATTCAAAAGCATGCCGGAGTGACATGAAGGAGACTTGTGGAAGAAGTTTGGGGACACCTTCATCCAGCAGGGAATTGGTAATGGTTGGCAATCACACACACACACGCACACACACACACACACACAGACCTCCGATGGACAACCAAAATTTTAGACTGGATTCGAAAGGACAGGAAAAGACCGAGAAGAAAACCACATGGGAGATGGGTGGATGAAATTCACTATGAACTAGTAAAAGTGGGTGTACATATCGCCCGTCACCCTCATCCTTTATGTGGTCTTCTGGGTCTTTTCCTCATCATCCGTCACTCTCGTCCAAAGATGAGGTAAGTCGTAACACAGTTGACAGCATGTGGTAGTGACACGGAGGAGACTGGTGCAAAACAAACCATTGTGGAAGAAACTTAGGGGAGAAATTCATCCAGCAGTGGATTGATAATGGTTGACAATGATGATGATGATATATATACTGTAGAACCTCCTTGCGTTTTGTCACTTTCGTTTTTCTTATACATACATAAAATGCCACAGATCCAAACATTCTGAATTGCCATTAAAATGTTAAACTTCCCTGTTTCATGTATACGATTTTATAATTATACGTTAATTTTACGAGGTCTCTTGAAAAACGTGTAATCTAGGTGCCACTGTTATATCCTAACAGGTGCACATTCAAAGGTTTCGTTAAATGTGAATATTCGTACAAGCAGCAACTTTCAAGAGCACTTCCTCCATTGACGACATTATGAAAGGGTGTTATCTCATTGTAGAATTAATTATTTTTCGTTATTAGCAATCAGTTCAGAGTGCGAACGTTTTGCATACAGATCGCCGTCAGAAGCCCTGGCCGCTTTTGAGTTGATGATTGAAATTCGAGTGCATGCGTGTCGTGCAAAAGTAGATGTAGAAAGGAATTGGAAGAACTGAGGCATGAAATTGAAGAGCACGGCGCTGGTACACTAACAGAGAGTCGTGAACAGATTTAACGCTTTGTTGCTTGTTGTTGTTATCGAGAAACAATGGCCGGCTTCTTAAGGAGAAAACAGGATGACATTGTAATGCAAACAGATGTCACCGCGTAACAAAAAGTGTTTCATTTAACTGAATTCTGAAGGTTGGCTTTTGATCTCTATGAATGTACGTATTATTTAGTTTCGCACAATGCACATTATTTGCTAGCAACAATTTTTTTTTTCTTCTTTTTCTTTAACTTTATTCAGTCGAAACAGCAATTTTGTTAACGAGAAACGTCTGGCTTCCAAATTTCAAATTGATGTCGTGTTTACTCACATCTATCCACCCATAACCACAGAAAGCGTGATGCTGTCGAGGATAATTCTTCGGAGCTCCAACATTAAATGGCGCCGTTAAGGTTCAGGGAAAAGTGAAAAAATAAATAAATCAATGTTTAGCCACTATTTATTTGTATTTCATTTCATTTTTCTTTCATGTAATTTTTAGACACGTGGTTTTCTAGTTATTTTACACTCAATCCACTGCTGGGTGAAGGTCTCCCCAGCTCTCTTCCACAAATCTGATTTGAACGATTTTCACTCCGGCATGCTTTCGAATTTTATCTTTCCATCTCCCACGTAGTCTTCTGGGTCTTTACCTATCCTTTTGTAATCCGTCTAGTATTTCAGTTGCCCAAAAGTGTTCAGTTCTTCTAGCAATATGCCCAGCTCATCGCTATTTAAGAGTTTTTATTTTGATCGCTATATCATCTCCTCTTGTTATTTTCCTGATCCACAAGTTCCTTTCCCTATCTTTCCTGGTTACACTAAGCCTGCATCTATCTTTCCATGCTTTTTTTTTTGTTATTCTTAGTCTCTGTATGTCGTTTTTAGGTAAAGTCCATGTCTCTGATCCATAAGTAAGAACTGAAAGGGTACATTGATTTAACATTTTTAAGACATAATGGTAAGTTGCGTTTGAAGATTGTACTATTTCTTCTGAAGCCACTCCAACCAAGCTTTATACGCCTATCAATTTCTTCTTCGATGCGGCCCTTGCTTGATATCTGTTGTCCAAGTAGATGTAGGCATCAGTTTTACTACTAAATAAATTAGCCACATTAACCCCAAAATCTTCAGTTCTTATAAAAGCATTATACATCAGTTTTGTTTTCTGTAAATTCATTTGTTCATCATTTCTTCTCAGTGGAGATAAGTTATCTTCATCTCAGGATGCCGAAGATAAGTTGAACCCAAACACTGTGTATGTATGTCCTGCAGTATAGGAAAAATCAAAAGAAGGGGTGTTAATATCCAGAAAGGAATCGTCAAAAGAGTGAGAAGATTCGAATACCTGGGGTCGATGGTGAAGGAAGGTGGAAGTCTGAGTGGTTTTGAACGGCAGAATGTAAGCAGGGTCAGTAGCGCATCCAGAAATTTCCCAAGGGCAGGGGGGTGATAGGTGCTATAACAATTAAGGAGGAGTTGATTTTTATACATTTATTCTTATCTAGTTACTAGTAATGTTACAGTACAAGAAAGTTCAATGATTAGAAGAAGCAGTAGATGAAATTCTTTTTCTGGTTAGATTTTTCTAAATTTATTTAACAGAACTACTCCCTTGTGATTATTTTATGTTATAAATTATATGGTACATGATTAAGTATAGTAGATCGCGTATTGTGATTTTTTTGTTTCAAATTTCGACGTAATAATTTTCCGCTCTTTTAGCCCAAAGGAGGGGGTGCATTGTCCCTCCCTGTGGGTGCGCCACTGAGCAGGGTAAAATAGCTGGGGAAACATATCGGGGCCGCCCCGGTGGCGCAGTGGTCTAAGCGATCATTCGTCCGAAGAGGTCCGGGTTCGAATCCCGGTAAGGCATGGATGTTGTGTTTGTCTTTCGGCACTGGCTCTCTCCCTTCCCTGGAACCAGTGACCCTAAATTAGGGACGGGCGACTGCTTATAGCCCATTGAGTTGCTCAAAATAAAAAAAAATAAAAAAAAACAAAACATATCTGGTATTTTGTGTGATACAAGGATACAAATGCGACTGAAAGGTGGAGTTTTTTAAGACTGTAACAATTCAGTAATACCATAAAGTACCAATGATAATATATTTGGAAAATAAACTAAATCTTGTTGAAATGAGGAGAGGATGCTGAGGTAAGTATATGCTTTCACCAGAAAGGACAGAATTTGAAATGATTTGATGAAGCCAGGAGTTGAAGTGACAGAGGTTGTAGAGAAGATTTAAAAGAAGCTAGGCAGGTATGTATATGGTGCATTTGTGGATCTAGATTTTAGGTCTTACATGAAGGTGAACTGAACGGTATCGACAATGACATTTCGAGAAAAAACTGAAAAGCGAGAACAACTACATATACACTGAAGAACAATTGAATTAGAGACAGAGCTGGCGTTATGCAAATGTGGCGCTGTGGGCGGCTCTGTAAACAGAAACGACATGACGTATGCAGCGATCCGACAATATAAGGAGTGATGCGACGGGAATTAGTAAGAATCGGATGCAGTATGGGTAAGACGAAGAATCTAAGCGGATTTGATAGTGGGCAAATTGTCGGGGCCCGACGAATGGGTCACTCCATCTCGGAAGTCGTGCAGGCACTGGGATTTTCACGAGCCACTGTGTTACGGGTGCACCGTGAGTACATCGAATCAGGTAAAACCATCCCTGCAAGGGCTAACTGCCGTGGGCAACAGCGTGTGGATGAGCGGGGTCATCGTCGGCTAGCTCGCATTGTAACAGCGGATAGACGGGCCACAGTGCAAGAAATCACTCGGCAATTTAACGCTGGTGCACAAAAACGTGTAAGCAGCCAAACCATCCAGAACCATCTCTTCGCTATGGGGTACAGAAACCATCGTCCCACGAGGGTGTACCGCTGCTGACCGCACATCACAGGGTGCAAAGATTAGCATGGGCGCTGGAACATCGCCACTGGACCCAAGACATGTGGGAAAATGTTGCCTGGACTGATGAGTCGAGATTCACGTTGGTATATGCGGATGGCAGGATACGAGTACGGCCCAAACCACATGAAGCGATGGATCCTTCTTGCCAGCAGTGTACTCTTCAAGCTGGTGGGGGTGGCATTCTCGTCTCGGGACTGTTTACGTGGACTGAAATGGGACCCCTGGTACGTGTGACATCGTCCCTCAGAGGTCAACGTTACCGGGGTATCCTGGACGACCATTTGCTCCCGTTTGTGCGTCTTCAACATCCCACTGGGGACCTCATCCTGGGAACAAGATAATGCACCGTGCCATCGCTCCCGAATTGTATCCGAATGGTTGGATGAACACTCCACCGACGTGACCTCGCTTCCTTGGCTAGCTAGGTCACCTGACCTCAATCCCATGGAGCACATCTGAGATGCCATCGAGAGAGTTGTTCGAGGCTCTTACCCCCCTCCTCCATCAAATTTTCGTGAACTGTGGGAGCTTGTTCAGGGGTCGTGGATCCGTATGGCTTCCCAACGCTTCCGGTGTCTTGTCGAGTCCATGCCAAGACGAATCGCCGCCGTCATCAGGACGAAAGGTGGTGCTACACGTTACTAGACAGGTATCTCTAATTTAATTGCTCTTCAGTGTAGATGTGGGACTAATAATACAGAAGTGACTATGCGCTGTTAACAATTACATGAAGTAGAAGAAATTGAAGAGCAAGTTCGTACAAGACAGGGAAGAGTGGAGAAAGACGATCAATAATAACTTTACATCTAGGTGTGCGACGGAAGAAGTAACTGCTCTTTTAAACAATAGTATGAAACTGAAGAAATTGAAGAGTGAGCTCACACCAGACAACGAAGAGTGGTGAAAGACGATCCGTATCAGCGACCCCGTGTAGGTGTGGGAGAAATCATACTTCGGAATAATATTATCAAAAAAAAAAATAAAAAAAAATAACGCGGATTTTCACTGTGTCTGTGCATGTTTTTATTTATGATTTTTAGCCGTTATTTAGTCGAGAAACACGCTTGGTACGCTCACAGAAAATCACACTTTACGATTTTTATGTTTTGCTTTTCAAATACCATACTATTCGCTCAAAATTTTCTGTACGAAGGTTTCTTTATGCATTTCTAAGGACACGTTAATTGAATTTCCATTTTTCAGCATTCAGCTTTCAATCACGTAGGAAGGAAATGTACTTTAATTTGGAAGTTATAAACAAACTAAAGGCACACGCCTGGGTTAGAATATGATGAACGGAAACGTATGTTAAACCAATCATTTATAAGTTCAATTTCATGTGCGCAAACATTATTATGAAAATGAGGAGGGAAAAATTACACACGCACGCACACAAATGATTCGTTACATAATGTAATTGCAGTTTAAAACATGTTTTATGGATGTGACAGCAGTCTTTTCCATATTATTGCTATTCATTTGCAGTGATATGCCAAAAGCCAATTTTGAACACAAGTACTTGTGGTTTTATCAGGCTGTGATTGCCATTGAAAACTAATAGGTTAATAATTATGTAAGATATGTGATTATATCACCCCTCCCCCCACTCACATATAAAACCGTAAGTTTACCAGCTGGAAGGTTCACCGTTTATGAACAATCCGTAATAACAGCTTACGATAAAAAAAATTAAGAGGAACTGAAGTCACAATTCCACTAATTGTTCTTTTTCACCTGCTTACAAAAAAGCAACATAATATTAAAAAAAAAGAAAACTCAGCATATGATGGGAAAAAATAAAGGGTATACAGATTGATACAGGCATCTGACGTTGACTAGAAATATCAAACAGAAGAATTTTTCCGTGACTCACTTATAAACGTGGAAAGAGCGTTGACTTCTGTTTGATGTTTCTAGTCCACGTCAGATGTCTGTATTAATTATTCATTCGCCTTCTAATTATTTGTTCAGTTGCTGCTTACCGTCTTTGGTGAATCCCCAGCATTTGTGCGGGGCTCCAAGAAGCAACCTGCCAAAACTGGCTTGGCAGTTTGTGTATGTGAGTCTGGAGGGATTCGAGGTCGCTGTTGTGCAGTGGAAGCATATGCGTCGCGTTACTGGAAGGCCCAGGGTTCGATTCCCGGTGGTTGCCAATGAGAATTTTTCCGTGACTCACTTATAAACGTGGAAAGAGCGATGACTTCTGTTTCAGGTGTACCGATTGCTTTTTGATTAAACTTCCAAAATATCCCGGTCTTGATGCAGTTTCGATGCTGCTGGAATTTTGCGCGTAATTAAATGTATACATGTTGTCATTGAAATTGATTTTCAATTAACAGTGTGGGAAATAGTCTAAAAAATACTAACGACAACTTGCTGTTTAGGTTTTCTTCATTGAAATATACAGGGAGTGGACAACGAAATTGGAACACCTTCGCAAATAGCACCCCACACGTCACACCGCTGTATGCGCTACCTGCATCTATTTCGCAGTCGATCAATGAGAGCGGAGTGTGAAGATTGCATTAGCAGAGCAGTAGCACAGTTGGACGTGAAAAAGTACGATCCACATAGCATAATGAGAGACATATCCGAGTTTCAATGAGGACAGCTTGTTGGTGCGCGTTTCGCCGGTGCATTTGTGTCCAAGACAGCAAGTCTTTGTGGTGTATCGCGAGCCACGGTATCCAGGGTCATGTCGGTTTACCAGCAATAGGGAAGAACCACATCCAATAGGAGTAACTGTCGAAGTAAGAGGAAGCTGTCTGGCAGGAACATCCGGGTGCTAACACGGATTGTAGTCAAAATACATAAAACCACAGCTGCCCAACTCACCGCAGAGTTGAATACGCACCGCGAACTCACCTGTTTCCATCAAAACTGTTCGTCGGGAGATTCACCAGGTCAACATTCATGGTCGTGTTGCTATCGCCAAACCCTGGATCACCAGTGTGAATGCCAAACATCGGTTGCAATGGTGCCATCAGCGCAAATCCTGGACGTTAGACCGCATGAAATGTGTATTGTTCTCCGATGAATCGTCCTTCACTGTCTTTCACACAACCGTTAGAGTAAAGACATCACTCACAGGCATACCACCTGGACAATTTATTGCCCACAGTGAAGCACGGAGGTGGATCGGTGATGTTTTGGGCCGCAATATCGTGGCAGTCTTTCGGCCCGCTGATTGTTCTTGAGGGTCGCATCACTGCCAAGGACTATCGGACAATTATGTAGGACCAGATGCAACCAATGGTTCACACATTGTTCCCTGACGGTGGTGCCGTGTATCAGGATGATAGCGCGCCGATACACAGAGCCAAACTGATGGAAGAGTGGTTTACCGAGCGTCAAAGTGAGGTTGATCATCTGCCATGACCTGCACAGTCACCCCCTCATACCTTATCCACAGACTGGTGCATAGCTCAAAGCAATTCTCCCGCTGAAATTTTCCAAAATGCGTGTTCCACCCAAATTTATCCGAAAAGGAAACGACGATGTACAGCAGTCGTTCGTGGGTCAAAATAAGGCGTCTACTCAAGGTGGAGATACTACGTAACAATATGTAAATATCATCATCAACCATTATCAATCCACTGCTGGATGAAAGTCTCCCCAAATTTCTTCCACAATTGTCTGTCTTGGGCCTGTCTCCTCCATGTCACTCCAGCATACTACTGTGCAGTATATAAACTGAATGCTAAATTATTATGACCACCTAGTTATTACGTTGTTGCTCCACCCTTTGCTCTTAATACTGCTTGAATTCGTCTTTGTATGGACTCTATTAAATGTCGCTTGAGGTATATTTGCCCAAATGCGATGAATTACGCCCTCCAGCGCTTGAAAATTGTGCAGTATAGCAGTATATCCCCTGTGCATTTATTACTACAATTATTTTGATTACTGCATTAGCGGATCTAGCTTTCTGATGCCCCTTTCGGCTTCATCCTACAAATGCTGCAATCGATTGATATCCGGTGATTGAGGAGGCCATTGTAGCAGGGAAAAGTCTCCGTGGTGCTTTTCAAACCATTAGCGAACAATGACATGGAACGCTGTCTTTGCTGGAAGTTTCTATCTCCATTGGGATAAACCATTAACATAACTAGGTGGACTTGGTCGGCAACGATATTTTAAATAACTTTGTGATGTCAGACAACGAAAACATGCCCCACACCAGAACTCTGAATTGAAGAGTAGTGGCGATGTAAAACGGCTCTATGCTTTTGTGCTGCTGTCTCCATATCCTCACATTTCAATCTGCATGGTGTCGTTGAAAATGTGATTCGTCTGACCACATTACCCATTTCCATTCACTTACTGTCCAGTTCTTGTGTTCTTGAGCGAACTGGAGGCGTTTTTTTTTTGTTCGCTGCAGATAGCAATGGCTTACCGACAGGCCGTCTGCTCTTGTAGCCCATAGGATGTAATGTTTGGCGAATTCTTTGATGAGATGCCATCGGACTTAATTCCTGATTCAGATTATCTATAATCTGACGAGATGTTGCCCGTCAGGTGGGTGGACCGAACAAGTCTGCCTACTCTCCGCTCAGATCGAGCATCCAGTAGCAGTTGATGACCACACACACGCCTTGCACTCAGACCCAGTTTTTTGATTGGTGGTCTACTTCCTGTAAACTTTTAACTACTGCTGCCCTCGAGAATTTCACTAGTACAGCTGTTTTGCTAATTCTTGCACAATACACGTCGTTAGTCTCTGCATCCCTTCAGCTTTCCTTTTTTACATTGATTCAGCCATCTTGCGTCAGCAGCAACCACGGGATAGCTACTTTGCATGAAATAGTCTGGTGGTCATAATAATTTGGACACTTAGTGTACATATAAGGGTTAGACAGAATAATGTGAACACCTAGGAAAAGAAGGTTTTACGTACCTAATAGGATGTGGAAACCCCCTTTGGCATTCGAAACCACCTAATACCTCCTTGGAATGGACCCGTACAAATCCTGGATGGTGGTTAGTGGTTCATGCAGAAACTGTTCCACATCCTTGAGAGATGCAGGAGGAGGATAACGGGATCTAATTCTGTTTCCCAACACACCATAGTGGCTCGATGATGTTGAAGTCTGGTGATTGCGGAGGCCAAGGAAAGTGTGAAAGTTTGTCCTCATGGCGTTAATATCTTGATAGATGGCATGCCCTGCAGAAAACCACGATATGACCGCCCAGAGCATGACAGAGCTACCACCATGCTGCACTGTAGAGAGCAGACAGTCTGGGTTGTACGCTTCTGACGGTGTTCTCCACACGTAAACACGTCCTGCGGTGGAGAATAGTGTGAATGTTGATTCATCCGACCACATTTCACGCTTCCAGGCATCGGCAGTCCACATTCTATGCTCCTGGCAGCACTGCTGTCACCGCTCTGCATTCATCCGGGACACCAGAGGTTTTGCATTAGCAGCTCTGTCATGAATATCTTTTTTGTGCAGTTCCCTGCGCACTGTTTTCGTTTTTTCTTGAGTCTGGAGATGAAGATTAAGTTCCGCACTCATTTTCGGCGCCGTGGTCTTATTACGGGTAACAATCCTCTTTAATGCTCTCCTGTCTCTATCAGTCAGGGTTGTTTTCCGGCTGCTCTTGTGTTTCACATACGAGGTTTTGCCACGAACACGGTATGCCGCCATGACGCTACTAGACACAGTAGTTCTCGATACCCCTGGCGACTGTTGTCACGGAGGCAGCCACCAACAATTAGCCCTCTTTCGGAGTCCGTTAGGTCGCTCATTTCGTCGTCAATCTGAAAGAAACTTTGCAACAAGACACTTTAGATACACTTAAACGGAACCTTGAGGTTCTACACAAAGCTATTACGACCAAAAAGTGGTGGAGACCTTTGCGTATTGCGACGTACGCAGCTGCATTGAAAGCCAGGTCTCTGAGCGTGGTGTTCACATTATTCTGTCCAACCCCTGTACATATATGAAAATTACGTAAGAGAATTTTGTGAAGTGTGCAAATTTCAACTTTCAGAATGTTCTTCATGGCGATGTAGTTGAAAAATTTTTTTTTTTTCTTTGGAGGAAAAAAACAAATTTTAAGGGATAAAATTATTATCTGGTACAACACCCCGTTTTAAGCGTGGTTTGACGCTACATGCAGTCATGAGCGTATTTTTAAAATTCTTTCTCCTTTAAATTGTTTAAATTTGTTCACGACAGATATCGTTTTACAATGCATATTTCAGCATTCACTTTCATTCAGTTTTCGTAAGGAAAATTACAGATACGTGTGTGTTTTTATAGTACACCGAAAGACTAAAATCCACAGCCTGGTTTTGTCGTCATACCCCCCCCTCTCCTCCTCGCCCACTGCCGCGTACGTATAACATTTTTACTGCAGATGGTAATCCGCTGGCTTTCAAATCCCTTCCGCAGCACACTTTGTTTAAAAAGTTGGAGAACTAGTGCATAAAATGTGTTCTATATTGCATGGCACATTTTCACTTGATCAGTTTCATGTTGGAACCCTCACTGTGAGATACCGTTGAAGCTCTTCCGTCACGTTTCAGATGGTTGCTGAATGTCAGTTGCAAAGCAATCCTATCTTAAAAATTACAAAATGATTGTTGAAAAAATCTTAGTCGTCAGGCGGCGTTTTGTTTTTTTACTACGTAAAAGGTATACCTACCTTCTGTTAATGGAAAGCTGGTCTTCCCCGGGATAAGAAGGGCACGTTTGTTGTTCGTTCAGCTTTTCTGAACATAATGCATATTTTATGATTCTGTCTGTACCCTGGGGGTAGCTTAGAATTAAATGAAACAAAAATACACGCAGACGCAAGAAAGATTCGGCGATATTGAATGTTTTTTTTTGTTTCTTCAAAGTTATATATATGTATGTGTGTGTGTGTGTGTGTGTGTGTGCGAGCGTGCAGCGGTCGATACTTAATCTCAGACTACTTTTTTTGCAGCGCTTTTTCGAGAGAATTTGTCATCCTATTTTGATTAGAACTCTCTATTTGATTGTACGTTCAATGAATGACACGTTATTTCATAAGAACAGCGACAGCTCATTTTGAGCGGGAAAATTATGCGTGAAGTTTAATTTGTATCGCTGTATGGACATTTTATGTAAGATGCAAAAACGATAATTTTTGCGGAAGCAGCGGTTTCAATCATAAGAACAAAAAGTACGCCCATCTATTTTTTTTTTTTTTTTTTTTTTTTTTTATATAAAACCAGTAAAGTACAGTAAAATGTTTAAAGGCGATCGCGGTTTGAACAGAAAAATAGGGACGACGAAATCTTGTTGAATGTTTTTGGGTTCCGCAAAAGTTGCTGTGCCAATCAGAGAAGTAGAGGCGGGGGTGGCCACTAACTTCCACCAATGTCTTGATATCAAGAAACAATGACTAAAAAGCTACTCCTCTGGGAAGTCTCTGTTAGGTTTGAAACAGGGGTTTTATATAAAACTACATTAAAGCAAAATTTGCTGCCGCGGTTGACGAGTGGTCAGAGACGTGAACTTCTGGCTAACAATCCGATCGTGGCGTGAGTCCCAAGGAGGTATGGTCAGTGCACTTGTCTTACGACACATGGGCGCCTGCATAAAATTTTTCAAGGGGGGTCAAGTGACTCCTGTGCCTCTCCCCTGTCGGCGCCCATGCTATGACATCTGTCCGTTCACTAAAGCAATTTTTCTGAAGCTTTTTAGAACTACGATGCAATTTTTAGAATGACACTTTCGTGACGCACGTAGCTTTAATTGACATGAAGGGAGGAGCTATTTTTTTTTTAATTTAAATACTTTTACTACTGTGTTTTTTAATTTATTTCATGTAATTTCAAAAAAACTAATCCAATTTTTTGTTTTTACTAACGTTTTTGAAATATAATTCTACCAAAAAAAAACTGTTTTTGAAATTAATTTTTAAATATACATTATTATAACAATGGGTGCGCAGGTTTCCGCACCCTTAATATTAATCAGCAACATATAGTCAACCTATCGCGTGATTTCTTTCTGGTTCATGTGTAATGTTCATTGGGAGTACTTTTTAGCAGGGACGTATATAAAATTATATTTTGGGGGAGGGGGAGGGGTCGGCGGAAAATGGGAGTTTTGAAATCCACCAGAACAAAATGAAAACTGATGAAAAATAGAAGAAAAAATTAAAGCATTTTTTTTTCTAATGTAAGGTGCATTTTAACCAAAACAGAATGAAAAAACAAAATAAAACATAAAAATAGAAAAAGGAAAACACTTTTACACCCCCCCCTCCGAAAGTTTTTTATTTCTAAATACGCCCGTAGTTTAATTTTTTTTTTCTGGGGTTATGTTTCTTTTGCTGGGACAAGTACACGGGCGCCCAAGGGAAGGGGCAAGAGTCATCTAAGAAAGCATAATGTTTGCATAATACAAATTTTGAAGTTGTGAATCCGTTTATTGGTATAAATATGACATGAATAAGTCAAATAATATCCCGGTGGCGCAGTGGTCTAAGCGATGGCTTCTGATCATTCGTCGGAAAGGGGTCCAGTTTCGAATTCCGTGAGGCATGGATGTTGCGTTTGTCTTACGGCACTGGCTCTCGCCCTTCCCTGGAACCAGTGGCCCTAAATTAAGGACGGGCGACTGCTTATAGCCCATTGAGTTCCTGACGGTGGCAGTTATAGTTTTTTTTTTTTTTTTTTTTTTTTTGATTGGAGGTTTAACGACCACCGTGAGCAACTCAATGGGCTATAAGCAGTCGCCCGTCCCTAATTTAGGGTCATTGGTTCCAGGGAAGGGAGAGAACCAGTGCCGTAAGACAAACACAACATCCATGCCTCACCGGGATTCGAACCCGGACCCCTTACGGACGAATGATCAGAGGCCATCGCTTAGACCACTGCGCCACCGGGCGGCGCAGTTATAGTTAGCAATAAATAATAATAATATCCGAAAACTTGAATATTTCGTCGTCCTGGAGCGGGAATCGAACCCGCGTCTCCCGGCTAGCGCTCGAGTATGCTAACCACTACACCCCACAGAACTAGTCGAAGCAACCGGCATTCATATATAGCGAATCTGGAGGATTAGAATTAATTCCAGTGAATGCAATACATAACGAAGATGAATATCAAGGGTGTTCTTCCGTATTTCATTCATTAATAATGTTTGCATGTTGCTGTCCTTTTTTTATTTCTCTAGCTCGCACCAAATGAAATATCATCATTCTTTAGAAATTCTCTTGATCTTACCAAACCATTGCCCCCGCTCCCCTTTATTTTCTACGTACGTTGAGAAAAACGTATTGTTAATTCAGCAAAAAAATTGTTGAATCAACCAAACATTTTTGTCGATATGCAGTTTGTTGAATTTACAAATGTATTTTGCTAAAAATTATTGTTGATTCAACAAAAATTATTGTTATTATAACAAAACGTTTTGTTCATTTAACCAAATGCCTAGGTCGATTTCTGGGTCTTTGTTTAATCCAACAATATATGCGTAGTGCAATCAAAAACTTCCGAGACTAGGTACGTCGCGCGCCAATAGATGGCAGTACCCGGATGCGCGAGCAGCGGTCGAGGGCAGTGACCTTCATGAGTCATTGTGTCGAGTGGTGTCGTTCTGTGAACAACGAAAGCTGTGCTACACGGTATTTGGTGACCACGTGCAGAACACAGCTGCGGTTTCGGTATGGTCTTCAAACTAGAGCAGCGAGTGAACATCAAATTCTGGGTCAAATTCGGCAAATCTGGAACCGGAGACACATGAAATGTTCCTGTCTCGGGTCATCACTGTGGACGAGACTTATGTTTACAGTTACCACCCGGAGACCAAACAACAGTCGTCGCAGTCGAAGAGCCCGGCATCTCCACGACCGACAGGTCCGGAGCGCAACCCAAAGCACGCCAATCGTGTTCTTCGACATTCGTGGGGTTGTGCGCCGTGAATTCGTCCCCCAGGGCCACCCTTTTTTACTGCGATGTTCTGCGGCGTGTTAGGGAGGACATTCGCAGCAAACGACCTGAAATGTGGCGCAGAGGCGATTTCCTATTCCATCACGACAATGCAGCAACTCACAGAGCGTTAGCAACACGCCAGTTTTGCAGCCCCAACAGTATGACGACCCTTCCTTACCCGCCTTACTCGCCGGATTTGGCCCCCTGCGACTTCTTTCTGTTCCCGAAGATGAAGCTCAAGGGTCACCGTTTTGAAATCGGAGACGAGGATCCAGCGCAAATGGCAGAGGTGCTTGACACGATTCGTGAAAAGGACTTCCAGGGAGCGTTCAAACAGTGGCAAAAACGCTGCCCAAGGACACAAAGTACTTTGATTGAGATCATAGTCAGGCTTAAGTAACGTAAGTACTTTGTTGTATATCGGCCTAGTCTTGGAACTTTTTGATCGGACCTCGTATTGTTATCGTGATAAAACCTTAAATTGAATTAACAAAATATAGCCGACGAAATAACTTTGTGTTGCCAACAAAACAATTCCGATGGAGTTTGGCAAAAGCAGCAAAATAAATCGACATAACAGCTCAACAAAAGTATTTTATTGTTTCAAACAAACGTTTTTTTTCTGTGTAGACATACTCCAGCTATGAGCCTAGAACGTAACGTAAAGACGCTCTCTCTGCCAGCACTGAGTTCTAGCTCAATTTCAGGAGTCTAAGCCCGAAATTAACTTAGCAAGACAGAGCCTGGGCCCTAAGGAAAACTATGACTAACCTGTTTAAGATTTAGTAAAAAAAAAATAAATCCTCTTCTAGAATTCCAGTCTTTCCTCCCCCTGCATTTAGCAGATGTGTTTCTCAACTGGAGAATGGGGAAGGGAATTCATGTTTCTCTCTATATTGTATGTAGCTGCAGGATTTTCTGTAACCTTTCGTTTCCTCCTCCCGAAATGCTTTGGTGGGCCGGATTCCGGAAAGATCAAGCTGCACTGCAATCTACTAACGTTGCTCAATAGAATTAGCAGGGAGCTGCCGCGTGGAAATAGGCGGCAAAATTAAGCCCTCGTGCTATCTACTATCTGTCGTTCTTAAGAAGCTTTTTGTTCTCCACAGAAATCTGCTGATCTACTATGGCATTTGCTAACAAAGCCTTGAAAAAAAAAAAATAACCGTCCTGAGTTAATAGCCTCTCTCTTAAGACCCAAGTGCTGAAGAATTCACTTTACCAACTAGAAAGTGTAAGCAAAGTCTCGTACGTTAAATCATACAAAATAAATAAATAAATAAATAAATAAAAATAAAACGAAGAAAATTATCTCCATGTCTCTGAGTCCGAGCTCGAATCGCAATAAATATTATGCAGCACAAGTCCGGTTTGGGCCGGACCCGTTTCAGTATTGCTCTGTTCCACGTGCAACATGGGCGTGTTCACCAGTGTGAGTATGCCCATACCCTCCATATGTCCATGAATTAATTATCCGTTTCGTGCAGTTTCGATTGCAACATGGTGACAGAGGACACGTAAGACTCAAAAGTACCGAAAAGTTATGAAACGATTACGTGATCCTAAAGTATCATTGATTGTCTAACATACGCCGTGGAAAAGAGAGTACCTCAAAAGTAGTGGCTTTTGTTTTTTTTTAATTTCCTTCTGGGGGAGATGAGAAGGTTCCGAAGTCCGAACATTTCTCGGTGAGGTAGGACATGTTAGGATGATTTCGTCCTTCTGATGGAGATTTTGTGCTATCATTCTCTAACCCTTAAACAGAAACGGAAATCACTTTGTTTATTTACTAGACAAAGATCATTTAAAAAGGAAAAACGTGCTTTAGGGGTACGGTTGCCCCCACGGGATCCTCTACTGCCTTATCCACAGACTGGCGCATAGCTCAAAGCAATTCTGCCTCTGAGATATTCCAAAATGCGTGTTCCAGCCAGATTTATCTTAAAGGAAACACCGATTTATACCACTAATGGTTCATGGGTCAAACTAAGGCGTCTACTCCAGGTGGAGATGCTGATATGACTGCACAGTATGTACGCGGATTGTACCGAAAGTAATGCAAAAGTGGGCATAACTTTTTTATTAACCGACAGACGTCATTGAAATTGCGCACGTTGGTAGAATAACCCGTTTTCTGTACAAACGTACTACTCAACATAGTCTCCAGCGCAAAGGAGGCATTTGTGCCATCGTTGAACCCAACTCTCGAATCCTGTTTGAAAAAATTCAGGTGCGGACTATTGTATCCACTTCTTCACAGCCATTTTCACCTCGTCTGTGTCACCAGATCGTTGTCCCCGGAGACTGTATTTCATTAGACCGAACAAGTTGAAGTCTGAGGGCGCCAGATCTGGGCTGTATGGTGGATGGGGGACCGCCGACCAGCCTAATTTGCTGATCGCCTGATTTGTTGGTAAAGATGGTCTCGCATTGTCACGGTGAATGTGGATCCCTTTTTAAGCTTTCCAACTGTGGGTTGGAGAAGCGTATATACTTCAGCTTTGTCCGTCTATCCGTCCGCACGATAACTCGCGTACAAATGGTTCGATTTTGATAAAATTTTAGTATGTGGTAGGGGACCACCTGGGAACGAACCCTATTGAAAATGGGCGAAATGGGGTCAAAGGTCAGGACATAGGAGAAGGATCCATTCCATTGCTTTTATGCGTCATAACTTGCGTAAAAATGGTCCGATTTCGATGACATTTTGATATGTGGTAGGGGACCATCTGGGGACGAAACCTATTGGAAATGGGGTCAAAGGTCAGGACATAGGTGCGGGATGCATTCCATCGCCCTTATGCGTTATAACTTACACAAAAATGCTTCGATTGAGACAAAACTTCGTCATGTTGTTTCGGAAGTATACTCAACCTGTTCTTTTGAATATCATCGCAATGGGTCAAATGTCAGGGCATAGGAACGAGATTTATTCTACAGCCATTATTCTCATATCTTGAGTAATGATTTCTGGTATGTTGGAAAGCGTATCATAATCAATGCATTGCATGATTTTACAAACTTGTTAGATTCTTGTTCGGTCTCTTCCTCCTTATGTCTCTAAGTTTTCTGAGTGTCTCGGTGTATCGCTGGCGGGCCACGGTACGACAACGTTCCAGAAAATCAAGGAGAATGGCACCCCTGTCATCCCCAAAAACAGTCGCCATGACTTTCTGCGCTGGTCGTTGGCTGTTGAACTACTTAGGCGTTGGTGAAGAGGTGTGCCGCCATTCCGTAGATTGTTCTTCGTTTTCGGATCGTAAAGATACGCCCACGTTTCATCCCTTGTCACCAGATCGGAAAAAAAGTGTCTTCATTGGCTTCAAACACTTCCAGCAGATCAGCGCAGACTTCCACCCTTCTCTCCTTCAAATCGGGTGTCAACTGTCGAGGTACCTACCCACTTTGCAGCCCCCCCCAAGTTTTCGACCATCTTCTTTGTGGCATCCGTGAACTTGTGCAACAAGTTCACGGATTGTGACTCGTCTCTCCGCGCGAATCAATTAATCCACATGCTGACGATGTCAGTGGTCGCAGATGATGGTCTCCCACTGCGTAGTTTATCTTCAATGCTGGTTTCCCCTTCTTTAAACTTCATCCATCTGTGCACATTGCTCTTGCCAATGGTGTCATCTCCGTAAACATTCTGTAGCCTTCTGTGGATGTCGGAATGCCTGCACCCTTCCTTCGTCAAGAACTCAATGACGACATGCTTGGAATCTATTATTTACCTGCAATGAAGAAGAAGGGTAACTATAGAGGAAGAGTTACTCTACCAGCATGTGCAATTTGAATGACCTCTGTGAGTTAATAAATAAGATATGCCCACTTTTGCAATACTTTCGGTACAACCCTCGTATATGTACTGTGTGTGGCCGATGTTTCTTCCAGAACATTATGTTGAGGATATTTTTTCCCTTCTTGATGGCTAGAGCTGGATAATCACTGGGGTTTTGTGATGCAGGGCAACAACAAAGACATTTCTTTTTTGTCTCAAGAAACTGTCAAATTTAATTTAACCATGAATTTTATGTAGCTTTTGGGTTTCAGTTTAATTTGTTGTGTGTTTGTGGTAAAAACAGGTTACATAACACGAAGGCACCGTGAAGATTTGTATACGGTGTTTGTGTATGTTAGTTGTAGTCTTGGGGCGGAGCTTAGTTTCCAGGAGGAAACATACAGAAATTGTAACTACGAATAACATATATAAACACCATATCCAAATTTTCATTGTTCCTTCTTGTTATCCAACCCGTTTTTGCCACACTCTCACCAGATAAGTTAAACTGGAAACAAGAAGACCCGAAAGCTGCATTAAAAAAGATGGGCAAATGAAATTAGACATATTAGGACAATAAAGACATTTCTTTGTCGTTCTTTTGATCCTTTTGTTTCACATATGCTACGAAACCCCAGGTATCACTCAATTGGTCATCAAGAATGGAAAAATTCTCTCAAGACAAGTTTCTGAAAAAAATTACGTGAGACCTTTGTCCAGCAATGAATTGCCGCAGAAGAATATCAATTTTTCTTTTCTTCGCCTTTCATACTTTTCCATACTGCGCATAAATACGATGTCCTGCAACATGCATTAGGAAATTTCGTCATTGCTTTCTACTGTTAAGTCTCACACTTTTTCTACTTTGAAAATACAAACTTTTTTTTTTTTTAAGTTTCACTGCTTACACATATTCGAAACTTCTACAAATAAATAAATAAATAAATAAAATAGCAATCTGAATAGTGTTATCGTGGAAGAGCATATTCCAAATTCCAGAATAGGGCAAATGCTCCCTCTTGCCCCTTATATGAGCGCCCATGGACAAGTTCCTAAGTCAGCGGCGCACTCAGAGTGTGTGGCCCAAGAACTCGTGCCTTACCCATGAGGTATTATCACTTGCTCCTTCGTTCTTTGTCATTGGCTACTTATCTTTACATGTTTTTAAATATATATTTTACGAATCATTGAAAAAACACCTTAGTATGGCGGAGATATTTATCTTTTCCCAATATTTGGATCAGAGGCGTAACTTTCCAATATTTAGGAGATCAGAGGCGTAACTTCCCAATATTAAGGAGATCAGAGGTGTAATTTCCAAAATTTAGATCAGAGGCGTAACTTCCCAATATTTAGGAGATCAGAGGCGTAACTTCCCAATATTTAGAAGATCAGAGGCGTAACTTCCCAATATTTAGGAGATCAGAGGCGTATCTTTCCAATATTTAGGAGATCAGAGGCGTAACTTCCCAATATTTAGGAGATCAGAGGCGTATCTTTCCAATATTTAGGATATCAGAGGAGTAACTTCCCAACATTTAGGAGATCAGAGGCGTAACTTTCCAATGTTTAGGAGATCAGAGGCGTAACTTTCCAATATTTAGGTTATCAGAGGCATAACTTCCCAATATTTAGGAGATCAGAGGCGTAACTTCCCAATATTTAGGAGATCAGAGGCGTAACTTCCCAATATTTAGGAGATCAGAGGCGTAACTTCCCAATATTTAGGAGATCAGAGGCGTATCTTTCCAATATTTAGGATATCAGAGGAGTAACTTCCCAACATTTAGGAGATCAGAGGCGTAACTTCCCAATATTTAGGAGATCAGAGGCGTAACTTTCCAAAATTTAGGAGATCAGAGGCGTAACTTCCCAATATTTAGGAGATCAGAGGCGTATCTTTCCAATATTTAGGATATCAGAGGAGTAACTTCCCAACATTTAGGAGATCAGAGGCGTAACTTCCCAATATTTAGGAGATCAGAGGCGTATCTTTCCAAAATTTAGGATATCAGAGGAGTAACTTCCCAATATTTAGCAGATCAGAGGCGTAACTTCCCAATATTTAGGATATCAGAGGAGTAACTTCCCAACATTTAGGAGATCAGAGGCGTAACTTCCCAATATTTAGGAGATCAGAGGCGTATCTTTCCAATATTTAGGTTATCAGAGGCATAACTTCCCAACATTTAGGAGATCAGGGCGTATCTTTACAATATTTAGGATATCAGAGGAGTAACTTCCCAATATTTAGGAGATCAGAGGCGTAACTTTACAATATTTAGGAGATCAGAGGCGTAACTTTCCAAAATTTAGATCAGAGGCGTAACTTCCCAATATTTAGCAGATCAGAGGCGTAACTTCCCAATATTTAGGAGATCAGAGGCGTAACTTCCCAATATTTAGGAGATCAGAGGCGTAACTTCCCAATATTTAGGAGATCAGAGGCGTATCTTTCCAATATTTAGGATATCAGAGGAGTAACTTCCCAACATTTAGGAGATCAGAGGCGTAACTTTCCAATATTTAGGAGATCAGAGGCGTAACTTTCCAATATTTAGGTTATCAGAGGCATAACTTCCCAATATTTAGGAGATCAGGGCGTAACTTCCCAATATTTAGGAGATCAGAGGCGTAACCAGCTCTAGAGAGGGTGTAAAAATGAATGCTGGCAATCTGATTGAAATTGAAACTTCTGCACCAGTTTCTGTTACACTTAAAATTGGAATTTCCTCCTCAAAATGATCAAGGAATATTAGTTGCTCACATTTAGAAATGTGAGCAACTAATATTTCTATATAGTCTGTGCAACTAAAGGATAACCATGGCCCTCGTCGACAACTACGGGGCCCATCAGGGACGGATCAAGGCCTTAGTGGTGCCCTAGGCTAAGACAACTGAGTGGGCTACCAAGGGTAAGCATCTGAGTGGGCCCCCAAAGAACTTATCATTGCGAAGTACATTAAAACATGAAACTGTTGCAATACGTTTGTGATAATTAATATGTAGTTCATTCATCAAACTAATAAACTGCCTGCAGAATTTTCATAAAAAGTCACTGCATTTCCACTGTTCTCACAAGAACATGAGTTAAAAGTTTAAGATTCCTAGATTTTGTCATGGAATGTTTAGTAATTTAGCATTGTATTTGATAATTAATATGTAGTTCATTCATCAAACTAATAAACTGCCTGCAGAATTTTCATAAAAAGTCACTGCATTTCCACTGTTCTCACAAGAACATGAGTTAAAAGTTTAAGATTCCTAGATTTTGTCATGGAATGTTTAGTAATTTAGCATTGTATATTTTCCTTGGTGTATCTTGTTTGTTATTATACAATGTGAAGTCACAGTGGATTTCGCTCCTTAACGATTCTAAGTGTAAACAGTGAGCTGTAAGGTATGGATGTCATTAAAAAAGCTAAAACCGTCTCGACAACCCTCGTTGTACACAGTGACATGGAATTGTTATGCAATTTGAAGTCACAGTGGATTTCGCTCCATAACGATTCTAAGTGCAAATAGTGAGGTGTTGGTGGATGGCATTGAAAAAGCTGATACTGTCTCGCCAACTCCGTTGTACACAGTGACATGGAACGTTTACCTTGAGTGAGTCACTGCCTTAAAATCTGTTCGCCGTCTAGCCCATGTTTGTGATCGAGTGGAAATATTGCGAGACAAAAGTAAAACTATTTTACTTCTCCCTATATATAAGCTGTGTATTATTTGCAAGTTTGCAAGATAGCGGCATCCCTCCTTGGCCTTTGGTGATGGTGGGGCCACTAGGATATATAACCCCGTTAGACCCCCCCCCCCCCCCCCAATGCGTCTCTGGGTGCCATTTTCGTGCGGTACGCTGTCAGGATGTCGTTCACATTGTTGAAGATTCTCTGGGTCTACTAAATATACGCCATATTGACAAAAGTCACCCGACACCTAGAAGAGAAACACAACATAGCATTTATTGACATAGTACTTAATGCTGCTGCTAATTGTTGCTTAGTAGTAGTCCTTGGTTCTAAATTTCTTATGCGGCGCTCAAATTCATCTCATAGGTGCTCTATGGGATTAAGATCAAGGCTCTGTGCTGGCCAGTCCACACACCATACGGAATTATCGTCACACCACGCCGTAACACTCTTTGCTTTACGGCTCGGTGCATTATCCTGCTGGTACCAACAATGCTCGTTTCCATAGTATTGCCACAGAGTTGGTAGGGCACAATTCTCCAGAATATTGAGGTAGACGTGCTGGTTAACAGGTTTGTCCACGATAACCAATGGGCCGGGACTATACCACGAAAAACACCACCAAACGAGTACACTGCCAGCTCCAAACTTCACCATAGGGAGAGTATACTGGGGTAAATAGCGTTCCCCCGGCTGCCCCCATACCAACACTGCCATCAGACTGATGGATCGTGTATCTGAATTCATCAGTCCATACAACCCGTTTCCATTGATCTACAGTCCACGATAAATGTTCTTTACACCATGCTAAACGACGAGTAGCATTCCGAGTGGAGATTAATAGCTTATGAGCAGCCGCACGACCACGGTAACCCATGGAATGAAGTTCTCTGCGAATGGTACATGTAAATACCGAGGTTACAGCATTTTTACTCACTTGTACACTGAGGTTTTGTGCAGTACTCCGTCGATTAGCTGTAACGACTTTCCCGAATCTTCAATGTCCTCAATCACTGATTTTCTTTGGTCTACCGGTACGTTTTGCTGCTTCAGGCACGCCATGTGTCTTCCACTTATTCAGTACGTCCAAAACAGTTGACTTGGGTATGTTTAAACGGCTCTCGGTTTCTCTTATGGACAACCCACTAATATATTACCCAGCAATCTTTCCTTTAAGTCAGTTCTCTCCCGCCGCGACATTTTTACTGAACTTCACAGTGCGATATGATCGCGGTCAGCTGCAGGCTTGTTTTTATATCGTTCGAAGCTGTACTGCGCATCTTAACAACGCAGCGGATCCATTCATTTGATTTTGAAGGGGTGTCCGGTGACTTTTGTCATTATAGTATATCATCATCATCATTGTCAACCATTATGAATCCACTGCTGGACGAAAGTCTCCCCACGTTTCTTCCATAACGGTCTGTCTGGTGCCAGTCTCCTCCATGGTACTCCCGCATACTTTCGAATTTCATCCGCCCATCTTCCATGTGGTCTTCTTCTGGGTCTTTTCCTGTCCTTCGGAATCCGGGTCTAAAATTTCAGCTGTCCATCGATGGTCTGTCCTTCTGGCAATATGTCCAGCCCATTGCCATTTCAGGGATTTTACTCTGATCATGATGTCTTCCACTCTTGTCATTTTTCTGATCCACGAGTTCCTCTTTTTATCTCTTTTAGTTACACCAAGCAAGCGTCTCTCCATGCTTCTTTGAGTTGTCTGCAGTGTTTGTATGTCTCTTTAAGTTAAGGTCCACGTCTCTGCACCGTATGTAAGCACTGGAAGGAGGCATTGATCAAACACTTTTCTTTTAAGACAGAATGGCATATTGCTCTTGCAAATTATACTGTTTCTTCCAAACGCTCTCCAGGCAAGTTTTATACGCCGACTAATTTATTCATCAATGTGACCCTCACTTGATATCTGCTGTTCAAGATAAATGTAGGTATTGGTTATCTCCAGCTTTTCCCCCATCAAACGATAAGTCTTCATTTCTTGTAAAAGCATTGTACATCAGCTTTGTCTTCTGAAAATTCATTTTTAAACCCACTTCTTTACTCTTGTCAGCAAGTTCCTGTATCATACTCTGCAGCTATGATGGAGTAGTCATTATAGTATATATATATATATATACACACACACACAGGGATATGTAAGGTCAGGTGATGCGTAACATCACAGCCTATCCTTGACAAATGTCAACCCCGCCTTCTCGTGGTGCATCCTGTTTCCACTAAAGGGGCTCTGACGACCGCCAATAGCGGTATAACTATACCATCGGGATTAGAGGAAATGCTATCCCACACTCACCAACCCGCTTGGCCAGCGTGGTGAGTTATGGCCAAACCCCTCCAAAATGACTCCACAACTTAAATCTTGGCCCTCAGTCTCCGGCAGCTGGAATGTACCTGGCCAAGGCAGCGGCCAGTGCGACATGAAGGCAGAGGGTGCTAAGAATCCCCGGAGGACCGTACTAGGCTGCCATCTGATGCTGACCGTGGCTACATATTATGGACGCTCCCTATCTTCTGATTCAAGGCTTCTTGAATTGGAAGAATAACTACAAAGGATCAAGTGGGACATCGTCGGACTAAGTGAGGTAAGGAGAAAAGGAGAAGATCTTATTGAACTGAAAAGTGGACATCTCTTCTACTATCGTGGGACAGATACTGGCAGAACTAGTGGTGTTGAATACATAGAGCTATGCAAGACAGTACGAAAAAGTATCACTGAAGACGTAAGGGAATTCAACTGTGAACTAGTGAGGAAAGCAATTAAAAAACACCAATGCCTAAAGATAGCAAAGGGCCATCTCAGTAAGGGAAGAAAACAGATTATGGCACTGAGAAAAGAAGATGGTTCTGTAACAAGAAATAGAGGCGAACTTTCGACAAGAGTGAAAGATTTCTACTCCAAGTTATATGAAAGGGTTGATGCATGTACTCCAGACATCATGGAAGGTACCAGTATCAGAGTTCTTCCAGTCCTCCCAGCAGAAGTTGCACATGAAATCAAGAACATGAAGCGGGGAAAAGCTCCAGGAGAAGATGGAATTACTGTAGACATCATACAAGAAGCAAGTGGAGAAATCGAAACAGTACTCGCCCAAATTTTCACTCTATGCCTTAACGAAGGGAAGATTCCTGAGGATTGGAACAACGCTATAATGATCCTGCTACATAAAATAGGTGACATTGAGGATCTCAGGAACTATACAGACCTATCAGCCTCCTATCAGTGGTTTATAAAATCTTCACTAAAGTTCTTTCACACCGTTTGAAGGTGACACTGGACATGGCTCAACCGAGAGAACAAGCTGGATTCAGGAGTGGCTACAGCACAATAGATCATATCCACGTACTGAGAGAACTAATTGAAAGAGCGAGGGAATATGAACTTCCATTGTGCATGGCTTTTATCGATTATGAAAAAGCCTTTGATTCGGTGAAACAATCAGCAGTTACAATGGCTCTGAAATCCTGCGGTGTTGAAGATGCATACATTAATATTATTAATAACATCTATGAAAATGCAAGTGCAAAGATTCGGCTGTTTGAAAATACAACACACATAAAAATTGGAAAGGGAGTGAGACAAGGTGAGACCATATCTCTGAAGCTCTTTAACGCCACATTGGAAAATGTCTTTCAATCACTGAACTGGGAAAACAATGGTATAAAGTTTAATGGAGATTATCTAACCCACCTTCGTTTTGCTGATGACATAGTCATTTTTGCAACTACCCCATCAGGGCTGCAGAGTATGATCCAAGAACTTGCTGACAAGAGTAAAGAAGTGGGATTAAAAATGAACTTTCAGAAGACAAAAGTGATGTTCAATGCTTTTACACGAAATGAAGATTTATCGATTGATGGAGAAAAGCTGGAGATAACGGACATGTACGTTTATCTTGGACAGCAGATACTAAGTGAGTGTCGCATTGATGAAGAAATTAATCGGCGTACAAAACTTGCCTGGAGAGCTTTTGGAAGAAACAGCATAATTTGCAAGAGCAATATGCCATTATGTCTTAAAAGAAAAGTGTTTTATCAATGCATCCTTCCAGTGCTTACGTATGGTGCAGAGACGTGGACCTTAACTAAAAGAGACATACAAAAGCTGCAGACAACTCAAAGTAGCATGGAGAGGTGCATGCTTGGTGTAGCCAGGAGAGATAAGAAGAGGAACTCGTGGATCAGAAAAATGACAAGAGTGGAAGATATCATGATCAGAGTAAAATCCCTGAAATGGCAATGGGCTGGGCATACTGCCAGAAGGACAGACCATCGATGGACAGCCGAAATTTTAGATTGGATTCCAAGGGACAGGAAAAGACCCAGAAGAAGACCACATGGAAGATGGGTGGATGAAATTCGAAAGTATGCGGGAGTGGCATGGAGGAGACTGGCACAAGACAGACCGTTGTGGAGGAAACTTGGGGAGACCTTCGTCCAGCAGTGGATTGATAATGGTTGACAATGATGATGATAATGATGATGATATACACACACAAGAAATGAAGATTTATCGATTGATGGGGAAAAGCTGGAGATAACCAATACCTACATTTATCTTGGACAGCAGATATCAAGTTAGCGTCGTCACATTGATGAAGAAATTAATCGGCGTATAAAACTTGCCTGGAGAGCGTTTGGAAGAAACAGTATAATTTGCAAGAGCAATATGCCATTATGCCTTAAAAGATAAGTGTTTGATCAAGGCATCTTTCCAGTGCAGGGACGTGGACCTTAACTAAAAGAGACATACAAAGACTGCAGACAACTTAAAGCAGCATGGAGAGATGCATGCTTGGTGTAACCAGGAGAGATAAAAAGAGGAACTCGTGGATCAGAAAAATGACAAGAGACATCATGATCAGAGTAAAATCCCTGAAATTGCAATGTGCTGGACATATTGCCAGAAGGACAGACCATCGATGGACAGCTGAAATTTTAGACTGGATTCCGAGGGACAGGAAAAGACCCAGAAGAAGACCACATGGGAGATGGGCGGATGAAATTCGAAAGTATGTGGGAGTAACATGGAGAAGACTGGCACAAGACATACCGTTGTGGAAGAAACTTGGGGAGACCTTCGTCCAGCATTGGATTGATAATGGTTGACAGTGATGATGAAAATGATGAATATATATATGTATAAACCTAAAATTTAAAACTATGTATTAAAAACTATAAAACGTAAGATAAAAAGACAGATGCGGCGTAATATTTTGTGATTTGCCCCTGGTGCAAAAATGGCTAGTTATGCTTCCGTAGGAGATGTTCTCTCGGGATATTTTTATTTGCACCTTCAATATTTCGGGCAATTTCCATAAAGAAATCCTGTGTACGCCCCTGTCTTAAGTAGTATAGCTTTTACATTTTAATTTGAGAGGAAATTAACGTCCGTAATTAGGTACTGAATTACGGTAAAAGCGATAGGAATATTGCACTTTCCATTAAAATCATGAATCGGAAAACTCTAAAATTATGGCCTAGTTATCTGTTTGTGATACCAGGCAGATTGCTGCTACTCCACGGGTTGGGGCGTACACCACCTAAGGGCTATTGCCTGTTCGGATGACTTGCACGTTGCGCCATCTCTTGAGAAGGAATCCAAGTATTGACTAAAATTTTGTTTCCTTTGCTTTCACTTGTGCTCTGTCATTTATTTTCAAGCGAAGTAATTTTTTTAGGTAAGGCAATAATAAACAAGCAAAAAAAGGACGAGCTATTAAAAGAGATATCGAAACCTTCATAACGCTGCCCCATTTCTTCAAAACTGAAGCCACGTTCAGATTCCGTTTCATTCGTTTTTGTTTAAATTAAAAGTCATATAAAATATTATTAGCAAAATTTTGGGGTGACTGAAAAGCCGTTCAGCCGGCAGTTTTTATGTTTCGTGAAAAGTATGTGATTCACAAAGTTCACGGATTATCGTACGTGAAGTTATCGTACGCAGTCAGTTTATTTAAGTTTAATTTGAACCTCATTCATTAAATCTATTTCGCTTTCAAAATTATTAACCTACAATGTAGTAATTAAATGTCCAAATTTTGCTCCTTATTTATCATTTTTATTTTAAGCTTTGTGCGATGAAAAATAAATCCTTTTTTTTTAATTTATACTGTAATATTACTTAATTAAAACACTAATACTGAAAGATGTGAATGCTAATTTTTACTAGATCTAATGATTCTAAATCAAACAATTAAAAATATTTTAGGTAATAATTTCTTTTATATTACGGTCAGGGAATAAACTAATCAATCATCATGTCTAAGCATTTTGTCTGTATCCCGTTCTGTTGGTAAAACATCAAGATTAGTCGCCCCCATAGTACTACATTGTAAACATAGTTTCATTTTGGCTTCCTGAAAATAGCTTAGTTATTAAAAGCACGTCTTCTGTAAAAAAAAAAAAAAAAGTATGTGCGTAAAGTGCTTACATATGGAGCGAAGACACGGACCTAGTAAAAGAAACATACGAAGGCTTCAGACAACTGAAAGTAGCACGGAGAGATGCATACTTGGTGTAACCGGGAAAGAAATGAAGAAGAACTCATGGATAAGGAAGATGACAAGAGTAGTAGACATCATGATCAGAATAAAATCTTGAAATGGCAGTGGGCTTGACATGTTGCCATAAGAGGGCCGCGGGTGGCCTAGTGGGCAACGTTCCTGACTGCCACGGAAAGAACCTCAGGTTCGATCCCAGGCAGGTACGAACGCTCGATTCACTAAATATCCGCCGTGCGTCGGATGGGCACGTTAAGCCGTCGGATCCCGGGTACTGCCCCCCCGGTAATAAATAAGGACGTCTTCCTCCCACGTTCTACTTCGCTTCCGTGTCACTTTCCTATCGGGCACTCTAGCCCAAATCTCCTGGCTTCCTATTTCTAAGGCTTGTTTAAGACCTGGGGTCAGACACTCCCTTCCTAAAATCCTCTACATATGATCATTTGATCATGATCATGTTGCCAGAAGAACGGACCGCCGTAAAAGGACCAAGTCTGAAATTTTTTACCACTGAAAGTTTAAAATTTCAGACTTGGTATCCAGTCTGAAATTTTAGACTGGATACCAAGGGACAGAAAAAGACCCAGAAGGAGACCACGTGGGAGATGGATGAAATTCGAAAACATGCCGAAGTAATGTAGAGGAGACTGGCTCAAGACAGACAGTTGTGGAGGAAACTTGAGGAAACCTTCATCCAGCAGTGGATTGATAATGGTTGATAATAACACATACACAGGGTTATCATGGTAAATGTGGAAAACTTATGATATATATAGTAAACCAATTAATTGAAACATGAATATACGTTTTATTGAAGCAAGATCTTGTAAAATAAGTGATGCATAAACACTTCGTAATTATTCAATGAACCCGCAATTGGTGGTGATGACGGCCTCAATCCTTGAGCAGAATCTGTCGCAGGCTTTGGCGACCTGGTCCTTGTTCATGTGGGTCATGACATTGGCGATAGCATGCCTGATGGAGGCGAGGGTGTTAAGGGAATGCTTTTTGGCCTCTCAACTACTCCCGACATATAGTAATCAAAGGGATTCAAGTCGCTGGAGAGCTAAATATCTGGAGAGAACAGTTGTAGAGCACGTTCTCTCAAGCCATTTCTGAGTCGCGTTGGCCTTGTGGGCTGGGGCAGAGTCCTGTTGAAAGATGTAAAACCTCCCGTCAGTAATGGCGTCCATCCAGGGCTTTACTACATCTCTCAGCACGCTAATGCACTCGTCTGCGTTGACTCTTAAACCCTTCTGAAAGAAGTGAGGAGGAACGACATCCTCCATGCTAATGATGACCTCTAGGACCATGACCCTGGGCACGCCATCAGGGTTGTTGCGCAAACACCTGTCGTTCCTTCTATTGACCCTTTGGCCCTGGTCAAAATTCTTGTCGTCTGTGAAGAATCTCAGCATGTTGCTCTTCTCGAGGTGCTGGACTTTGTTGAGAAGCTCCTTTGCCTTAGCGTACATGGCCTGACTCCTCTTAAGAACGCAGGAGCTGTAGAGGTGGTTTTCATAGATGATGCGATGTATGGCACCATAAGCAACACGGAGATCCTTGGTTATGGGGCATTGATTTCCTGGGGTAGTTGTTCACCATCTGTTCAACCTTGGTTACAAATTCGGGCGTCTTGATGGTATTGGAGCGACGGTCATGTTTCTTGTGCTTGGGAGGGATGTCATCAGGGTTCTCTTTGTTATTGAGCTTGTTCTTGATCATGTAGAAAAAATGCAAAGAGAATTTGTGGAACTGGGCAATCTCCTTTGGGGTTCTCCTGGCGCTGAGAGCTGACCGCATGGATGCTCTTTTCATTTTTTCTGTGACAGTGATGTTCACGACAATCTTATCAATGATTTTCCTGGAAAGGTAAAGGTAATAAAGTGAGCTTTCAAACGACGGTTTCTTATTTTTTCCGGGTGAAATAGTCTTTTCGATATAAGTATCTAAATTCCACATCTTCCGTATTAATCCAGTAGACACACACACATACACAACACACACACAGTCAGTCCCCCTCGATTTACCAACACCCCTTGGGTCTGAACAGACGTCCTTTATGTAAAACATTCCTTGTTATACTGCCACACCCTTGCAGGACCGGATTTAGGGAGGGTCTGTAGTAGCACACACACTGGCTTGGGGCCCACGATGACCAAAGGTCCAGGATGCATACCTGGGAAAATAATAGATTTATAAAATAGATTCATAAAATAGTTTTGCTTTTGTCTCGTGTGATTTCCACTTGGTCAGAAACAGGATAGAAGACGAAAGAGATTTCAAGGCAGTGACTCATCAAGGGTAAAGGTTTCATGTCGGGGCCATCGGCGACAAAGTTTCACCTTTTTCACTACCATCCACTCACACCTCCCAGTTCGCATTGAACCGTTAATGGTCGAAGTCCCTTGTTGCTTCACATTGCATAACGAAAACGATGCACTAAGAAAAGTATACAATGCTAAATCATTAGAAATTTCAAAACAAAATCTAGAGATCTTTAGCTGTTTAACACATGCTCTTATGAGAACGACGAAAAATACAGTGACTTACGTATATTATGAAAGCTCTGCAGATAATCTATTAGTTTGAAGAATGCATCATCATTCATTGTCAACCGTTATCAATCCACTGCTGGACGAAGGTCTCCCCAAGTTTCTTCCACAACGGCCTGTCTTGTGCCCGTCTCTTCCATGTTACTCCTACACACTTTCGAATTTCATCCGCCCATCTCCCATGTGGTCTTCTTCTGGGTCTCTTCTTGTCCCTTGGAATCCAGTCTAAAATTTCAGCTGTCCATCGATGGTCTGTCCTTCTGGCAATATGTCCAGCCCATTGCCATTTCAGGGATTTTTCTCTGCTCATGATGTCTTCCACTCTTGTCATTTTCCTGATCCACGAGTTCCTCTTCTTATCTCTCCTGGTTACACCAAGCATGCATCTCTCCTGGTTACACCAAGCATGCATCTCTCCATGCTGCTTTGAGTTGTCCGCAGTCTTTGTATGTCTCTTTTAGTTAAGGTCCACGTCTCTGCACCATATGTAAGCACTGGAAGGATGAATCGATCAAACACTTTTCTTTTAAGACATAATGGCATATTGCTCTTGAAAATTATACTGTTTCTTCCAAACGCTCTCCAGGCAAGTTTTGTACGCTGATTAATTTCTTCATCAATGTGACCCTCACTTGATATCTGCTGTCCAAGATAAATGTAGGTATTGGTTATCTCCAGCTTTTTCTCATCAATCGATAAACTTCATTTCTTGTAAAAGCATTGTACATCACTTTTGTCTTCTGAAAGTTCATTTTTAATACCACTTCTTTACTCTGCACTACGTATTAATTATCACAAAAGTATTGCTACAGCTTCGTGTTTCAACGGACTTCGTTACGATTCCCCGTCATAATTTCTGTGGTGGCCCACTCCGATATCTTAGCCTTGGGGCCCACTCAGATGTCTTTAGGGTCCCACTAAAGCCTTAATCCGGCTCTGCGCCCTTGGCATCCGCCAACTACCAATGTATATTTTTACGTCAACGTGCGTTTCCCAACACAAAACATACTTGATGCTCGCCACTTAAAAGCTGTGTGGGAATTTCCTTCCTGGTTTTTTTTTTTTTTTTTTTTTCAGACCGTGATTTGATTGTGGCAGACCTTAAAGTTAAAGACACTAATTCAATTAAAGATATTAATCAGTGTCTTTTAACATTAAAAATATTCTTTAAAGTAAAATCGCAGAGTGGCGATATTTCAAAAGCATTTGGTAAATTAGATTGTGCTCTGAAAGTATTTCGATCGAAATCTAAAACGCCAATGAAAACAGATGAGGGTTTTGAAAGAAACTGAGGTATATTTAAAATGTTTTTCTGTAACGCTATTAATTTTCACTTAAAGTTTTAGCAACGTAGCACCATTTTTTTTTTCATTCCCTTATAATTAAAATGATAACGTTGTCTTCCTACTATGCAAAGTAAATTTCCGCATTTAATGCATGCTAAAAGTTTTCGAGATGAAAATGGACACTTCGAATTACAGTAAGCAACAACATATAGCTGCGAGTTTTTCTATATAACATGTTTTTTAATCAAATGCTAATTATGATTTTCGATTAACAAATTTGGTTACTTAAATATTATTTGCAACATTTATATAACGCCACCCTCGATGCTGAGATATTTTCTCATAGCAGTTTATTCTTGTGCAAAATGTAAATATTTATTTCTCTGTTATGTAACGACAGTAAATTTTGTTTTTGTTTTACGTAGAAAATGGTTTTCTCTTCACATTATCTATTTGTTTGCCAAGGTTTTTACCACTTCTTTTAGAAAGTTTTTTCCCTCCTTCTGTCTCTCATATCAACTTTTTTTCTTTCCTATTCAGAAAATTGCTCTTTTTTTCCCTCTTCTTTGTTTTGGTTTTGCGTTTCACATCTTGCCTGTATTTTCCGTTTTGTTTTAGTAAACATCTTTTGACACTAATTTTTCTTCAAGTCTTGTTTTCTGCTGAATATAAAAAAAGGTTTTAATTTTTTATTTTTGTTTGTTTTGAATTTCCTTCACATTTTGATTCTTTTTTATTCCTTCTTTCGACGTATTTTGGTTCAGGCAAAGCTGAACTTTTTGCCTTTCTCCAAATTCATCTATTACATTTTTTTCAATTTATTCAAAATCAAAGCATCTCTCAAAAAATATTTTTCTTCAGCCCTTTTATTAAGGTCCAATTTTATTCCTATCGCACATAAAACTTTTACAGTCAAGGAATTAAAATTGTTCAGGTAGAAACCCAAATTCTAGGTTGTGGTGTAAAATGTGGGAGCATCTTTCTTGCATGTCTTGCCCTTGAATACGCAATGTGAAAGGTATCCTCCATTTTCTGCCTTCCTTGCTCCCCCCCCCCTTCCGTTTTATAATTCCGTTTTCCGCGCTGGTTTCTTCCTCTCCACTTTCCTTTCTTCTCTGCCCTTCCCACTCTTTTTTTCTTTCTCCTTCCTGCATTCTGTTGTTTACTTTTCCGCGTTGGTTTCTTCCTCTCTGCCCTTCGCACTCTTTTTTTTTCTTTTGTTTTTTCTTTCTTTCTTCTGATATTGTTTTCTCTCCTTCCTTCTCTTGTTTATTTTTCCGCGTTGGTTTCTTCCTCTCTGCCCTTCGCACTCTTTTTTTTTTCTTTTTTTTTTCTTTCTTCTGATATTCTTTTTTCTCCTTCCTTCTCTTGTTTATTTTTCCGCGTTGGTTTCTTCCTCTCTGCTTTCCTTTTCATTTTTCTTTTTCTCCGCCATTCCTTGCCAAAAATATTTTTTCTCCAGAATTTTTCTTTCTCACTCCTCCTCTGGTTGTTGTTTATGGCTAAATCCTCCCCTGTAGCATTTTTGTGCGTCTTTTGACACTAATTGTCGGTTTACCAAATTCTGTTTTATTGTCCCTTTCTTTCCCCAGTAATTTTGCTCCTTCCCTCCTCCGTTCCTTTTTCTAGCTTAACACACACAAACACACACACGCGCGCGCGCTGCTTATCTACCTAATTTATCCTTTTACGAAAGGCAGGACGGCGTTGAATTATATTATTTAAGGGCAGCCTTACAGCCGGTAACTGAGTAGTCAGAGGCACGGCCTTCTGGTAATTCACCCATTCCGTAGTCCGAGCCTCGGGTGAGTGATCGGCGTTTTGTTTGTCCGGCGCTGGCTCTCAAAAATGGACGCCTCATTGCGTAGTCTTTTTCCGGTTCCGAAACAAACAAGAAAAATCTTTGTTTTAATAAAAAAATATAAGGAGATTGTGAAGGTCTCTCTCACCAAAAGAAATCAATATGAAATGTCAAAAAAATTTTCATACTTCAAAGTCTACTGATGTTTTATTTACTTTCTGTTGAACAGTTGTATGAAGGGGAAAAAAATTGTTTTCTCATCCTGTAGCGTTTGATTACATGTATATTTTCCTCTTTCTCCAGAGACAGGATCGTTTCACATGATGATCTGCACTTTTCATCTTTCTTTCCACGTTTTCCCGTTTAATTTCTTTTATTTTTTCGTTTCATTCCAGTTTCTCTCTGTCTAATTTTTGCTCTTTTTTCTTTTTTCTCCCTAAACGATGAATCGCTCATGATATTACTCCTTCAGAACTTAGAAATACCGGTAGAGGCTCTTCAATAAATTAGACGGTAGAGCGAATCTTCAGATTAAGAATTTCGCATTCGTGGTGTTTAAATTAAACACTTTCGACTAAAATTTAATTCCAATTTGGGAACGACTATCTAGCGGAAACCTCGTTGAGCTTAATCTTTTGGTAAAAGCTCTCTCTCTCTCTCGCAGTAAATTCGGTAAACTTGTCTGTTTTCTTGTTAGCGTTTAGCTTTGGTGTGGTTATTTGTTACGGCTGTTGCAGCACCGTTGTGGCCATTATACACTTTCTCTGCCTCCTAAGGGAACTTAAGACGGAGTTGCAGGGTTGAATCTCAAAGTAACGCTTACAGTTTTCCGTGGCTAATGGGAAATCCGCTTACGTAGCATTCGAGTGTATGATAGTTGTGGTTTCTGTAAGGAGAAAAGATTTATTGTTTTACCTCTCACCGTGCTTGAAATGACAAAGTACTTTCGAGCGGTGAAATTCTGAAGTTTAAAATGCAGTTTGATTTAATTCACGGTTAAGTCCTTGCTTTTCAAAAGCGTGCGAATCACTTTTGAAAAGCAAGGACTGCTGTTTAATGTAGAGGTAATCAATGAATTGCGTATGTTTTCAGGACACATGATTGTATACATCGGTACTCGTTCTTTTAACCGACTTATCGTACGATTTTGATTTGCTCTCGTTCTGAAGTGCCCGACAGTTGGTTTCCCTATACGTTCATTTTTCCTGTACGTTGTTTCAATGATAAGGGGCCGTCCATAAAGTACGTCCGTGGTGTTCTGCAATTTTTAGAACCCCCCTCCCCCACGTCACATTTTGTCCGATTGTTGACTCCCCCTCCCTAAAAAGTACGTTCTAATTCCCCCAACCCCCATTATTTTTGACGATTGCTTTTAGAAGTCCGTTGAGAAACAGAAAGAAAACGTGTAATTATTTAAAGGAATCTTCCATATGTTTGCACGTTTGCATTAACTTATTCCCAAATGCAATCCGGCCGCTCCGATGGCCTCTGATCGTTCGTCCGAAAGGGGTCCGGGTTCGAATCCCGGTGAGGCATGGATGTAGTATTTCGTCTTACGGCACTGGCTCTCTCCCTTCCCTGGAACCAGTGGCCCTAAATTAGGGACGGGCGACTGCTTATAGCCCATTGAGTTGCTCACGGTGGTCGTTAAACCTCCAATCACAATCAGACACACAAAAAATGCTACCCGAACTTTATCATTCTGAAATGAGCACCTACAAATGAACGCACGCATTCAAGGTTGCTACACTTCCGATTATACCATCTATAAAACACGTTGGATTTGGTAGTATAAATACGAGAACTTAATGTTAATATTATTATTTAGCTAAATGTCATCAGAAATCTGAAAAATGTCATACCTTTTTTTAACTATTAAAGGAAGAACAAAAGAGAAAACAAAACGAAGAAATACCATCCACAATATTTTTGCTTCTGGAAGTCCGAATTACTAAACTTCCCCCATGTCACATTTGGCCAGGTTGTCAGGAACCCCAACCCCCTTTCCCCTGTAGTCTCGGACGTACTTTATGGACGGCCCCTAAAAACGCGCGGGACAATCGGTTTTTAAGTTCGGACTAGAGCAAAGCACACACACACACACACACACATTCAAAACAAAACCGTGAGAATGACGAGTTTAGACCAGAGTTGGAAACGGGTCAAAAATTTTGGACCCGATCCTGATCTGTAACTAACCCGGACAAATGTGCTTTGAAGCATAATATATATACTGTATATATATAGGGCGTTCAAAAAGTATCGCCGCAGTGGGTATCTTAGGTTATATGGAAAAATATTATTTATAGAAACATAATTTACTCACTTACTTACAGGAAATATTGAAACTGTCGTCCTTCATTTGCGAGACATAACATAACCTAACTGTTTTACACAAGTTTCCGAACACATCTGCGAGAGTCAAAAAGTCCCTTCGCAGTAATGTTTAGGCTATTCCACCTAATTGTAATGGCGCTACAGTCAAAATTTTTAAATTAAGCAACTTGTTGTATGTTTAATTTCAGTTTTTGCTGTTTTGTTGATAACATATCAATTTCACACAGCAACACCAGTTTTCACGAGATTATGATGAGTTGAAAGTTTCCAAAATGTGGATGTTGTTTTCATCATCCCTCCTCAGAAAGAAGGGACACTTTTCCTTCTGAGGACACTTTTCCTTCATATCGCATGACAAATCATTTTCCAATCAGCGGGCGCCAGTGTCGATCACAAAATTCCACAGTGGTGCGCATTTTTCTTTGAAAACAAAATTGTTTTTCAAAAATGAAACGGAAATAAAGCCGGGTCGAAATCGGGTCAGGAACACCTTGACCCGACCCGTTTGACTCGCTAGAATTCGCTGACCCATGACCCGTTTTCATCTTTGTTTTAGACGGGTGTACATCTAATCATGAAATTCGTATACCTGTGTAATTTTCCCGGTTTCCCAGCAAAAATTACGGAAACTCAACTTGTTTTACTATCCTTTTACGGACGCCATGTTTTTACAGATATCCGGGTTATTTTTCGTGTTTGTTTCTTCAGGTTAGTGCAGTTTTGAGGGTAAGTTCCCAATATTTTGATTTACTTGATTATATTTTCGCCCACTTCCCTATCCCAAACGCCCTCTGCTGGCAGCCTAGCGATAAAAGACTCAGTTAAACTGCTGTCGGATTGGGGTGTTACCGATAACTGCTAAAAGGGGAAAAAATACCGGCATCGCATAAGACTTGAAAAATTGCATTTTGTTTTTTTAAAGGTATTCTAAGATTTGTGAAAACAGCAATTTGTCGGTGACGAAATTGAACACGCGTCTCCTCGCCCCAGAGTGAATTGTTGTAACCGACTAGGCTATGCAGACGTATAATGAATGTATCGCTGCAGATTTGTCGCCTTGATAGGTGCAGACTGGAATTTTATCTAAGTGACCAGTAAGTCCCAAAAAGTTAGTGGCAAAAAAAAAAAAAAAAAAAACCCAGTTGATAAGTTAGCATTGCGTCTTAGTGGCCAAAAAGATCTACAGCCTAAGAAAAAGAGGTGGGTGAGGGTAATAGAAACTTCAATGTAATTGCTATTATTTACATGGATAACTTTACCTGAACATAAAAGAAGTCACTCACTGTGCAAAATAAATAACATTTTGTAAATCTTTTTTCCCCCTGGGATTACTCATTTTGAAAACATCCACAGTATCGGTGGAAATTTTCAATGTGTCGGTGAAAACCTGGATGCTTCAATATTTTTGATAATAAGCCGAAGAATGCGTACTTTTCCATTTGCATCAGTAAATGGGCCCATCGGTGGGTAAAATCTCAATATAAAGGTAATTGCTCACCAATCTAAATCAAGTAGATTTGTTGAAATGCTCAATGGATCGGTGGAAGAAACCTCGATGCTTTTTCGATGTATTGGTTCCTGTAGTACCGAGGAAAAGAACTCGGTTTTGCCGGCGAAACATCGGCGACCGAACATCCAATTCACGGCATAAGAAGTTAATGTTCCTTTCCTCTATACAAGAATGCAACAAAAAGAAATTCATTTCCTTTCCTTAGGAAATATTCTTTACCAATTTCAAACATCGGTCCTGAAACCTCGATGTATCGGCTTCTGCTACATCGAGGTTTAAGCACCGATTATTGGTGGCAGAACTTCGATATTCCAAAAATTGAGGAGGTCCCCCCCATCTCTTAGTTAGGACTGATTTCACGTCTTTTACTTCTGAATTATTTTAATTTGCAAATTGGCACTAAAAATGACAAATAACCGAATTGGCGACCACTGAAATAAATTTAGTCGCCAGAGTTGTCAATTACTCGCCATCTGGCGAGTAACAGTGCTAATTTGCACCTATACTTGAGACGTGCTGCATCTCTGTAGTACAGAGACGGGTCAATGGGTCAACTATTTCTAGCGGGTCAAACGGGTCGGGGCATAGTGCTCCTGACCCGATTTCGACACGGTTTTATTTCCCGTTTTATTTCTCGAAATGTAAAAAAAAAAAAAAGAAAAAAAATCAAAGAGAAATAAATGCGCACGGTGGAATTTTGTGCTCGATGTTGGTGCCTACGTACCGAAAAAGGATTTGTCATGCAATACGAAGGAAGATTGTCCTCAGAAGAAAAAGTGTCCCTTACCTGTGAGGGGCAATGATGAAAACAAAATTCCCATTTTGGAAACTTTCAACTCTAAAGTGAAAATTGGTATTGCTGTGAAACATTCTGAAGCTTGGTATGTTATCAAGAAAACAACAAAAACTAAAATTGAACATACAACAAGTTACTTAATTCAAAATTTTTGCCTCTTAGCGCCATGAAAATTAGATGGAACATCCTTAACATTACTGCGCAGGGACTTTTTGTCTCTAGCAGATGTGTTTGAAAACATGTGTAAAACAGTTAGATTATGTCTTGCAAATGAGGGACGCCAGTTTCAATACTTCCTAAATGAGTAAATTACACGTTCCTTATTTGATTTCCGTATAACCTAATATGCCCACTGCAGAGGAACTTTTCGAACGCCCTGTATCTATATTTATAGTTCAAAGCAAATTTGTCCGGGCCGTGTTAGTTACAGATTCGGGTCGGTTCCGGGTCCACATTTTTCGACCAGTTTCCAAGTCTGCTGTAGTACGTCACATAATCTCCCTCTTAATTTTTTTTTTTCGATTGAAGCTAAGAAGGGATTTTTCATTAATTCCAGAAGATGTGTGGAACGAACATCACACACTTTTCGAAGAGCCCTTACCCAGTAGATCCATTTTTACGTTGGGGCGCCAGTGTGAAAACAGGAATTTATCGGTGACGCTGATCAAACACACGTCTCCTCGCTCCCGACTGAGTTCTCTAACCGACTACGCTACACCGACGGAATGTATTACTGCAGATTTGTCGTCTTGACACTTGCTTCACCTCTGTAGTACGTAACACATTCTAGTATAAAAAATTTAAATCCAGATTTAAATTTTTGACTAAGGGAAGAATTTGCCCCAATATAATGTAGCAATAATTTCGCTGTTACAAATAAAATTTTTATCTGTGCCTAACGATAACGTAACACGTCAGGAGATAATTATTTATTGATTACATTTTGATCATTGTAAGCGTTAAATAGTGCCAAATATTTTAATTATGGCATATGAAATCGACTAAAATCGACAAATCATATGCATAACGAATCAACTTTTTGATCGGTGTGTTAGATACTTTTAATCGATACGTCCGGTACATCTGTCATCGAACATATCGATGAAACGTTCACTGAAAATTTTTTCGGATTTCAGTTCTCAAAACTTGGCAGGTCTGAATTAGTAACATGCCAAAAGTAAACTCTATTCATTTTACGATCGCAAAGAGGTACTGCGATAAAGTTAGGGATCATCCAAATCCTTTAGTAAGGGAGGACCTTAATTAAAACCTTAAGAACCCTGCAAATAATAAAAGACTAAACAAAGCATTTCTGGAAGACATACCAGAAAGAAATCCCTTAAGAACCTGGCCAAAAAACCGAATTTCTAATTTCTATTCAAAGTTCTGTCGTTTATTTGAGAAAAGATAAAACAAAAGGGGGGGGGGGATGTCGAAATGTCCGAAAGTGCTGAAATTTTTGCTAACTCTACATACAAACTTTGAAATATCTAGTGTCCATGACGTTCGCAAATGCGTTTTTTACGCTTTCCAACCGTAAGTTGAAGAGCGTATATGCTCCAGCTTTGTCCGTCTGTCCGTCAGCACGATAACTCGCGTAACTATATTTCGATTTCAATGAAATTTTAGTATGTGGTAGAGAGCTACCTGGGGACGAACCCTATTGAAAATGGGCGAAATAGGGTCAAAGGTCAGGACATAAGAGCGAGATGCATTTCATTGCCCTTATGCGTCATAACTTGCGTAAAAATGGTTCGATTTCGATGAAATTTCATTATGGGGTAGGGGACCACCTGAGAACGATTCCTATTGAAAATGGGTGAAATGGGATCAAAGGTCAGGACATAGGAGCGGGATCCATTCCATTGCCCTTATACGTTGTAACTTACGTAAAAATGCTTCGATTGAGACAGAACTTTATCATGTTGTTCCGGAAGTATACTTAGCCAGTTCTGTTGAATATCATCGAAATGGGGTCAAAGGTCAGGGCATAGGAGCGATATTTATTCTACAGCCATTATCTTCATAATTTGAGTAATAACTTGAGTAAAGATTTCTGGTATGTTGGAAAGCGTATCATAATCATTGCATTGCATGATTTTACTAACTTGTTGTTTTCGCACAAGGCGAACAACGTTAGCAAAAAAAAAAAAAAAATCAGTGAAAGCAGTTAGTGAAAATTTGGGTGTTTTTCGCGTGGAATCTTTTCGATGTTTATTACTCTTTTTAGGCTCTCCCCTTTCCCTGGCCCTTTCCTGCTTCTTGGAGCCTGTGTTCTCTTCCATCAGTAAAATCAGGTATAATATGTAGGGTAGCTTACAACTTCTGTTCTTAACGGGTAACCGTATTCTCCTAAAATTCTCAATTCTTCCGAACTTTTTCTTTTAGATTCCTTCCTATCAGGACACCCTGTCCCCGCTCCTACTTTTCTAGGTTTTCAGTCTTTCCAAGAAACGCATCGCGTTGCAGGCTGAATAAGGTTACTAAAGTTTGTCTAGGCCGTTTATCATTTCAAAAAAAAAAAAAAAAAAAAAAAATAAAAATAAAAAAAGGGCCCTTTTCAGGGCATTTGAGTGGAAAACTACCTGTTTTTCTCGTAGTTTCGTTTCGTTTTTTTTTCACTCCTTTGGGCTCTCCCTTTTCGTGGCATTTTGCTCTTCTCCGCGTTTGGCTGGTATTGGTTGTTTTTGGAAGTGGTAACAACAGGTAATAATGCATATAGGGCAGATTTGAATTTCACCATCTTAACGGGAAAACGTACACTCCTGAAACTATTTTTTCCGAACTTTTTCTTTTACTCTTTCTTATCAAGGTAACCTGTTCTTGCTTCTATAATTTTCTGTGGTCTTTCCAAGAAACCTAACGAGTTGCAGCTAAAAAGGTTCAAAACCTTCTGAGGATTTCATCGTTTCGTTTCAAAATACAGGGTAATTCAAAAGGATTGCCCCGATTACAAATGACAATAACGTGTTTATGAAGATAACTAGATAGCTGATATCCCTACACAAGAAAGAAGGAAGTTTAGAATTTTATTGGAACCTACTGCTGTGTTGCAATGGTGACTTAGGAAAGTGAGCTGCCCGTGCGTCAAATACAGTTTAAAGAAATGGCGACCGCAGCAGAAAAAGCGTTTTCGAAGGTCTTTTTCAAGGAGTAAGGTCCCCAGATATCCGGATCTTACTCATCGGGACTTCTTTTTGTGGGGGTATGTCAAAAAGACCATGTGTATGTGCCACCTTTGCCAAGAACACTGCAAGAACTAAAGATGCGCGTTCAGCTGGCATTAGTATCAGTGACTACGGACATGCTTCATAATGTATGGCGTGAAATGGAATACCAGATGTTGTCCGCATGACCCAGGGAAGTCACATAGAACATTTATGAGGTATGGAAACAAAATTCTGAACTTCTTTATTGAGCAACAATGTGATCTCTGCATTTATGTTCATAAACCAGGTATTGTCATTTGTAATCGGGGCAATCATTTTGAATTACTCTGTATTTTTATTAGCCCGGGACTACCGCTGAAAAGTTCTTTTTTCCGAGGCTTAAGGTGGTGTATTTTCTCAGATATTCTGCTTGCATTTTTTTTTTAAATACACGCACAGCTGTTGGACTTTACACGTTTTGATGTCTTAGCATTTCCGTTTCTGGAATTGCATCTTCTATGGTATGGAGTACGAGTGTTGTGTGGGGAAGACAGTCTGGGGTAAAAAAGATTGATTACGATTGCCTGCTCTCCGGCGTTGATAAACATTAGGAATGAGAAAAACACATCGCCCGAGGTAAAATGACCAGATCAAAGTAAGTTGGCACTACTGAAATCTCGTTCCAGTTTTTCCGGGACTAAATGGGCAAAAAGTAATTTTCGACCCCTGCAATTTATATGTAAGAAACTGCGCAGTTAACCCGAAGATAAGATGTGTTGGGAAACGTCTTTGCCAACAGATAGTTATGCGTCATAGTCAATACTTTCAGGCAAATTCTCTCCCCCCCCCCGCCCCATCAGTTCTTCTTTTCCAGTGCGTTCATCACAGCTTTTGTACTCGTAATATGCATACAATAATAAACCTCCGCTGAAACAAGTAGTTCGTTGGTTTGTATCTGAATAATCAGCAGCAGTTAATCCTAAAAAGAAATTTAAAATTGGTAAGAGGAGTGCTGCTGAAAATCTTTAGGGGTGTTGACTTTGTTTATTTTTCGGAGGGAGGGGGTCGTGTTGGATGAAAGTAACTTTTCCTATTGAAATATTTAGTAACTTTTCCTATTGAAATATTTAGCCTTTAAATCTAGAATTGAGAATAGGGAATACAGAAATGCGGAACCTTTGAATTTTTTGTAGTTAAGAATAGTTAAAATCTCCTTTTTTTCGAAAATTTCACACGGTTATTTGTGTGCGTGTGCTCTTTTTATTTTTTTATTTCTGATGTGAGTAAGGCGAACGCAATTAATTATTAACCTGGGTTACCGAAACAGTAGACATTGATGTTTTCACAATTCTTGTGCATGCTGAAATGATTCATCTGCAAATTTCGTAGCAGACCCAAATGAAGTTATATGTCCATACGTATTGTCTTTGCAAAGACTTATTACTTTTAAACATATGTTTTAAACAAGAAAAGCTAAAAAGGAAACAAGCATTATGGTAGAGATACTTTATGATGAAACTGAGGATCTCGTGTAAAGGCTAATTACTATTGACAACTGTGCTACACACACACACTCTCTCTCTCTCTCTCTCTCTCTCTCTCTCCCTCCCCTCTCTCTCTTACTCACTCACTCACATTCAGCCAACAAATTGCCCTTTATGTTCAGTTAGGATAACTTTGGCTCATTGTAATGTACTGTCTGTAATTGTTTTGTTATGTTATATGCGGTTTCATTTAGTTGTGTTCAACTGACCTAGACCAATTTTCATTTACTGTGGTGCTCTAATACGAATTGCTATTTTTTACGCTTTCCAACCGTAAGTTGAAGAAGCGTATATGCTCCAGCTTTGTCCGTCTGTCTGTCTGTCCGTCCGTCCGCCCGCCCGCACGATAACTCGCGAAAAAATGGTTCGATTTCGATGAAATTTTAGTATGTGGTAGGGGATCACCTGGGGACGAACCCTATTGAAAATGGACGAAATGGGGGTCAAAGGTCAGGACATAGGAGCGGGATCCATTCATTTGCTTTTATGCGTTATAACTTACGGAACAATGCTTCGTTTGCGACAAAACTTTAGTATGTTGTTCCGGAGGTACACTGAACCGGTTGTGTTGAATAACATCGAAATGAGGTCAAAGGTCAGGGCACAGGAGCGAGATTTATTCCACAGCGATTATCCTCATAACTTGAGTAATGATTTCAGGTATGTTGGAAAGAGTATCATAATCAATGCATTGCGTGATTTTACTAACTTGTCTAGTTTTTTTTTGTTTTTTTTTTCCGGAATTGACAACCACCATCAGCAACTCACAGGGTCTTTGAAGCAAGCAATCGGAATAGGTAGAGCCAATGCCGTAAGACAGACACACGTGCCGTACTCGAACCCGGACCCAACTCGGAAGACTAGTAGTGCAAAATCATAAAAAGAACAAAATGTAAAAAAAAAAAAAAAAAAGTTATAATCTGTCTTCGAGATTTTTTGCTGTTAAACGTACATGAGAACTAATGTAAACAGGAAGCTCTTATCATACGTTGATACGTGCTCTGTTTCATATCTGAAGTGTTCTGCACGAAAGAAGCTAAACATGGCTAGTCCTCGTTTCCACTTTTTTTCTTCACTTTTTTTTTTTCTGTGGTGTGAATCAACCATTCCGTATTATGTTTGATAACAGTAAGGAGCGGTGACAGAACCCACTTGTATCCTCTGCGCGACCCGAAGCATGACCTTAAGTTTTCGTGTGTTATTTAGGGTGTCGATAGAACATGTTTATTTTATTTTTGCTCTGTGAATCACAATCTCATAGTTTTTTTCTTTCCATTCAACATAAAAAAAAAAAAGTCTGGGGGAAAGGGGGGGGGGTCTGAATTTCGACTACGCGCAGAAAAAAAAATAAAGCTAAAAGAAAGGAAGTTCTGAAAATAAAACTGAATGAATTATTTTTGCGATTTTGACTTACACAACTGCTACTGCAAACTCTTACATACCCCGCTACAGGGAACAACTGCATTGCACTTGATAAAATGACACATATTTATAACAGCTGAACTTCAGTTTGTCTGAAACAGAGAACGAGAACGCCCGAATTCTCGGATTGTTTTAAATTCTCTAAGAGGTGTGCATCAAAACTGTAAACTCCTGATTACGGCAGCAAACACCGCCACTTAGCGGAGGAACTGTGCAGAAAAAAAAAGAAATGAAAAATACACTGCCGGAAAGTGAAAAAAAAAAAAAAAAAACCACCCAGAAGGAATGCCTGTAGAAGCGTCATATTATTATACGTTAATTGTTAAGGGCAGCAGAAACTGTGATCCAAGTTGTAATGTCATTTGATGAAATAATGACTCCATTTCGGACGACAACATGAAGTGTTCTGCCACGGAGAAGACCTGTGGTTCGATCCCAGGAGGTACGAAAGCTCGAACCACTAAATATCCGCCGTGCGTCGGTGCGTCGGATGGGCACATTAAGCAGTCGGGCCTCGGGTATTGGCCCCCGGCAATAAATAAGGGCGTCTTCCACCCCCTTTCTGCCTCGCTTCCTTGTCACTTTCCTATCGGGCACTCTAGCCCAAATCTCTTAGCTTCCTATTTCTAAGGATTGTTTAAGACCTGGGGTCAGACACTCCCTTCCTAAAATCCTCTACATCTGATCTGATCTGAACGAAGTCATTCGTCTGGTGCCGTGTTGTTCAGTGCTCGTTGAAGAAACTACCATGCCTGGAAGACGCAAGCGCGCAACATTTGTTCAGTTATGGAGCGAGGCCGTATAGCGGGTCTGCGTGAAGGAGTTTGGTCCTTCCGTCAAAGTGCGGACCGAATGGGACGAGAGGTATCGGCCGTGGTAATATGGTGGTGTCGGTGGGCAGAGGGGCATTTGAGCAGTTCAGACTATCGATGCAAGGTCCTGAGTTTCGAACCTGGGCTGATCTTTCAGAGATGGAGTGATTTACTAACAATCGCTGAATATCCGCCGTGTATCGGACGAGCACGTTAAGTGACGGCCCCCAGGCTGGACCCACTAGTTAAATGGGTATCCTTTCCTATGCCCCCCCCCCCTCTGAAATTCTCTCACCCATCTATGTGCAATATCGTACTTGTACGGTGGCGCCATCTACTGTACTCTAATCTCACTACAAACTGTTCTGTCAAAGTCGCTAGACTTGCTCTCATTCCTACCGTTTCTGCGTCCTGCCCAAAAGGCGATCTCGCTGTAGGTGGCTGGGACCTAAACTCTACTCACTGTGGACGGAAGTCCTACAAGAAAATGACAAATACTGTAAGAGGGGCATTCGCACACCCGCAGACGTGGTTCCGGGCAACACAGAGTTACGGACGCACGAGAGGATCTGTGCATCAGAAGAGCGGCGTTGGCAGAGCGGACGGCTACGGCCTCACGAATTCAATCCTCTGTCATACCAAGGTTTCAAAATCGCTTTATTCTAATTTATCATAAGAAAACATAAGATTGAGACTTACAGTATTGGGCGTCTCACTGGGAAATAATACAAAACTGTTAAAACATGATGGTATATACACTGCAATGACAATGGGGATGAATAACAAATGCTGCAAGCAAAGCTTATTGAATAAAAATTGCAGAAGTGACAGAAAGAAACACATCGTGTCACATGACATTGGCTGGGCATGATTTACAGGATAACACAGGCGAAACAATAGTACACAATTAGAAAAAGAACAGCACAAACACCGCCGTGAAGGTAAAACATTACATATGATGAGATAAAAACACAGCGTGCACAATTGTGCAAGTTATTTAACGAGGGCACCAAGCAACATAATACAGGCGGGGTGAAAGTAAGTAATGTACACGAGTAAGCATGAAAATACACTGAGATGGCATTAGCATTCACAATTCAACGGTACCAAGGGTGGCTACCAGAACGATATCGAATCGTTTGTTGCAAGCAGGACTACGATCACGCGTGCCGCTGGCACGGTTCCCATTGACTCCTGATGGTCATCGTCGAGCACGTTTGCAGTGGTGTCAAGAACGAGTGCATTGCAGGAAAGAATGGCGGTCAGTGGTCTTCAGTGATGAAAGGCGATTATGCTTGGGAGCCTCTGACAGTCGTGTACTCATCCGAAGGCGACAAGGTGAGCAGCTTCTGCCATCGTGCATCCTCCAACGACTCGCATGCCCCACGCCAGGCGACATGGTGTGGGGAGGCATTAGCTATCACTCTCGAACGAGTCTGGTGTTTGTACAGGGTACACTGAATAGCAGTACGCACGTCAGCGACATCGTGCAGCCGGCCGTCCTGCCATTTTTGAGTGCGATACCTGATGCGATATTGCAGCAGGATTGTTGCAGCGCTCGTGAGCGAGCGTGCACCTTTTTCCTGTATTGGAAGTTGAGAATTAATCGGAGAAGCGAAAAAGAAATGCGATTTTAAAAAATTAATCAAATGAATGGGAGAGATTTTGGGGAGCTGGTGTAAGAATTAATAAAATTAAGATTTTATAAACTTCACGCTCCTCAGGTGCTCTACATTTCGCGATTTAATTTCCCCTTAGATTTTCTTCCGTGGATTCGCGCCTAGGAAGGTCGGGAAAGTACCGCTCTCCCCCCCCCCTCTCTCCGAGTCGAAGGGCTTCCAGTCGGCAGCTTGCTGTGGCGTGGGACCGCGGGGCATTCCTTCCCTATCTGCTACGAGCCAGCAATACTGGGCAAGGTGAAGTAATTCTACAAGAGTATGGCGGGTAGACATTTTATTGGAGCTCGGCGCCGGTCGTCTTGAGAATTGCTGCGCCAAGTCTGGTAGAAAGAATAGCATGGCGACAGGCAAAGGAAAACCATAGCAGTTTTATGGTAGGAAAATTTACGACCCAGAAGATCCACGGGCACGGAATTTCCTAGAATTCAAGGGCGGACGCAGATTTTGGACGGGGCGAAGGACGGCACGTCAGAGTATTGGCGGGAAACCCAGAGAAAATCAGATCGGGAAATGATAATTGTTTGACCAATCTGTAAATTGGTGGGAGGATCCGGGAAGAACAATTTTTCGTAAGACTGGAAGAGGAGCGACAAAAAATAAAATATAGTATGGTGAAAAAGTTGAAGAACTACCGATACGAGGATCGGAGCATTGAGGAAATCGAAATGATACGAGAAGGCAGTATCACCGCCTCGCTCTCGCTGATGATTTAGCCTAGTATCCCCGAGGACCGAGAGCATGTGCCCTAATTAGAAAGATTTCTGCCGTAGTGAAAAGTTAGTAGTGGGACTTCGAGATTATTGAAGAGACGAGTGCAGTTCACTAAACAAATGTGTTGCATCCAGGAAAGGAATCTGCATGGAAACTTCGGAAAGAGAATGGAATGCCAGCCCTTATCGTGGGATAGAAGGTAGGACATTTCCGACCATAGCGGTTTCCTCTCTTTTTATATATTTCGTATGTTGAACCGAAAATTAGAGAAGAGCATAGCAGAACCTAAGTCAGGGTTGAAAATAAACCAGCTCTAAATTAATGCTGAGAAAAGTAGGGCAGAAATAGAAGAAATGAAAGGGTTGAGTAAAGTAAATACATTGATCAGAGCAGGAAATTGTGTAGGATAGGAATTATTTTAAATAAATTATGTTTCGAAATTTTTCAGATTTATATTAAATTAAAATGAGAAATTAAAGTTAACCTTTAAATAAATAATTTTGATAAAAGGGTCTTCAAGCATATTCTATGACTGAGTGTACTTTTTTAAATTTCAAGCCTTCATCAGGCAAAATAAACATATTTTATTTTCATGTTATTATGAGTCGGCTAAATTTCATTTGAGTGTACAGTTTTGTAAAGTAAAAATGTTAATCACGATTGAGAGTTGGATGTGTGAGTAAATGATTTGGAATGAATGTTCAGAAATGTCCTCCAGTTCAATGCTGAGTAACTTACACATCAGTGCTAGTAAAAATTCAAAATTTGTAAGTTAACAAAATATTCGCGAGAAATGAAAAGCTAGACGATTACTTTTAAACATTCCGGCACTCAGCGGACCCCGATACACGGAACGTCGGCTGGGTGAAACACAACACCCATCCTCGAATAGCGAGCCTGTGTTTTCTCTAATACTGGGAAAACATAGGTTTTGAAATTCGAGTGATTACCCTTAATGCCAATAGTTATCTCCAGTGCACACAACAGCAGGCATTGGAGGCCGATATCAGGATGACGCCAGCCCACACTCCTCCCGGGCAACTCAACATGCTCTTTAGGCTGTGCCTCAAGTCCCTTACCAACACGCTTTCCGGACTTGTCTCCAATCGAGCATGTCTGAGACTGAATCAGACAAAGACTTCCGCCGACCCTGACAGGCAGTAACCATCTGTAAATTACGCGACTAAGTTGAAAGCGCATGGAATGCTATCCCCCAGCGTGATATCCAGCATTTGTAGGACCGATTGCATGGCAGATTGGAACCTTGTATTGCTGCTGGAGAGGAGGTGCAACACCTTATTAAAATGGGCCTTCTGTACACTGTAATATGTATTAAAAGGTAAAATGAAAATTGAAGCACTTCACACATGATCACTTTCCACGGAAAAGGTTGTATCAGAAATATTCTTCATGAATTCACGAAAGGAATAGCGGAAAGTGGCTAGTGAATTTCAGAAAATTTTTTTACAGCGCACGCGTGACGTATGTTGCCTTTTCACTGAAGTAAAGTTTTGCAGCTTCTCGTTGTTTTCCATACTGAACTTTACGTCTGAACTCATATGAGTTTTTCACTTTTTATACTCATCTAAATACAGAGATCATACACCTAAAACGTGTTACTGCTTAGGCTCCCTGATTTTTGCTTCGCTTGTGAATGTGTTGTATTCTATGTTGTAAAGTCTTTGTAAGTGGATTTGGTATTATATGCAAATAGTTCTGTAATAAGACTATGGTTGTAGTTGTATTAAAGTCTTCGACTGTGCTATTTCATGAATAAAAAAAAAAACCAGTAACATCGATTATCTACCTTAAAGTTACATCTGTTTTACCTTAGTGTGCTTTCAAACTAGAGTTTATCATCCAAGACTCGTTTTGATCATTTGGGAAACGAAAATGCATTAAAGATGTGTAATGAGGAGAAACGTGATGTTATAGTAAGGTGGCGACTAATTTTTGAGGTAGTTTGATCATTTTTTTCTCTCTTTAACGAACACCGTGAGCAACTCAATGGGCTATAAGCTGTTGCCCGTACTTTCCCTAATTTAAGGTCAGTGGTTCTAGAGAAAATAGAAAGCCAGTGGGGTAAACAAACACAACATCCATGCCTCACCGGGACTGGAACGCTACCCATCTCGGACAAATGTTCAAAAGTCAGCGCTCGGATCATTGCGCCACTGGGGAGGCTTAGCCGTTTTAATAGAGAGGGGAGGGGGAGAGCTAACTTGGAGCATTTATTTCGCCGTAATAGCAGAAAAGATAGGTACAGAAAGGCAGAAGAAATCATGGGAGGAACAGATTCAAAAATGTTTTCAAAAGAAAAAGATAACGCGTGCGAAGTACAAAAGGTTTCGCGTAAGACGTGTACGCGATGGATGTCAGTGAAACTCGAGTTGTGCGCCAAGTTCGCTGTTAATGGAGACTTTACTTCGATCAATAATAAAAGAAGTCTGGTATCATCGGCAGTTTTGTTTCGGCAGATGATCCTGCAGCGTGGAGCTCACCTCTGAATCTCAATGATCGACTTAGCGATATGTATACATGAAAAAGACCACATGGGAAATGTGTGGATGAAATTCGAAAACTTGCTGGAGTGACGTGGAAGGGAATTGCTCAACACAGAGTTGTGGAAGAGTCTTGAGAAGACCTGCAATCTAGCACGGGCAGGTCTTCTCAAGACTCTTCCCAAGGCTCTGTCTCAACCGAGCCTTGGGGAAAATTTTCATCAGAAAAGACGCTGAAAACTATGGTGATAATGTGTAGGATGCAAAAACAATTTTGCACATCGTATGGATGATGCGGAGTATCTTATCTACAGGGATGCTAAAAATTGAGTTTCCAGCATCGTGATAAGCAAACAGTTCCACTCATTTTCCTTAACGCTGGCTCGCCGTAGTTCTTTCACGAAGCCGCTTAAGCAGTGTGTAACCACACCATGTAGAGCTGCCGTTGCATTGTTTTCAAGTTGGGTCGTAGGGACACACATATTTTTAAAAAGTGGATACTTTATAAGATATTCTGGGTCCTTTTGAAAAATAAAAAAATCAACAGATAATGAATATTCACACTTACATAAAGCAAATGAAAAATAAATGTAATGTACATTGTTCGATACTTTAATTTATGCTCTTTGAAAGCAATCTTTAAAAAACAATCAAGTACTCACAAAATTAAATTTTGTCATTTTCAACTACATTTTATCATAATGGATCAACTACATTTTATCATAATGGAACTACCGAAAGACAATGCATTTTAGGTCAGCACAGAACACCAGAGCGGGTTTTTACGCTTTTCAACCGTAGGTTGAAGAAGCGTAATGCGCCAACTTTGTTCGTCTGCAAGATAACTCACGTAAAAATGGTTCGATTTTGATGAAAGTTTAGTATGTGGTAGTGGACAACCTGAGGACGAACCCTATTGAAAATGGGCGAAATGGGGTCAAAGGCCAGGACATAGGGGCGGGATCCATTCCATTGCTCCTATGCGTCATAACTTACGTAAAAATGCTTCTATTGCGACAAAACTTTATCATGTTGTTCCGGAGGTATACTGAATCGGTTCGGTTGAATATAATCGAAATGGGATCAAAGGTCAGGGCACAGGAGCGAGATTTATTCCAAAGCCATTATTCTCATAACTTGAGTAATGATTTCTGGTATGATGGAAAGCGAATTATAATCAATGGAAAGAAATAGAACGAGTTTTAGTGATTTATTATGAAATAACTTTTTTGATCATCTATATATTTAAATGTTATATATACCTCTAAGCCAATTAATTTTTGTTTTAATTTTTAATGTTTTACGAGTTACTCGAAGAAATATAATTGTTAGGAGGTATTTTAAATACCGTTTTCCCACAATGCCACGTTTGGGAAGGGAAGGTATTAATTAATCTGGACCTGCTATCCCAAACACCTTCAAATTTTTCCATTTGTTATTATTTTTCTCTTAGGTGACTTAAATTGTGATTCTTCGCGAGATGACAGCTCATTTTCTACATGTTGGCTCGAAAAAAATAGTTTTAATATTGGCCATATTTAAATTTGATCAGAGAGATCATAAGTGGGGTAGATACGTGCCTTCTGATACTCCACAGGCACTACTTTGCCCACTGGGAAGCTTAATAATATTTTTACATTTCGCTTAATATCTTTCATTCCTACCCGTCTTTAGTAAAAAAAGATGGTTCTTATGTTATCGGTTTGTCCGTCTGTGGACACCATATCTCTGCAACTATTAGTCCGATTTCAAAAATTATATTTGCATTGGGAAGAAGCTTGAAATATGCGAATGATGATCCTTCATTTCGTTTTTTTTTTTTTTTTTTAATGTACAATTTCGCCGCTAGAGGGCGTAAATGCAGATATCGAATTCAAAATACATTTTATTCCATATATTTGCTTCTAAACATACGATTGAAAAAAATTCTTTTACCTTTCAATTCCATGTATGTCTAAGAGTATTTTAGGTATAGTCCCGTTTTAAAGTTATGCATAGATTCTCCGCTAGGGGGCGTAAAACTAAATTGCGTTTCCCCCGATATTTCTACTTCTAAAGCTCTGATTTGAATTTTTTTTTTCAGCGGGTACAGCTCTTAATGGGAAATATTTTGCATATAATTTCAAATATTTGGTAAAGAATGGTTTGGCCACAAGGGGGCATAAGTGTGTTAATTTCTCCTTCTGAAGTATTTGCCACAAAATCTAAGCGTCTAAATTTTCGATTGAAAAAAATCGTTCGTGTACCAAATGCCACTCACGTCAATAAACCTTTTCGGAATATTTTCTTCATAAAATAATGCATGGTTTCTCCGGCAGGGGGCGTAGATATGTATCTTATTTTTTGTCAATATCTCTACTTTTAATAGTCGGATTTGAAAAATTCCTTTTTTGTTGGATAGCGTTTCGGGTCCGAAACATTTTTTTCGTATAATTTCAAAATTTTCAAGTAATTCAGAGTTTCCACTAGGGGGCGTTAAGGTAAATTGCGTTTTCCCCGATATTTCTGCTTAAACTCCGATTTGAAAAATTATTCCTTTATCGCATACAGCTCCTGATGGGAAATGTTTTTCATATAATTTCTGATATTTGGTAAAGAATGGTTTGGCCACCAGGGGCGTGTTAATTTCTGCTTCTGATGTATTTTCAATAAAATCTGAGCTCCTGGAAACTCGATTGAAAAAATTATTTCCTGTACCGATACAGCTCACATCGAAAAACCTTTTGAAAATACCTTCTTCTTAAAATGATGTACGTCTTTCCCGCTAGGGAGCGTCGATGCATATCTTGTATTTTTCTCGATATATCTGCTTCTAAGAGTCCGATTCGAAGAATTTTTTCTTTGTTGAAAAACGTTTCCGCTGCAAAATGTTATTTATATAATTTCAAATTTTTCTTAACACACAAGTTTTCAACCAGAGAGCGTAAGTTCACGATGCCGTTTGCAGCAATATCTGCAGCATTAAAAACTCAATTGGAAAACTTTTCTTCGGTCAAATACTTCTGTTTTCCGTACTGGTTCCATTGATTTTAGTTGGCTTTGATAAATTTAATTCGCGTCAGAATGGATTCAAAAGACGTGCTCATTACACCCGAAAATTCGGTGTCATCTTTCTTGTTGTTTGCTTAAAAAAAAAGATACAAACCTGAGCAATCGGCGTCATTTTTCTTATTTAGGATTCATTTTTCATTCAGACGAAACTGCGGAGGAAAGAAAAGGAAATTCTAATACTTTAGTGAGAGGGACCTGGAAGTTTAATATATTTGATGACGAATACTAAAAACAGAAGGAATATTATGAAGATATTTTATCCTTCTGTTTGAAATATGTCGATGGAGAAGGCTTTCGTTTCTTCTTAGAACAGCAACATCGGCAGATTAGTCTAGGCGTAGGCAAAGCTTAGCAGGCCACATTTATCATTACCAAAACAAGTTGCGCCTTTTGATTCTTTTATGCGTTAGTTTCATCTAATAATACTTCATAGATCCCCTCCTCCTCCCTTTATGTTTGCTCGATTGAAGCTCTGTGGCTGCTGTGATATTTTGAGGCATTTTAACGTACTTGTTGTGGATACGTTTTTAGTTAAACCCTTGAAAAATGGCATATTTCTCTATCGTGCTTCATCAGACGTCCTAAAGCGATATTTCTTCGCAGTCAAAGTGTGTTTAAACAGCCAGGTGATTTATAACTCCCTGAAAATGTGCATCTAGTATATTGTACGGTTTCATCTTCTGCCTGCTGTATTTTTGGGATCGTAATTTGTTCACCTTCTCATCTCTGAAAATAAATATTCGTGCTTGTCAGCGGCAGCTATTCACGACTGTTTGTGTTATTTTTAAATCGGTAGTTGTAAATTTCCTTTTCCACACACAGGTGCTGTTGATCCTTCTTTCTGCACATGCGCAGTGCCGTCAAAAGTTGAGCACGAAACCCTAAACTGGAGATGCCAAACGAAGCAGTCAAGACTCATGAAATATTCACGGTGCTGCTGTCTTAAAGCATGTAACTGTCAAAACACGTGTCGGATGATGATGCACGCAGAGGGGAATGAGAAAAATCTGGACTTCGTAGAGGAGTGCCGTCCATCGACGGCTACCAGTATAAAGCTGAATGTCGTCGTCTTTTGTGTCGCAAAGAATACGTGTACAAGGTTCAAACGATTGTGACTTGTCATTCATGGAAGTAGCGCAGTTCTTGAGTGCCAGCGACTCCATGATCTCAGAGATCTGGAATTAATTACAAAAGAACCGCCGGAGAACTGTTCAGGGTCTGCTCTGCTAACCAAGTGGCTAACAGTGCTGTGTTCAGGCTCAATTTTAAGATCCCGAGCCCAAAAACTATGACTGACCTGTTTAGGCATAAAAAAAAAGAAAAAAATGTACAGTAGTGGCCAAAATTGTGGAAACCTTTTGGAAAAAGAGTAGTTTTAAGGTTAGATGGCTCATAACACCACTTTTTTTTTAGTAATACCATAATATTATATATCAATGAAAAGATAATTTCATCAAGAATGTAATGCAATAATGTTTGTTCAAGTATCTGCATTCTATGAAAAGTTATGGCCAAATAACCAGAATACTTGTTGTGGATACGTTTTTAGTTAAACCCTTGAAAAATGGCATATTTCTCTATCGTGCTTCATCAGACGTCCTAAAGCGATATTTCTTCGCAGTCAAAGTGTGTTTAAACAGCCAGGTGATTTATAACTCCCTGAAAATGTGCATCTAGTATATTGTACGGTTTCATCTTCTGCCTGCTGTATTTTTGGGATCGTAATTTGTTCACCTTCTCATCTCTGAAAATAAATATTCGTGCTTGTCAGCGGCAGCTATTCACGACTGTTTGTGTTATTTTTAAATCGGTAGTTGTAAATTTCCTTTTCCACACACAGGTGCTGTTGATCCTTCTTTCTGCACATGCGCAGTGCCGTCAAAAGTTGAGCACGAAACCCTAAACTGGAGATGCCAAACGAAGCAGTCAAGACTCATGAAATATTCACGGTGCTGCTGTCTTAAAGCATGTAACTGTCAAAACACGTGTCGGATGATGATGCACGCAGAGGGGAATGAGAAAAATCTGGACTTCGTAGAGGAGTGCCGTCCATCGACGGCTACCAGTATAAAGCTGAATGTCGTCGTCTTTTGTGTCGCAAAGAATACGTGTACAAGGTTCAAACGATTGTGACTTGTCATTCATGGAAGTAGCGCAGTTCTTGAGTGCCAGCGACTCCATGATCTCAGAGATCTGGAATTAATTACAAAAGAACCGCCGGAGAACTGTTCAGGGTCTGCTCTGCTAACCAAGTGGCTAACAGTGCTGTGTTCAGGCTCAATTTTAAGATCCCGAGCCCAAAAACTATGACTGACCTGTTTAGGCATAAAAAAAAAAAGAAAAAAATGTACAGTAGTGGCCAAAATTGTGGAAACCTTTTGGAAAAAGAGTAGTTTTAAGGTTAGATGGCTCATAACACCACTTTTTTTTTAGTAATACCATAATATTATATATCAATGAAAAGATAATTTCATCAAGAATGTAATGCAATAATGTTTGTTCAAGTATCTGCATTCTATGAAAAGTTATGGCCAAATAACCAGAAAAAGGAATTACAACTTGCTTAGGTTGATATGAAGTAGCTTCCCTTCATTTGAATGTAGCCAATGAGCCATGAGTGTTTAGAGAGCCAGTCATGTGTCATCTTGTTTTGGCAACGAGCCAATCAGGTCACATTAGGATTCAGCTATTGATGTCATGTGTTGGAGCTGAGAGGAGGACATTTGTCATCATGTTATGTGATTGCTATCAAGTTTTTTTTTTTTTTTTTTTTTTGTTCTTTCATTTAGTGAGCTTGTAAAACGTAATAAAATTAAAGAAATGGCACAAAGAGTTGACTGGTCACCCAGAAAGCGACGTAAAAAAATAGTACTATTAAGAGAACAAGGCTTTAGTTGTGAAGAAATTAGAAGAAAAATTGGTGGAAACTTAACCAAAGGTGGCATTTCTAAATTTTTGAAGAGGTAGAAGGAGACTCAGTCACTACAAAACCAGACTGGTAAAGGCAGAAAAAAGTGCACAACAGAAAGTGATGATAGAAGACTTAAGAGACTGTGCCTAGGTGACAGAAGAAAATCATCTCGGTGTATACAAGATGAAATGGCGCAATGCAATGTGAAGTTGAGTGCAAGGACTTTTCGCGCAGACTGCAGGAATTTGGTCTAAAAGCTAGAATTCCACGAAAAAAGCCATTTTTATCTCTCAAATAAAGGTTGAAAAGATTAAATAAATTGGGCTAAAACCCATGTTAACTGGACAGCGGAACAATGGGACAGTGTTATTTGGAGTGATGAGACCAAAATATCTTTGTTTGGTAGTGATGGCATAAAATATGTAAGGAGAAGAATCGGAGAAGATTTGCATCCTGATTGCATTACATGAACCGTGAAACACCCAGTTAGTGTTATGATCTAGGGTTGTATGACATTAAAAGGTGTGGGCAGACTTTCCGTGATTAATGGGAATATAAATGGCCAAAGCCGTGGTGGCGCAATGGTCTAAGGCGCTGGCCTCTGATCATTCGTCTGTAAGGGGTCTGGGTTCGAATTCCGGTCAGGCATGGATGTTGTGTTTGTCTTACGGCACTGGCTCTCTCCCTTCCCTGGAACCAGTGACCCTAAATTAGGGACGGGCGACTGCTTATAGCCCATTGAGTTGCTCACGGTGGTCGTTAATCCTCCAATCAAAAAAAAAAAAAAAAAAAAAAAAAAAAAAAAAAAAAAAGGCCAAAAATACATTAATGAAATACTTGAGCCCAAACTGAAGCCTTCCGCACGTGATCTTTTCCAAGTTAATGAAGCATTTATATTTCAACAGGATTCAGCTCCACGTCATGGTGCTGCTGTGTGCAAAAAGTGGTTTCAAGATAATCATATTCCACTGCTGGAATGGCCTGGGAAATCCCAGACCTTAACCCCATCGAAAATCTATGGGGCCGACTAAAGAAACTTGTTAGTCAGAAGCATCCCAGCAATAAAACCCAATGAATAGGAGCAATGATTCAATCTTGGTGTCACATTATGACAGCTGCAGAATTAAACAACGTGGTTCACTCCATGGGAAGGCGTTGTAATTCCGTAATTAACGCTAAAGGTTACCGAAGTATTAACTCACATGGTGAAAAATTTTGTATATCTCATTTCTTCTATGTGTTTCATTTTCTTCTTTATAACTGCTGTTCTAATACAAAATCCTTCATAAAAGTTATTGCCTTACATTCTTGATGAAATTATCTTTCCATTGATATATAATTTTCTGATATTACTCTAAAAAAGTGGTGTTATGAGCCATCAAACCTCAAAAATGCACTATTTCCAAAAGGTTTCCACAATTTTGGCCACTACTGTATAATGTCCTTTTCTAGACTTCCACTGTCTCCTCCTGCTGTTAACTGACGTGTTTTTCAACTGCAGAGTGAAAAAGTCCGAGACCTCTATCTGTTTCTATAGTATTACTGCACGATTTTCTTTGACCGTTCGTTTTCTTCTGAAATAATTTGGGGGCCCGGATGTCCGGAAAGATCGGGCGGCGCAATAATCTACGTACGTTGCTCAATAGAATTAATAGGTAGCTACCGCGTAGATGTAGGCAGTAACATTTTATTGGCATTCTATCTACTATCTATGCTTATCGAAGAAACTTTTCCTCCTCGACAGAAATCCACTCATGCTTGGTCTATGGCATTTGCTGCCCAAGCTCGGAATAAATAGCTCTCCCGAGATCTAACTCTCAGCCCAGACTCAGTTCCCAAACTACTCTCTTCACCAACTAGAAAGTGTAAGAAAAGTCTCGTGTGCTAAATCGTACAAAATCACTTTTGAGAAAACAAAGAAGAAAATTTTCTTTCTGTTTAGAATCCGAGCCCCAACCGCAATAAATATACAGCCCGAGCCCGTTTCGGGCTGAGCTTTCGGTCTCGAGCTCAGCTTGTCTCCGCACTGGTGGCCAGAGGGATATACACTATATTGACAAAAGTCACCCTTTCAAAAGCAAATGAACGGATCTGCTGCGTTGTTAAGATGCGTGGTACTGCTGCAAACGGTATGAAAACAAGCCTGCAGCTGACCGCGATCGTATCGCACTGTGAGGTTGAGTGAAAATGTCGCTGCGGGAGAGAACTGACTTTGAGAAAGGAAAGATTGTTGAGTGTTATATTAGTGGGTTGTCCATAAGGGAAACTGAGAGGCGTTTAAACATACCCGAGTCAACTGTTTTGGATGTACTGAATTAGTGGAAGACACATGGAGTGCCTGAAGCAGCAAAACGTACCGGCAGACCAAAGAAAATCAGTGATAGAGGACGTCGAAGCCTCAGGAGAGTCGTTACAGCTAATCGACGGAGTACTGCACAAGACCTCAGTGTACAGGTGAGTAAAAATGCTGGAACCTTGGTATGTACACGTACCATTCGCAGAGAACTTCATTCCATGAGTTACCGTGGTCGTGCGGCTGCAGGCTCCTAAGCTTTTCATCTCCACTCGGTATGCTACTCGTCGTTTAGCATTTATCGTGGACCGTAGATCAATGGAAAGGGTTCTATGGACTGATGAATCGAGATGCACGATCCATTAGTCTGATGGCCGTGTGTAGGGATGGCGGCAGCCGGGAGAATGCTATTTACCACAGTGTACTGTCCCTACGGTCAAGTTTGGAGCTGGCAGTGTGGGGGTGGTTTTGGTGGTATGGTCTCGGCCTATTAGTTGTCGTGGACAAACCTGTTAACTAGCACGTCTACCTCGGTATTCTGGAGAATTATGCCCTACCATCGCTGTGGCAATACTATGGAACCGAGCCTTGTTGGCACCAGCAGGATAATGCACCGAGCCATAAAGCAAGGACTATTACGGCGTGGTTTGACGATAATTCCGTATCGTGTGTGGACTGGTCAGCAAAGAGCCCTGATCTTAATCCCATAGAGCGTCTATGGGCTGAATTAGAGTGCCGCATAATAAGTTTGGAACCAAGGCCTACTACTAAGCAACAGTTAGCGGCAGCATTATGTACTGAATGGAAGCTCATACGGCAGTGTCCCAAAACCTTGTCGAAAGCATGTCTCGAAGGGTCAGTGCATGCAATAAGGCTAAAGGTGGACCGACACCGTACTAATGTATGTCAATAAATGCTATGTTTTGTTTCTCTTCTAGGTGTCCGGTGACTTTGGTCAATATAGTGTATTTCTGACTGGTCGTCCAAGTTCTGCCGAGGTTGGAGCGCCCTATGGGGCATGGCTAATATATGCTGTCCCGATAGCGCAGTGGTCTAAGCGCTGGCTTATGACCATTCGTCTGAGATGGGTCCGGGTTCGAATCCCGGTAAGGCATGGATGTTGCGTTTCTCTTACCGCACTGGCTCTCTCCCTTCCATGGAACCAGAGGTCCTAAATTAGGGACGGGTGACTACTTATATCCCATCAAGTTGCGCACCGTGGTCGTTAAACCTTCAAATAATAATAATAAAAAAATTTGCGGATGTGCTTGTTTCACGGTAGTCTCTCTCTCGCTTCCCTAGAACTAGTTGCTTTTAGTTAGGGACGGCAAACTGCTTATGTCCCTTGGAGTTGCTCGTGTTGATCGTTAAACCTCGAAAGCATGGCAACAACTACTGAATGAGAAACCTTTGTTCAACGCTAGGTTGTGGACTTCCTTTAGCCCGAATTGCAGCACGTATGCTGTTTGGCATGGATTTAACAAGGTGTTGGAGTTCATCTATGTCTACAGCCTACCAGGCGTCCACCAGACAGTCTTTACTGGCTCGGATTTAGCAAAAGAGGACTTGACTCCCGGATCTGTTTTTCTATCATATCCGTAAATTCACAATGGGGTTTAACTCCGGGCTTTGTGATGGTCAGGGAAGATGGTGGGGGCTGCTGTCATGCCCTTTAAACACATCTTGCGCGATGGACAGTATCATAGTCGTCCATGAAACAGGGATCATCTGCTGGACAAAAAGTAAACTAAAGAATGGACTTGATGGGCAGCTATAGTCAGATAATCCTTGGAGGACACCCGACCTTTCACCTGGAATATTCAGATAATCCTTGGAGGACGCCCGACCCTTCAGCAATATCAGGGGACCCGTTCCATACCAACAGAACATGCACCACACTACGACACCGACTCCAGAACCTTAGTTGTGTTTGAAGGCATGCTGGGTCCATTGCTTCATGTAGCTTCCGCCAAACTATCTACTTACCGTCGGAACAGGATGTACCGCGACTCGTCGGACCACATGACTTCTCGGTGTTCCTGACAACCAGTGTAGACGAATTTTGCAGTCCTTCGCAGAAATCAGTGGTTTCCATACAAGCAAGCGACTACCAACCGATCTTCTTCAATTCTCTGCCCATAGTTCTGTAATAGTGGTAAATGTAAACCTTTAATAATAACTGTAATGGAACAGGAATGTTAATTTTATGAATTTTAATGTCCTGCAAATACTTAGAAACTCTTAATGGTTAATGCTTTATGTTAATATGTAAGTAATTAAGAACCTTGCATTTTAAGAATATTTTAAAAATTAAAATCGTGGGAAAATTCCCAAGGATGAATGTTCTACTTGCGGAGCCAGCAAGTCTCCTAAAATAATTAGTGTCGGCTAACTTCCTTGAGAATATAACGCACCCGACGCAGTCGTGTTCCGGTATCTACAATAGAAGACTGTTTTTTTTTTTTTTTGTTTTTAAGGGAAATTCAAGAGAAAGTAGCCTACTTCCGTTCTTTCCGTTACTTATAGACTTCAGACGTGCGGTCAGCGCCAGATGTAAGAGTTCGGAGGTTAGTCGTTTAAGACAATGAGAGAGGGATTTCGGAAAACAGAGGAAGATGACATGTTTGGCGGCAGTAACTGAGTGGAGAGAGAGGTGGAGGTGATTTGAAGTAGGACTTTTGAGGAGTGGCGATTGTCTTATCGCGTACGAAAAGTCATGGAGGAAGCAGGCAGTAACGGACGATGGGCTTGAGGCCAGCCGAAAACTCAAGCTATAATCACGGGTGACCCGGATTTATCACGAATTAAACCTATATACCAAAATAAAGGATTTCATCTCAGACATCCAAATCGCGTTTATTCAGTTATCATTACTTCTCTTATGATGTCTACGGTGCTTTCCGAACCCTGCGACTTCTGATTTAGCGACATCACGGTACATGAAATAAAGAGCAAAACAGCACTGTGACAGTTCGCTGAGATGTGGATTGGAAGCATCTTTCATTGAATGCTTCGGCCAATTGCTGCATACAGGAAGTCCTGTTTCTCCGTACTAGCCTCCTCAAACGAAGGCGATCTCGTTCCTGACGGACTGTCATCGCGCCACAGTTACGCCTCTTACACAACCAATGTGGATTGTTATTTTCTACTGAATAAAGATCCGGGATATCTCATCCTTTAAGAAACCAGTCAGCTCCGCTGTTTTTCAAAATCGTCGCAGACTGGTACCCACAACAACCCTTTATCGAACTCCGAAAGATCCTTTGTTTATTCTTCTATGAACAGCAGTGCGGGCGAGCAGCAAGCAATCTTAAATAGTTGATCCACAACAACCCTTTATCGCAGTCCGAAAGATCATTTGTTTATTCTTCTATGAACAGCAATACGGGTTAGCAGCAATCAATCTTAAATAGTTGATCAACAACAACCTTTCATCGAACTCCGAAAGATCCTTTGTTTATTCTTCTATGAACAGCACTACGGGCGAGTAGCAAGCAATCTTAAATAGTTGCCTAGATCAGATGGTGACGCACGTGACCACGTATTTTACATATACGCCGTGTAAGCGACGGTTACGTACATCTACATGAAGATTCCTAATTCAGTGGCCAGTGTGTGTACTTCATGTTCTCCAAGAGTGACAACAACAACTACTTCATGTCGTCCAAGAATGACAACTAATTACTTCATGTCGTCCAAGAGAGGCAGTAACTGTTTCATGTCATTATAAGAGTGACAACTACTTCATGTCGTCCAAGAATGACAACTAATTACTTCATGTCGTCCAAGAGAGGCAGTAACTGTTTCATGTCATTATAAGAGTGACAACTACTACTACTACATGTAGTCCAAGAATGACAAGCAAATATTTTGTCGTCCAAGCGTGTCACGACTGCCATTTCATGTCGTCCAAAAGTGACACGACTGCTATTTCATGTCGTCCAAGAGTGACACAACTGCTATTTCATGTCGTCCAGGTGTGACAACTATTATTTTATATCGTACGAGAGTAACAACTACTACTTCATGTCGTCCAGGTGTGACAACTGTTATTTTATATCGTGCGAGAGTAACAACTACTACTTCATGTCGGAGAATGAAAACTATTTCATGTTGTTCAAGAGTGACAACAGTTACTATTTCATGTCTAAAAGTGAAAGCAACAATTACTACTTCATGTCTAAAAGTGAAAGCAACAATTACTGCTTCATGTCGTCTAAAAGTGACAGCAACAACTACTACTTCACATGTTGTCCAAGAGTGACAAACACTTCATGTCGTGCAAGAGTGACACCTTCTACTTCATGTCATCCAAGAGTGACAACTTCTACTTCATGTCGTGCAAGAGTGACTGCATGTTCATGTCTTTCAAGAGTGATTACAAATTCATGTCGTTTTAAGGGTGATTACTAATTCATGTTGTCCAAGAATGATTAAAAATTCATGTCCAAGAGAGACAGCTACTACTTCTTTATGGCGTCCAAGAGTGACAACTGATTCTTCATGTCGTTCAAGAATGTGATTACTACATCACATCGTCCAAGTGCGTGAACAAAGATTATACGTCGTCCAAGAGTTGACATCTCCTATTACATATCGTTCAAGAGTGACAACTACCAGATCATGTCGTTCAAGAGTGACAATTACTACTTCATGCTTAAGAATGACATCTTCACACAAGTCGTCAGAGAGTGACGGCTACTACAAGGGTAACAACCACTACGTTATGTCGTCAGAGTAACAACAACTACGACTTCGTGTCGTCCAAGAGTGACAACAACCACTACTTCATGTCGTCCAAGAGTCAACGCTCAAGACAACTTACTACAATTTATAATTCGGCATTTGGGCTAATTGATTTGGAGAACCGCAGCAGCTGGCCTGTTCGGGCCGCACCGCAGTTGCAGGAAACCAGGTGCCCGTGTCTGCTGTGAGTTTGGCTTTTAGTGAGAGCGCTTTGTTATGTTTTTATTTTCTTCGTGAAAGAAACAGTTTTACACGAGCAGCAACGTGTTCAGGATTGGTTAATTTATTTTCTTTTTACCTGCAGCTATTTCTTGTGTGTCATCAGAATGAAATTCTAGATTGTGGATGTGCTCTCCTAAGACGTGAAAGTGCAAAGAAACATTTTGCTGTATAAAATTACGAAGTGGAACGTTTTAAAGTACTGTACGGTTATAGGTATATTGATGTCTGTGAAATTATTTGTTTGCCATAGATTCTTCGTGTTACGTGTTTTCTGCATTTTTTGTGGTGAACATCAAGATTTTAGATATACAACGTGTGATAAAACAGTACCCAGACTGGGTTTAAAAAAAAAAAAAAAAGTACAAGACTAACAGATTTAAACTTTAATCACTTTTGAAGTAGTCCTTTTCCGAAGCCACACACTTAATCCAACGTCGTTTCCACTACTTTTTTAGAAGTCTTTTTTAAACAGCGAACAACTGCTTCGCCGCATTCTGTTGTACCTCCTCAATATCTTGAAATCTTCTTCCTTTCAAGCGGTTTTTTAGGTTGGGGAAGAGAAAAAAGTAGCAGGGTGGGAGTTCTGGCGAATACGGTGCCTTTCAGACTTGTGCATAGAAAGAAATTGCTGTACAAGTTGCGATGCATGGACAGGCGCGTTGTCATGGCGGACTTGTTACTCGCATGCAGTGCCGGCCCTTTTGCGACGAAATGCGTCCTTCAAACACCGCAAAACGTGACGGTAGTAATCCGTGTTGATTGTTTGGCCCGAGGGAGAGTATTCATGATGCACAATCCCCGATGATTGAAAAAGTCAGTCATCTTCTTGACATTGTTGCTGCTCTGTCGTGATTTTTGGGATCTGCATGGGAAAATTTGGGGTCTTCAACTGTGAAGACTGAGCCTTAGTTTCGAGGTCATACTCATAAACCCACCATTCATCGTCAGTTAAAATAGTTTTCAAAAAAGTTTTCGACGCACTCAAGCAGGTCCCTATAGAGCAGCTGAAACACGGTCCTGTTTTTGTTCAGCCTGGAGAAATTTTGGAATAAATTTAGCTGAGACGCGTCTCATTCCCAAATCTTCGGTAAGAGTCGACTGAACTGAACCGAAACTAATGTTGAAGTCTTCAGGTAACTCATGAATATTGATTCGGCGAGTTTCCTCCATAGTTGTGCGCACAAGTTCGACATTGTTTTTCACTTTTGCTTGTTGCGGGGCTCCCTCTCAACTCTTTCACGACCATTTCTCAACGCTTTCACGATTATTTCTGAACGCTCTCACGACCATCTCTCAATGCTCTCACGACCATCTCTCAACACTTTCACGACCATCTTTCAAAGCTCTCACGACCATCTCTCAAAGCTCTCACGATTATCTCTCAACGCTTTCACGACCATCTCTCAACGCTCTCACGACCATCTCTCAACGCTTTCACGACCATCATTCGACCGTTTATACAACTCATGAACTTGTGCTGGTGCTCGACTCATACAATAATCCCCATAGACTTTCTGTAAATTTAAGTGTGTGTCTTTGCAAATTTTGCCAAGTTTTTGACAGAATCTGATGCAAATTCGTTGATCAATTTTTTCCGGAATGACAAATACGACGAACAACTTCACACACGTAAGAACAGAGCACTACTATATATATATATAAAACAAAAACTGGCAGGGGAGATGTGACTCACAGCACATGCTTGGTAGGTTCCAAGGTCAACCTGTGCCAAACTGCTTCTTCTTGTGTCGCACGATTCCGAGCTTGTGCTACCAGTCTGGATACGTTTTTATCACGCCTCCTTTTCTATTACCTCAGAGAACAGTCGAGTTCTTTTTCTGGCCCATCAACTGATACATTTTTTCTGTCATATGGACCGTTTCTATGGAAATGGATTCACAGTTTGTAAGTTGGTTAGTATGCCGCTCAGGTTTACAAAGCTCGTGGAAATTACGGTATCAAAAATAATGTGCGTCGTACATTTGATTATTAATAATTAAAAGCAGGTAACGGTGTAAACATAAGTTATTTAAAGAATTTACAAATGTGTGCTTTCATGAGAAAATGCAAGAATGAAAGGGAAATGTAACAATTCATCGCAACGTGTTTTGGGTCGCCGCTCTGGAAAAAGATTTAAAAATCACCTGGAAAAGTAACGGAATTTTTTTTCTCCGTTGTTTAGTGGGAGCCTTGAAGATGCCATGTTATATGGTGAGAGTTGTATTGGGCAGTTTTCTCCTGGGTTTCTTAAAACTAACAGTAGGCCATTTCTCAAATAATAATAATAAATAAATAAAAATCAACGAAAATATTTACTTTTTTTCTCTTTAGGGTTGGATCTAGAAATTTACAAGGACAAGCCATGAATTAATTTACAAAATGAAATTGCAGGGAAGTTTTGTAGTCATAATTTAGGTGAAACTTCCCTACAATATTTATCGCTTTTACCAACAATAACTTTTTGATTACTTCCAAATAATACAGTTTTTAAATCCAGACTCGAGTTGCAACTTTTTATGTTAAAATTGTGACGAACATTCGTTGTTGTACAGTCAAAAAGTAAAGACTAAATTTTTTTTTCCTCCTTAAAAACTCGAGCATTGCAAAACAAAACAAAACAAACTTTTTATTTCCCTTTATAATTTCATGATTGGTATAATAAAACGCAAAATTTGTTGTCCTGTGATTTTTTCCTATAAGAATTGTTTGTTTTTGTTTGTTTTACCACAAAATTTTAAAGAATATACTTCTTTAATGGAGGAAAACTACATGCATCCAAACAGAAAAAAAAAATTAAAATTTAAAGTCAACATGACAAGAAAAAAGAATGTATGTCATACATATAGAAAAGAATAAATTTTTCAGATCAAAGGGACCTAACCAGAGATAAAAAAATCTGTATCCAAACAGGGGAAGAATCAAAATTTAAACCATTATAATAAAAAAAGAAAAATACTGTAATATTGATTGCACAACGTGCGGTGTATTATATTTAAAAAATTCTTAAGTGGAAGGTCATGACCTCTATTGTCTCCCTGTATCGCGCCTGTTTTTCTTTTTTATAATAAACAATTTTAAAATTTTAAATATTGTTAGCATCTGCGATTTGTTATATTCATAGTTAATTATTATACAGCGGAAGTAAAGGAAAGTCTGATGACACATGTGTTAAAAAAAAAACAAAAAAAAAACAACCCTTATTCATGAAGCTCACCCCTGGAGGCAGGGAAACGTGCCTGAAAAAAATCGAATTTTCTTTTCTTTTCTTATTGGAGAACATTTCAATTAAATGTCTAAGTGAAAAGTAGCGTGTTGATAATTTTAGGTAATCCCGGACATTGCTTACTCATAAGTTGAATCATGTATTTACGTTAGGGGGCGCTCTTTGGTTATGAAATAAATTTTTAACTCTTCCTGAGAATAGCAGTGTACTTTCCATTCAAGAAACAATTTCTTACAATCCTGCCTTTTTTTTTTTTTTTTCTTATTCTTTCTTTTCTTCGTTATTAAGCTCGTCAGAATTCAACAGTGGCCCGTCATTCAGCAATTTAAATTATTAACCCTGTTGTAGCTCCACTTAAGTTACCAGATGTTTAATGCACCTCCGTGATTCTTGCAAATTACGAATTGGCCTCGGGTTATTTTAGCAATCATAACCCCTCCTCCCCCTACCCCATCTGCCTTTCATCTGCTAGAACTCCACCTTAAACCTTTGCCTTTCGTCGTCTTCGAATGAGAGCTATCAAACTCGACTGGGTATTTATTTTTTTCTGCACTGCATTTTTTATGGCCCATAAATCATTCTCTTGTTAACAAGTCTTTCCAAAACTCTTAATATAGGAAATCTGCCTTAATTTATACTGCGTGACTGTTTTATTTTTAACTATTCACAAGATCTGGGTGGGTGGGTAGGCGGGACTTAGATACGGGGAGGTGATGACCCCCTCATTGGGGGTGAATAACAAATGGTCGTAATATCCGTGAAATGTGGTCGTTATTCAAGGTGGTCCCTTCCATCTTTATCTTTAACCCATTCATTACAAGGCTTTCCATGCGCAGACCCCGCCGAACCGCACCAGAGGATTTTTCACAGCAAGCTCGGCGCCATTATTGTTTTATTTATACTTTCATTTATTATATTTTTTTACATTGTTTGTTTTTACCATACCTGTTGCCGGACGGTCACGCAGTTCCGGTCATTGTCCCGCGTTTTGCGTATGTTTCCAGAGGTGCAGGTGTTTCCCACTTATACGTCTTACACTCCCATCGCCATTAAGCCGTCTGCTGGCCGACCTGTAGCCATAATTTCTGTATTGAGCCTCCGTGGTTGAAAGGTGATAGGAATTGCTACTTAGTTTTGTTGCACGCCACAACACATCCGGACAATCACGCTAACGCGGTTTGTCACAGCACAAAATATGTCTTGTCTGATCTTAAGTGGCGCATGAAACTTGCTTTGTTATTCGATCACGCGAACTTTCGTCATTTCATTCATTCTATCGGAGTAGGATAGACCAACCTTCTAACAGTTGAATGCGCAGCCGTCAGATAAAGCCATGGATGTGAGTTTCTGACTATTCTGCTCTGTTTCTGATGCGGTAAACCACATTATAGCGGTTACAGAATTTTTTGATCTGGGCTGGATTTTGACAAGTAAGAAGCGCGCGCGCGTGTGCGTGTGTACACATACAGGGGTTTATTAAAATAATGGGAACACTACCATGGGAAACATATTTTTTGCGCATATTTCTTGTTCACAGTGATGCACAGTTTTTTCCTCCAGAGGGCGTAGGTTTATATCCTATTTTTCTGCATGTCTCTGCTTCGAACTGTACAATTTGAAATATTCCTTCTTTGTCAGGCAGTGTTTCTGGTGAGGAATGTTTTGCTTATTATTCCTAATTATTCATAATGTACCAATTTTGTCGCCTGGGTGGCTGAGCGGGTAAAGGCCCAGGTATCTGATCAACAGTTCAAGCTGAGCCATGGCATGCTTTCTGTGACGTCGCATCGTCAGTCCAGTCCATTCAGATCAGATCATATGTAGAAGATTTTAGGGAGTGTCTGACCCCAAGTTTGAAACAACTCTTAGAAAGAGGAAGCTTGGAGATTTGGGCTGCAGTGCCCGATAGGAAAGTGACACGGAAGCGAGGTAGGAGGGGGGGGCTTATTTATTACCGAGGGCCCAAACCCGGGGTCCGACGGCTTAACGTGCCCATCCGACGACCGGCGGATATTTAGTGGTTCGACCGTTGTTCGTACCTGCCCGGGATCGAGCCCGAGGTTCCCCCGTGCCAGTCACGAACGTTGACCACTAGGCCATCCGCGGCCCTCAGTCCATTCAATATCTTTTAGATTTTTTTTTTCAAAGTAAACAATGATAACTGTTAAATGTTTTAATTGAGCTCATTTATTCAGTTTTGAATTCAAGACATTAAAAAAAAAGCTAATTTTATCTTTCCAATCTCTTTTAACTGAAAAAAAAATAAAGCAATTAATATAGCAACCGTTATTTACTTTGAAAACTTAATTTTGAGAACTATGACATCACAACATTTAGACACTCTTTGAGAACTAACTATATTTAAACGTAGATCGGGAAAACTATGGTGCCTTATCAGTAGAAATGAAATTGAGCTCTGAATGTTACGCAAACAGAAATATGAATCAAGTTTTTGCGACAACCCAAAAATCTGCCAAAAAAAAATTTAAGTCTTAAAATCGAAAGTTCAATGTATTGTACATAATGTAAGGCTCTGACTGACTTTTTTAAAGTTTTCAACAACCCATTCGCCAAATTAAATGTTTCTTTCGCCAAATGTAATCTGAAGTCGCCAATTTTTTTCGTCCTCCACTGGAATATAAAAACCATAAAAGTGTTATAATAGGTCTTACGTCTGCGATTGCATCACTCTTTTCACGTAATCGCTTTCCGTCTCACGCGCAATGTAAACAATGAAAAAAAGTAACTAACATTCGAATTTCATTTTTCAAGTACCAAATCAAATAAAAATTAAAGATCGTTTTCGCTCAGACGTCATTTAAAGAAGGTAATCGCCAATACTTTCGCCAAAACATTTTATCGATCGCCAAAGCGATTTTTTTCGCAAATTGCGAAGAATGCGATCGGCAGCGCGACCCCTAATGTAAGGTACATTTTAAGAAACTGAGAGAAATTAATCAATTTATTTAGTCCACATTGTTTTCAGTATTTCATTGGGAAAACACATTTCTAATACGAAAATGTGTAATAGATTCGTGCACATAGCAGAAGATGCAGAGGTTAAACTGTTGCTTTCTTAAAGCGTCTGAGTGGTCGGACATGAAACTACGTTAACGTCTGTCACGTGATACTGTGCTAATAGCTTATAAGTAGCACCGCAAAAAGAGCTGTAAACTCGGGTCGTGGATGGCCTAGTGGTCGACGTTCGTGTATGCCACGGAGAGACCTCGGGTTCGATCCACTAAATATCCGTCGGATCCCGGGTACTGCTCCTCCGGTAATAAATAAGGGCGTATTCCTATCCCTTTCTACATCGCTTCCGTGTGACTTTCCTATCGGGCACTCTTGCTCAAATCTCCTAGCTTCCCATTTCTAAGGGTTGTTTAAGACCTGGGGTCAGTTACTACCTTCCTAAAATCTTCTACATGTGATCTATGATCTAAGTTGTAAACTCTGGGGGAGAGAGGGGGGGAGACAAAACTTTCAGGGCTAAAGTTTCGACGCTTTAGTTCCATGTACGTCCACTGGCGCACTGTTCTACTGAGATCTTCGGGGCCAACGTTGGATGAGATTGATGCATCAGCCTCTAGGAAGGGTTTCCTACTCTGTGGATTTATATTGGTGCAATTACATGGACCACCTTTTACTGGACGATATGTAATGGTAACTGCCGTGGTCTGTAGATAACTAGAAGATGGTAGCACTGCTCCACTAATTAGTAACAAACTTCGGAAGACATTTCCCCAATTACAAAATTTCGGATGATTTGGAGCTGTTAAAAACCATTGTTAGCTCTTTTTATGACGTCACATTAGCCGTCCAATTGATGCAATGTCTTTTAGAATATATTTTTCAAAGCAAATAACGGTTGCTTTTAAATTCTTTAATCGAGCACGTTTTTTTCGGCATTTTGATTCAAAATACACTAAGAAGAACAAGAAACTTTACATTTATTTTTTCCAATCTCATTTTGCCGTCCGGTGGCTGCTTGGTACGAGGGGCTGGCTTCTAATCCCTCGCCCAAGATGGCTCCGGGTTCGAATCCCGGGTGAGGAATGGATGGAGTGTTTGTTTATCTTATGGCTCTGACTTTCACTGGAACCAGCAGCTCTAAATTAGGAACGTGCAACTGTTTATGGCTCGTAGAGTGTTTACCGTGGTTTTACACCCACAAAATAAAATAAAAAAAATAAGCGCAACGTCACTGCATTTGAACCTGTTACAGCCAGTGAAAAATAACGCCATCAGTCGCTGTAACAGATTTCAATTAGTGCCAGAAATGTATTGGAATTGTATAAGTATTATCAAACAGTACAATTTCTACTAAGCGTATTTTAATTAAAATTGCTGATTCTCTGGATCTTTGTAATCGTTTTTTTCTCCCTTGCTTTTTATTTATTTCTTGCTAACCGCCTTATGTGTTCGTGTTTGGAGTAGGAAAAAAAAAATCTTAGAAGTCCGAGTTTTCCGTCGAAATTTTAGGTTTTTTGATTCTAAATCTCCGAGCAGTCGTTTTATTGACGTGCTTATCTTGTCGTTTTCATTCGAAAAAGGAAAAAATCCATCGTTTCTGTTTTATAATAAACATGAACACATCTCGGCTCCTCAAATTTTTCTTGCTCGCTTTCTTTCATTTCTCTTGTGGTCTGCATGTCTTCTTGATGCTCAAGACAGGCAGAAGTGTCTCTCATGTTAAAGACAGTTTTATTTGCGGAGCCCAAAGGAAGAAAAGAAAAATGTTGAAATGACAACTCGTTTTCTTCAGGGCGTCCCTTCCTTCATACCTCTCTGCAGGGTCCTTCTCCGCGAGCGAAGGGAGATACGACGAAAGATATGTATGATGGATTCTACCGTTACGTGCCGCCTTATTCAAGGAAGCTATCTGCGTCGATTTTGAAAAGCAGCCAAAAATTCCTTCCTCTCTTTTCTATCTGTCATCCTCCGTTTTTCCCATTCGTACTCCTTTTGATCGCATCGGACTGGGAATTTGTTATCTTTTCTATGCTTAGTACTGGTTGATGCTCTGTTCGCCCCGCAAATTTATCAGATCGAGTAAAAAAAGGCATCATTTCGTTATATGGCGTGTTTATATGAGAGTGCAACTTTTCTTTTATGTACCGATAGCCATGATCTCGCTTTTGATCCGACGTCATGTGAAATGGCCCGCTGATGCCTTCGCAGTAGCATATCATAAATATGAAAGCAAAGCATTAAATCAACGACCGATCTGATAAAAAAACCCCAAAAAAACAACCGATACTTATGCTTTTGGAATATATTTCTTTCCCTTTTCATACTTTTGGTCAGCAGTTTTACCTTCCGCTTTGCGAAACTTCTGATCGTTGCTTCTGAATATTTCCTACAACCTCTTTTAGCATAATCGCTGTGCTTCCGTTGGTAAATCTGCATTTACGAATTTTGGTTGCGAGCAATGCTTTTCCACTCATGAGCTTTTGACTCTGTGCAAATCGGAAATCAGCTAGCCAATTCCGGCATTTGAAATGTTCCAACAGCAGTGGTCAGCAAGAACATGGCCGGAGGCGACGACATTTAAAGTACTACACATATACACATAAGCGTAGAGTTTTGTAAATCTCACGAGATGTGTGTGTGTGCTCGACAAGTAGAAGGAAAAAAAGGTGTTAGATCCGTACGTGCGATTTCTGTACGAGTCGAATTTCGTGGTATTTCAGTACAAGCGGTTTAAAAATTTCGAACGTAGTGGAAGTTCGCGGTACGCGAACGAAGTGATTTATTTTGCAGGAGGGGTTAATGTATATCTGATGTCGGTAGATATACATCATTAATTCATATAAATATTAATGTAGATATGATCGAGATATCATTGATTATGAAAAGGCCTTTGATTCCGTGAAACCTTCAGCAGTCACAATAATGCCTTTGAAATCCTGCGGTATTGGAGATGCATACATTAGCATTATTAAAAACATCTATGATAATGCAATTGCAAAGGTTCGTCTGTTTGAAGATGCAACACGAATAAAAAAATTGGAAAGGGAGTAAGACAAAGTGACACTATATATGTATATCTCCCAAGCTCCTTCCACAGTGCAAATTGTCTTTGAATCATTGAACTGGGAAAACAGAGGGATAAAGATTAATGGAGATTATTTACTTTTCCTTCGTTTCGCTGGTGAAGTCATTTTTGTGACTACCCCTTAAGACCTACAGAGTTTGATCCAGGAACTTGCTGACAAGAGCAAAGAAGTGGGGTTAATAATGAACTTTTAGAAGACAAAATTGATGTAAAGTGCTTTTAGAAGAAATGAAGATATACCGATTGATGCAGAAAAGCTGGAGATAACTGATACCTACCTTGGGTAACAGATAGCAATTGAGGATCACTGTGATGAATTAATCGGCGTATAAACTGATACCTACCTTGGGTAACAGATAGCAATTGAGGATCACTGTGATGAAGAATTAATCGGCGTATAAAACTTTGTTGAGGAGGTTCTGGAAGAAACAGTATAATTTTTAGCAGCAATATGCCATTATGTCTTTTACGAAAAGTTTTTAATCAGTGCATCCTTCCAGTTCTTACGTACGGATCAGAGACATGGACCTTAACTTAAAAAGACATACAAAGACTGCAGACAACTGAAAAAAGCATGGAGATGCATGCTGGGTGTAACCTAGGCTGATGACTTTACCTGCACCGTCTTAGTGTAGACCTCGCAGGGAAATGCGGAACTCTCTCGAAAAGTTTGGGATTGATAGGATCCCTGACGGCGTTCCGACAGCTAGCCCGTCAGTCACCCGAAACCACAGTCTTCCACTCGGACAGATTCGGTCTAGAGACCTGTGGGGATCTGCCTCCCCCACGGGACCGGTACCTTACACCCTTCTGTCACAACCCGTGTGTGCGACGTGCTATGGGCAGTTGGGGCAAGCAACTTTTTCGAAAATATCCCATCTCGTGGCCGGGAGATCGTCCGCCAACGCGAGTTTTTGGGACAAAAGTCCTTTATTTGGTATCATAGTGGATTACAGACATGCACATTTCACTAGGAGGGTCCCATGCACCCCTCTCACAAACATTTAAACACTGAGAAATATTAAAAATCACATCACAAAATCAGCATGGTCCACAGCGCTAGGGCCAGTGCTGTGGTGATGACCCCGGGCCAGGGTCATAAAAAATACCTTGGTCAATAGACCCAAAAGCTCAATATCGAGAGCACCGTACCTCCAAGGGTACTACCATCCGTCAACCATAGCTGACTCGACTCTTCCTTTGCTCAAGCTCCCTAATAAGACTAGGGCATGTCTTACTGAAGCTGGAGTGTGAGACGTCCAGTTTCAGGCGGAACTTGGCATTCGCAGCAGTGCAGTTGCTGCATTTCGGTGCGGCTGCACACTGGTGGTGCTGGTGCCCAACTTCACCACAATTGCCGTACCTTGCTTCTGACTCGGGGCAGTTGCCTCGGAAATGGCCGAAGCCATTGCACCGAAAGCACTTGACCTCCCTCAAAAATTCCTTTAGGCTGAGCACTGACCAACCCAAGTTCAGTGTCTTCCGCCTCACCAAGTGCTTGAAGGCCTTGGGCTCCACGTCTGCCACCCGGTGGACCCTATCTCCCTTGCCCTTGATGGGGAAACAGGCTTTGAACCCGTTCTCGAGCTCTGGGTTCTGCCGCAAATCGCCTGCTCGAACTCTTTCCCTGAGAGATCCCCGTCGACCCCATAAACTATCAACCGGGAGTGTCTCTTTCGTGGGGCCGTGGGGAGTGTGCAATCCTTGGTCAGCGGATTGCTTCTCAACTCCTGGGCAAGGCGGTCGAGCTCCCCGGGATGGGAACACTCCACCGCGGCCCCTCCTTTCCTTATGATCCGAAAGCTCTTGACCCCTATCTGCAGTTAGTTGGGTTAACTGCAGTTTTCAGGGTCTTCTTCGTGTCCTCTGAGGACGCACTCTCGACTGTCGGGTAGACTAAAAGCACGTGTCTCCTGTCTCCCGACTTTTCCTTATTCTTCTTTTTAATCTCAATCGGGGCGAGCGAAGACCCTTTCGCCTTGCTAGCCCCTTTCCTAGCCACTTCGGCGTAGGAAACCACTTTCTCGTCGGCTTCGCAGCCCAACTCCTCCCGAACGGACAGCCTGCCTTCGACATAGGCTACCCGATTAGCTTGCTCGTAACAAGCCTTCTTCGTACTGCTCAAGGCCGCTTTCACCTTTTATCTCCCTGAGGAAGTGACCCGCGAGTCCAAGAGAACGGACTCAACTTCCCAAGTGAGGGTGAAAATGTGGCTCATGAAAGCCTCAGGTGTAAGCACCGGGGGTGTCCTGGGATGCGTGCTTCCCACCAAAGAAACATCTGGGCAACCCGCGGACGACCCCTCAGGAGCCCGAGAGGGTTCGGGCTGGGGTGGTGTTTTACCCTTCCTTGCCATGGGCGGAACTGGCAAGGGGGTGCTTACACCGCTAGCTGACTAAGACTGCTCAGTCGAGGCTCCCTTCAAGGGTGTAGCGGCTTTAGAGCCCTTCGCTGGGGGAAGCGTCTTTGACAGTTTCCCCCTGGCATTGGGCTCTACCTTCCGGCTGTTCTCGGAAGAGGGGCTAACCCCTTTAGCACTGCTGACAGGGCTTGGTAGTGCTTCTGCCGCTACCTTCTGCGTCCGGGTTGACCCGGACGATTTGGGGACTGACCCCTTAGGTTTCACTCTACCCTTCTGGGTAGTTGACATCTCTGTGGGAGAGATGAAAAACACAAAATTTTCTTCTAAGTACTGAGTGGGCACCCAGAGGTTCTCCCACTCAAGTCAAACCTTTGAAACCGGGCGCTCGGGCTTTGGGCTGACAAAGGATCCCTTCGGGACGACGACGTACCCGAAACTGATGCCAGACTCTCTGTGCGGGCTAAACGGAACTTCGCCCTCACAAGGGCGTTTTTACTAAGTCCCGTCACTGCTCTAATTGATAGGCTACGTGGAGGTCACCTATTATTTAAAGAAAAAAATCGCGAGATCGGGATGAAACCCGTCTCGCGGTTGAAATCGTCAGTTCTGCTTGACGCTGCAGTATAGCTCAACCAAATCACACACAGAAACTCTCACCCGGTCGGCATCAGAACGACCGGCCATGCTGGGTGTAACCAGAACAGATAAGAAACGGAACTTGTGGATCAGGAAAATGACAAGAGTGGAAAACATCATGATCAGAGTAAAATCCCTGAAATGGCAATGGGCTGCACATACACTGTATTGGCAAAGCATCGGACACCTAGAAGAGAAACACAACATAGCATTTATTGACATACATTATTACGGTGTCGGTCCACCTTTGGCCTTAATGCATGCACTGACCCTTCGAGACAGGCTTTCGACAAGGTTTTGGAACACAGCGATAGGTTTGCGGTTCCATTCAGTACATAATGCTGCCTCTAACCGTTGCTTAGTAGTAAGCCTTGGTTCTAAACTTCTTATGCGGCGCTCTAATTCATTCCGTAGATGCTCTATGGCATTAAGATCAGGGCTTTGTGCTGGCCAGTCCACACACGATACGGAATTATCGTCGAATTATCGTCCTAACAGTTCTTGTTTTATGGCTCGGTGGATTACCCTGCTGGTACCAAGGAGGCTCGGTTTCATAGTATTGCCACAGAGTTGGTAGGGCAGGAATGTCCAGAATATCGAGGTAAACTTGCTGGTTAACAGGTTTGTCCACGATAACCAATGGGCCGGAACCATGCCACGAAAAACACCCCCACACGAGTACACTGTCAGCTGCAAACTTGACCTTAGGAACAGTACACTGTGTTAAATAGCGTTTCCTCGGCTGCCGCCATACCCACACACGGCCATCAGAATGATGAATCATGTATTTGGATTCATCAGTCCATAGGACCCGGTTCCATTGATTTACGGTCCACAATAAATGTTTTTTACATCATGCTAAACGACGAGTAGCATTCCTAGTGGAGATGAAAGGCTTATGAGCAGCTTGCACGACCACGGTAACCCATGGAATGAAGCTCTCTGCGAATGGTAGATGTACATACCGAGGTTCCAGCATTCTTACTCACCTGTACACTGAGGTCTTGTGCAATACTCCGTCGATTCTCTGTAACGACTCTCCTGAATCTTCAACGTCATCTATCACTGATTTTCTTTGGTCTTCCGGTGCGTTTTGCTGCTTCAGGCACGTCATGTGTCTTCCACTTATACGTGAAGTGCAGATTAAACAGCTTAATGTCTGGAGAATTTGAGAAAGAAACTGAAAATGATTCCATACAAACTGCAGATGTTGCACTTGATTCAGATATCTTACTTCGCGTTTGGGAGGAAATGGATTACCGGCTCGATGTGTGTCGTGTGACTAAGGGTGCACATATAGAACATCTGTGACTGTCTCTAAAAAAAAAACCTTTAACATTCCCCTACAATTCTGTTACAGGTAACATAAAATATCTTACATTGTTCTTGTTTTATAATAGTGCGTTGAAACTGTATACTTTTTTATGAATCACCCTGTATATCGCTTTAAACGCTTTAAATTTGTACTCAATCCCCCTCAAAGGGGGTCGGGATCCGAGGATCCCCCACCCCGGCTACGCCTATGAATTACTACACGTGGGAAAATGCAGGCAAAATATTAGTCGTAATGATAGTCGTCTGACAAAAAAAAAAGAATATTCCAGACCGATATCATATGGAATGAATTATTTGCTTAGAGTAACAGGATGTCCGGGAGGTTAAATTTTGTGCTGATAGCATTATTTTTGCACGAATTTTGCGATTACAAAAGACGTGCTGAAATAAGTCACATCAGCACAAAATTCTTCTACCCGTGGACCTCATATCTCTGCAACTATTAGTCCTATTTGAAAAATTCTTTTTGCATTGGGGACCCGGAAATATGAGAACGAAGATACTTGCTTTCCTGTTTTTCTTCTTTTTTTCACAATGCACAACTTCGTCGCTAGGGGGTGTGAACACAAATGCTGCCGAATTCAAAAAATATACCCCCCCCCCCCAATATAACAGATTTTAAATACCCAATTGAAAAAATTCTTTCTTTAATTCCATACCGTTTATAACGAAGACTACACCGAAGAGCAATTGAATTAGACATACCTGTCTAGTAACGTGTAGAACCACCTTTTGCTCTGATGACGGCGGCGATTCGTCTCGGCATGGACTCGACAAGACACCGGAAGCGTTGGGAAGCCATACGGATCCACGACCCCTGAACAAGCTTCCACAGGTCACGAAGATTTGATGGAGGGGGTCAGATCCTTGAACATCTCTCTCGATGGCATCCCAGATGTGCTCGATGGGGTTGATGTCAGGTGACCTAGCTGGTCAAGGAAGCGAGGTCACGTCGGTGGAGTGTTAATCCAACCATTCGGATACAATTCGGGAGCGATGGCACGGTGCATTGTGTTGTTGCAGGATGAGGTTCCCAGTGGGATGTTGAAGACGCACAAACGGGAGCAAATGGTCGTCCAGGATATCCGGTAACGTTTACCTGTGAGGGACGATGTCACACGTATCAGGGGTCACATTTCAGTCCACGTAAACAGTCCCCAGACGAGAATGCTACTCCCACCAGCTTGAAGATTGCCTTGCTGGCAAGACGGATCCATCGCTTCATGTGGTTTGTGCCGTACTCGTATCCTACCATCCGCATGTACCAACGTGAATCTCGACTCATCAGTCCAGGCAACATTTTTCCACATGTCGTCATGTCTAGGGTCCAGTGGCGATGTTCCCGCGCCCATGCTAATATTTGCACCCTGTGATGGGCGGTCAGCAGCGGTACCGTCGTGGTACGATGGCTTCTATACGAAGGATCTAAGCGCACCCCATAGCGAGGAGATGGTTCTGGATGGTGTGGCTGCTTACACGTTTTTGTGCCCCAGCGTCAAATTGCCGAGTGCTTTCTTGCACTGTGGCCCGTCTATCCGCTGTTACAATGCGAGCTAGCTGACGATGACCCCGTTTATTCACACGCTGTTGTCCACGGCAGCTGGCCCTTGCAGGGATGGTTTTACCGGATTCGATGTACTCACGGTGCACCTGTGACACAGTGGCTCGTGAAAATCCCAGTGCCTGCACGACTTCCGAGATGGAGTGACCCATTCGTCGGGCCCCGACAATTTGCCCACGATCAAATGCGCTTAGATCCTTCGTCTTTCCCATACTGCGTCCGACTCTACTTATTCCAGTTGCACCACTCCTTATATTGTCGGATGGCTGCATACGTCATGTCGTTTCCGTTTACAGGGCCGCCCACAGCGCCACATTTGCATAACGCCAGCTGTGTCTAATTCAATTGCTCTTCAGTGTATTTTGTATGGGTTTCTTTTTCAAGTAATGCATAGTTTTTCCGCTAGAGGGCGCAAAGTTAAATTGGGATTTTCTTGATATCTCTGCTTCTAAAAGTCAGATTTCAAATGTTCTTTTTGCGACAGATAAAACTCCTGGTGAAAAACGTTCTGCACATAATTTCAAATGTTTAGTAAAGAATGGTTTCGCCACCAGGGGGTGTAAATGTATATTTCCGTTCCTGATGCATTTGCAGCAATATCTGCACTTTTGAAAATTAGATATAAAAAATTCTTTCGCACTAAGATACCGCTCACCACTACAAAACTTTTGGGAATACCTTCTGCTTAAAATAATGCATAGTTTTCCTTCCAAGGAGTGTAGACTTATATTATTTTTGTCGACGTCTGTGTTTCTAACTGTCCAATTTGGAAACAAATTTATTTCTCGAAGAGTGTCTCTGGTGCAGAATGTTTTGCATATAATTTCAGATTTTTGTTAACGCATAACAGGTCCACTAGGGGGCATAAGCTCAAGTTTCCGTTGCAGCATATTAGCAGCAATAAATGCACGTCTCAAAACCCGATTGAAAACCAAAATCCTTTTTCTGAAGATACTACTAACTACCAAAACATTTTGTGAGCATTTCCTTCCAAAAATAATGCGCAATATTTCTACGCTAGAGTGCACGAATGTTTAATCTGCTTTTGTCGATATCTCTGCTTCTAAAAGTGTCCACTTTGAAAGCTGAAATCTTCGTTTCACCTTCTGGTAAAGTGCAAGCCCGACCAGTTGGTGTGTTGGGAATCACTTTGCAAATTACTCCAGTAGAAAGAATCCCGAGCACATCAGGTGTTGAGTGATGAGAAAAAGAAGAAAGTCCTGATGTGTAGAGAAATGTAACTTTCACTTCATTTTCATCTCCATTTTTTCCCAAAACATAGCTCAGCCACCAGCTGTTGTTGTATATAGAAATAACATACACATTCAGTTCAAAGTCTGATTTTTCTCCATAAATGATGACGATAACTATTAGATAATGGGGCAAATGAAAATGGCTTTGCATGAGCTTTTGTTCCACACCTTGAGGGAGTGAAAGCATGGAGCTTTTGAGTTCTTGGAATTGCCACAGCCTGACTGAACCGATGTGCCAGGTGTTGTTCATTTTCTATGTACTCCTTCTTGCTTAACATATGTAAAGTCCATGGACCTGGAAAGGCCATGCCCTTCCCATTCATAGAGTTGAAAAGGTGACATGATCTGAATTTGGTATGGCTTTAACAGCTGTCCCCATCCCATCACATAGGCCTTTCCGTGAGCTGTAGCTGAAAAATGCCATTCTTCTTCAATTCGAAAATAATTTTCATGATTGCAAAGATTTAGAATTTTTTTTTATATTGGGCAGCTGAACCGTCCGAAAAATAATTTTTATCTTCAGATCATTGTTAAATTTTAACTTTAAAATAAAAACTTAAGTTTTTTTTCTGAAATAATTGGACAGCCATGGTGTGCTCAAGGCACTGTGAGATGACAACAGTGGTACAGTGTTCAACCTTGTCTTCCTTCTTGAAATAAACCACAAACGGGTGAACAGCCTGAGCACGGTTCCAATGATAAGATTGTGCTTCGTCTTGTAAAACAAAAACAAAAAAAAAAAAGATAGTTTTCAGAAAAGTCACAAACTACTGCCACCTCAGAATGGGACACATTTTCCTTGGTATGACTCATAAAAGCAGTGTGTTGCTTGGCAGTGAAATCATGAAGAACTTTGAGATTGTTGCAGAAAAAAAAATCATGAACAGGTTTTTTTAGTTTCCAAGTTGCACCGGTCAATTGAGATCCATTGGCGAAAAGTTACTGTTTCAATTAAGTTTTTTTCAAATCCATTTTCCAAAATTTTTCTTATTTCATCAACACTAGGACAAGAATCACAATTTGAAAAGTAACAATCAATGAATGCTGGACTACACACCATTTTCAGAAAACAATCCTTGTAGTTTTGAATCTGCCCATCCGTAATAGAACTCAGCTTGGAGTTTTCCGATCATCAGTTTTACGTTTTGATGCTCACCAAAATTTTGGGTGGGCTCGTGTCCAGTCCACCCCCCCCCGTGGCGCCGTCCATGGTAAGAGGATAGTACAAAGTAATTTTGTGAATTTTTCAAAATTATGAAATTGTTGTTTTTTGAAAAATTTAAATTTTAAAATTAAATATGGTTTGTTAGATTTTTTATTTTAAACTGTGTCATGTTTGATATCAAATTAAAGCCCATCAAAAGAGCTTTAAAATTAGACATTGCCCAGGTCTGTATCTCTCTTGTTTCCTGAGAAAATAGCAGTTTACTATTTCAGGAATCAGCAATTTTTAATGAAAATTAAAGTAATTAACACTTAATAACTTTTGAACGGAAGGCAAATTTTTTTAATTTAATATTTCTAATCATAACTAAGTAAGGACACTTGATACACCAAGGTTCATGAAAATCTGAGAGGTCAAGGGAGACTTTAATTCCAAACTGTGTTGATCTGACATGGAATGACCCCTCTGACTTTTGGAACGAAGTCATTCAAAACACAGGAAGCCGCCCTGGTGACGCAGTTGTCTAAGCGCTGGCTTCTGACCGCTCGTCTGAGATGGGTCCGGGTTCAAATCCTGGTGAGGCAAAGATGTTGGTTGTTTGTCTAACGACTCTGACTCTCTTCCCCTTCCCAAAAACTAGTGGCCCTAAATCGGCAACAGGCGACTGCTTACAGCCCATCGTGGTCGTTAAACCCACAAAGAAAAAAAAAACAACAAAAAAACCCGAAATCTTTTACCTTCATATGACGTAAGACATGTTAAAATAAATAAATAGCGTTTCCATTTTCGTTCTTTTTTAGTGATTTTCGAAGAACTGATTCGGAGAGTCGTTGGTGTCTTCCTAGGCCCTTAGAGAGAAATAAATAAATAAATAAATAAATAAAATAAACTTGCACTGTCGAATCTATTTCTACGCGAGTTACTATTTCCCTGAGTGAAATCTGCGTCGAAAAACATTGCTTCTCAAACGTTTTAAAATAAATGAAAGTTTTGTTTATTTCAGAAGATATGTTGTTTTCTTTTCATCTTCCTGGTCATAAAAAATTGTTTTACTTAATTAATTTTATATGTGAGAGCTGGAACGAATTATTTCTTTCGTCAATGCCTTTTTATTGCTTCTTTTCAAATTATTTTTTATGGAGAATTCCATCTTCTGAATTGGAACTTCATGCTTTGAATCCCAGTAGTTTTTTTTGTTTTGTTTTTTTCAGTGGGAAGGGAGACCTGTTAAGCAAAACGCTTTTTTAAATCGGCTGCACTTTTTCTTTTTTCTTTATTTTTAATATTGTTCTTCCATTTTTCGTTCTCTTTGGTATATTTTCACTCCTATTGCTAGTGTACTTTTTACAGTGTGTGTGTGTGTGTGTAAATTCCATACGTATTCCTTTTTTCTCTCATTTTAGTTTCATTGTTTCGTCGCATATAGTTATTTTGCTCTAGTGCTTTCTACGGAGACAAACAACTGTTCCCGAATTTAATAGGGAATGTCACTACCCAACCTTTAGTGACAGCCTTCGCTCGTTTTTTCTTTTATTTCTGTTTATTGTGCAGTCATAAATGCGATTTGGGTAATAGAACCCACCATAACCACTGCTACCCACCAGTTCCTTTATTGATTTGTTTATCCCATTTTATTTATTCTCCGACTTTACCCACTTTAGTAATATTTTATTACCTTGTACGATCTGCCATGTTCATAATTCTGCTTTATTTGCCAATGGAAGAACGGACGCAGGCTTGAATTGTCAGATTTTGACGTTCTCGTATATTTCAGTCTCAGCAGGTGAACTAAGTAACGACGGGGGATTTCATGTCTAGGGTTTTTTTTTTCTTTTTGTTGTTGCTTTTTTAGCGGGGGAAAGGGGTACTTAAACGACTTCTGCGTTGCCATGAGTCTACCCATGAAACCGTTAATTTTTGTGCAAGACAAGTTTTGGACAGCCTTAGAGTGGTTATTTTTCTCTTCTGACTGGGACAATGTTTGCTAAGAATGCTTAAAGAAAAATGCACACACACATAACGGAGAAGAAAATTTTATAGGCTTTTTAAACACGCCTGCTCTGAAGTATGGAAAATAAATGGTTTCGTCTCTGTGTATAATAAGATATTTCCGTGCTTAACAAGTTTAGATTTCATAAAAGTTCTGTTCACGAAGGTCTTGATTATTAATTTGCTGTTACACGAAAAATAAGAAGTTTTTCGACGTTGTTTGTCTTCCCCTGTCTTCTTTAGTAGCGGCACGCAATGGGTTAACTCGTGTGCACTCGGCGTCATTTCACTTTCCACTCATGCTTAGAACTTCCATAATCACTGCCCATTTAGTTGCCGTCAGAAATTCTTCTCACTTGTAAGAAGCAGGCAGACAACAGAACGGGAATGTTCATGCTTCTTAAAAGAAGACTAAATGAGCCGAAATGAGGAAAGTTGTGAGAGGAATTTTTTTGCACTTTTCTGAACTTTGAGTGCAGCACGATTATCCAACGGTGCTCGAAGTTTCTTCAAAGAGACTGTTTTTAAGCTTTCTTGTTGTTGTTTTTTTTAACTGCTTCCGTGATTCGTATGTCACTTGATTCAAAATTTTCTGTCTTTTAATTTACTCAGTAGTGTGGTGTCTTTGCGAAAAGGAATTTTGAAGGAAGGCAAAGAAAAAATATTTTTGCTTTTGCGTATTTCGCAAGGGGAATCTCCCGTTATAAATAAGGAATTGCGCAATAACTGAATTTTTGGTACAACGAATCCTTTTTTTTTTCACACATTTTCGTGTGAAATTAATAAAAATAAATTCGTTTTAACAGAAAAATGTGACGAGATATTCAGTATAACAAGCACTACGATCTACTGTTTTTTTGTTTTTTTTTTACGAAATAAAGAAACAAATTAAAAAATCTGGACGTTATGAAAAAAATTTCGACCTAAACTCGTAACTGATTCGGACCCGACCCGAATAAATCTGCTTTGAAATATTATATACAGGGTGCATAGGAAAGTCCCTTTTGCCTGAAATAACTTGCTAACGGAGAGAGGTACAGTTATGCAAGTGAGATAACGGTATAGTTAAGCGACTACGCCCGATCGAATGCAACCGATAGAAGCACCCCTAGTGGCGAAATGCGGAAGTTTGCCATTGCAAATCGAAAACGAAAAGAGATAGAGCAAAATTTCCAATTACAAAGTTGTAGATCATCAATTAATTAGTACAAAACGACATTTGTTTTACACGGATAAGATAAATTGTCGCTCGAATACCCTAAAATGTCCAAAATCGATGCGCGATCTTTTGTGTGAACGTTTGAAGGGAACAAGCATAGGTATGAGCAAATACACACAATTTATTGCATAAATGCGTACTTATGTCAATACAGTTTGATGACGTTAGACAAAACAAAAACAAAAAAGGCAAACTGGCGCACAGTGATAAAACGTTAATATCGAGTATGTTCGAAGAGTTCGCCATTGCCCACGATACACATTTGTATTCGTGAAAGTAACTCTGCATGCACATTCCTCAGCATGGAAGGTATCACACTATTGCAAGCATCTGTAACATGACAACGTAGATCTAGCAGACTTGTAGGCGCTGTTGCATACACCTGATTTTTTACGTAACCCCCAGAAATCCAAGCTCACCATTCTCACACAGCGTACGTAGACCTAAACTTCTGATCAGGGTACATCCTGCTACTGGTTTTTATATCGTAGGTATGTTACAACATCACAATCTCCATTTGCATACGACTACATTTGCGAAATGTAAATATGCAGATTCGGATCGCCGCGCATCGATTTCGGACATTTTAGTGTATTCAGGTGACAATTTATCTTATCTGTGTGAAACAAATGTCGTTTTGTACTAATTAATTGACGCTCTACAACTTTGTAGTTGGAAATTTTGCTTTATCTCTTTTCGTTTTCGATTTGCAATGGCTAACTTCCGCATTTCGCCACTAGGGGCGTTGCTATTGGTTGCATTCGATCGGGCGTTGTCGCTTTACTATACCGTTATGTCACTTGCATAACTGTACCTCTCTCCGTTCGCAAGTTATTTCAGGCTAAAGGGACTTTCCTATGCACCCTGTATATATGTAACGCTGCCCCCATTAGCTTGTGTTCTTCCTGCAATGGTTGAAGAGTGTTTGTTCTCTGATGTTTCTCGCATTATACGCCAACGCCCATCCGTTCGAAGAAGCAGATAACGCTGCATGTCCTCTGGCGGGCGACGCATGCTGCGAATTTCAGGCCAATCGGATGCTTCCTTCTTGATGTTACATTTTGGGTGGCCAGCAGTGTACATATATATATATTTTAATAAAAAAACACACGCTTATATGACATATCGCCACAATTTTTTTCTCTTGATTTTGTTGTACAAACTTGTTTCTTCGACCCCGTGAAGAACACCTTTTTGTCCGTTACATTCTGAAGGATATAGTTATATGTAAACAATTATAATAAGTAATACCTTTTCCTCATTGGTGTCAAAAATTTCATTCATTGAAGTGATATTTCTTTCGCATTCTCCTGTTAATATGCACATACAGGAGCTATTGATATGACTGCAAAAAAGGGGTCCTCCGGAGTAACTGCTTTCTCGTCTTCCAGTTTTTTTAGCTCTAAACCCGCGAAAATGATTTCTAAAGTACTTACTAAAAAAAAAAAAAATGTCAACATTTTCTGTTTAATGCTTCATTCAAAGTTATCGCCAGAAATTCCTGGCTATTTCTTCAACCAGTTTTATATGAAGTGTTCGTAAGAAGAATTTGCGAAAAGTTTTTATTGAGGTAGAGGCTCTCTAAGCCGCGAGACAGACCCTGCGATTGCAGCACCTATCAGTACGCTACTGTCTGTTGTATATCTTTTAAAGATTGTAACTTGTACAAAATTCTAGCAGATAATGCTTACCTTGGCATTCCTTTCTAGCGATGGGAACATTTCATGCACGTGTTTTCCGGTCTTTGTTGATGTTATTGTCCTAAAGTCCGTTGTATGCGATGACTGGCTTTACTTCTCACACTTTTCGCTGGGTATACTCATTGGATCTTTGCCTTAGGATTCCAAACACATCAATTTTTACCGTTCTTAATACTCGAAATTTTCGCCCATCCTCAGGAGCGTGGCGACTTTACCACCGATGTTCGTGGTTAACTTCGCGCTAATGGAGTCCGATACTCCTTGTTGCCATTCGTCGGATATACTTTCCTGGATATATTTCGTTATCAAGCCCGGCTGGGCGCCATCTATATTTCATTAAAGCAACTTTTTTTTTAATTAATTTCTTCTCCTATCCTGGTTTTCTTGTCTTTTTTGCCGGTTTTTCTTTTGTTGTTGTTTTTCTTGTCTTATTAGTTCTTTCCACAGGCCCGATAATGTACTAGGGTCGTTCTGGTTACATACCCTTGCTTTATTTTTATAGATTAATATTGCTTCTTCCCTCCTCATTTGCCTTTCCGATTTTTTATTCTTTTTTAGCATTTTAATTTCATCGAATTTCGGGAAAGTCCGGTTTTCCATGCAGAATTGCACTAAAGCAGTTTTGGCTTCTTTTTTTTTTGCCAATTAGATATGTGTTGTTTAAGTCTTTGAAATATCGTACGCAAAAGAGAATAGTAGAATGATTAGAGCTATATAATAGTCAGAATTAGAACTACTAATTGGAATTTTAAAGATTGGTATATTTTTATGAAAACTGCCGATACCAGGTCTCTGCCCTCAGTTTGGGGAATCCTCTCTTTAGTATCCTAGGTTAAGAGATTTTTGTCCGAAGACATACTCATTGCTCCCAAGAACTGAGTGTCAGTTTTCCTTAGTTGGATGATCTGATATAACAGGATGCAAAATTTTATCACCTTTTATCCAGGAAAGTACAAGGTCACGCCGTGCTTAGATTATTCCCACCGTAATGTTAGTTGCCTGAGTGCCAAGTTAAAAAAATTGCCCAAATAAACCCAATGGGTCTCTCAGCTCAGTTATTATAGGATTTGTTAGTTTATTGAGCGAGAAAGTAGTTCGTGCAGATTCCGTTATCTTTCAAATATATTGGCATTGAATGGAATCACGACAATGCTTTAAAGATAGCAATAAATCAGTAGCTCCAAATGGCAGTAAAGGGGTATACTTAACCACCATATAAACAGTCACTGTGTTGGTTCTATGTAATTAAGTAATTAAGAAACAAAATAAATTACCATTCTGTCATCGTAGAAAGCGTGAAAACAGGTCTTTCATTTTTTGCTCTTTTTTCTTATATCTGCTGGTTTGTATATATTTTTATTAGCGCTAGCGTTCAAGGCACAAAGACTTCGAAGTTTCATTTAACGGGGTATTGTGTCTGCCGTTCTTTTTTGGTTCCATGTCATTTGTTGTTTATGTTAATATGTGAGATGAAAGGATAAAGCGAAACAAGGTATGCTAGTGTGTTAATGACACTGTAATTATGGGAGCTGTTGTACGTTGTAGTAATTGACAAGTGTCCCGTGTAGAGTATGTTATTCGGTGAGGATGGTACATTTAGTTTTTTAGTATTCCTAGATCACGCAACTCTTTACCAGGGGTTTTCCTGCTCCACAAAATTTTGACGGCAATTTCAAACGATGATACAGAACTCGCGAGTGTAATGAGCGCGTCTTTTGTCCAGCGATCGGCGTAATACGAGGCATTTACTTCTACTTCAAAATGTGTAGTCAGTGTTGAAATGGGATGGGAATGAATTTTAATGGTAACTATGCGCAAAGTATCCGTCAATACAGATTAGAGTCAGACGCAAAATCATTATTATTTTTCAATCTGCCTTTCAGGAGCAGAGATGTGATCGCAAAAAGAAATATAAATTTGCGCTCCCTTGCGAGAACTGCATTACCAGTTATAGAAAATAATGTCGTTGTAAACAGTGCCGCTAAACGAAATCTCTCAGCCGAACGTTTTGGAAGAGGAAATAGTTGCGTCCAACAAAAATGTATGTCCCTCCTTCGGGAAGAAGTTCGAGAATAAGGCATCATTAAAAGTATGAATGCTTCTCATCGTCGCAATTGGAAGTACTGCCGATCGTATTTTTATGCACCAATACAGAGGTCGCGCTGCCGATCGCAATTTGAGAAAAATAAAATTGCTTTGGCGATGAAAAAAGTTTTGGCGAATACGTTTTTGTACTGTTATAACACTTTGGTGAACAGAAAAAATGAATTTAGCGAACAACTTTAAAAATACCAGAGCAACCGCTGCCAATATATGTACAAATTCCTATCATTGCCATCGTTAGATAGACGAATTCTTCCGTGGTCATTAAAAGTATGAATTGTTGTCATGGTAATCATTAGGAGTGCGAGAAGTATGCATCATTAGAAGTCTGTACTAGTGCTTATCGTGATAGTAATTATAACTTCGATGAGTGTGCATCATTAAGAGTACGAACTGTTTGTTATGGTGATCATTAGAAGTACTAAAAGTATGGATCATTAGAAGTGCGAATTTTGTTATTGTCGTCATTAAAAGTACGGAGATTCTTGTCATGGTTTAATTAAAAGTTCAAGAAGTATGAATTATTTAAAGTACGAGTTGTTTTTATGGTTTCTACTAGAATTGTATTTGAGGTTACGGGTTGTCGTGGTCTTCATTATAATTATATTTGAGGTTACGGGTTGTCGTGGTCTTCATTAGAAATACGAATTCTTGTCACGGTTACTCGTATCATTAGAAGTGTGGGTTTTTTCATGGTGACAGGTATCCAACGCAAAAATGTTTTCTGATTTGATATTTTGGATGCATAGGTTTTTTTGTTTTTTTTTTGGTGCCTCTTTTTAGTGATAACGCACAGCGGAACTGTGCGTTATCAAAAGGTAGGAAACGTACGAAATGTTCGTAACAGTGGGAGCATCCAACTGAAGACATTTTTTAAACAGGAAGTTCAAGAGCGGTGATAAAAGTAGTGCAATATGCATTTATTTTCCTTAACGGCAAGATTGCCCTTCGGAAAAGGGAAACTATCTGCATCGGATAATTGTTACCAAGGGTCAACACGCTAGTCAACGAGAAAAATATTTTTCCAAATGCCACTAACGGCTGCAGAAATATGGTTATTCACAGTCTGTTGGACAGAGTATTATTAACATTTATTTTCACATATCTCGTACTTTGTATGTGAAATTGGTGCTAAAAAATCGGGAGTAGGCATTTTATTCCACTTACTGATTAAGTTATCGGCTCCCCAAGAAATACTTTTGAGAAGAAGTTCGTGATTCATTAACGTCTCACTTTAAAACAGTAATTTACATAGTGTGTCTGTGGCATTGCAAACACTTTGAGTCATTACTGTTATTACTTCAAGCAAAATTTCGACTTCGTGCGCTTGCTTGGAAAGAAATTTCTTTTCATTTTCGAGCGAGTAAAATGTCTGTTTCGCTCACTCAATTCAGTTGGAATAAAGTATCTTACATACACCTCCAGAAAACGTAGGATTCCAACCATTATCAAAATTTATCAAGTGCGTAGATCTCAAATTCAGACCTCATCCCCTTGCAAAACTATATCTAATTTGTTCTCATTCATGTCAACAGCATCCATTAAAATATTTGAAAGAAAAAAAAACTTATTGTAGGTGGGTGATTCGCATGAAGGCATCAAAAGTGGAAAAAATAAATGTCTTATTTATACCTTGTGTGTACAACACTCATTCGCATTTCCACATAATCCCTTTCTCTTCCAAAGTACGTTAACCAGAATAAAACCAACGCACGGATTCAGTCCGAGAAAAACATCTTGGATTGAGCACGTAGACCCCTGCGACCGTCTTCCATTTTACAGTCTAAGCGAAAGTATTTACCTTGCAGTGCCTTTTTGCGTGTACCAATAAAATTGAAATCACTCAGAGCCAAATCCCGTAAGTGTTTGCCTGAAATCGCCATTTTTTTTTTTTTTTTTTTTTTTTTTTTTTGAGTGTACCAAGAAGATTAAAATCACTCAGAACCAAATCCGGAGCGAAAGGGGGATGGGAGGTGGAGTAGCAAGGGTCGTGTTGCGTGCCGATCGCTTCGAAATTTGAAAAAAAAAAAAAAAGAATAAAAAAAGATAAGATCAGATCATATGTAGATGATTTTAGGAAAGGAGTGTCTGATCCCAGGTCTTAAACAACCCTTAGAAATAGGAAGCTAGGAGATTTGGGCTAGAGTGCCCGGTAAGAAAGTGATATGGAGGCGAAGTAGAAAGGGGAGGAAGACGTCCTTATTTATTACTGGGGAGCCAGTACGCGGGGTCCGACGGCTTAATGTGCTCATCCGACTCACGGCGGGTATTTAGTGGTTCGAACGTTCGTACCTGCCCAGGATCGAACCTGAAGTTATATCCATGGCAGGTACGAACGCTGACCAGTAGGCCACCCGCGGCCTTGAAAAAAAAAGAAAGAAAAAGTGGTTTTGGGGAAAATATTGGCAGTTAGTTTTTAATGACGTCCGAGCAAAAATAGTCTTTAAAAAAGATTGTTTTGGGTCGGACGTCTTATCAGATTTTGCTTCGGCAATGCCACGGATATTTTTAAAATTAGTATAGAATCTTTTAAATGCGATCTTATTTGTGGATTTCTTATCTTATGGTGTGAATCATCAACCAATATTGCAGGACTTATATGAAAATAGTTATTAGATGAAAGTTCTATAAGCGATAAAATGCAATTTTTCAATATCTGTTTCGACATCCCTTTTAGAATTAATGCGATATCCTGTTTTTCAATTGATTTGAATTTATCCTGTCAATAATTCTTTGTTTAGAAGTTTTATAGGTAGTAATAAATTCAAAATTGAAAATATGTGTCGAATTTCTTTCTATTATAATTTGGGATCTATAACATGATATTTTGCTGTTTAATTGTAAAGACAGTTGTGGACGTTTCTGTAATATTATAAAACTTTTTATGGTTTTTATATTTCTAATGGAGAACGAAAAAAAATTTGGGGATTTCAGATTACATTTCGCGAAAAAAATAGAATTTAGCGAATGGGTTGGCGAAAACTTTAAAAAAGCCAGAGCAACCGCTGGAGAAACTTCAAAACAAAGTTTCCGAATGGTTACAAGCGTCTCGCGGGAAATCTGAGAAACACGTAAAATACTTTTTGTTAAATTTCCAGAATGCGGAAGATTATTTTCTTGCAGTAGAGATATACAGTGCAGTGAAGCGATTTTTCAAGTGAAGTCCTCTTTTGATGACAAGTCGTTTCGCAGTGCGGCCCTTTTTGGAATTCGCAGTTAAACTTTGATGTCCCTGTTAATTTTATATTAACTACCTAACTTATGTAGTTTAACTTCTGCTGATTCTCTCCGAAGTAATCCTCAAATTTCTGAATCGTGTGAGGTAATATTCCGTAATCTGCTGTTTACACTTAACTTTTCATGCTTGCGTTATTTTTAGTTTTTATTCCATTACTGAAGTTGAATGGTGTCATTCTCCCCAAGTTTCTTAGTTTCTTCCACAACTGTCTGTCTGTCTTGAGCAGTCTCGTCCATGTCATTCCGATATACTTTCGAATTTCATCCACCGACTGGACGAAACCCGTCGGAACCGACGGTTAGTTTTTTTTTTTTTTTTTTGAAAAGAATAAAGTCATGTGAAATAACAAATGTATATATACTTTATTTAATTGACAAATTCATTCAACCACTTCAGTAAAGAGAATAGTGCAGGTTCGTGATTTTTTTTTTTTTTTGGACTGAAGGTTTAACGACCGCCGTTAGCAACCCAATGGGCTATAATCAGTCGCCCGTGCCTAATTTAGGGTCACTGGTTCCAGGGAAGGGAGAGAGTCAGTGCCGTAAGACAAACACAACATCCATGCCTCACGGAATTCAAACCCGGACCCTTCAGGAACGAATCATCATAAGCCAGCGCTTAGACCACTGCGCCACCGGGGCAGCCAGGTTCGTGATGAGCATCACGACTGTACCATTTTTCAGTCGTAAAATGTGAGGCGGAAGTCCACTCATCTCGATCGTATGCAAAAAATTCAACTGGATAGTGCACTCTTTCACTCCCATCTTCAGGTACAACTGTGTTTGTAAATGTTGTTGGAATGAGATTCGCGTTGCGAATACTCTTCACCCGTCGGAATCGACGGTTACTCTTTTAATTTTTTTTTTTTTTTTTTAATAATGAACTCATATGGAACGACAAATGTAAACCTCATTTGATTGACAAATTCATTGAACCACTTCAGTAAAGACAATAGTCCAGGTTCGTGATTTTTTTTTTTTTTTTTGACTGAATGTTTAACGACCACCGTGAGCAACTCAATGGGCTATAAGCAGTTGCCCGTAATATTTTCACTAACAATGGCCAACGGAATGATTATTCACATCTTTACATAATGGGAAATGTCTTACCTACGTGAATAAACTGGATCGAATTAATATAAAATTGTATATATATATACATCGCACAGTCCAACGGGATAACGCAATCAGGTCTTCGAGAGTGTTCGCTGTTCCGACGAGAACTTTGTTACTAATGCCTGTTAGCGTTGCTGTTCAAAACGGTTCGTTCAGAAAAGATAAGACTTTGGACTATTTCTGTCCCTCCATGCTTTCGCCTTCAACAGCGTGTGAGTCAACCGCAGGCGATCGGATGTCAACCGCACGCTTCTCCCATAGACTTTACATGGGAAATTTGCCGCTGCACAACGCCCGAACCGTTGCCCCAATCTCATTTTTCTCTTCGACTGGCACATCTACATGGTAAGACCTTTACTTTGATACCTCAACCATATCTTTACGTTTAGCCGTTCTCTCAAAATAGGGCTCACAGTAAAAAACCTTATAGAATTAATATATAGATATCCCACACGGTCGTCTTATGTGTGTTTTCCGTTCTCTTGGAATCGAGTCTAGTATTTTAGTTGTCGAACTGTGACAGTTCCTCTAGAAATATGGGCAGCCTATTGACATATGAGAGAGTTTACCACGATCATGCCATCAACTCTTGTCATCTTCTTGATCTATGAGTTTGTCTTCCTATCCTACTTGGTTATTCTAAGTAGACTCCTCTCTATGCTTCTTTCAGTAGTTTACTGCCTTTGGATGTCTCTCTTTTAATTAAGGTCCATGTCTCTGATCCATAAGTAAGTAAGAACTGGAGGATGCATTGTTGAAACACTTTTCTTATAAGACATTACTCTTGAAAATTGTGCTGTTTCTTCCAGATGCTCTTCTACTAAGTTTAATTAATTTCCGCTTTGTTGCTTGATATACACAGTCGGAATAATATGACCAACTCCGGAATCACAGTGTACCCGCCCAAGCGCGTCACAGAGTGCACGTGACAAGGTCGACCACACGGAGATATAAGCGGCCAGCCAGGGCAGATGAGCCATAGTGCTTTACGTGAGCAGAGGTAGTGATTTGACGGTCGTTCAAAAAGGAATTATCGTCGGCTACCGCTGCCAAGGGAGGAAGCATTTAAGAAACAGCAGATTTCGTTGGCTATTCGCGAAGTGCTCTAGTAAGGGTGGACCGCTGGCACACAGAGTACATCCTGAGGTCATAACAGTGGATCCCCAAAGGCCATCGACCCCAGAGATAGTTCTGTATTTTTTTTTTTTCATTTATTTAAATTTAAAAACCATGTCTTATGCGAAAGGATTTTTGGTACAACTCCAACATAATTTTGGTTGTAGCAGTTCTCTCTCTCTCACAAATATTTGCTGGAATTTCAGCCCACTTCGTTGAAAATTGAACTGGAAGCTCAAAGGTATGAAAATCAATACCACTTTACGATCTGTCAAACATGAAAAGGCTATAGAAGCAATTAAAAAAAAAGAAATTAATGTTCTTACTTCAGCGTTCTTAAGAGAAAATTTTAAGCAAATATAAATATTGAGTGTGTCCAAAATCACAAGCTTTTCCAGCGCAATTACATACATAACTAACTAAACTAGTGATTTAAACCTGGCTATTCGCTTTTTCCGCGTCGATTAAGTGAGTTTGCCACGATGTTTAAATAGCTTGAAATTTCTAACTGTGGTTGTCCACAACAGAAAAATTGCAGTACAATTTTTCTGCCGTAAAATCTTGGCATATGCCGATGAAAATATTTCCGCAACACCCACTTCAATTTAAGGATGAAGGGTGTACTTTTTTTACCCCCTCCACCTCCCCGGTACTATGCTTGCCACCGTTTTAAGAGCAACTGTACTTTTTGTTTTGTTTCTTAAATAAAAAAAGTGATTTTCAGTTGTGATACAATAGTACCGCGGAACTACAACTGAACGGGCCCGTTTGCTAAAATTTTCCCGGGCCCTTTTGCGACTGCCAATCCGCCCCTGTGTACAGGCAGGCGGTGGCAGTGCGCATGTCTGGGGGATGTTTTCCTGGTGTGACTACTGGATGGGTCCCTGAACGCCAATGGCTACCTGTTTATCCTCGCTGACCACATGCATTGCTTCGTGTTGGACGTTTACCCTGGTGGTGATTGTGTCTACCAGAAGGACAATGCGCACTGCCATGTCGCTAAGGGGTTCGTGACTGGCACCAAGAACACGACAGCGATGTCTCCGTTCTTCGTTGGCCGGCAAAATCGCCAGACCCCAATCCCATAGAGCACTTGTGAAACTATTTCGATCGACAGGTTGGACGTGCTGTCACACAACTACGTCATTTCCGGGACCTCCGTGCTCTGCTGCAGTCCGAATGGTCACATGCGCCTCAGGAAACCTTCCAGGGTCTCATTGCGTCCATACCACACCGTCTCGCCGCTGTCATCCGGGCCAAGGTGGTTATTCCCATTATATTAGGTAGGTGGTCATATTATTCTGATACGACCGTGTATGTTGTTTAAGGTAAATGTAGGCACTGGTTATTTCTAGATCTGCTTCATCCATCGCCAAATCTTCAGTTCTTGTGAAAGCATTGTACATCAATTTTGTTTTCAGCCCACTTCTTCACTCTTGTCACCAAGTTCCTGGATCATACTCTGCAGCTCCGGGGGGGGGGGTTACTTGCAAAAACTACTACACCGTCAGCAAAACGAAGGTGGGATAAATAATCTCTATTTTTTTTCGGCTTGTGTTTAACTGCTTACCGAATTTAATGCAAATATGCATACAAAAAATACTTTCGTTTTCCAGAAATAGTAAACGTTCACCAAATTATAGACCACATAATAACGATAAAGTGATAACCAGATATTAACTTCTCGTCATTTTCTTAAATTATTTGCCACTAAAAAAATGTTTTTGTCTCCCCAAAATACTAAATGTTCACTAAATTTTAGATGATATCTAATTTTAAATCAATAACCAGATATTGACTTCTTGTTAGTCTCTTTTATCATTTGTAAGCAAAATAATATTTTCCAAACGTAAGACACGAGGAAAATGGAATCATAATTATGTTATTTCTTGTGATATTGGAACTGAAATTAAAATTAATAATTCATGACTAAATCCAAAGTTCTTTTTCTGACCAAAAAATAACAGTAGTAATACCCATATACCTGCCTGCAGTTACCTGTAAATACTTGTATTATAGGTGTTAAGCTAAAACAATGAAAACTAAACTTTTAATGTGTTAAAGTTTTATTATATTAATCATGATATAGAAATCAGTCTCACTAATTATTAAAAATAAAATCACATAATAAACGTTAAATAAGAAATTATTGAATTAGTAAGGCTTTTTTTATTTTGCTGGCCGTCCTTTTTTACGTTTTTCCCCGATTGGTACACTCTTTGCTTCAGCAGGTGGTACAACATATTTCAGGCGAATTGCTAACCCAACTAAATGTGTACACGCTTGTCGAAGCTGGACGTCAAGGAAGTGCGAGCCGTGCGGAAGCGTTTGGGAGGTGGGTCTTATAATTATGCTAGCTAAATAATAATTTGACGTAATAATAGTGTTTTTTTTGACAAAGTGTTTATAATAATTGCAAAAGAAAAAAATATTTTGGAAGTATTGTCGCGTAAATTTAGTGTTATACGTTTGATGAACATTTACTAAATTCTGCTCAAAATAGTATATACAAATTTTGAAGATGACAATCCGATTTTTGGTGTAAATGTGACAAGGATGTTAAGTCAGATAATATCCGAAAACTTGAAAATTTCATCGTCCTGGAGCGGGACTCGAACCCGCTTCCCCAGATAGCGCTCGGGTATGTAAACCACTACACCACAAAATCCGAAATTTTTAGAATAGTATAACTATAATAAAAATCCGAAAATTTCTTGGCGTAGAATAGAAATCAAAATTTCGAAGCTTTCGCACATCAATTTCTTACTTTTTTCTTACTAAATTCGTATAGTCACAGTATTTAAAATACAGGCATTACTAAAACAATAGGAACCGTTATTGTTTTAGTGACGCAAATTTCGTTTTTCGATCTATCATCATTTGGTATCTCAAAAGAATTTTTGATATTAATTATTTTTTTGGAGTACAGTTTCAGAGTTTAATTTGGTAAGCATTTAATTTGATCCCATTTTTTTCTTCCTGTGTGTGTGGAAAAATAGATCGTAAGTGGAATTATTGCTTTTCTTTTTTCACCTTCATGACATGTAACGAACAACAACCAGGCTTTTCGATTAATAAACGTTTACGTAGTGATTTATTCTTCCAGGCCGGAATTAATCATTGACTTGTAATGCTTTATTTAATGCAAATGTTGTTTAAAAAATATGTTCCTCCAGTTTCCTAGAAATTAAATATTTAGTGTCTTTGCTCTTTCTTTTCAGAAAACTGGTAACGTTCTGAATTTCTGTAATGAAACTGTGAAGTTGAATGGCTCCGTTCCCATCTCCGTCATCGCAGCCATTACTTTGCCCAACGTCACCCTCACCGGTGTTACCATGGCAACTACTGGCAACCATACCGTGGCTTTTGTGGGCACTGGCGGCGGTTTCCTGAAAAAGGTAAGAAAGTTGGCCCAACGTTAAGTGCACGACATGTTCTCTGATCGTGTAATCTAAATAATGTCTTATTCCTGTAAATCTAACTAATTGGTGCAATCAAGGAAACGACGCTGACGGAAGCCTTGTTTGCGCCGTGGCTACCACCCAATCTTTCGGTGCGTTCTCCCACACGTTTCCATCATTACACCCTAGCATGTTAACATTTGCGAAGGATTTATTGGAAGTCGATGTATGTAAACATGGCAGCTGTCTCAGTAATTGAAGGGGATTTACTCAAAATTTATCGTATAATCATGACAAAAAGAAGCCAGCCGAATTTAACTTAATGCATCTGATTAATGATTATAAACATGCAGACTGATGAAAGAACTATTTTTCATGGGTGTGAAGTTAATGCTTTTCCAATGTATTATCATAAAGAAAAATAATAAAAAACATGCTGGTTTGTAATAAAGAAATCCCTTAGTGTACCTAATTTGCAATAGCTAAAGCTTGTTATTCCAGTGTGAAATTATTAACCGCTCTTGGCCCCAGTAATTTTTTCACACCCTTCCGTGTTAGATTTGAAGCTAGGGAGAGAAAGGTTTGGGTTCGTATGGTACAGAGATTTGGATGGGTAGCAAAGTATAATTATCTAAGGTTTTAGCTTTGTGTGTTTGCAGATAGTTTTCCCTTCTCATTACACCCAGCGCTTTCTCGTAGGGTTTACAACAACAGGGAAGGCTTAGACGCAACTCCCAGGCGCTGCGTATCAGAAACAAAGTTACATTAATTGAACTTAGAGGCTCAAGTACGACTGGTGCCAGACTCTATGAAGTGACGACGATCACTTCCAGGGAGAGAGTACCAAAGACGGAGAGAAAGAACAGGTGACCTTATTTGTAACGGAGGGTTTTATACCCCTAGGACAACGGCTTAACGTCGCCCATCCATCGCACGACGAGTATTCAGTGATTCAGAGCAACTCAACCTACCAAGGATCAATTCGGCGACCATCTGGTAGGAAGGCAGTTGCTCTAACCATTAGGCTACTTGGCCACAGATTGTAACAAAGTACTAAGCACTTGGACAAATAATAAAACGGCTAAAGTAATTACACTAAAGTGCCAAAAGTCATGGAATAGCAGTATGCAAATTTTTAACTGGCGCTGCCATCGTATAAAGGCTTCGACGCACGCCACGATTTTTCATCAGTTGCGAGGTGTAATCTCGTGAGTCAGGTTGAACAACCGCCAGTAGGATTATAGCAAGCCGACGTGAATTATCGGAATTTGAACGAGGCATGGTGGTGGGAGCCAGACGTATGGGACATTCAATTTCCAAAGTTGTGCGAACGTTCCTCGATCCACAGTGTCACGTGTGTACCGAAAGTACCCCATGGAAGGCGTTACTCCGGACCGTGGACTGCGTAGTGGCCGACCACGGGTGCTGAATGACTGTGAAGAGCGGCGTGTGACCAGGATTGTCTATGCTAACAGACAAGCGACACTGGCTCAAATAACATCCACATTCAATGTGGGAGGTACCAGAGACATATCCATCAGGTCAGTACAGCATAATTTAGCGTCCATGGTGTATGGGAGCAGAAGACGCATCAGAGTGCCTTTGTTAACACCACGACATCCGGCACAGCGCCTCACCTGCACTCGTGAACACGGTAGTTGGACCCTGGAAGACTGGCAACGTGGCGTGCTCCAATGAGTCACGCTACCAGTTGTTGCGAGCTAATGGTAGGGTTCCGGTGTGGCGCAGACCCCATGAGGCCATGGACCCAAGCTGTCAACAAGGCATTGTGTGAACACGGTAATTGGACCCTGGAAGACTGGTAACATGTGGCGTGGTCCGATGAGTCACGCTTCCAGTTGTTACAAGCTGATGGTAAGGCTTGGGTGTGGCGCAGACCCCATGAGGCCATGGACCAAAGCTGTCAACAAGGCATTGTGTGAACATGGTAATTGGACCCAGGAAGACTGGCAATTTGTGACGTGGTGCGATAAGTCACACTACCAGTTGTTACGAGCTGATGGTAGGGCTCGGGTGTGGAGCAGACAGCACCCAAGCTGTCAACAAGGCATTGTGTGAACACAGTAATTGGACCCTGGAAGACTGGCAACATGTGGCGTGCTCTGATGAGTCATGCTACCAGTTGTTATGAGCTGATGGTAGGGTTCGGGTGTGGAGCAGACACCATGAGGCCATGGATCCAAGCTGTCAACAAGGCACTGTGTAAGCTGGTAGTGGTTCCATACATGTGTGAGGTGTCTTTACATGGCATGGTTTGGGTCCTTTGGTCCTCATAAACATGTGATTAACTGGCAATCACTTTATTGCTGTGCTGGGTGACCATTTGTAGCCCTTCATGGACTTCATGAACCCCAACAACGATGGGATTTTCCAGGCTGACAATGTACCATGCCATCGATGGCTCAAGTTGCCCAAAAGTGGTTTGAGGAGCATTCTGGATAGTTCCGATGAATGGTGTGGCCACCTCCTTTGCCTGACATGAACCCAGTAGAGCACTTGTGGGAAGGTCAATTTGCACCCAAGATCCTGCAGCTACAAATACCAGAGAACTGTAGGTGGCTGTTCAAGACAGCATGACTCAACATCTCTCCAGAAGTCTTCCGGCCACTTGTGGAATTGATGCCACGTCGAGTTACAGCACTTCGCCGGGCTAGAGGAGGGCCTAAACAATACTAGGTACAGATCCCATGACCTTTGATACTTCAGTGTACTTACAATGATATATTCATGACCTTTGACACTTCAGTTTACTTACAATGATATATTCCAATTAAATTATTGTTCGTAACTTGTCGAACTACAACTTGTAAACCCAAGTCCACGATAAGAACAACAATGTATCTATTATCACGAGAAAGCACTTCAATTCGGCGTGCAGATTATTATCTTTGACTCTAGTAATAGCAAGATGACATATGGTCCTGCTTGAAGCAATAAGTATATGGTCTTAGACACACACACACACACACACACACACACACACACACACACACACACACTTTCTTCGCACTGAGTGTTGCTTTTTATTTAAGGTTCTGATGTGGCATTCAATATGAAATATATAATATAGCAACATAGTATATGTAAGTGCAGAAACTCAAAAAGAAAGTTTAATTTAGAGATACACATTAGAAATTTCTGGCTATGCCACTGAGTGTGTTTGCATACCAGGCAGCGTCTCCAGTGTTTCTGGTGGTAAGAAACTCGATCAACACAGGGGACCCTTGCAGTCAAAAAAGGTCATCAACATGACCTTTTGTGCACTTGTCTGCATTCCCTTTGACTTCTTTGGCAGTTGAGATGTGTGCTTCCATTGGCCACTTTGTCTTTTGCTTTTAGGTTGAAAATGAAAGCAACACGTTCCATCTCCCACAATGATTCTATCAATGAAATGGTGACGTTCCTCATGATACCACAATAAATGTTCCAAAGAAACACCCATGTGAATGCCTTTCTGCACAGATTGCAAGTTGTATGGCTTTTACTGCATGCACATCTTCCAGTACTGCAGACAATCCCAGATAATTGTTTGCCCACTTTCTATGCTGATTCCAACTTTGTTGGCAAGTGCTTCTACCGTGACTCTTCTATCTTCCCGAATGACACTATCCACTTCAGCGACGGAAACATTGGTGATCACTGTGTGTATTTGCCCTGGCCTTTAATCATCAGTCAATGCTCTTGGAACCATTTACTCCAATCATTAACATGCGACAAAGACATGAAGTTTTCATACACATTATCGTGTGGCGATGAATTTCTGTACTTCTTTTTCCACTGGTTAAAAACTGGATAACCGCTTTCTGTTCAGTGTTCACTGCTGTAATCATGACTGGTTGGACTGAACACCTGCACAAGGTCCTGAATCCTGTACAAAGGTCAACTGCTTTCATCATCATGTGATTGCAGCACCACATTTCACTGCATCATAACATTACAGTGGTGCCACCTACTTTTTGTGGCGATGCTGCCATGGTAAGCCCATTCGGCAGTTTGCTATGTTCTTTGGCCTGTTTTTATTTGAATGACTTATAGAATATGGGCAGTGTTGCTTTATCAAAATTCAGATCATTTAATTCATTTGAGATGGTGTCTGAAAAGGAACTTGAAAATGTGTATTCACAGAAATTTTTAATTGACAAATCTTAATGCTGTGAAAATGGGTGTGTTGCTTGTTTAGTTAAGAATCTTTTATTATTGCTAAATCAGAATCTACTACACTGGTTACAACTAGTTTTGTTTAATTTGTTTTAACTTTATTCTTCATACTTACTGCACAGCACTTTTTTTTATATTTTGAGTATTCATCTTTTTTTATAGTTTCCATTCTTTACTTTTTCTTCTATGCATTCATGTCTAACGTGCAACAAGTTTTTGTCTGATATAGTGGCACATCATATAGAGGCTTATTGTAGTGTTCTGGTACCTACATTATGGGCTCTGTAGAAAGTGGGGATGATTGCACCCTAACTTCATACCTTTGCGTCCTGTTGATCAGACAAAACATGTGATTGATTTTAATAAATGCACATTGCTGTTTGAGATGCACCTGTTCAACACCTTGCGTATACAGCAAATGCTATATTTTCATGTGCAGTCAAAATAAAGTATTTTTATTTCTTCAGTAGTATGCATTGTTCAGTAAAGAAATCAATTAAAAGAATTCACTTTTGAAGTATTTGGAAATTTGTATTGCCAACAGATGCAATTTTATTAACCAATGTCATGAACTTGCAAAGGCATGAATGTTTCTGTATCATTATGTATTTATATTTTCTCCTTTTAACCCAGTTCTTTATTTTTGATAGCTTTTACTATCGAAAAGTTCAGAAGCCGAAGAGTTCGAAGAAGTTGTTGTTGATGCTGGAAATCAAATCTTGGGCGACATTGTTCTTGATCCTTCTCAACAGTATATATATGCTACCTCCCCTTATAAGGTTAGTATAACGGTGTTGATTTGTGTTATATATTCCTCATATATATCACTTTCTAGAGTAAATGAGTCTTTGTAGAAGGTTTGCAAATAGAGAAAGCCCTTCATTTCATTATGAGCCCATAATACCATTGTTTGTATAAAAAGCAAAGTCACATTGATTACTATTTTCTTGTGTACCACTGAGGGGATTTAATGTTCACATACATAGGTCGTTCAAAAAAGTAATGAGACTGACATCATAGCACCAAAACAAACCCACCCAGAAAAATGCAGCTGCTTGAGTCGGAACACCTGCAAAGTAAGTCATGTGACAATGCATTGTTACAGCACTCTGCTCTTTCATTCTTGCAATAGATGGCATAGAGTTTGGATGTGCTTCTGTAACCCAGTATGAATTTGAAACTGGAGAAAAAAGAAGATATAAAATTTTGCTTGTGTTTGAATAAAACTGCCACAGTTTCACACAAAATTATTAAAACAACCTATAAGGGAGATGCTTTGTCCCGTGCAAAAGTTTTTGAATGGCACCAGAAATTTGTGAATGGTGAAGAGCGTGTGGAAGGTATGGCGCACTCTGTTCGTCCTTCCACACTGACTATGGAGATTAATGTCGATGCCACCGAGGCACTGCTGTGCGAAGACCACAAAATAACCATTGAAGAGGTGGTTAATGTCATGCAGATGTCTGTTGGTTCCATTGATGACATTGTGAGAAACCGGTTGGGGTATCAAAAAGTCACTGCAAAGTGGATTCCCCACCTGCTAATGGATGAGCACAAGGCAAATCGTGTTATCACTTGTCGCCAACGGAATTGCCTGCTGGAATGTGAGCCGCACTTTTTTGATCAAGTCATGACATGTGGTCAAATTCAGAAACAAAACAACAGAGCCCCCAATGAAAACAACCACAAAATTTTCGATCCAAGAAAGCAGAGGCTCAAGCAAGTGCAGGGAATGTCATGCACCTGGTTTTCTTCAATAAAAAGGGAATGGTGTATGGCCATGTTGTTCCACAAGGAAAAACTGTTCTGGTGCCTATTATTCTGAAATTCTCAAAGGTTCTCTAGAGAAAATAATTTCCCCCAAATGCCCAGAATATGCACAAAATGATAGGATTTTGCATCAAAATTATGCCTCTGCACATCATGTTTTGCCTACCCAGTAGGTTATCCAAGATCCAGGTATTGAAATGATGGTGCACCATCCATATTCACTGGACCTGGCACCATGTGACTTCCTCCTATTCCCTGAAGTGAAGAAACAACTTGGTGGGTGTCGGTTTGCATTATTAAATACTGCACTGAACAATGCTGGGATGACTTTACACATGAACTCCATTCTTCTTTCCTTTTGTGTGAACTTGAGTGTTATGTATAGATTAAGATAATACAACATAGTTGTCACAAATGTTTATTTTTTCAAGCCGACCATGTTTTCGCTGGACGAATGGCACGTAAATATTCAAATTGTATATGGCATCATAAATGGTGTTTACAGTCACGTGTTTTGGTCAGATGCTTCCACGCGTTTGATAGAAATGGCGAGGATGCCATATCATTTACAAGTTGCGAAGACTTCTGATATATATGGAAAGCTTCCAAAATATCAAGTTTGGTGGTTGAATCTGGCTTGTCAATAAGTTTTGCTTCTTCAAGCAGAAATTTATGGTCCTTTTCGTAACAGTGTTTAGCCATCGATGACTTCTTTAGGTCACAATTTCGAATGTAGGTCTTGTGCTCCTTCAATCGAAAACGCAAGGCTCTACAGGTCTGTCCTATATACGAAGCGCCACATTCACATGGAATTTGATAAATTCCTCCAAGAGTTCTTGTCTTCAACATAGTCCTTTGATCCTAAATATCTCATTTTGTTTATGTGTTTAAAAATCACCTTAAAATGAAAGGTTTTGAGAATTTTTGTAATTTTGAAGGCAATGTCACGGGAAAATGGAATAATGGCAAAATTATCTCGCAATGGGCCCATCACAGGAGTTAATGTGGAGATGGGCTTTAATTTCCGGAATTTTGTTAGAGCCTTGTCTATAATGGAAGGTTGTATCCTCGCTGTACTGCAACATGTTTAAGGGAATAAAGTTCTTTTTCCTAACTGTCCTTATCTGAACATATATGTATCGCGCGATATACGCAACTGTAAAAGGCACTGAGGTTTTGTTGATAATAGTGATTAGACTTGGCATGTGGAGGTGAAAAAATAGCGAAAGGCTTTCAATAAATTGTGGTTGCGAGAGATTGATTTAAGCGAGTTACCAGGACGTCAAGGAATGGTAGGCATCCGTTATTTTCAGTTTCGTAGCTGAATTGAATGTGAGGATCAATAGAATTTATAAGCTTGACTAATTCCGGAATTTCAGAATGTTTTCCCTAGTGTTATGTTTTCACAAAAATGTTTCTTCTGAGTACTTTTTCATATTTAAAAATAATATTTTTCTCTATTAACAAACCAGCCAAGTTGCTCAAATATGCATGTCTTTGTGTGGCTCTAAGATATATCTTGATTCTTTTTAATACGGAAAAACTTCTTTCGGCAGTTGCAGTTGTTGATGAACAGTTTAATATTGATTTGCTAATTTGTACACCTCACTATACACTATGTCCAATTATTCAACTTAAGATTGCATTTTACACCTCACTAAACACTATGTCCAATTATTCAACATAAGAACTGCTTGGGGTCCTTTTGAGAAAGTAATATAATAATGTTTCTTACTGATTTATTTTGTATTCATCAAGGGAAATAAACACCTTCAGTTCATGAAGCATAGAGTTCTTTAAGCTCTGATAGTAGATGTTCAGGGAAGCTTTCACAAAATTTATCAAAACAGTTTAAATCCAACAAAGCCACGAATTTAAGATATAATATCACTGATTTTAATTCACTGACAGTTCACACGAACTGAAATAACTCTCACGAAACACGCGCTGGAAGCATGGAGGAACTGAGGTAGTCCGAAGTCTTCATTTTTCGAAGCAAACCCTGGGCCGAAGCAGTGGCCACTCACGAGCTCCGTAGCTCATTGATGTTGTCATGGAAATGCTAGCAGGAGATAGTATTGAAACTCTTCACATCAGAACAGCGAAGTCTCTCGAAGACGCGTTTGTGTTACGTTGATGCCGTTAATCGCCGCTTGCCAGACTGTTTCTCATAATCAAAAGAAGCGAATCCGCTCGTGTTTTTTTTTTTTTTTTTTTTTTTTTTTTGCAACGAAAGCTTTGACATATCTTAATACCGTTGATAATTGACTTTTATTTGTGTATATTTAATTAACTTTTATTTGTGCATTCTCTGGGCTTCGCAGCTAGCTTTGAATATATACGCCACTGATCTGTATGTGTTCTTGCATGTAATATATACTTTATCAGTCAGAACTACTTGCAAGAGATTTTATGGATGAGATGCATGTATGATTTTCACTATGTGTGTGCATATGTCTGGTTTTTAATTTTTACATGGTATTTAGTACAATTATATCACTGCAATGTCTCTTATTTAGATTAGTAAAGTCAAGATTGAAGCCTGCCAGCAGTACAGTACCTGTGATAAATGCCTGCAAGCTAGAAATCCTTATTGTGGGTGGTGTTCCTTAGAAAGACGGTATGTTTACTCTTATGCAATTTCCTAAAATTACAAAATTTTGATAATTTTCATCAATTTATCAACTAAGCAATGGAAATTTTTTCTAAAAATCGGGGAATTTTTGTAAGTGATAAAAGCAATAGAAAATAAATTTCCTTTTTGTTTTGGGCGAGAAAAACATAATGCATGTGTTAAGCTGTACAGCAACAACCAATAATAAATATTATAATACTGATTCATTGTCTTTTCCTTTTTTATACAAACATACATTACACTAAGCTGCTCTCTGAGATCAGAGGTTAGCTCCACAAAGAAATACAAAACCAGATAAATTTTAACTGATTATTTACTTACTGTTGCCATATTAAACTTCCCCATTTACAGCGATCTTGACACACAACTCTGGCTTCTCTGACATCCGTCACGCAATGTACACAAGACTTTCTGTACTTCATACTCATAATCATTTTTATCATGGCCTTCCTCTACCTTTCTTTCCTGCCACTTGGGCTGAAATTTTTTTCTTAGTAAGCATCCCATCACTCATTCTTTCAACATGACCAAACCACCTAAGAGTATTAGTCTTCACCACAACTGCAGACATCTTCATTCCTCACATGATCAGAGAGTATCTTGCCACAAACTTTCCGTAAGTAATGCATCTCTCCAGTACACAAACTACTCTTATGCCTCTTCTGCAGTACCCAGGTTTCACTGCCATACATCAGAGTAGGAACAATTACACTTTCATACACAGCCATTCGGGACTCTCTAGAGAACCCATCATTTCTGTGAAATCGTCCTAAAGCAGCTGTGACTTTCAGTGAAAAATTCACTTGGCTACTACTATATTGGGTTGATGTAAATGAAATGTCTGGCAAAGGACCAGCACACAGGGACAGAGAGAACGGAAAAGTAGGACAACTTACCTAGGCAAAACATTCCCCCTTGGCATCGACACATAGTTGCCATCTGTCCGGAAAGGCCATGATCCCGGAACAAAAAAAAAAAAGTCTTGTAGCTGGGACCCGAAGAAGTACTAACAGTTCCTCACTCAAAAACCACAACTTTGATTTCTCCCTTATACTCAGTTCGAATTTCATACAAACTTCATACATCTAGGACAACATACTTTGCAACTCGCTTTTGCTCTCTGCTGACAGGACTGTGTCATCAGCAATCTGCACACACAGATATTACCAAGACATAAACCAGTATTGTCCATCTTGGCATCATGCATGCACGCACCAATAAATATATTAAACAGCCATGGTGACATTATACAACCTTGTCTGACTCCTGCACCAATAGAAAATCATTTTGACCCAATGCCATTAACTAGTACACAAGCTCTACAGCTAGCATACACTGCTTTTACACTAATAAGGGGATTCCCAGTTACACTACATTTATACAGTACTTCCACAGAAGTATCCTATTTACTCGGCCATAAGCTTCCTCTAAATCTATGAAGGCAGCAAACATTTTCTTACCAACAGCCAGATACTTTCTGATTATCATGCGTAATGCAAAAATTTGATTAGTTCAACCTTTACTAGGCATAAAACCACTGTCTTCACATCCCACACTTTTTCGATGTAAGACCTCATACCTTTTCAATAATTACCTTACCAAATACTTTCTCTGGCACACTCAGTAAGCTAATACCACAGTTGTTCTTGCAGTCAGTAGGGTCACCTTTTCCCTTATACAAGGGAACAATAATAGCATCCTTCCAATCCCGAGGGACCATCCTGACTCACAGCACACAGCACAACTGGCACATTTCAGTTAACCAGTCAATTACAGAGTTACCACCATATTACATTATCTACTCATACCAGCACAAAGATATATGCTGAATCGAGCAGATTCTTTACTTGGCTCAAAGTATTATTATATTAACATATAAACATTTACTGTTCATCACATTGTTCTTGGTATAAACATAGCCCTCCGACACGACCTCCAACATATAATGCGCGCCATAAAAGTTATTCATATCGACACACATAATACACGATCATATCGACACATATAACGCACCATAAAAGTTATTCATATTTTATTATTATTCATATTGTCACCACCATATTTTAACATCTCAGCAATATTATGCTATCCACTCCTAGATCCTTACCATTCTGAAGAGATTTTAAAGCCTTACGTACCTTGTCTCTTGAGATTCCTCTTGTGCTTCCATCTCTCACTGTGACATCATCAGCTTCTGACTCAGAATCACTTTTGCTTTCTTGATATAATAACTTACAGAAGTATTCACCCCATCTTTTACTTAACTCACTGGGCTTCCATATCATTTCTCCAATCCTATTCTTCACACAACTTTATTTCCCCTATTCTTCCTGTGTCTCATGTACTTCCATAGAGTTATTCTATCTTTCCAAAAAGCCAATTCATTTCTTTCCACCTTTTCCTTCCTATCTTTTGCCTTACTCTTGAAAAACAACTTAGCTGTCTCACGCTTCCTACAGCGATATTCATCCTCAGAAACTCTATCTTGCAATATCCCCAAATATGCTTCCTTCTTTCTTTTTACTGTTTCTTCAATATTACTATTCCACCAAGCATCACCTCTAATGTTACCCACTATTGTGGTGCCACAGACCTCTTCAGTGGCAGTGACAACACAGTTCTTAAAACATTCCCACTTCTTTTCTACATCCATCTCACATGACTTCAGCTCCTTCAGTCATTCTCTAAGTAAATTAAAGTAATGCAGACGATCTTCAATTAGGTTTTCAACCTTTATTTTTCCCATCCTAGGCCACTTACTTTTCCTTCAACCAATATTCAATTTCACATGTGATACTACATAGTAATGATCAGAGTGAACATCCGCACCTCTCATCACTCAAGTGTCAACAACTAAGTGTTTCAGATGCTGATCATAAACAACAAAATCCATTACACTCTTCTGTCAAAGAGTACAATTTTCTCAAGTATGTATGTGAATATACTTGTGGTTGAAAAGCGTATTAGATACCCACAAACCATTCTCAATGCAGAGTTCAATTGAATTTTCACCATTATCATTCACACAAGAATCATTAAACTTACCCAGAACATTACCAGAAATTGCATTCTGAACACCTGTTCTAGCATTGAAATCCCCTACCGTTATAGTTATTACTTTCTCCTTAGTACCAAACTTGCTCAAAACAGCTTTTAGCTCGTTTTAGAAAACCAGAAGGTTCCGAGTCACATGGAGCATAACACTATGGAAATTTCTATTCTCTGAAGTTTCACTTTAAAACAAATCCAAATAATTCTCTTACTTATGCAGCTGTAAGGAATCAAGTTGTTGCTTTTCATCTTTTCACTTAAAACCACACCTACACCCAGGGTGACCAGCTGATTTTTTGAAATGGGAGGATATTTTAATTAAAAAAAGGACATTTAGCAAAAAAGGACACAATAAATTTGTACAAAAATGAATATGAATGCCCATACTCTGTATTTAAATTTTACAGTTTGAGAGTTTATACATGTAAAACTTTAAAAAAGAAAGATTTTAGCCAGCTGGACATTTTTTCTTATATTTTTTAACTGGAAGAGATTTTTGTCAGTAGATCAGGTTTCTTTAACAAATATTTGTGAAATTCAGAGCATGACATGTATTTCAAATTGTAGTTAACTAGCAGCATACCCCTCACTGATTGATTAAGGAGCTTGTATTATAAGTAGAAAAAACTCACAGCAACGACTCATAATACACAAAACAAGCAGTATGAGCTGACTGTTTACATGACTACACCGTAATGCGCCATCCACGTGCAATGAATGACAGGCACACCGGTGGGTTTTCACTGCACTGTTGACTCACAAGTGGCAGCAGGCAGCAGGATTTCAGGAATAAACTGACCAGCGGAGGAGGGAGGTGTCAGCAAGAATCCAGAAGAGAATACATTTTAGCAGTGACTTGATAGTATATATGATTACAATAGAAGAATGATCCAAATGTATTTGAATTATTCCTTATTGAAAAAGCTGGACATTTGGGCTTTTTCCCTTAATGCCTGTAAAACAGGAGGACATGATAAGAAAAGGATATGTCCTCGAAAAGCCTTATATCTGGCCACCCTGCCTACATTAGCTTGTCCTCTCACATTATCCAACATTCCAGACCACACACTAAGATTCCATTCACTTCATCTATTCCAGTTTCCTTCTCTTTAGTTTCATTTCCACACAACACATCCTATCTATACTTATTTGTTTCTTCAATCACCTCATTCATCTTTCCATTTATTCTTCTAGTATTTCATACACCGGTCTTGCGCTCACTCAGCTGACATCTCTTTCTCATACAATATTTTGCCATTTCTAAATCGTTCCTGTGGTGGACCATCCTTCTCAAGTGTAGTGGGTCCACCATATCCCACACTGGGTCTAGTTCACTTCTTCGACAGGCACATTTTGTCGGCAGGTACATTTCGTCGACACTATATATACAAACAGTCGATTCCTAAAAAACTGAAAAAAAATGTCAAAACCACCAAATTTGGTATACTATTCCATGGTACTCTTAGATCGTGCACGTTTTTTTGAAGGGATGGGGGTCAAGGGGTCCCCATACAACCTTTTCGTAAAACTACAGTTTTCAATTCAGAACCACCAAATTTGGTATACTGCCTCATGGTACTCTAACTTAGACTGCAGATAGTGTATTGGAGTGCAGAATTGTGTTGCAGTTCTTAAGTAAAAAATGGAAATTTTTGAGAAAATTTTGTATGGGGCTTCCGTTACCCCGAGCCCTTCCAAAAACGTTACCCCGAGCCCTTCCAAAAAATGGAAATTTTTGAGAAAATTTTGTATGGGGCTTCCGTTACCCCGAGCCCTTCCAAAAACCATGTATGGTCTAAGTTAGAGTACCATGAAATAGTATACCAAATTTGGTGGTTCTATATTGAAAACTGTAGATTTTACGAAAATGTTGTATGCTCCCCGGGCCCCAACCCCATCCAAAAACCATGCACGGTCTAAGAGTACCAAATTTGGTGGTTCTGAACTTTTTTTCAGTTTTTTAGGAATTGACTGTTTGATATATAGTGTTGACGAAATGTACCTGTCAACAAAGTGGCTTCGACGAAATGAGTTGTCAATGAAGTGATTGTCGACGAAATGAACGACACCACCCACACTAGAGTCCATAAAAGTAGTGCTTTGTGTCTTTTTAATCAGTAAAGTGCACCAGTGCGAGGTGTTAGCCCACAGCTGATAGTTCCAGTTGGTCATTCCACCTAAGGATTCTGGAACAAAACCCAAAAACCCAATCAGTTGGGGTCTTTTGGCCAATGTCACACAGAACTGGCTAGTACCTCAACACTAATTTATACTGAAGCTTAAAATTGTGTCAGTTTCCAAGAATCAAAGAGGCCTTTTTTTCTGGCTGTCATGTGTGCCATTGTTGCCCAGTGGAGTACCCCGTTGAGGGACCAAGTGATATTTCATGAGCAGTGCCCGGGCACTTGGGCCACGCCTACCTGGTGTGCCACTGTGCATATTTATACTGATATTAAAGATTACATTTTCTGGGCCACCGCTTCATCAAAATCCTGGGTGTGCCCACAGGTTAAAGACTTTGCTTTTGTGTTGGAGTTCCTGCAAAGAAGAAGGTACTAAACAATGGTGCTTTAACTTTGATATCAGTAAAAAACAAACAAAAACATGTTAAAATAAATGATCCTAAAGCGCTAAATTGGTAGCATCAAGGTACATGAATCAAGCATTTGATGATAGAGTTGTATATTATTTAGGAATCTTTTTAATTAATAAGTAACTATCATGGAAATAATGAGGTTTGTTGAAGCTAATTTTTTGGAATTCAAAAATTGCTGTTTCCTGATTTTTTTACCCCCAAGTACAACTAACTTGATTTCTCTACTTCACATATGTATTTTTTAAATTTGTTGTGGTAAAGGATTTTATTTTATATGCTTACAATAAAGGTCTTTGGAAGCAAAATATGATAGAATTTTTGTGACCACTACATAAAACTTAAAAATATAGATTTGAAGTTGTAAACTTGAATTCTGTTAATAGTTTTCTTAATGTTACATTTGCCATGTTTTATATATATGATGTACAATCGAAAGTTTTTTTAAAAGTATGTACCATACTTTTTGTTTTATTTTAGATGTACAATCAAAGCTGCCTGTCAGAATGCTACATGGTCATTTAGTGATCGCAGTTCACCTCGTTGGTTGTCATTAGAAACTAAACAATGTATAGATTTTCAGGCTGTCAGACCTGACCAGTTGCCTTACGACAGTATGGCTATGGTAAGTATGGCTATCCCGTAGCTATTTGCCAAGTTTCACATTAATTGCATGGTTTTTCTTGGTGTGCTGATTTTTATGACAATGAGTATATAATGTGTTTCTTGTGCTCGGATCACAACCAATTTTGTTGTTGTTGTTGTAGGTTTAACTACTACCATGAACAACTCAATGGGCTATAAGCAATCACCTGTCCCTAATTTACAACCACTGGTTCTAGGGAGCGGAGAGAGCCAGTGACATAAGGCAAACACCATATCAATGCTACACCAGGATTCGAATCTACACCCTTCTTGGACAAGTGATCGTAAGCCAGTGCTTAGACCACTTTGCCACCAGGGGAGCACAACCAAATTTACTGCACAACATTTATTTTTTCTCATTGAAAAATTTCAGTGACTAATCAATAGACAAGTAGAAGTGGTGTGTAAGTCGAGGCCTGAACTACAGAAGAAAAGGTCTTGTCTTATATGCCGAAAAATGTGGTACAAAAAAAAAAATGTTTATTAAATCCATAGAAAGTTTTAACAGGTGCTATATGTATATATCAAAAAGTGGCATGTCATAGAATTTGTATATATCCAATACTCTTTAATTATAATGTTTCATGCATTACATTAATTGAAACCATAAGAACAAGGTAGCAGAAATATTCCTCTTTCCAAGAAGAATGTGAAAGCATTATCAGTATTGGGGTTGTGCACATAATTTTCCTTCTTCTTTAATCCATAAGCAGATTTGTAATTGTGAATCTACAACAATCACTAGCTTAGTCTCTGAAAACCATATCTCCCAATCTTTTGTAGGTGCCATCCCTTTTGATCATTCCTCCTCTTACAAGCTGTGCAAAATCGTTAAATACTTTGGATAGCTGCATGCAGTCTAACTGCCTCCTCGGATTTTCAAACTGATTCTTAATCATACAGATTCAACCAACCCACTTGATTCACCAGGTGTTTATTCCATCCTAATCAACACTTCCCAAAGCTTAACTTATTACATTGAAAGTACATACTACAGTAATAATTGCCATTTGACTGAACATGTTTCCAATGTTATGAAAAGGAATCCTACGACATCATTATCTTTACTGACATGTTTACAAAATGTATTTCTCCTTTCATCAATAGACAATCACTCAGGTTTCATGAAAGTTTAGAAATTTACCTTTGCATTAACTCTCGCAATTCACACTCAACATATCATGTTCTCATTATTTGAAAATACCTTTTCAGATCTGGTAGCAACTGAATTAACATGTTTTTACCATCTAGTGTTTAATATGTAATAAATAATAATATATGATAGTACATAATATATGATGATATATAATAATAATAATAACTAAACATCGCCAGCACCACCCGAAGTCAGCAATAGAAAGGCTGACCATTGGACGGGCTGAAGGAGGACGGGCTGAAGGAGGACGGGGAATGATTGATCTCCTGGAACACTGAGACAAAGAAATCAGCAGCCTCAGAAAATATTTCCATCAGAGCAAGGGACCCCTTCACCAAGCGATAAACCAGAGTGACAAGAAGTACACATCCCTAGACCTCTCTACACAGAACATCGAGATTGGAATGAGGGAGCCAAAAGAAGAAGCTTGGGGCAAGAAAGTCGTACACGGCAGGAACTACAAAAATCTGCAATCGGACCATGTGGATAAGACTGCCTCCAATGCATGGCTAACAAACAGATGACTCTTCTCCAAGACCGAAGGGTTCCTGATGGCTGTACAAGATCAAGTTGTAAACACCAGAAACTACCAGAAGCATATCCTGAAGGAGAAGTCAGTGGAAAGCGACACATGTCGGCAATGCCATCAAACGCCAGAGACCATCCAACATATCACAGCAGGGTGCGAGTCCTCACACAAACAGAGTACACGAACAGGCACAATCAAGTCACCAAGATTGTCCATCAGAAATTGGCAAGAAAGCACCACCTCATTACAACTGACTCTGTCCCCTACTACAAATATGAGCCAACAACACTCCTAGAGAACAACACCCACAAGATGTACTGGGACAGATCGATCAGAACAGATAAGACTATCCCCCCACAATCCCCCGACATTGTCCTGTTCGACAAGGAGAAGTCGTCAACATACCTCATTGACACAGCCATGCCCAACATGTGCAACATCCAGAAGACGCATGTAGAGAAGCTGCCAAAGTATAACGACCTACGATATGAAGTCAAGGAAATGTGGCATATGGAGAATGTCACCACCATCCCTATAGTAATATCAGTCATAGGAGTTGTACCTAAGACCATTCACAGCTCTATACAGACACTAGACCTTCAACCTAACACTTACATGGAACTACAGAAGGCAGCTATCCAGAACACTTGTAGGATAGTAAGGAAGTTCCTTGGCAACTGTAAGAAAAGAATACCACTTCCCAGACTTGGTAAGTCGTACCTGTCCCAGAAGGAAGAGAAGAAAAACCTCAGCAAGAGGTGGAATCTTTAATTTTATTAAAAAAAATAAAATAATAATAATTGAAAAATAATATGTGTGAGTGTGTGTGTGTGTTTTGTGATTACATTCATACTTATGTATATCCTGTTATTATACTAGATAGAAATGCAAATGAAATTCCATAAAACCACAGTATCTTTTTTAAGGAAAAAACATCTTTAGTTACACTTCATTATTTATTAGGTGGAACTTGTGATCAATCAACTTCCTAATTTGCCATTTGGAGCACATTATTTATGTGTATTTGGGGACAGTGCGCCTATCCAAGCTCGTGTTACTCACAATGGGTTAGCTTGCATGACTCCCCTGGTTGCAGCAAGGCCACCGATACCAACTCTTGGAGGTAAGTGTTGCACAGTTTCTAAATTATGTCATTAATTTCCAACCCCACACTGGATGTGTTGTATGGCAATTAGGTTAAACATTCCAACAAAAAGTCAGAAAAAAATATTTCTCTTTCAGAAATGTTCAGATTATGAACTTTTTGATGTATTACTAATTTCTGTCTGGTTGGAAATTTTTGAGAATCTATCAATACTGAAAATGTAAAATTTTCTGCTCTTGACAACAGATTTCAAGGAATGGCTTTAATGAAGGATGTACATACTTACATACATAGACCATTAAGCTAATGAAGGATGTACATACTTACATACATAGACCATTAAGCTGTTCTCTGAAATTCAGATATTGTCTCGATAAAATTGTAATGGGTATTGATTGTTTCTATTTAGTGTGAATTTGGCACACAACTTTAATTTCAAAAACATCTACTGTATTTCACATCTTGCACATGGGTACTTCACATTGATTGTGCAAAGTTTTCTGTTTTGGACAGTTCCAAATTTGGTTCTCATATGATTTAGCAAACTGCCTTTAATTTTTGTTTCCATAGATTTAAGCTTAGTAAATCTGTTTGGGGTTGATATCTCATCTTTCATTCTTTCAGTCTGAATCATCATAAAATGCTGGTTTTTGCCCAGATGTTTAATGCGAGACACAGTGTGCAAACAACGCTGTTACAAGTTATACATTTGCAGAACATTGTCAAATCCTGTTGGCAGATGGTGTCACGAATTAAGACTTATTGTAAAAGTGATACATAGCTTCTTTTTTTTTTTTTTTATAATTGGATACTACGAGAAGCCAAAACTGACCTCAGTTTTTAATATAGAGATATTGTCACTGGTGCAGAATGTGGGCCAACTCAGATGTTTAAGCATGCCCTAATTTTTGCATGGGCAACATAAATTATTTTTTGACAACTATTAGACCTTATGGAATAACATATTTCTATCAGTTAACATCATCCAAAGTTTATTAAAAATCAAAATTGATACATTTAACACACACTTTTGAAATGGTGTATGTTGAAAGTATTATTTTAGTATAAATACATTCTGTAATATGTGTATCAGTTATAATTATATGCTGAATTCAATAGGGCAAACATTCTACTGGGAAATGAAATAATCACTATGAAAAATGTGAAGGAAAACAAGAACATTTTTTTCTGGTAATAATAAATTATTCTCAAAAATATGAGTATTGAACCAAAAGCAGGCACTATTTCATAAGTTTACTATTGGATGGCAATTAAATATAACACATTTTTATTTATTTTCTTATTAAATTTAAAGAAAATTAGTGCATAAACGCCCTGACATTTTTTAGCATGCCCTACGATTTATAAAACTGTGCCTATGGATATTGTGATATGTTCTCCTGATACATTATTATCACTCCCACGCACAGTTGTAATTAATTGTCACACTCAGTTAATTGTTTTTTTATATAACAGAAATGGAAACTACTTGCCTATTAATAATATCTTATGGTAACTTAGGTGAGTTTTTTTTTTTTTTATGAGGGTTCTTTTCATCTCTTTTCTTATCTCCCAATGTGCTGTCTTCCTCACTTTCTTCTGTCCCCTTGAGCACTCCTTGCCTATGTTTATAACTGACTGCTTTTAATTCTCAACAATTTAAACAAATGCATGTCTTTTCACCTCAACTAATGTATTCCACCTTGTCATGATACCTCTCAATGATCTGTTATGGCATATGAAAAGGTTCCAAAATAGCACTAATGCATTTTTTGATTTATAATGTCTCAGTGTTAAACTTGATTTTACAAATGTGCAGCTCTGAAATGCAGCTTTTAACTAGGTGGGCTTACAACAGTTTTCAGTAACATTGTAAATATCAGTCACCATTCACGATATGAAACAGATCGTCTTGGGAATTATTTATGGCATTCACTGAGCTGTAAGGAATTTCGAGTGTCGACTCTTCATTCATTATTAGCATGGTAGCCTCTAGATGTAGTGCCAATGAAGTTTCAAAAACTGCATGATTATACATAAGCAGGTAATTTAGAGAATGGCAAGGATTCAATCTGACCTTTAGGTTTATGTGCTAGTGGTTTGGGTATTATAATTTACTGTTTGAAAATCTTTATGTAGGAATCATAAATTATGATTTAGCATCTTTTTTCTTATTTTGTGGTTGAGAGTGTAAAACGTGGATTTCTTTTTGGCCTTGTGTGTAGGACATTAGGTGAACTTGCAAAATCAAAACTACAGAATTGTGCCCATTTCCACTATCACACCCTTCCTCACACATGAAATTGGATAGGCATCTCTTTTCTAAACACACAAGCCACTATACATAGATATCAACTAAAAATGAGATTCACCTTCTGCCGCTTGGGATTGATAAACTCCCCACTATGAAACACTTAGTATTTCACAACCTTCCCTCTCCCATAAATGGGGTGTGAAAATCTATTATCCATTAGGAGGAAGGGTTACACAAGCACAACAATGAAACATTGGTGACAACTGCCATTTTGGGCATAACTTTCTACGTGTTTAGAGAGTTTTCACCTCAATGTTATTTTATGCGAGTTATGCAGGGAATATGAAATGTATTAAAAATAATTAATTTAACATTTTTCTTTCATCATTGCATTATTTATCTTCTATGAAAATAATACATAGTACTCCACTACCATATTTGCCAGAGGTGAGGGTTAGGAGGGGAAGGGGATTGCAGAATGATCTTCAAGAAAAAATTTATTTGTGGTATGTTTACCTGTAGCTTTAAACTAGGTGTGGTATTATTCACAAAATAAACCAACAAGATAATTGGAACTGTGGCATTTATACTTGGCACAGTGTCATTCTTAAAAAACATGGCATTTCTTATTAAAATCAATCAGTTACCCCTTCTTTAAAAATATCTCCTACCTTACCTCACCTAATCCTTAGCTGCTGGACACTGTGTCTGTTATTCCCCAAACTTAATGCTATGAGTTTTTCTTGCATGCCTAAACACATTGTTTGAACTCTAACAACAGCGGCAGATTGGGATGACCAAACCAGGCTGCGATTTTAGTCTAGTGGCCCACTCTAAAACACACGTAGGTACTAGAAAACACTCCATAAATTCCCTCATGGAAAAAATTCTGTTAGATCTGGAATGAAAGAAATCTGTCGAAATGCGTACTGTAAAACAAATTCAGTCGTGAATACATTTTAATAATTTAATGGTGAAATAATTTTAAGAAGTCAATCGTCACTGAATGTAGCATCAAACCACGCTGAAAACAGGGTTTTTACAAGATATTTATTTTCCTTTGAACAATTTGGTTTTGCCTAAAAAAAAAAAAACAAGTCTCTTGAAGAACCCATTTTCAACTAAATTCCCACGAAGATCTTTCTGAGAGTCGAAATGTGCCCATGCCACATACTAATATTCTTACGTAATTAATTTTTATATTTATTTGGTCACTGATCGCCTACTGCACAATGGTATAGGTATATCCACCTTGGGCAGATGCCTTTTTTATTTCTTTCTTTTTTTAAGTCTACCCAGTTTTTTGACACATGAACAAGTACTGGTTAATCATGGTTTCATGTAAGATAAACGCGTGTAGGATATGAATTTTGGAATATCTCTGTGGGAGAATAGATTTGTGCTCTGCGTCCATTTGTGGATGAGGGGGTAGGAATGAAGGACCAATGCTTGGGCCATCATCCCTACATCACCTTTTGCAATCATGTGTCTGCAACAAGATTGCAAAAGCATGGGTTTGTCGTACCAATGATCCTGGGCTTAAAGTAAAATGGCCTATTTCTAATTGTAGTTAACTTTAGCTTAATTTACAACTGTGCGCTTAGTCAGTTACAGGGCCGGATTGGGGGGGGGTGTCGGTCTATAGGGGCTATTATAGCCTTGGGGCCCACCATGACCAAGGGCCCAGGAGGCATGCCTGGACAAGTAATAGATAGGCAGAGAGACAGAGTGGTTTAAAAAATAATTTTACTTTTGTCACATATGAATTCCACTTGGTAAGAAACAGAAGTGGAAGATGAACAGATTTCAAAGCAGTGACTCACCAAGGGTACTGTGTACAGTGGGGTTGGCAAGACAGTTTTAGCTTTTTCACTACCATCCATCTACACCTCCCAATTTACACTTAGGACCGTTAGTGGTCGAAGTCTCCTGTGGCTTCACATTGCATAACAAAAAGATGCACCAAAAAAGTATACAATTCTAAATCATTTGAAAATCCAAGACAAAATCCAGGAATCGTAAGCTTTTAACTCATGTTCTTATGAGAATAATGAAAAAATGTGCAGATAATTTATTAGATACAGTTTCGTGTTTTAACAGACTTCAAAATAATTCCCCGTTGTAAGTTCTTTAGGGTCCCACTCAGATGCCTTAGCCTAGAGGCCCACTCAGGCCTTAATCTGGTCCTGGTCAGTTACACTTTTCTCACATAAGCACAGAGTTTTGTTATGGCATTTCAGAACAAATGTGAGTTATAATATAGACAGAAGAAAAGGTTTTTAATTTTTAAGGATATAACTTTTTTCCAGGCACGAATAAAGCTCCAATGAAGTTAACTATTGTTATTCATAAACACCAAAATAATATTTCGTTCGTTCCAAAAAATACAGATGAAAATAATACAGCACAGTCGGCCATTTATCAAGTGGTCCACCGAGAAATGTCCCGGTATCCCTGTGGGCCAATCTGCCCCTGTCAAACAAAGTGATACCTTCTTGTATTTGTGTCTTTCATCACCATATGTGTTTCAGATATTGTATAGATCATGTGTTGTTGATAGTGTTAGTAGGAGCCTTCCATTATACTATTGGGTTGTCGGAAAAGTCATGACGTATTTTGGCACCCGATGGCGGTTGGGCGGATTTGGAAGTACTAGAGGCATGCACAGCTCTGTTATCGCTATGGCATTTGACAGGTGCCAGTTCTAGCTGCAGTCTAAAAGGAATAGTGAGCGATTTGGTTGATTTGCGGAGATTTGACATCAAGTTGAAGATGGAAGACCAAACTGTGCATTTTTGCCATATTTTACTGTTTTACTTCCGTAAAGGGAAGAACGCGCATCAAGCTTGTGAAAAGTTGCATAAAGTGTATGGTGATAATGCTCTACAAGTATGTCAGTGCCAGCAGTGGTTCGCAAAATTCCGTGCTGGTGATTTTGACCTCAACGATGCTCCTCGGTCTGGGAGGCCCACCAAGGATGATGTTGACCAAATCAAGGCATTGATCGAGTCAAACCCATGTTACACGACACGAGATATTGCAGACACATTGTACATCCATCATTCAAGCGTTCACGATCACCTGAAGAAGCTGGTATACGTAAGCACGCTCGATGTGTGGGTTCCTCATGAACTCAAAGAAGCTCAATTGACGGTGCATATAAACATCTGCGATATGCTCATTAAACGTGAGGAAAACGATTCTATTTTGAAGCGACTGATAACTGGTGATGAAAAGTGGACTGTGCACAACAATGTGCTGTGCAAACGGTCTTGGTCCCGATGTGCTGCTTCGCCTCAAACGACATCCAAAGCAGACATTCATCAGCGGAAGGTTCTGGTCTCAGTGTGGTGGGATTTTAAAGGTGTCGTGTTTTTCGAGCTCCTACCACAGAACCAAACAATCAATTCGAATGTGTACTGTCGGCAATTGGACAGTTTGAACGAATCCATCATCCAGAAACGCCCAGAGCTTGTTCATCGTAAAGGTGTGTTCCATCACGACAATGCGAGACCACACACAAGTTTGATCACTCGCCAAAAATTATTGGAGCTTGGGTGGGATGTGTTGCCACACCCAGCATACTTGCCTGACCTTGCGCCATCAGACTTCCACTTGTTTCGCTGTCTTCAACAGTCCTTGCGTGGTATAACTTTCAATTCAGATGAGGCTGTAAATCAGCACCTTGTACAGTTTTTCGCCACGAAAGACAGGTCCTTCTATGAATGAGGCATTCTTCAGCTCACTGAAAGATGGCAAAAGGTTTTCAAACAAAACGGGCATTATATCATTGATTGATCTTTGTTTTTTCTGTCAATAAATGACCTTTGCAAAACATGGCTAAAATACGTCATGACTTTTCCGACAACCCAATATTAAACGTCACTGTGGGCTAAGTTGAAACTCCAGATTACCCTAGTGTAACACACAGTGCATATACAAATATTTTTGCTTGCTATCTTTTCCATGGTTTTCTGGCTTTCATGGGTAATCAGTAACAGAATTTAAAAAATAGTGTTAATATAAATATATCCTAGGATGCAACCCTCATTTCATTACCCATTTTCTTCTAAGACCACACCTAAACCAGTAGTGTAGGTTAGCATAATAGATGAAAACTCATTGCAATATTGTTACGACCGGGGCTGCGAATTGGTCACACTCCAGTTTCTTTAATGGATACTTAGGCCAGTCCAAAGAATATTGGTAGCGTTTAAGACAAGCACAGACTTTTGATACAGAATAATTATTGAAATAAACTCATTGGTAGATGGTAAAATAATTAACATAAGCTATGCCACTTTGTGCTTGGATGTAAATTTAAGTAACATTGGGCTGGATTCTTGGCTATTTAACATTCCTAGTTGGACTCACCAGCCAATCACTAACTCATGCAAATTAGAGTTCCTGAACTTCCGCCCCTGCATTCTAGAAAGTTCAGGATGACAAACAGGACTTACTCACTTGGACTTTGTTATATAATCAAGCATTTATCTTGGGGAGAGCAGGCTTTTAATGCACTCTTTTCTGTCGCTCGCCCAGGTGACACACAAGCTTTGTGAGCACACCACTGATGATAATAATCAGCAATAAGCTGATCTTTCACACGTCGTCAGTACCGCTGATACTTCACCTTGATCGGACCTCTCAGTCTCAACACCGCTCCTCGTTCCGGTCGGGGGGGGGGGGAAGGAAGCTGCTCCGTGAACAAGATGGTGTCGGCTCCCGAAGCACTAGCGGGACAGAATCAGCTGAAATCGAGCAGCCACGCTTGGATCAGTTGACAGCTACTCTCTTGGCGAAGTCCAGGGGAGGGGAGGGGGAAGGTAAATCCTTCTCCCTTGGTTGCTCGTTTCTCCACAGCAGCAGCAGCAATGTCCAGTCGGGTCACTTGTTGATGTTCCTGGAGTGCCTGCGAAGAAGTTGGAAGGCTCCAACAGTAGTTGTGCTCATGCTTTCGACGAGTGCTGCCTCAAAGATTCGTATGAGCAAAAAAAAAAAAACTTTCTGACAGCTGAGCCTCCCGTGTTCCTTCTATTTTTTTTCTCTAATTTTTGGTCACTATCATCTCAATGTGACTATGAGGCCAGACCTGGCATGTTTTCTCTGTTATGTTGGGGAACCAACTCTCCTCTGAGCGGTTTCAATAATCGAGGGTCAGCAAGCTCCCTCTCTTTTCTTGGACACCTGGTCTATTTGACTGTACCCAGCAACTGACCATTTTCTTCTCTGTTCTCACCCTCGACTCCCTGACCCGTCAAAACAAACCACTTGCGAATTGGTTTATTAGTGTCTGGCCACATGATGTGTTTTCTAGGGACAGAGTTCCAGACACATTTTTGTCTGGGTGAAAATTGGGGACTTTGTTCACAGGATGTGAACAGGATGTGCATTAACTCGGCACTCTTAAAAAGCTTCCCAAAAATACAACTTTGGCCATATTATTTTCGTAATGATATATATTCATACAAGTATTTCTTTATGTAACTATTATTGCATTCTAAATTACAACCTACATTTATTCATTCATAGAATTCTTGTTACTCGACAGACTTAATAAATTTCATTTGCTTCTATGCAGGGAAGGAAGAGTAGAATTTTTAAAAGAAGTTCTATGTTTAGGAAAATGGTTAGTGTAACAAAACCACATTATTCAGCTTGCATATTGCATTCCCCATAATTCCAAGAGAAAAAATACAAACACATGCATACAGATTTTGAAGTTGTGCATAGTGATCAGTGGTAATCTTTCAAGTTTTGGCTGTTTTACCTGTAGATTAAAAATGCCAAAGACATGATATGTCATAGGAAGACTGTGGTATCATCATGTCACATTGGATGTTAATGATTTGGTTAGCTGCCGTGATGTCTCATATAATGTCTCAACCTTTAGTTCATGCAGTGATCTCACTTGAAAATTAATTTTTAGAGTTACGTGTACAAGTATGTAAGGACAGAATAATACAATTCTGGCATCCATAAATTGCTGCAGCTTTTAGAAAAATAAGTGATGTAAAATATGAGTTCATTGCACATCATCTGTATTGCATTATTTCTTCCTGTTGACATCCTTATTTTTTGTTTTTTCATTCCAGGATTCAATTCTGTATGGTAATGCTGACATTATGAAAATCAAATAGCATATTTTGCATTGTGTTTGATCTTAGTTGAGTTGCATTGTCCCCTTCTGACACAGTTACTTTGTATCAAATCGTGCATCATTTTTTTATTTGTTTAATAGCCTTAAGAATGTTTTATTCCATTCAGTGTTGATACACACATTTTCATAATAGAAATTTTTGAATACATTAATCTGCATTAAATGGGCAAACTAATTTATAACATACCTGAAATGTAAGATTTTTATATTCTGCAATTATATGCATATTTTTTTTTATGTTTCAGTGTAACATATTTGACATCTTCTTTTGCAGATCATGTTATTGTAAATTTGGCAGTTCGTTCAAGTGAAACTGAAACAGATTTCATCCACAGGCCATTTGTATTTTATGATTGTGCCATCCATAAAACGTAAGAGATATAACATTCTTCTTTTTTTTAATTGTTCAGATGCATCATTCGGTGCCCCAATTTATAGCCACAGGAAGTTTTGTTGCTATGAAGTATATCAGTTTGTTTTGTTTTACTTTTTTGTGAACAGAATGTAAGAAACACAGCCAACAATCTAGCAAAATACCCCAAGTGTAGAAAAGAGGATTATTTTAGCTTGCTTTTCTGGATTAAGCAATCTTTCAACATAAATAGAAGAAGAGATTCCTCATAAACAGTGTCCTGTATTTGACAGGTCCCATCTGTTTTAAATTACCAAAGCAAACTAAAATTCTGTCCCAACTGTTTAATATTTTAAAATTATTTTTGACTTTTTAATATTTTACATTTTTTGTTCATTTTTACATACACTGCCGGACAATTGCTAAGGACGAATGACAATAGCAACGATAGCAACCATAAAATGGAAAGCAGGAAAATGTGGAAATTAGCATAAGTGCGGGATACAGTAAGACGTGTTGTGCATATGCAAATTTTGGATTGCCGAATTTGTTCGTGACGTCATAGCGCTGATAAGAGATATAAAGGATTTGATGCGTATTGACCGTTGTTGTTCAAACGCAAAGTTGAAAGGGAAAGAATCAATTGACGAACTTGCAATTTTCAGTATGTCTTCCCGACATCACCTAGATGATTTTACACGTGGCCATATTATTGGCAAGATTGAAGAAGGGCGAAAAATAACAGATGTTGCCAGGGAGTTCGACGTCAGCCACAGTGTTGTTTCAAGGCTTTGGAAATCATTTCAAACAAACGGAGAGTGTAGCAAACGTCACGGGGGAGGTCGTGTTTGCAGTACGACACATGCAGAAGATCAGTACATAGTTCTATCAACAAAAAGACACCGGCGCAGCACAGCTAGTGAGGTAGCAAAACAGTTTATGGCTGCTACTGGCAAGCGGATCTCCCGAAAAACTGTCGCCAGACGTTTGCATGAAGGAGGACTATACGCCAGCCGTCCTGTTGTGTGCATCCCATTGTCCAGACGTCACTGTACCGCCGTTTGCAATGGTGCCACCAACATCGCAATTGGACTGATAAGAACTGGTCTGCTGTCCTCTTCTCAGATGAGAGTAGATACAGTCTATCGTCTGATTGTTGACGACAACTGATCTGGCGTGATAGTGGTACTGCATATTGTCCAGCAAACATACAGGAAAGGGACCGATATCCAACATGTAGGGTCATGGTATGGGCTGGAATCATGATCAATGGCCGTACGTCCCTCTATGTGCTTCCAACTGGGACTATGACTGGCCAACGATACATTAATGATGTTCTGCTACCTCATGTTCGCATGTTCCGTGGTGCTGTCGGTGATAGATTCATTTTCATGGACAACAACACAACATGTCATCGAACAGTCGCTGTCCAGGAGTGTCTTGAGAGCGAGGATATTCAACGCCTCATATGGCCAGATTGTTCTCCAGATCTGAATCCCATTGAAAATGTGTGGGATGCTTTGGGGAGGAGTCTTGCTGGTCGCCAATGCCCTCCAATAAACAAGGACACACTCATCCGTGCACTGACAGAGGAATGGGATAAATTACCCCAACAGCTGCTTGATAATGTTGTGCAAAGCATGACACGACGTGTGGAATCTGGCATCGCTCTCCATGGTAGCCATATCCCGTATTGACATCTTACGCCGGAACGCTTACGGACGGTAATTGCATTTTTTCACGTTAACGTATTCTGCACAAAATGGCCTGTTTGTCCCTTGAACACGTTCCAAAGCCTTCTGGATTTCAGAGCACAATAAATTGTCTTTCTTGTAATGTCCTGGCATTCTGACATTATTTTATTTTACTTGGCATCCAACCACACTTACCTTTTTATGCGCTATATAGCCGTTTATGATCCGTCCTTAGCAATTGTCCAGCAGTGTATTATATAATCTTTTTTTATGAATTATTTTACTTTATTTAAAAAAAATTATTATGTAAACACTGCTCACAGCATGGAAATTATCATGTGAGCACTATAGTTTTGAAAAATCCCATATTGGCATATAAGAGCCGGTGAAGATATGTAAATGCTGCCGGGGTGGCACAGTTGTCTAAGTGCTTGCTTCTGACTATTCGTCCAAGATGAGCCCAGGTTCAAATCCCAGAGAGGCATGGATGTTCTATTTGTCTTACAGCACTGGCTTTTTTCATTTCCTGGAACCAGTGGCCAAAATTAAGGAGAGGCGAATGCTTATAGCTTTTGAGATGCTCACTGTGGTCATTAATGACTCCTACCCCCCATAGAAAACATGTAAACAATCAAGAGACAAAATACGAGAGAGAGTAGTATGCCTGTTTTTATTTAGGGTTGTACACTATGGAGTTGGTTCGCTTTGGGTAGGCATGCAGGCATCTTGATGATGAGGCATGGCATCAGTGAGATCATCAATGGTGCTTAAGGGTATTGCATTTCCATCAGGAACCCACTGGGTAAGCTTCTGTTGCAGGTCTACTGCTCAAGGGAGCAGGTGAAAGTGGTGACCAATAAGGACCCACATAAGCTCAATGGGTGATAAGACTAGTGAGTTTGAGAAGACGATAAAAAGTTAACTCCATTTATTAGGTGTATAAACGGTGATAAAACAAAGAGATGCTAGCTTTCCCTACCTCCGGGCGGGTAGCTTCATCAGGAATTTAGTAGTTAAGATCGCAGAAGCAACTGGAAAAAACACTTCTAAGAATATAAGTAAATTCGAAATAAGCAAGACACTTGCATGATGTCTCGAGTGGTTTGATCCCAGGGCCAGGTGCTCACTTGTAACTTCAAGAAGACTGTACCATATCAAAGGAAGGCTCGTGGTTATGTCCTTGTTGCACACATTCTGTTGCGTGATGATCTCAATGGTTTTGCAAAGCGCAGTAGATCTTGCACTATTGTAAGGTGCTAGTTTCTCAACTTCTTTCCATCTGGGTACTACCCCTTCAGTTGTTACATCACAGGCTAGGGCCGTCGTAAATTTTCCAGCCTTAACGTCCCTTTGGTGCTCAGAGATCTGGATCAATCTTTTTGTCATCCCGATGTAGAACTTAACGGATGCGTCAGGGTAATCTAAAGGAAAAGGAATAGCATAGACCCCTTCATCAGATATTGTAGAAAGTGATGCGCACTGGTCTGTGAAGTTATCAGACAAGGGTCTAGGTGCCCTCACTCCGCTATCGTAACCTCATTATTTTGGCGTACAGAAACCCATTCTTCATCGTTCGTATATATATATACAGTGTAACTTGGATAATTCGAAGCTGAAGGGACCACAAAAATAATTCGAATTATCGACAAATTCGAATTAGGCAAGTTTGAATATGGGCACATTCAAGTACTGTAAAAAACAACATATTTATTCATAACGTACAAAAAAAAAAAAAAGTACAGTACAGTAAATTTAAAAATTTTCTGTAAAAAAAAAATGTGAAATTTTGGCCTGCTTCTTAGAATTTATGCTATGGGTAAGTGTAAATTCCTCAAGTTTATCCAGTGAATGAAATAGACAGTCACTTACATTCTGCTGTCCCTCAACAAACTTCCTTAACTGTTGGAGGTGAACCAAGGCTTCTAGTGAATTTGGAAGGCACTCTTCAGGAAATTCTGGCCCTTCCAGTTCTTCATCTGAAGGTACACAGCAGGTCTTCTTATTCATAACATCAGCCAAGATCTCATCATCTGTGAGCTCACCACAAACAGCTAAATTGTCATCAACTCTAACAAAAGCCTCATACGGCATCACGGCCTACGTCTTCCCAGTACTCCACAGTGGGTATGATCTCCTCGCCATCATTACCTTGATGTAGTTGAGACTCATCATCGGAGTGCTGGCAGCCTGCTTTTTCGAAGCCGCTGGCTATAGTTTCAGGTAACTTGTTGCTTCATCCAGAACAGTACGTACCCATTTTAAAAGGTAATTGTTGAAAATACGAGAATACGAAAATGGGGGTTTCTTCGAATTAAACAAAAAAAAGTTGGAATTAAAGGGGTTTTTTTAACATTATTTATATAGAAAATTCAAGGGACCAAATGAAAAATTTGAATTAACCAAGAATTCGAATTAAAAACGTTCGAATTAAACAAGTTACAATGTATATCTAGTGAGTTTGATGACAATGAGAAAACACCCATATTCTGTAGAGACTGTCCCTTATTACACGAAAAGTGTGTGCAGATAGGTGTTGTCCTTCTACAGGATAGTACGGAGATGAGGAAAGGTTGTATTACAGAATTAATGATGACACCAACATAGTGCTTCACTGGCACAGTGCCAGAAGTATGGGCATAGATGTCTGTCTGTCTGTCATAAACGCTGTACCTCAACCTCAGTGGGGTGTTGTATGGTGGCCAAATGCCTACGTGTGTCATTGATAATGATGGTGCCATATGGATGTATGACCATCTTGCATGCCAAAAGCAGAAAGTAGGACCTGGACTTCATCTTTGAATTGCATGCTCCTCCATTCCACAGTTCAGTATCATCAAAGCATTAGAAGTAATCATTAACAATAATTAATTATATTGAAGAAGGAAAAAAATAAAAAAGAGTAAGGTGATTGAAGTTGAGCACATTGAAAGCTTTTAGGTTTCTCGCAACCAAAACCCAGTTTACCCACATTTCAGTTAATTTATCAATGTTGCCATGGTATAGATAAAAATCTGGTGCCTATGGGTAGGTTATAATGTATGTGTTGCTTCTATTTCTTCAAATTTACTATTATTTCTAAAGATATCTTGATCTAGTTTAACTTAGATAACACAAGCTTTACTGCTGACTAAAGAAGCTGGACATTTAGAATTCTGATGTAGCAGAAGTGAACTTGGGGCTGTTCCTCACCTTGTTTCCATTGCGATGAGATGCGAGATCAGGAATGACAATGATATCACTTGATGTCAAAGAAGCCAGTTTGTTCCTGTATGTTTTTATTCCTCACCGAAGGAGTACATAGTAAAATATATATTTTAACAAACAAGTATTTTGGAGTTTTTAGTTTAGAAAGGCTTTGTACAAAACGTGTGAACATGAAGGTAGTTGTTTTTCTTGTGTATGTAACTCTTTGACATGCGATATGAACTTTTGTCTTATATTCAGTGATGTTATATCAGTTTCTTCTGTTTTCTTCTCAGGTGCAAAGCTTGTGTGACCAGTACGTGGGCTTGCAGTTGGTGTGTCCATGAAAATACATGCACGAACAACATTTCAGAATGCACCAGAAGAGTGATCGTAGGAGAGAGTGTATGTTGTTGGGTTTTTTTCCTAATGCATTCATGTATAAAATTAAATTATAATACATTAAGGATCATAAATGATTGGTAGACAATGCACGTAACTAACAAACAAACTAAGAAGAAGGTAGTGTAGAACACGCTAAGTTACATATAAAAAAGTTTAAGGCAAATATATTTCAGCCATTACTATGGCCTTTGTCAGTGCGACTAAAGACAAAGGCCATAGTAATGGCTGAAATATATTTGCCTTAAACTTTTTTATATGTAACTTAGCGTGTTCTACACTACCTTCTTCTTAGTTTTAATACATTAAGGAACTTAAATTGATGTAAATGTAGTACTGTATGTTTTTTTGTCAACAGAATGAATTACTAAGAATGATGGTATAACTTCAATATTTTTTTTTATCATTTTAGGACTACTCAGTAACAGTGGCGGCTCGTGAGTACATCTACAGGGGGTTCACAATTAATAATTTGCAGTTTTTCAGACACACACACACTTGTGTGTTGCTTGCAATATTCATATAATTTAGGCGCTGCTATACCTTGATGTAATATATTAATTTTAAAACGAAATGTTATTATAGATATTACTGTACTTTAACTGTTTCACAACTTAATAATAAAGGATTACTTTATTGATCATACTTGTTACAATATGCTAATTGTTCTTTTTTACTGAAACAATTATTTTCATTTAATTTTAAAGTAGTAAATTAAACGCAAAACAGAAAGCTTGTTTTTAAGTGTTAAATATTTAGATAGTTAGTCATAAGACCTCATGCTCTCAATTATTAGATTAGATTATTAAACACACAGAAAAAGGAAAATAATCAAAGCTGCTGCATATGATGGTAAGGTCTAGTATTTACTTACACAAATTTACTTGGATGGTAGCTTACACAAATATTTTCTTTAAGTACAGTTTTTGTGAACAAAGTCCATCCTTCTATCTTTTCTTGACACAAAAACATCAATAACTCTTTCATTGAAATTATGGATGTTAGAAATCATTTCCTTCTCGATTGCAAGCATGGCTAAAGCTGTAAGCCTCTCTTGACACATTGTAGACCGCAAAAATGTCTTTATCCGTTTTAGGGTTGAAAAACACCTTTCAGCTTCAGTAGTCATCATTGGTATTGTTGCAATAATTAATAGCAGTTTATAACTTTCAGAAAATGATGACAATAAGTTGTTTTCAATAAAAAACTGTAAAAGACTAACAGCACCATGCATGTTTCTGAAATCAGTTCTTTTGTAAATGATTTCAAGCTCTGTCTTGAGGCGATTTTTTTCAAGAAATGAATACACATTTACTGTATCTTCAAGCAATTTCTCGGGGAATTTCTGTTCAAACTCTTCAAACTTTTGTGATTCAAAAAGAGATACAGCTGAGCAAGATGTTGTGAATGAAAATCTTGTTTTTATTTGCGTTGTAATAATGTCACAGTTTTCCTTGGCAGCCACTGTTCTACTTAAGTAAAAATCTTCTTCATGCCTCGATCGTTTAGGTGCATTTTCTGGGTACTGATTAACCAGCTCTGTCACTTTGTTCATGTTACCTCTTTCCTTATCAATGGCTTTGACGAAGTGGTCAACATTGGCTTTAGTTCTCACAGCATCAGTGTAAGTTAGCTGTAATTGGTTGTACAAAATATCCACATGTGGCATTAATCTGTGAAAAACAGAAAGCCAAAATATGAACTTATTATCTCTAAGGAGACGAGCTAGAGCACCAGCTTTAATTATGGTGGTTGGTTGCTTAGAGGTTGATTCGATTTCCTCAATACATTCAATTAATTTCTCTCTGTACTCAAAAACAGTTTTAACAGTTCTGCTCTTAAAATTCCACCTTGTAGCTGACGCCCGAGGTATTCGTTTGCCAACTATCTTGTCCAAAACAGACACTCTCTGAGGGGAATTCGAAAAAAAAATTGTTATATCACTTAAGTCCGAAATTTTTTTTCTGACATCTTGGTTTTGGCTTGTTGCTTGAGCTACAATCAAGTTCAACTGATGGGCGTAACAGTGAACGAAAAAAGCATGTTTATAGGTTTGTTGCACTATGGTCTGCACGCCAGCATGGTGCCCACTCATTTCATTCGTACTGTCATAGCTTTGAGATACGAGTTTTTCTGGATTTTGCAAAACATAATCTAAACTGGCACAAATACATTTGGCTATAGATTCTGCGTCGTGCCCTTCAGGGTTATCAAATTTCCAAAATCTTTCAACTGGTTGGCCATTAGCTAAAACATATCAGAAAACTATAACTAACTGAAATACAGACGAGACATCTGATGTTTCGTCCGCAATCAAAGAAACATACTGTGCAGTTTTTATTTCTTCTATTATGTTTTCTTGACATACAAAAAGCATACAATCTAACAATTCATTTTGAATTTCTTTCGAGGTACCTTTAAAGACAGTAGCGGTACTAAAGTGTTATTTCAAAGATGAGTCAAGTTCTGCAGAAAAGTTTACAAGCCCTTTGAATATGCCAGGATTTAAGGAATCGTCATCCTCACGATGACCTCGAAGGGCCAACTCAAATGCACCGCAAAATTTAATACAGTCTATAAGCTTAGAAAGGACATATCTATTTTTAATCACTTGTTCATTGTGCTTTTTTAAATATTTTGTCGATAAGCACTGTCAAGCTGCAGACGAACGTCAACCTTTCCCAGCAAATTGAAATCCAATGTAGCACCTTTGTGTCCATGAGAACTTGCGTGTTTTTTAATTTTTTGTGTCAAATGAGCTAAGTCACAAACGCTGTTTTTCACCCAAGTAGGATCGCCATTTTCATGGGAAAATAACAAACAAGGAAAACAAAATATTTTGTTTGTTTGTTCACAACCACAAAGCCAAGGAATTTTTTCGTATAGCTCTTCTTTAAATTCTCTGTTAAAAGTTCTAGATTTTGATGTTGATGTTTCAGTTTGACTTATATTAAGTCCGGGCGTTGGCCTGCCACTCTCTTTTATTGCTATTTTAACTTCTATGGGTAAATTGCCAAATGCTACTTCCTTTAAATTACTAACTCAGTACTGGTACTTCCCATTATTGTACAGTAAATAAAAACAACAGTTCACTAGCTACACTACAATAGATAAACTGTAATAAGTGTAATTTCAACTGAAACTTTATCACCAAAAAAATAATCGAAACTGGAAACTCCAAAACACAAATGTAACATGCGCGCAAAGGTTAGGAGCATCCCCCGTCAACTACAGCCGTGCAACAACTGAGCTGAGCTGTGTCACAGGCAGCTCCTCGGTATTCTCCGTTAAGCCGCTTGCAGACATGTTTCCCTCCCTACCGCGAGCAAATGGACTCGCCCGTCTGTCGCATATCCCGTGTGTCCAGTATCGAGAGCGGCACATTCAGTCCGCTCCTAGCCACAGGCGCGTCATTACACTTAACATCACTTTGCGCGCCCTACGCTGTTTTTCATTGTCCACTCTTTTAAACTTACTGAAGATAAGCCATTTAGTACTGCGTCAATAAAGATGTATTATTTTTATCGTATAATTATTTTTCTATTTTTTATAGGGGGTTCACGTGCTCTTGTGCTCTTATGGACGATCCGCTGCTGCTCAGTAATATATACCTAGTTTAGCATTTTATGACAACAATCCAAAACAACAACATACATACATATCACTGAGCTGTTCTCTGAGATTCAGAGGTTAGCTCCACACAAAAAAAAAAAAAAACAAACTACCAGATCTTTTTACTTACTGTTGTCGTACCAAACATCTCCATTTACAGCGATCTTGACATGCAACTTGGGCTTCACTGAAATCCATTACACGCCATACACAAGATCTTCTATGCTTCATACTCATAATCTTTTTCTCATGCAGATACTCCTGAATCTATTACTCCTATGACTTCCTTGTCCTTCCTCTGCCTTTCCTTCCTTCCACTTGGGCTAAAAAGATTTTCTTAGTAAGCATATCATCGCTCATTCTTTCAACATGGCCACACCACCGAAGCATATTAGTCTCCACCTTACTAACAACATTTTGCTTCACATTACACAACTGCAACACATCTTCATTCCTCACACAATCAGAAGGTGTCTTGCCACAAACCCCCGTAAGTAAATCATTTCTCCAGCACACAGACGACTCCTATGTTTCTTCTGTAGTACCCAGGTTTCACTGCTATACATCAGAGTAAGAACAATTACACTTTCATACACAGCCATGCGGGACATTCTTGAGAACCCATCATTCCTGTGAAAATCTCCCAAAGCAGCCATGACTTTCAATGAAGAATTCCCTTGCCTACTAATTTCACCATCCAATTTGTTCTCTCTGTCAAACATGCTTCCTAAATACACAAACTCATTCACCTGGTCAATCACTGTGTCATTTAGACTTACATTACATTCAGTGCTACGAGTTCCTCTCTCAAAACCATAACTTTGGTTTTTTCCTTATTTATACTCAGTTTGAATTCCATGCGAACTTGGTACGTCCGGGGCAACATACTCTGCAATAAGACAGTGTCATCAGCATACAGCAATCTGCACACATGGATATCACCAACACATAAACCTGTATTATTTATTTTGGCATCATGCATGTGCACATCCATAAATATATTGAACAGCCAGGGTGACATTACACAACCTTGTCTGATTCCTGCACCAATAGAAAACCATTTTGATAAAACACTATTCATTTGTACACAAGCTCTACTGCCAGCATACATGGCTTTTACACTGTTAAGTAGATTCCCAGTAACACCATATTCATTCAATACCTTCCACAAAAGTGTCCTGTTTACTCGGTTGTAAGCTTTCTATAAATCTATGAAGGCAGCTGAAACTTTCTTACTAACAGTCAGATACTTTTCAATCATCGTGCGTAATGCAAAAATTATGCATGATGATTGAAAAGTGTAAAAATTGATGCCTTTACCAGGCATCAGTTTTTACCCTTCTTTATGTCTTTTTAATCAGGTAAGTACATTAGTGTGGGGGATTAGCTCACAGCTCATGGTTCCAGTTGGTCATTCAACCTAAGGATTCTGGAACAAAACCCATTGAGTTGGGTGTCTTTTTGCCAATGTAACACAGAACTAGCTGGCACCTCTCCAAGATTCACAGAGGCCCTTGTTGCTTATATATATATATCATCATCATCATCATTGTCAACCATTATCAATCCACTGCTGGACGAAGGTCTCCCCAAGTTTCCTCCACAACGGTCTGTCTTGTGCCAGTCTCCTCCATGTCACCCCTGCATACTTTCGAATTTCATCCACCCATCTCCCATGTGGTCTTCTTCTGGGTCTTTTCCTGTCCCTTGGAATCCAATCTAAAATTTCGGCTGTCCATCGATGATCTGTCCTTCTGGCAGTATGTCCAGCCCATTGCCATTTCAGGATTTAACTCTGATCATGATGTCTTCCACTCTAGTCATTTTTCGGATCCACGAGTTCCTCTTCTTATCTCTCCTGGTTACACCAAGCATGCACCTCTCCATGCTTCTTTGAGTTGTCTGCAGCCTTTGTATGTCTCTTTTAGTTAAGGTCCACGTCTCTGCACCATACGTAAGCACTGGAAGGATGCATTGATCAAACACTTTTCTTTTAAGACATAATGGCATATTGCTCTTGAAAATTATGCTGTTTCTTCCAAAAGCTCTCCAGGCAAGTTTTGTACGCCGATTAATTTCTTCATCAATGTGACCCTCACTTGATATCTGCTGTCCAAGATAAACGTACGTGTCTGTTATCTCCAGCTTTTCTCCATCAATCGATAAATCTTCATTTCGTGTAAAAGCATTGAACATCACTTTTGTCTTCTGAAAGTTCATTTTTAATCCCACTTCTTTACTCTTGTCAGCAAGTTCCTGGATCATACTCTGCAGCTCTGATGGGGTAGTTGCAAAAATGACTACGTCATCAGCAAAACGAAGGTGGGTTAGATAATCTCCATTAATCTTTATCCCCTTGTTTTCCCAGCTCAGCGACTGAAAAACACCCTCCAATGTGGCATTAAAGAGCTTCGGAGATATGTTGTCACCTTGTCTCACTCCCCTTTCCAATTTTTACGTGTGTTGTATTTTCAAACAGCCTAATCTTTGCACTTGCATTTTCATAGATGTTATTAATAATATTAATGTATGCATCTTCAATACCGCAGGTTTTCAGAGCCATTGTTACTGCTGATGGTTTCACCGAATCAAAGGCTTTTTCATAATCGATAAAGCCATGCACAATGGAAGTTCATATTCCCTCGCTCTTTCAATTAGTTCTCTCAGCACGTGGATATGATCTATTGTGCTGTAGCCACTCCTGAATCCAGCTTGTTCTCTCGGTTGAGCCATGTCCAGTGTTACCTTCAAGCGGTGTGAAAGAACTTTAGTGAAGATTTTATAAACTACTGATAGGAGGCTGATAGGTCTGTAGTTTCCGAGATCCTCAATGTCACCTTTCTTATGTAGCAGGATCATTGTAGCGGTGTTCCAATCCTCAGGAATCTTTCCTTCATTAAGGCATCGAGTGAAAATTTGGGCGAGTACTGTTTCGATTTCTCCACTTGCTTCTTGTATGATGTCTACAGTAATTCCATCTTCTCCTGGAGCTTTTCCTCGCTTCATGTTCTTGATTGCATGTGCAACTTCTGCTGGAAGGACTGGAGGAACTCTGGTACTGGTATCTTTCATGATGTCTGGAGTGCATATATCATCCCTTTCATATAATTTGGAGTAGAAATCTTTCACTCTTGTTAAAATTTCGCCTCTATTTCTTGTTACAGAACCATCTTCTTTTCTCAGTGCCATAATCTGTTTTCTTCCCTTACTGAGATGTCCCTTTGCTATCTTTAGGCTTTGGTTGTTTTCAATTGCTTTCCTCACTAGTTCACAGTTGAATTTCCTTACGTCTTCAGTGATACTTTTTCTTACTGTCTTGCATAGTTCTATATATTCCACTTTGGAAGTCACATCTTCTTTAGTTGTCCTCATCTCTCTTCTTTTTTGCATCAACATTTTGGTTTTTCCTGATAATTTGTTCACATGCAACTTGTTCTTAGACCCAGCTAATTTTGTTGCTGTTTCCATAAGAGCTTTGGTTACTTTTCTGTTAACTTCAGAGATGTCCACTTCTTCCGATGTTAGGCCTTCTAAAGCAGAGAACCTGTTCTTCAGTTCTAACTTGAAGGTATTATGGTGTTTTTTGAGGTTGGTTATGTCAATAGACTTTGTTTGTCTTATGAGCTTGCCACGTTCAAGTTTAGCGTTGAGGTGCATCTTACATCTCACCAATCTATGGTCACTACCTGTGTTGAACTTGTTTAGCACACTGCAGTCTTCTATGACGAATTTTTTTTGTTACACATAATAAAATCAATTTCATTTGTCGTCCCATTTGGATGTCTCCATGTCCATTTCCTGTGTGGCTTTTTCTTGAAGAAGGAGTTCAAGATGAAAAACCCTTCTGCCTCTGCAAACTCAACGAGAGTATTTCCACGCTGGTTTCTGTTGCCGTGACCGAATTTACCTACTGAAGTTTCATTCTGTTGCCGTTGCCCTATTTTTGCATTGAAATCTCCCATAATTATTTTCAAGTGCTGCTTACCTTTATTATTTAGATGACAAATTTCCTCATAAAATTCTTCCAATTTCTTCTTCAGGATGACTTGTGGTGGGTGCATAAGTTTGAATAATCTGAGCCTGGTATCTTTTCGAGAGTTGGATAACAAGTCGTGCAGCTCTGTCAGAGGAACTTTCAACTTCTACAACTTTATCCTTCAGTTTCTTGTTTATTATAAATCCAACACCACTAGTTCTGCCAGTATCTGTCCCACGATAGTAGAAGAGATGTCCACTTTTCAGTTCCATGAGATCTTCTCCTTTTCTCCTTACCTCACTTAGCCCCACGATGTCCCACTTGATCCTTTGTAATTCCTCTTCCAATTCAAGAAGCCTTGAATCAGAAGATATATATATATATATATATATATTATGTGGGCCCTTTATTCTGGGGCCCCTGAAATACAAATTCCTCCCATTAAAAAAATTGGTTGCGATTGGCGGCTGAGCATGGCCAGACTGATTGTTGATGCCTTATCTCCATAGCTTACTCCCAGTCAGAGGGAGGATTCCAGGCATTAAACCTGTGCAAGAGAAGAATAAAGAAAATTATCCAATCACTGACAAGCTTCAGACTTAAGACAACACAGGCACATCTATTTATTTACAGAATTTACAGATTATTTGCATCTATTTACACGTGCTTTTGTTTGGGAGTGATGAGGGCAGGAACATGCCCCCTCCGAAATACATAGGCAGTCTAAGAATAAGTTCTGGCATCCATTGATGTTAGTCTGGACAGTTCAGTGGACTGTTAACCAGAGAGTTGGCATACAAAATGGAAAAAATGTGCGTGTAGTTTGTGTGCTGCTTCTGTCTCTCAAGGTGATTGCCCATTCAATTTAATCTTCAGTAATTTGAACACTTAAAAGAGCTGGCAGAGTAATAGCTAGCCATGAGACGACACTCGCAGACACACACATACATCTAGCTATTACTTTTCCAGAGAGAGGGAGCATTATCTCTGTTTGTGAACTAATTCAGTAGCCAGTATACTCATCATGGGTGCAGTAGTTTAGCTATCTGCATAGCTGAACACCCTAGACTCTTGAAACTTTCCTTTCTTCAGACTGCTGACTGAAACTTGTGTCCTGAAAAATTACAAGACTTATGGAAATTTCTCAGCTTAAACTGCTAGTCTCCTGCCAGCAGCAGTGCATCACAGGTCTTTAGCTCACATTGACCAACCCAAAAGGAACGGCATATCCCGAGACCTCGCAGGGCCTATTCACTGCACCATATATCTTTGAGATCACTGCTACTTGCCCTCAAATGAGCAGACATTTCCCCCCACAGCAGACTTTATCTTTTTCCTTCAGTGAGGTTTCTGCCCTCCTTCGTAGACCTTCACTCCCAATACTCTCAAAGGTTGCATAGATTCCCAGATGGTCACAAACATTCCTTCTCACCAGCTGTAAACACAATCAGTTCCATTTTCTTTTGCTCACTTGAAGGAACACTACTTGGGGTGTGCTGTATTTCAGCTTTTTGTGATGTGTAATTTCCTTTCTGGTGAAAGTGCATACATATCATTAAGCTGTTCTCTAAGTTTGAGAGGTTAGCTCCTCAAAAAAGTTCAAAACTAATGGTGCAGGATTTACTTGCTGTTCATGTATCAAACTTCTCCATTTACAATGATTTCAGTGAGAACAGAATGTGGGCTTCACTGATATCTATCACACATCTCACACAAGACTTTTTGTACTTCATTCTCATCAACTTTTTTTCCTTGGCCTTCATCTACCTTTCTGTCTTGCTACTTGGGCTGAATAAATTCTCTTGGTAAGCATCTTGTTACTCATTCTGTCAAGATGGCCAAACCATCTCAGAATATTTGTATCCACCTTACTAAAAACATTTTGCTTCACATTACACATCTGTAACACATCTTCATTCCTCACATGATCAAAATGAGTCATGCCATATATGTGAGTAATACATTTCTTCCACACACAAACAACTCCTATATTTATTTTGCAGTACTTAGGTTTCAATGCCATACATCAGTGTAGGAATGCTAACACTTTGATACACAGCCATTCAAGACCTTTCAGAGAATACTTAAGTCCTGTGGAATCCTCCTGAGGCAGATATGACATTTAAAGATGAATCCACTCTCCTACTACTTTCACACTCCCTGTCTACCTGATCTGTTTTCTACACCAAACATACTTCTTAAATATACAAACTAATTCATCTTGTCTATCTCTTTTGGTAAATATAAATGCACAAAATCTTTGGAACATAAAAAAAATACACAAAAAGAATTACAGGTTATCCAAGAGGAAAGTAGTTTCCAATGAGTACAAATCATAAAAATATCTGATAAAAAAAGGAAAGAAAAGGAAATTACAAGTAGTGTCAGCTAACTGGAAGACTTACATACCGGAAAGAACTGTTTGAAAAATTTCAGAGGAAAAAAAAATCGTGTAAAACTCGCTCCAGAATTACACAATAAAGTAAAAAATTATCTTCCTAACATATAGCAAAATGAAGAAAAATTCTTTTGTAAGGAGGAGTAATCAATAATGTAAAACATAAATATGAGCTTATATGTGAGAAAGAGGCAAGCAACTTAGAACAAGAGTAATGCAACATGAAGCTGAAATTATTGTAGAAGCATTTCAAAAAATTGTTTGGACATGTACATAACACAGGGCATAAAGTGATTTGTGACCCTGTAGAAGTATAAACACACCAACAACAAAAGCGGGAGGTCTAGAAATAGAGAGAACAACAACTATGTTAAATGATCATAAGGGTTGAATTTTATCACAGGAATAGCATTCCTGTTGATGGGTAGGTTTACTATCCATAGTTTTTTTAGGTTCACTGTCCCAATATATATATTTTTAGTTGTAAAAAATCTTGTATTCCTAAGAAAACTTAGTGTTGTAGACTAAAAATTATCTATCTGTCTGCAAAGCCCCTGACTTTAGCAGTTTCTCATAAGTTATGTCACAATGAAGTGATATGAAAGCATGGCAAAGTATTGGTACATTCAGACATTTTGGACTCAATTTTGAAGAGTTCTTTTGTGGAACATGTGCTATGAATAAACATAGTACAGTTGCTCCTCGATTTAACACCACACCTTAGGTCTGAACAGACATGCTCTATATAAAATATCTCTTGATCCTTTGATATACCACCACACCGTTAGTGTCCACCAACTGCTAATGTATATTATTGCACAAACCTGCCTTTCCCAACACAAAGCATACTTGATGTACTGCCACTTGTGAGGTGTGTGAGAATTCCCTTCCCATTTTTTCTGACCATGATTCAGTTATGGAGAACCTTAATCTTAAAGACACTGAATCAGTCAAACATGCAAATCCATGTTTTTTAACATTAAGGAGATTCTAAAAGCAAACTCGCATAATGGCAAACACACTTGTAAAATTAGATTGTGCTCTGGAAATTAATGGGTTGAAATCTGAAACACAAATGAAAATAGAGAACTTTGTTTTTAAGAAATTAAGGTATGTAAAATAATTTTGTGTAATGCCACTAAGTTTTACTTGATAAAGTTTTAGTAATGTAACAACTTTTTTCCATTTTCTTATAATTAAAATGTTAACTTTGTCTTCCTACAATTCAAAGTAAATTTCCACATTTAATGCATACCAGAAACTTCCAGGATGGAAATGAATATTTTGAACTAAAGTGTGCATTAAGCGCACAACATATGACAGCATTTTTTAATTATCAACATATTATTAAATTACTGCTTGTTGTGATTTTTGATGAGCCATAATCAACATAACTTAGGTACTTAAAAATAATTGGCAAATTTAATATAATGCTACCCTTGATGTAACGCCACAATATAATGCAACAAACGATGGTGGTACATAAGGATTGACTGTACTAAACATAGATGAAGCTGTAATAAATGATATTGTGTTTATAAAGTAATTTGTTAAAAGAGAAACTTCTTTAGTAAATAATTGAATCTTTCAGAAGTGTAAAGTCTTCATAAACTATCATATTATTTTTTCATTATATACTAATGAAGAAAGAAATTCAAAAGAAAATGTTCAGTATTGGAAGCAATTTCAAAATATGTTTTGTATTCTATTTATGTATAGCAGAACCCTTGTTTATAAGCATATTTTGTTTACAAAATATCAGAAACTTGATGGTACTCAAGTGATTTTAAATTAGCATAATTTGATGTTTTTAAAACAGTCACTCAAGTTGCTCGTAATGCTTTTTATGTTGTCTTAATTTTTCTGTGATAGCATATGTTATAAAAAATGTACATGCCAAGTTTGTCAGATATGTGTTCATGTGAAGAAACAAATAACACCATTATTTTAATAGGCATGTTTTTGTGTTTACAGAATCCTCAAAATTCATTAATTAAAGGAAGGCAACATTGTCCAAGTTTCAGCATTGATGATGAGATTTTACTACCAAATAATGTTCGAAAAGAAATTGCAATTGGTGTCAAGAACCTTTTAACCCCTTTGGTAAGTAACTGTTTAAACTCTGATACATCATTAGGAACAGACATCCACAATTACGCTGTTAACATAAGAAATTGTGTTTTAAATATTTTCTTAGTTTGTGTAATATTTTCATGATATCAGGCTGTTTTAGAAAACAAAATTTAGTGGGTTTGGTAAAATGCAAAGTGCTTATTTAAAGAGAAATAAATGAGTAAAATATTGACTTACATACATATCAGTAAGCTGTTCTCTGAAATCAGAGGCTAACTCTTCAAAAAAAAAAAAAACCCCTCACCTACCAAATTAAAGTTACTTATGCCACTAGATTTTTTATGTACTGTTGATGTGCTCACATGGAGAGTGATTTTGCCACATGACGCAAGCTTCTCTGATATCCATCACATGCCTCACATACGACCTTTTTGTACCTCATGCTCATTAAATTTTTCTCTTACAGATGTTCCTGAATCTGGCCCTTCTGCGATTTCCTTGGCCTTCCCCTACCTTTCTTTTCTGCCATTTGAGCTGAACAAATTCTCTTAGTTAGAATCTGATCACTCTCATTCTTTCAATGTGGCCACTCCACCTCATAATATTTACATTAAATTTCACTACATTAAGTCATTAGACTAAGTATAGAAATTTAATACACCCCATATTATCAAGAAATGTACGATGAAGTTATAGCACAATATAACGTGTAACTTAACTATATATTCATACATCATTGCAAATGTCACTTAGTTGCTCAATTGTTTACGTGCTATTTAGACATAATCTACATTTTGAGGTTACTCATCTTTATTCCAAAAATCTTTTAGGAGGTTTTCGTCTCTACACATTTCCAACACGTATTTTTCTCAGTTACATCGTGGTTCAAGGCCCCCCCCCCCCCAAAAAAAAAAACCACATCTTTTTCAACTCACGCAAACTTAGTTTGTTTGCTTTTTTCCAATGACCAAATGCCGATTCAAAATAATCAACCACAAGTATACATAATTCAACTCCCTAAAACACTAATATCTAATTAAAACCTCAATAAAAAAAAAACTTGTTACATATTTCCGAAACGTCAAAGTTAAAAACTGTAACCCATAATTATTTACAACTGCACACCAGTAATAAATTAAAACAAACCGAAACCTGACACAACCACTATACTCAACAATCTCGAACCTCTCTCCACTCAGCAATAAGCTTACTATCCTAGCACTTTCAGCCTCAGCTCAGGCCATTCTCAAGGAGTGGACGCAACAGATGAATCAGCCGTCACCGCCCTAAAATGTAGCGAATGCTCCAGTGCTCGCGCAGCATCGTCTCATTCCTGTTCTTCACCACTCAGGTGCAGTGGCACCATCTATCAGATGACCTAATAGTCTTCTTTTTCTTTTCGTACTTATAAATATTTGTTCGATAGCCGATCGTAATTGATTCTTGAAATTAATCTTCTTATATTCTTTCATAAATTTTTTTTTATATTACGTTACATTTTTTTTCTTTCCTTTTCCCCTCTGTTCTTCTCTTTGGCTCTCTATTCTGATCAAATCCTTCCAATACGTGTTTAAGCTATTAGGGTCATTAACGTTACATAAACTGTCTATTTTTTCAATCAATACTGTCTCTGCTAATCTTAAATGCCTTTCCGTATGACAGTTCGTAATAAATTTCTGTTTACATACCTCATGCTCATCACTCTGTCAACCGCATAACACATTCTCTGGTTAGTGTGGTTATCATGAAAAGGGGTATTCAACTTATACAAAGTAATCCAACTAATGTTCCCAAACCACGCTGGTTTCTATTGCTGTGACCGAATTTACCTACTGAAGTTTCATTCTGTTGCCGTTGCCCTATTTTTGCATTGAAATCTCCCATAATTATCTTCAAGTGCTGCTTACCTTTATTATTTAGATGACGAATTTCCTCATAAAATTATTCAATTTCTTCTTCAGGATGACTTGTAGTGGGTGCATAAGTTTGAATAATCTGAGCCTGGTATCTTCTCGAGAGTTGGATAACGAGTCGTGCAGCTCTGTCAGAGGAACTTTCAACTTCTACAACTTTATCCTTCAGTTTCATATTTATTATAAATCCAACACCACTAGTTCTGCCAGTATCTGTCCCACGATAGTAGAAGAGATGTCCACTTTTCAGTTCAATGAGATCTCCTTTTCTCCTTGCCCGACGATGTCCCACTTGATCCTTTGTAGTTCCTCTTCCAATTCAAGAAGCCTTGAATCAGAAGATAGGGAGCGTCCATTATACGTAGCCAAGGTCAGCATCAGATGGCAGCTTAGTCCGGTCCTCCGGGGATTCTTAGCACCCTCTGCCTTCATGTCGCACTGGCCGCTGCCTTGGCCAGGTACATTCCAGCTGCCGGAGACTGAGGGCCAAGATTTAAGTTGTGGAATCATTTTGGAGGTGTTTGGCCATAACTCACCACGCTGGCCAAGCGGGTTGGTGAGTGTGGGATAGCATTTCCTCTAATCCCGATGGTATAGTTATACCGCTATTGGCGGTCGTCAGAGCCCCTTTAGTGGGAACTGGATGCACCACGAGAAGGTGGGGTTGACATTTGTCAAGGAGAGGCTGTGATGTTACGCATCACCTGACCTTACATCCTATATATATATACTACTACTACTTCTGAGCACCACATAGTTTTATTAGGTGCTCAGAAGTATTGCACTACTTCTGAGCACCACATAGTTTTATTAGTGTCACAAAGTGTATTATAAAATAACAGACCAATATGTATCATTCACATGACTTACGTAAGTGTAACAATCGAACCCTAAATTCCTAGACCAGGAAACTACAATACACCGCAACATGCAGAAAAATAAACTTATGGGCACTACTCAGATTCCAGTATTTCAGTCGTCACATGCACGCATCCATTATAAAGGGTTTTGCATGTGAACAAGGCAAGTTTGCATGCCGAACCATTTGGTAACCTAAGTACAAACTTTCTTATATCGGTACTTGGACGTTCCATTCGGCAGTGATGATGTTTTCTCTCAGTAAAGAAAGGCAAAAGACCAACGTGGTACTCTTGAGTACCATCAGGGCAGAAAGGGTTAAAACACAGAAACCAAACTATTTTTAATTACAAATAAATTGCCATACCTGGGTCCATGCATGCAATTCAACATACAACTCCATTAAATTTAAATTAAGTTAAAATATTTACAAATTAAAAACTTATACAATATTTACACAAAACCCATACAATATTTATGTTGTTAGCTTGTATTCATGTGTCCACTGTCAATGGAATTCATGTAGAAGATGACTCTGAAGATACACATGTGGGTCCAGGCTTTTCACATGGGTATGTGAAAAGCTTCAGCCAGGAGTAGAATTAATTCAAAGTTGTGTAAATATTGTATAGGTTTTTAATTTCTAAATATTTTAACTTAGTTTTAATTTAATGGAGTTGTATGTTGAATCACATGTGTGAGCCCAGGTATGGTAATTTATTTGTAACTAAACATGGTTTGGTTTCCTGGTTTTAATTGGTTTGGGTACAGTAGTTGGATTACTTTATATAAGTTGAATATCCCTTCCGTGATAATTAGAGTAACCAGAGAATGTGTTGTGTGGTCAACACAAGCATGTGGCATGTAAACACAGTTTAAGTTACTTGTTTTATTATGCTCTAACTTTATCGTATATTCTTCAGAGTATTTGTTTCCATTTTACTAACAACATTTTGCTTCACATTACACATCTGCAATACATTTTCATTCTTCTCATGATCAGAACATGTCTTGCTGTAAACTTCCCATAAGTAATGCATCTTTCCAGCACACAAATAACTCCTGTGCCTCTGCTGCAGTACCCATGTTTCACTAGTGTACATCAGAATAGAAACAGCCACCCGGTGGCACAGTAGTCTAAACAATGGCTTCTGATCATTCGTCTGCAAGAGGTCCAGGTTCAAATCCTGGTGAGGCATGGATGTTGTGTTTGTCTTATGGCACTGGCTTTCTCCCTTCCCTGGAATCAGTGACCCTAAATTAGGGACGGGCAACTGCTTATAGCCCATTGAGTAGCTCACAGTGGTTGTTAAACTTCCAACAACAAACAAAAAAAAAAAAAAAAAAAAAAAAGAGTAGAAACAATTAAAGTTTCATACACAACATTTTGGGACCTTTGAAAATTCAAAGCCTCCTGTCAAATCCTCCTAAGGCAGCCATGACTTTCAAAGCTGAATTCCTTTGCTTTGTAATTATACCATCTAATGTGTTTTTCTCTGTGAAACATGCTTTCTAACTGCACAGACTTCATTCACCTGATTTAGTTCTGCGTTATTTAGATTGATCTTGCATTCAGTGCTTACAGTTCTTTACTTGAAAACCAGCTTTGGTTTCTCTCTTATTTATTCTGTTTGAAATCTTGACTTGATCTTCATTACTGGCCTTCAGAACAGAGCTGTACTGTAGTTAGCATTTCATCTAGAAATATTTTTTTTTATTAAAAACAAACAAACAAACCATGTAGTCACGAAGAATAGAAATCTGTGCAGAATGTCAGAATAGCACAAATCAGTTGAATTTTTTGCTGTTCTGAATTCATTCACATCATTTCAAATGACAAAGCTAACTGCTCATCACTTATCAGCTCCATGTTCGTGTTTTCTCTGTCAAATGTACGACATGAGAATGAAATATATATTAAAAGTAATATGCAGATTTTTTAGACTGGTCTCCATGGCTTCTTGATAAAAATTTTAATGTTTTGGTAAAATGAAGCATTCTTAAATTGAAGAAAGGTTAGGAACCATTGTCCTACATCAATTTATCAAGGTAATATTGAACATTTTGAAGCACCTGCTTACCTTCTTCATGTAACTTCAGTTCACAGGAAAAATTAAAACCTCCACCATTTACTAGGTTTAGAGGACATTAGAGCTATCATTGTTTTTTCATATTTTGTGTTTCATTTCGTCTGGCAAAGTTCATCTTTTTGTGCCATTTAAAAAAAAATATTTAAAGTAATTTGTCTTTAAGCATTTATATAGCATGTGAATTGGGCTAACAGGTCTTCATCTACTGGCTAAACAAAACTTCATCCGATCAGTTCCTGCTTAGGAGTTACAGTGCAGTGACTGAAACCTAAAAGGCCGCCTCAGTGGTGTAGTGGTCTAAGCGCTGGCTTATGACCATTAATCTGAGAAGGGTCCGGGTTCGAATCCCAGTGAGGCATGGATGTTGTATTTGTCTTAAGGCACTGGCTCTCTCCCTTCTCTGGAACCAGTGACCCTAAATTAGGAATGGGAGACTGCTTACAGCCCATTGAGTTGCTCACAGTGGTTTAAGTTAAACCTCCAATAAAAAAAAAAAAAAAAATCAAAGAAGGAAAAAAAACCTGAAAGAAGTACACTTAAAAATATATTACTGCAAATTACAAAAAAAAAAAAAAAATAATAATTCAGATCTGAGTCAGAGTAGTATTAATAAACCTGGAAGAATAAAAATGGATTTAGCACATGAAGATATTACAGTTCACATTTTAAAATCAACATTACTGGGTGTCCCTTACTAGTCTTGACAGCATGATTCACTCCCCACATGCATGAAATTTTTTTCTGGTATTAGTGGGAGAAAACTGCATACATTACACTTTTCACATGTTTTGGAAGATGTCCATAATGATGAGAAAATGCGTAGGTCCATAGTAAATAACTAAAGTACACTTTCACAAACAGTTTGGAGCAAGCTTTATTTTATTCTTTTTGCAGAAATGGTGGGTCAGGTTAGTCCATCTGTGGCCTGTGTCCCAGACCTAACAATCAGCCATTAAGAAACGACTTATTTGTGGAAACTGCACAATCACAGTCTGAACATTTCTGGTTTACTCATTATTCCTTATTGAAGTTTAGAAAAATTTGTGTGGACGCATCTGATTTAGTCATTCCTTACTGAAATGCAGTATATCCTTTCGAACATTTTGAAAAGTTATCACATGAAAATGATATTGCTACATGCCTTCATATTCCAGTGTAAGTAATTTATGTTTCAATTTTTAGATGATTTTAAAATATATTGCTTTTAAGATTTTTAAAAAATATATGGTAAAATTTACATGTAAAAAATTGCTATTTATTTATTTATTGCAGGAAGGGTTTCAGTGCGTTGTTGAAATAGAAGGAGCAAAAGAAAGAGTTTTTGCCAGAGTTCGAGATAATACTGTGATATGTGCTGAAAACATGGTAAACACATTTTTATTAGTTTTCTTATATTAATACAGCTTTTATTACTATACACGTAGTAGTAGTATGTTCTTATGCAGATATAGTTAAGTTTGATGGATATGAAGTTATTTATTTAAATTGTTAACCCAAGATAATTTACTGATGGCCTCATGTATTTATATAACTTTACAGTATTCCTATGAAGCTGATGTAGGAGAAGTGCAAGCATCCCTAACAGTCCTTTGGAATGGAGATACTTTCATTGATAAAACAAATGGTATGTATGTTTGGTACACTTAAGGCTCAAAATGACATTATGGGGCAGAAATTTCACATGGTAGCAGAAATATATGTAAATCATGTTATGAAAAGAATGAAAGTATACTAAGTGTTCAAAAATCACTGCATTAACAATTCTGTAATAATGCAGAAATAATGTTCCCATGGTCTACGCTGACCTGTGTGTGTGTGTGTGTGTGTGTGTGTGTGTGTGTAATAATGTAATAATTCAGAAGTAATGTTCCCATGGTCTACGCTGACCTGTGTGTGTGTGTGTGTAATAATGTAATAATTCAGAAGTAATGTTCCCATGGTCTACGCTGACCTGTGGGTGTGTGACAAATTATGTATAATGTTTTTTCAAGATCTGAAGATTTAGTGATTCATGCAGCAATCCTAGAAGATGTTTACATTTACCTTGGACAATCCAGCAAGGGCCACAAAAAATAATAATAATAATAATAATAATATGCAGATACAACTCGGAGAGAATTTGGAAGAAACAGTACAATTTACTATTATGTCTTAAAAGAAAAGGATTTAATCAATGCACCCTTCCTGTTCATAATTATAGAACTAAAAAGAACATCCAGAAAAAAGAAGCCTATAGAAGAAGCCTGGAGAGGTGATGCTTGGCACAACTGGGAAGAATAAGAAGAGGAGCTCATGGATCAAGAAAATTACAGGAATTGATGACATCATGATCAAAGTAAAATGGTTGAAGAGGCAATGGACTGGACATGTTGCTAGAAGAACTGACCACCTCTGAACAACTGAAATACTAGATTCCAAGTTACAATAAAGTACCTAGAAGACCATGTGGGAGATGGGTGGATAAAATTCAGAAGCATGTCGGAAATACATGGAGAAGACTGGATCATGACAGAAAGTTGGGAAAGAAATTTGAAGACACCTTTATCCAGCATTGGACAGATAATGGCACATTCAAGAAGTGCTTATAGCCTAGTAAATCCATTTATTTGCTAGTGTAATATGCATAAAGATTTGCCAAGCTTTCACACTTTACAGGTAGGCTTTTTCAAGGCAGTGGTAGACATAAAAACTACACTGTAAGTGCTTCTTGAGTGTGCACAGTCTGGTGTACTTTGAAATAATAGATAGATAATGGTTTATAATGATATGATATATAAATAATATACAGGGTGATTCATAAAGAAGTATACAGTTTCAATGCACTATAAAACAAGAACAATGTAAGGTATTTTATGTTACCTGTAACAGAATTGTAGGGGAATGTTTCAAGTTTTTTAAAGACAGTCACTCACTCTCCGCATTGATTTTCCCCTGGCTTCGTTGAATGGCGGTGCAAACATTATCAACAACTTCTTCCGATAACACGTGGTCATCCAGGACTTTTAAGTTTGCACAAACAGCTCGTAGTTTCAAATTTTTTATGCCAATCATAGATAGATTTTCTGGTTGGTGGTTCTTTTCTGAATCGTGATAAAAATGCCGTTGCACAACAGTTATTGATTCCGTTTTGCTCAATTCAAGAACACAAAACACCTTCTCCACTGCAGATGCTGCCATTTTGACTGACTAGTCATGTGACATGCGCGCTATTGCCTACATCACTTCCCTCAGTAGCGGTACACAAACTTTATGAGTACATCTACCTAACAGTTCGCAGTTCTGGTCCGTGCCTTCAACTATTACTGTTTTACAGCATCTGCAAACTGTTTACTTCTTTATGAATCACCCCGTATATCATGTTCTGGCACTCTTTGGCCAAATGTGGCCTTTGCACCAATAAATTTAAATAAACAAATATAACAACAGATTTATCTAACTCGTAAATTAACATTTAAGGTTATGTCATGTTACAAGTGTTATTAATGTCACCCACATAACTTTCCATGAGCATCTAAAAGTTTTGTTGGGTTTAAAAGACCTTTCAAATGCAGCGTTAGGTATGTAGGCACTCCCAAACAAAAGTATTAGTTTCTACCATTATTATTTTTTAATTCAAAGACAAAATAAAATTTCTACTTTTCCTACTAGCAAAGAATGAGTAGGTAAACCTCTTTTCCTACAATTGGAGCCACAAATCTTTCTTTGTAAAAGGCTTCCATGTAGAGTATTTTCACTATTGAAAATAATAAAATTTCCAGGTCACTGACAATATTTGTGTCTTCTCTTCAAACTAAAAGATTTGAAGCAGGGTCTTGTTTAATCACTGTGTTGAAAATATACTTAGTGAAGGTAATCAAACCATGTCTCCTGAATTTTCATTGTATTCTCCACTTTGTGGACCATGCTAAAAGTTCTGTAAAAAAGCAGTACTTATTAAATGTACGTGAATGTGCAGACACTCGTACAGAAATGTTGAGATGAGCAGAATCTAATTTAGTCATTGAACTTATATATTGTTTTTTATTTATTAAGCTGAAATATTTTTATTAGAAGAAATTCTAGCGATTTCTTGTAGAATTTTATGAACTGTCAGCACTGAAAACATTCCAGCAAACTTTGTAGCACTCATGATTAATCTTAAATATAATTGTCCTAAATCTAGAGGAGTTACAAGTAAAATCTCTAAATATTTGCAGTCATTAATTGGCCAAATATTCAATTTTAGATATAAAGTGCTAATGTTATCTGACAAATACCAGTTTTCTAGCAGTATCTTCAACACACTCAAGGTATAAGTAATTAGGTATGTCATTTGCTTCCCTCATTAAAAGACAAGACTGTATTAAAAAAAATATATGAAAAGTAGTATTTAGTATGTAATCATAAATGATTTCTTATTTTATTTGCTAGTGTAAATCTTATGGTATATTATAAAGGTATTTTTATGTTCTTATACCACTGTCTTTTGTAATTTTTGCATTTTAGTAACCCTGTACAAATGTCATCTTCTTGGGAGCCATGGTGGAAGAGCTGACTGTTCTCTTTGTATGACAAGAGATCGGAAATACCAATGTGCCTGGTGTGGGGGGTCATGCAGTTATAGTGAAAGCTGTATTGACCCAGTAGCAACTTCTTGTCCCCCACCACATATTGACTGGGTAAGAAAATCATTCTCTTAATTATGATTAGTGGTACCTTTTAAATCAGCAGTGAAAAATTTTTTAATTATGGTTTTTATGGAGGTAATATTTTAATATATTTAGTGGTCAAATTTTCAAACCTGAACCTAGTTCACACCAGGACTATGTCACTGGAGTAATTATTGAGATTCAGTCGTAAGTGCCCAACTGCAATTATCATTAAACATGGTACTTCTCTGTATTTCTATCTCTTCAATTTTCCTCTTTACTAAGTGTGATTGGTGGGTGATTATTTTTATTGAGTCTCATTTTATGGAGTGTCCACTCTTGTGTACATTCCTGTCTTGTTTCTGGCTGATATGTAATCCTGATGATGAATTAGGTTCTGGTTCAAAAATTTTACTACCAAATATATTAAAATTTACCTCTGAAAAACCCATAATTAAAATTTTTTCACTGTAGGCTTATAATGTTATTAAATACTTTTAAATCAATATCTTATGCACATATCTGGTTAGTGTAACTTAATGAGATTGGTGCTAAAATGCTATTTTAAAATTTCAAAAGTGTTTTTTTGTATACATTCTAAGACAGTTGCAATTTGACTTCAGTAACTGCAATGTCTTTTTTACCACTGTTATGCAATAAAAATATTTGTGTGTGTGTGGAAAAGGCTGAAGTTCTCAGTTGAAATTTTCTTATGTAAACTTTTTTTTTTTTTTTTCAGAAATGTGTTTTTAAAGTTTTTTTATACTTTTTAATGTCAAGAGCTTCTAACCTCCTTTAGTAGCTACCATGGTGATCTAAGTACCTGGTTCTGATTGTTCCTCTGTGTAGCCCTAGGTTTAAGTCTTTGATAAAGCATGGGTGCACATTTGTCTTATGACACTGGCTTTCTTTCTGCCCTGGAACCAGTTGCCTTAAGTTACAGATAGGTGACTGCTTATATCCTTTAGAGTTGCTCATAAATGGTTATTAACACCTCTCCTCCCTTAAAAAACCCCCAAAAAACAAATACTTTTATGAAAGAGGGTAAGCCAAAATACTGCACTGTATATAACCAGCATTTTTTTAGCCAACTAACTGCCTTTCTTAGCAATTTTTTTTTTTTGCACAGCTCAGAGAAGACTTCTCTTGCTTTATTACAGGGCTTGAAAATTATATTTCTTTACATGTCTGTGGCATTTAAAAATTCTGCCCGGGCATGTATTTCTTTTTCCTACATACCTGATCTGGTATGTAAAAAAACTAGCCCTGTACAGGATAAAATGTTAAAAACAGTAATATTTTTGTATTTTTCAGTCAATTTTTTTCTACTCAGAGGCTCCCTCCCTTAGCTTTATTTAATAAAATTAAAAGGGTGTAGTTTGAGAGATTAAATTTCAAAATGGATGACCTTGGAAAAAAATTGCTCCAAATATGATTGTGTGACATCCCATGAGAAAGCTCTCATAGTAAGTCTTCAAATGGGCTCAATATGAGCTTTGTTGACCACTTAGGTCTACAGTTATTGTCAGACATGGTAGACACAAAAATGCTTTAATCAAACATCTAATATGGGTGTTTTCTTCTAGGAAAATAAAGTAATTAAGTAACGCAAGTTTTCTCCGAAAATTTGCGTTATTTAATTATTTTATTTTCCTAGAAGAAAAAACCCATATTAGATGTTTAATTTAAGTAACTAGGAAACAAATTTTCAACATGAGCTTTATTCAAAAAACAAAAATGCTTTTTTTGTAACTTTCAAAGTCCTATACCTGTAGAAGTGTTGTTTGTTGGAAGCTGAAATTTTGCACTGATTAGTTTCTTAATAAAGCCTGCAAGTTCATAAAGTTTCATGAAAATCAAAAGGGTTGGGGTCAAAAATGTTTCATTTTCATGCTGATTTAACGTGTAGACCCATAGGCAAGTTCATATTTCACTGCTGGGTGCAATTTATGAAATGTGGTGAAATATAGGTGAGTTTAAATTTCATTGCTGGGAGGCAATATATGAAATGCAATAAAAGTACTTTTTTATATTTTTTCTGAAATGTTCGGAAAAAAATATACATAATGTATGTGTGTGTATATTTGCGCATGTAAAATTTTGGTTCAGGCATGTATTTTACTGGACAACATGACTGTTTTGACTTGTTGAAAATTTTCAATATTTCTAGCCCTAGTTTATTGATCCTTTTGTTTAATTCCTCATCAGTTTTCCCTGTCTTAGTAAATGCACTTAAATAATTAGAATTATTTAGCTGTTATCTTTTATTCCAATATCTCCTGTTCCACCCAGCTAATAAGTTTTGAGGTTTGATTTACAGTAGCTGTTTTGGAATTTTATCAACATTTGTTTTCATCCCAAATTTTTCTCATGACCCTCTCAGCTGATGGACTATATTCTGTAATGTGTTTATACTGTGTTAGAAACGGGCACAAAGTCACCAGAAAACTGCTGATGTCAGCACCACTTATTTCAACATCTGATGTAAGTTGCTTTCTCAAGGCAATGGAATGTGGAGCATTCACTCTGAAACAGAACTTTTAATATTTTATAACTCTATGCAATTCAAAATCTTTCCCATAAGGTTTTTTTTTTTTTTTTTTCATGATTACATAGCAGTTCTGTTGCAAATGCATTGTGGATATATGAAAGAAGGAAGAGGGGGGAGAACAGAAGTGACACCTGTGATGTATTGCCTTTGGTATTTTTGATGTGATGGATGTTACACTTCGGTAATTCGGGTGAAGTAAAACATTTTTGCCAAAAAAATCATTGTTTACTACTGCACATGATAAACAAAATATTCTGTTTGTTTTTCCTTACTTGAGAGCAATTGCTCTCTTTTTTTTTTTTTATTCTTGATACTTCATTTTCTTGAAAGAGGCCAGTTTGATGGATTTGCTTCTTATGCTGGCAGATACTCAATCTTGTTTGAGTTCACATTCAGATTAATATTTTTAGGAAACCTCTACTAGCTGCATTCTTTCGAAAAGTATTGAAACATTTTTTGTTGCTATCGGAGGTGAAAAAGAAGGCATTGTATTTTACTAATAAGAATCCAAAAATGTCAGAAATCTGTCATTTGTAATCAATCACTTTGTTTCCAAAGATGTTGCATGTGCAAAGCATCAAGATTTTAAGGAATGGTTTCTCTTATGTAATGCAAATGTTTGTATTTTTTTAATGAAGTATTTCTAGTTATGTTCTTCAGTGTGAAGACTCAATTTGGTATGCAAAGTTACTGAATGAACCATTTAATTACTTTAAAATTAATTAAACAGTAAATAGCTATGAAGCCTAATTAATTAAACAGTAAATAGCTATGAAGCCTAATTAATTAAACAGTTCTGTAGCATAAATGAATCAAAATCAGCAGTTATCCTTAATTGATATATATACTGATTGAAATTAGTTATGCAGTAGCAATAATAATAACATATAGAACAAGAAAAAGTTAAATAAATTCTGTTCTTTGTATATATTATTGTGCATGAACAAAAGTTATGGGCTAGACAGTCATGTGCACATTCATCAATTTCTAAATATATTAAAAAAATTAAAAATTAAAATGCAAGATACCAAATTGGCAGTGAAGTAAGTACTGGATATTTGACTGCTTCTACAGAAAAGGCATAATAAAGAAAACTGTCAGAGGATATAAACGACAAGCTTGAAATGACTATGAATCTGATCAGCCTTTGAAGCTTTAGACTTCTGCTGTTTTCACTAGAAATGTCATAACTTACAATAAATTTTTCCATGAAACAAAAATCTTCTGCCATTTCACCAGAAATAGCATAACTTATAAATCTGCATACTTTGTCCAGTAGAATTAGCAGAGAGCTGCAAATGGAAGTGGGGGACAAAAATTTGGTCTGTGTGCAATCTACTATCTATAGCTCATGAAGAAGCTTTTCCTTCTTTGCAGAAATCTAGTAATGCACAGACTATGGCATTTGCTACTCAGGCCTAGAATAAATAGCCCTTCCAATTCTCCTCTCTCTACCCAGACCCAGTTGCTGAAGAATTGTATTTGAAAATTAGAAAGTATAAGAAAAGACTCGTGTGCTAAATCACAAAATTACATTAAAAAAAAAAAGAGAAAATTTTCTCTCCAAGAGCCCGAGTCCATACCCAGGCTCGGCTTTGGGCTTTTTGGCTCAACCCATCTCAGCACAGCTGCACATGCACCGCTTGCTGCCCATTGGCATGTATGTGAAACTTGCTGTCTTTTCACATTTATTGGTGCAAACAGAATGCACATATCATTGTTGCATGGAAAGTTATTAATTTTTCTTATCAATCAGTTTCATCCTGGACACCCATCCTGTATATACAAGTGCAGTACATAGTGCTTTCCATAAAAAAAAAAAAAAAATTCCCATGGTTTTATAATCTTTAGAACTGTTTAGTATTATACACTATCCACCAACAAGTAATTGGACACCTGTGATAGCAAATGAAAACGAAGTTTATTCACCTTCAATAGTTGGTGGAGCCTCCACGAGCGGTGATTACAGGTGCGACCCTTCGGGGCATACTCTCAACCAGGTGTTGTATGACGGCTACCAGTATTTTCTTCCACTCGGCTTGGAGAAGACAGGTCAGTTCCTTCACCGATTTCAGACGGTGGGGACACCCCTTAAGTCGACGCTCCAACTCGTCCCAGAGGTGCTCGATAGGGTTAAGGTCTGGGCTTTGCGCAGGCCAGTCCATTCGATTAACCCCATTGTCACCATACCAAGCCATGGTGGACCTCGCAACATGACAGGTGGCATTGTCATCCTGAAAGTAACATGGGTCCACCCCGTAAAACTGCCACAACCTAGGAAGCGCATGGTCATCCAAAATGGTGCAGTAGGTCTCGGCATTGAGTCTACCAGGAATTGCGACCAAGGGTCCCATGCCATACCAGGAGAAACACCCCCATAGCATAATTCCACTGCCGCTGAACTTCACAGTTGGCACAATACATTCCGGCGGGAGGCATTCTCCAGGCAGACGCCAAACCCAGACCCTGCCATCCGAATGGTAGAGGGTGAACCTTGATTTGTCACTCCAGAGAACCTGTTTCCACTGTTCAACGGTCCACTGTCAACGTTCTTTGCACCACGTTAACCGATCAGCGCTACTGGACTTGGTGATCAAAGGCTTGTGGGCGCCAGCAAGTCCATGATAACCAAGCAGATGGGCTTCCTTACAGATAGTATTCATCGAAAGAACACTCCCGGATGCCTGTTGAAACTCCTCGCGGATGTGCCTCATCGATTTGTTGCGGTTCTTCTGAATTTCTCTGGCCAGCACCCGTCGGTCTCTAACTACCAGTTTTGTTGGTCTGCCGGGTCAGTGCACATTCCGACAGTCACCTCTCATCTTCCACTTGCCAATCACGTAGGCCACTGTCGATTTTGGGTACTTCAACTCGCTGGATATGTCACGTATGGATCGGCCATTTCTGTGATACCCGACGATTACACCTTTCTCGAAATAAGAGAGCTCCGAAGTGTGTGGTATCTTGCATGCGACTGGTTGCGTTGTTATTTCCCACACGATATTTAACGGCGGCGGCCGTGACGCATATCACGACCGCAGATATCGTCGATTGCAGGGGTGTCCAATTACTTGTTGGTAGATAGTGTAGTAGCAAAGATGTATGAAACTTTTGTGTCATATGGTATGATGCATTGTATTTTTATCATCATTGGTCTTAGTTTGTAAAATCATACAAAGCATTCGTGTTAACTATTCATCATGAATCAGAATCAAAGACATTCACTGCTCTGTCTTTTTTTTTTTTTTTTTGCCTGTGATATGGTGTATTTTTATTGTGATGAATTTTGATTTTTTTTTTCAGTTTTATTATTTCTTTATTGTGTGAATTTCTCTCATCATAGATACATCCTTTAAGTGGACCATTAGAAGGTGGGACTCTGGTCACTATAGAGGGAAGTAATTTAGGTTCAAGTGAAGAAGAAATACAAGATAAAATCACAATTGGAGGAATTCCCTGTGTTCCTGTGGAATACAGCATTTCTGTTAGGTAAACAACTATTTTCTATTGGTAATACACAGTTTTTTGATACAGTATTCACACAGTTCTAAGCGAAATCTCTTTTAAACAGAACACGTTGTTTTTAAAAACAATATTACATCTGACAACTCATACTTCTCATTCCCTTGCAAAACCAAAATTCATTTATCATGACCTAGGCCAGGGATCAGCAACTCGGCACTTAAGAAGGGTCAGATAGTCGTAAATTTACTTTTAGAAGAGCCACGAATAGCGGCAACGCGAACTGTGGCGTCCACTGCAGCCCTGGCCGACACAGCAAAATTTGTGAAAATGTATGCACAATATTTAATATAGATCTTGATTATACATATTTAATATTATTCCGCTTTGAATTAATATATATAGCGGAATCGAAGTTTCACGGAATCTCCACTTTAAAGCAGGATGAAACAGACCTGCATAGCTAACAGAGTACCGATAGCAACTGTCTTTTAAAGAGAAAAACACAGAGAAAGCAAAAAAACGAAGGGAGAAAAATTATTCAGAGTTCGGTTTTTTGATGATGCCAGTTTTTCAGCTCGTTAGTCACAAACATATTCGAAATGAAAAAAAAAATTACAATTTTAACAAACTTTAGTCTTAGCGACTACTGCTAATCTGTCCCCGCATCTTGCTTGCCAGATTTTCAATGTCCGGTTGGTACTGCATTATTTTCACAAGTCTGGAGACTTATCTGTGAGTGAACTTCTCAATTCACATTTCGCCGGCTGAGCAATGACTCACTGGCTGGCGAATAGAATGCTCCGTTGCTCCTCTGAACTGAACTTTGAACCAAGCCGTGGAGTTGCACAGAGGTGTAATGGGTGTAGGGCCGTCCACACCAGAGAGAGAAAGAGAGAGAACGATCTTGAACAATGGGTCGTGGCTGTACAGCCCACAATCACTTACAGATACACAAACATGAAAAATAAGGTTTTCAGTCATCGTCAAGGGTTTAATATTTTTAGGTTCCTGTCTCTCATGTTGAAGAGTAAATGGGATTTTTTTGTTGAAGTAGGATTATGTCAAAGTAGAAACTGAAACTTTGCAAATTTTTCCATTCCTTTAAGTATAAAAAAAGCCATATTTCGATTCGCAAAGAGCCATATCTGGCTCACGAGCAGAATGTTGCTGACCCTGGATGTAGGCAAATCCTCAGAAGATAATTTTTTAATGTTATACTGTATTTTCATGTTCATTAATTTATGTTTCTGTAGAAATTTATGATTCTCAAACATCTATAGGGTGCACACACACACATAACTTTTTTTTTAATAAAAGCAGATAATTTTTCACAAAATTAGAAGAAAATTTAACAATATACTTATTATTATGTTCAATCAAATTTTGAAGTAAAAGAATTAAAAAAAAGAATTGATTGTTACTTATATTTGCTTGTGAAACAGTAATGCGGCATTGAGTCCTCGAAAAGAGTTCTGTGATTATTTTCTTCATTGGTTGTGTGTGCTCCTTTTGTTTGATATAGCAATCTACAAAACAGTAGTTTGAGTCATATACACTGAAGAGCAATTGAATCAGAGACAGCTGGTGTTATGCAAGTGTGGCACTGTGCCCTGTAAATGGAAACAACATGACGTATGCAGCGATCCGACAATTTAAGGAGTGATGCGACAGGAATCAGTAAGAGTCGGATGCAGTATGTGTAAGACAAAGGATCTAAGCGCATTTGATCATGGGCAAATTGTCAGGGCCCGACAAATGGGTCACTCCCTCTCGGAAGTCGTGCAGGCACTGGGATTTTCATGAGCCACTGCGTCACGGGTGCACCGTGAGTACATCGAATCCGATAAAACCATCCCTGCAAGGGCCAACTTCCGTGGACAACAGCGTGTGGATGAGCGGAATCATTGTCGACTAGCTCGCATTGTAACAGCAGATAGACGGGCCACAGTGCAAGAAATGACTCGGCAATTTAACGCTGGTGCACAAAAACGTGTAAGCAACCACACCATCCAGGACCATCTCCTCGCTATGGGGTACAGAAGCCATCGTCTCACAAGGGTACTGCTGCTGACCGCACAGGGTGCAAAGATTAGCATGGGCGTGGGAACATTGCCACTGGACCCTAGACACGTGGAAAAATGTTGCCTGGACTGATGAGTCGAGATTCACGTTGCTACGTGCGGATGGCAGGATACGAGTACGGCGCAAACCACATGAAGTGATGGATCCTTCTTGCCAACAGGGTATTCTTCAAGCTGCTGGGGTGGCATTCTCGTCTGGGGACTGTTTACGTAGGCTGAAATGGGATCCCTGGTATGTGTGACATCGTCCCTCACAGGTCAATGTTACCGGGATATCCTGGATGACCATTTGCTTCCGTTTGTGCATCTTCAACATCCTACTGGGGACCTCGTCCTGCAACAAGACAATGCACCGTGCCATTGCTCCTGCTCCCGAATTGTATCAGAACGGTTGGATGAACACTCCACCGACCTGACCTCAATCCCATCAAGCACATCTGGGATGCCATCGAGAGAGTTGTTCGAGGCTCTTACCCCCCTCCATCAAATCTTCGTGAACTGTGAGAGCTTGTTCAGGGGTTGTGGATCTGTATGGCTTCCCAACGCTTCCGGTGTCTTGTCGAGTCCATGCCAAGATGAATTGCTGCCGTCATCAGGGCGAAAGGTGGTGCTACTCGTTACTAGACAGGTAACATGTAGCTCTTCAGTGTAATACTGTTTGTCCCACACTTTCTCTGTTAATTTCTTCTGATGGTCACCATGTAGGTTGAAATCTGTACAAAACAATAGTTTTTCAAGCATGATTTTTTTTAAACATACACATTATTTTCAACGAACATAAAATGAAAATTTAGTCACTGCCATGTTTGCTCTACTATTTATTGTTCAATAATCTGTGGCCCAATTTCTTCAGAGATTAAAAGCATCACATCTTTCATCTGTGCTTTCTTCTATATTTGTCCAATAATTTTGATACTGCAGTTGTTTTCTTTTAATCACAAATCGTTTTTTAGAAAGTAATTATTTTATGTGGTACCTTGAATACCTTTGTCAACACTTCAGTGTTTAGTCCCCAAGTCTCTAAAGTGGGAAATTCCTTTTGGATCATATCAAATAGTTCTTTCATTTGGGGGGGGTACTGATTGATCTTCATTCTTCAGTCTTCTATTAATTTTTTTAAAATTCTGTCTTCCTTTCTATGCAATTACAGCCCCGTTAAACCTGAATCATTGCATAACATTCTAACAGTTCACTGAAATATTTTTCTTTAAGATTTAGTTTTAATTTTCTGTGCATTTCTATCAGATTGTTTATTGCATCTCCAAGTCTTTTGAAGTTCTGAACAAATTGGGTGATGAGCTTTCTCCTAAAGCATTTGTGTTAGCTACTCTAATTTGATGTCAGATACATCAGTGTTTTCATAACAGCTTTGTCCATTAAATATTTTGTACTGAAATGTCTCAGTCATATTCTGTTCTCCAGTTCCTATCTGATTTAAAACACTAACTCAAGGCTTTACTTAGATAAATTTACTTAATTCTATTTTAACTTGAAGAACTTTCAATTAATCTCCCCTTCTTTTGAGTTCTTTTGGTTTTACAGAAGTTTCTGGCCTCTGGATTTTCGTCAAGGCCTTTTCTCAATCTATAGGCCAGAAACATCTATAAAACCGAAAGAACTCAGAAGAAAAGAAGATTAATTGAAAGTTCTTCAAGTTAAAATAGAATTAAGTAAATACCTATCTGATTGTTTTTCATGTGCAATATCTTCCAAAAATCTGATGTCTTGATGGCTAGGTAGTAAGCACACCAGACAAAATATTAGTCACCCCTAACAGAAATGACTGTAGGTAATTACCGGTTGCACAGAGGGTGCCATAATAGCATTGTTGGGAGATACATAGCACTGACGGGGTCTACAGGATCATTTCTGTCTCGTGCAGTGGTGAAGAGCAACATTTATGTTGAATTTAGTCTGCAATATGGGTCGTAAAATAGACATTACTGAGTGGCAAAAAGGAGCCATCATGTTTGGCCGTGTCCACAGACACAAAAGGAAGGAAGTCGCCCAATTTTTTGGTGTGTCTAAGTGTACTGTCCAGCGGGTTTACAAACAGTGATGTAGTTCCCAGTCAACTGCAAAGCGGCAATGTTTCTATGGCTAGTAAACAATTCTCAACAACAGGAACCACCACCATTTTTCACGCCTAGTAACTACAAATTGGTTTCAAACTGGCAACAATTGTTCCAAACAGTCAATGAAAGTCCACTCCAACCAATTTCCAAAAAGACATTGTGACGAGAACTGCATGCGATGGACATCTAGAGCAGAGTACCACAGAAGAAGCCTCTTTTAACAGTAAGTCACAAAGTTGCACATTTTCAATGGGCTCAGAGGCACCAAAACTTTACTGTGGAGGATTGGAAATTAGTAATTTGGTTTGAGTCTCATTTCCACTTGTACTCCAATGATGGGAGGTGACGAGTGCATTGCAGACTCAATGAAGCCTTTAATTGTTTACTATGTGTTTAGTAACATCACAGTTGAAAATGACTGCTACTGAGCAACATCCTAACATAACATTTTGTGTTTTGCTTTGAAAATTATCTTTCCTTTGGAATGCAGCATGTCAGAGGTATCTTGTCTGATACTTCATAGTAGGTTATTACAGTGTGGGACAAGCAAACATCTTGTTACCATGGATAGTGTTGCATTGCTATTTGAAACTAGTGTGCTTACAAGAATCTCCATTTGCAACTCCATTTGTACAAGAATCTCCATTTGCAACTCCATTTGTGAAATTGTGGCTGTAGAAAAGGTATCACATACAATAAAAGTTACAAAGACTCAGAAAATAGATGGAGCTATGAACTATTTGCATAATCAGATTGCTATAAGATGTCTCGTAAAATTGCAACCTGTTTCCTAAAGATTATTTGCTGCATTAAAATTCAAGATTTGTTCCCTGAAAAGTAATGTATTGTAATAATAAAGTTAGGGAAAGAATTTTTATACAGTTCCTTCCTAACTATATATTTTTAATAATTTGATTCAGAGTGGATCTTCTCTTTTGCAACAAAAATTTTTTTTTGGCTGTGTCACTGAATGAACAAGCCGGTTGCCAAAAATTAGGAAGACAGCACTGGGCACTGTGTCTTGAGTTTAATTCTCTTTTGCAGAGATCTTCATTTAAATGTGGTATGTGTGTGTGTGTGTGTGTGTGTGTGTTTTTAGCTCATCTACTAACAATCAAATAGTTATGTGATGACTTTCATTCAAATTTTGATGGGTTCACTTAACATTTTCAGCAACTAATGTGGTAGAAGGGCATGCAAACCTGACATTGTATTCATATGCAATTGTAAAACCATCTATACCTTTCAAATGTGCATGGGTACTACTACATACATAACTGTAACCTTGTTGAAGCAACTTACATTCGGATAGTTCATCTAACGAACTAATCGGACAAAACATGTCACCTTCTGAGAGTATAGTTCATCTAATGAACTAAATGTTGAAACATGTCGCCTTCTGAGAGTTTGATTCAACTTTGTTTCCATGATGTGTGCATGCATACATTTATCTGTAACTTATGTTCCATAAACTGTATGTTCTGTATGTATAACTGTATGTTCCATAAACAGTTGCCAATTTTTTTTATAGGGTGGTTTGTCGTTCTGGAATAAACTTAAGTGGTCCAATGCAAGCTTTAGTAGTTGTAGGCAATAGAGCCGGTGTTACAAGTGCTCAAGAAAAGTTCCATTATAAGGTTCGTTTTTTTAAGAACTTTTAATTTCTTCCTCTATTGGTCTGGTGTGTTTTTCAGAAAATTGCTCTTAGTGCAATATGTAGAAATTTGAATTACTATATTTTCATGATACCATATGTTCTAAGAAATCTTTTCTTTTATTGGTTAAAATGTAAGTACATTAATGATGTTTTGGAAATACAGATAGGATTCTGTTTATTTCAGTATTAGGTTCTCGAGATTTCTGGTGTTAATTGAAGCAAAAAATATAATGGCAACATATGTAAATACATTAGGTTCCATTCCAAGATTTTCTGTAAGAAACACAAAATACTTGAAAATTTATTTTACGAAATTTACATATTGAAAATTGTATAATGTTTAAGAAAAAGAAAATTTACTACTTCAAGAATGATAGAATGGATGTCTATTTGTTTTACTTCTTTTCTGATAATAAATTCTAGTATGGCTGTAGAAGTGTCTCAGTTCATCTCTTAATGGCTGAGCTCTGCTCCCAGTTTGGACCATTGCTAGAAAAGGTTTCACACTTTTTATTAATCAGAGCAATAGCCACTTGCATTGATTTCACTGTTGGTGTTCTGACCGGCATTGCAGATTCAGCTTCACTTTCCTCTGTGCCTTCTTTGGACAGTTCATCAAGTGATTCTAAATCTTCCATTGAAAGCTGTTTGCTAGGACTCTCAAAGAGCTCATTTATGTCACCAACTTCATCATCTAGTCCTATTTGTTTTGCTATCTCTGTCACATTTTCTGTTATTGGCACAAAGGTAATGTTGAGCTCTTGCAAATCCAGAATATAGTCAGGCCAAAGCTTAGCCAGACCCCATTGTACATGATTTTGACACTTCATGCCACTGAAATGTTGGAGATCCCTTTCATGATGTTGCATGACTTCCAGCAGTTTCTCACAGTAACATTGTTGGACACTTGAATAGCCTCAGAAATTCCGTTGAGTGTTGTCCATAAGTATTAAGTTTTAGTAAAGGTTAGGAGGACACTGATGGTCTTAACCTTTTGGCATCCTGTTGTCTAGTTAATACACAGGATCCAGGTTAATGTAATTTGCTTTTTCTTGTCGCGTTTTATAGTATGTGTTTGTTTAATTATTTAAATTTTAGGCTGTAGTTTAGTCATTTAGAATTATAGTTTTATTATAAAGTAAGTTTTATTACAATGTCGGAACCACCTGTGTGTCTAGGAAGTCGAATAGAGTCGTGATCCATCACCCTCTCCAGTCATGATCTATAAGAGATGCAAAAGTGAAAGGAGTGTAAATTGAAGTGGCATAAACCAAGTCCTACCTGTACAGCAGCACTGTTAATTCCCAAATACACTGTTCTTAATGTAGACAGATCTTAGATGTATAAGCCAGACTTTGAAACAGATCTCAGATGCATAAGATGTTTTTCTTGAAATCTGCTGGAAATTTATGCTGTCATAGGTTACATGGATTCCGAATCACTTATGTGTGAGATCAAATTTTTATCTCCAACAACAAGTTTGATATTTAGGATACACATTTCAACATTTTGGGAACAATATCTGTATTTATCAACTGTCTTTCTGCTATGTTTATGGCTCAACTTCATCAAGGCAGTTAGTATATTTGCATTTTGTTCATTGTGACATTATCAGTGATACTGTTGGTCAATGGCCTTTTTGGTATGTCATTTCCATACATGCTTGATAAAAATTATGTGGAACCCTAATCATTACCAAGTTGTAATTTTGAAATATGGGAAAGGCATCTAAAATATTAAGCTTCATCTATTACTGTCACATTTGCATGCCAATGCTTTTTAAGTGTCTGTTTTTCAGTAAATTATTCACTTAGCAGTGTATTGGAGTCAACATTTTTCAGAAGCAGTTACTCTCATCTGTGCTTTGAACTTGAAATATGGGATTGTTACTTTGAACTATTTATGAGTTGAGAAATAAAAAGCAATCTATGTTGCCCATTCAGTTTTATTTAACCTCTAGTGAGGCTTTTTAAGTAAAAAAAATAGTGTCACTATTTTAGATAAATGCAGCTAACTTGATATGTATCCAAACTAATTTTTGGCTTTGAAAATGAATTACATGTTGTGTAGGTATATAGGCAATGGTCGATGGTAACCTATAGAAATATGAAATTCTGTTCTACATGTGTTAATATGTATCAGCACATGTAGAACATAATTTATATGGTGTAGGTTATCATTGAACTTAGCCAATATATTTTATATATTTTACTGCATACCATATAATATTGGTTACTTTTGTAACTAGTGTTATTATACATATTTCATCTAAGCATTTTGTATAATATATATGAAATGTCCCTGTGTAATAAAAATATTCTATTTTAATTATTTTTTTCAGAGTGTTGAACTTAAAGGTATTTATCCAAGAATTGGTCCTCAGTCAGGTGGAACAAGGCTTTATCTCAGGGGAACTAATCTGAATATTGGTAGTCAAGTTGAAATATTTTTGGATGATTTGCCTTGCAGAGTTGAAAGGTAATGAACTTTTACATATCAATATTAGCTTATTGCAGAATCAACAAATCTATTTATTTCCTCCCTATCAAACAGTGTACTTACTTACATAGTTTCACAGGTCTACTAATGTGCACCTGTAGGGAGGTTAAGTATCTTTCTTGATAGTAATTTGCCGTAATGTGAAAACTATCAGCAGTGGTAATTTTAAACTGTCAGCACGAAGAGTAATCTAGGAATTTCAATTGCCCACTAGGACGAAATTTTATGCACAGCTATTCAATCCTGTTGCAATCTTAGTTTTCCCACATACATTTGATGTTGTCATGAAGAACAAAAATGATTTAAGAAATATTGTTTTTACATTCTTTAAATTGAGGGAGCAAGGTTTAGCATTCTTAGTTGATATAATGAGGCACTGTATGAGTTGAATACAGTGCTTTCAGAAAAAAACAAAAAAACTAACTGCATCTACAGAAAGCAATGTGAAGACATTACAAACAAATTTCAAGCTGTAAGGAATTTAAATAAAGATTTGTAGTTCGGTCATTTTTCAACTTTCAGACATGTAAATATGAGTCAATTGCTTTCAGAGCTTTAATAACAATGAAAAATAATTGAATTATCAGAGTGAGTAAATTAGATTTCAAGGTATCATACTGTGTGTTAAAAAAGATAAGCTGTTTTTGCAGCACATTATTTGTTTGTTTGTTTCTGTGAGAATTTAGATGATTCACAAACAGTGCTAACTAAAAGCAAACTTTAAAGATGTGGAAATTCAAAGTTTTGCACTTATTTAACTACCTGCATATCAGTTTCTAAAATTACTCAATTCAGATATAGACAAAGGCGTCGCTCTTTCCATGTTTTTCTGTAATTAGCACACAGCAACTGAAAAATTGTATTAGGTGTGCAACTTAATTCTCGGCCCCGAACTGCAAGCGATCATAGAACGTCGACAAATGCAAATAACAGTGTGCAATAATGGCTGATTGCAGCACCATCCAACAGCTTTCCAGGCAACCACAATCACTCACAGCTGTAGTGACAGAAGGGACAAAAGTCGATGGTGAAAGCAACATTGTTCAAGAAGCAACATTTGAGGCAATGCCTCCTGTTCGCGTCTCAGCTGAAAAAAAAGTGCCACGGAAGCCCAGCAAATGATCTGTGTTGCTTTGGGTGAGGCTGCTGTGTCCTACAATGCGTGTAAGAAGTGGTTTTAGCGGTTTAAACAGGGAAATTTCTATCTCCATGATGCAGAACGTCCAGGACAGACAGCCATAGAAAGTTGACAATGAGGAACTGGAACAACTGTTGGACGCGGATCCCTGTCACACACAGTCGGAGCTCGCCGAAGAACTCAGAGTAACACGGCAAGCCATTGCAAAGCGCCTGCACAAGCTTGGATGGATTCACAAGGAGGGCCGTTGGGTGCCCCACCAACTCGCAGCTGCGAACAAGTCTAGGCGCTATGATGTTGCTGTGTCCTTGCTCTCCAGATTCAAGAAGAAGGATTTCCTCCGCAAGATTTTAACCTGTGATGAGAAGTGGATCCTCTACGATAATCCTAAGTGGCGCAAATCATGGGTTTTTCCAGGTCAGCCTACCACCAGTACTGCCAAACTGAATATTCATGCCAGGAAGTTGTTGCTGTGCATATGGTGGGATCTGTGCAGTGTTGTACGCTATGAGTTACTCAAACCTGGTGAAACGGTCAATGCTGAGCGTTATTGTCAGCAACTCATTCGTGTGAGTGACACACTGGAGGCGAAAAGGCCATACACCGGCAAGGGTAGAAGGTCGGTCCTTGTTGCTTCAGGATAACGCGCGTCCTCGCACCGCGAAAACGACTTTAAACACGATCACTAACCTGAGATGGGAGATTTTGTTCCACCCAACGTATTTTTCAGACTTCGCCCCATCAGATTATCACCTCTTTTGCTCCATGCAACATCACCTGAGTGATACGCACTTCACTTCTGTCGAGGAGGTCCACGCAAGTATTGATGACTTTATCAACTTGAAACAGCCCTCTTTTTTCCACAGTGGCATTCGGCAGCTCCTGACCAATAGCTCAAATGTATCCAACATGACGGGGATTATTTCCCTGATTAGGTACATATTCGTTTGCTATAATTTGCTGTTAACGTGTCGTGCCTGTGGCCGAGAATTAAGTTGCACTCCTAATATTTTGACATCATCACAAAAATTGTATTTTAACACTGCTGCTCCCATTGGTGTCAAAATACAATTTTTCAGTTGCTATGTGTTAATTAAAGAAAAACGGGGAAAGAGCAAAGACTTTGTCTGTTTACATTGTCTCCACATATTTGGAAGATTTTCACCATTTCTCTTGCCCTTTGGATTTATTAGCTATAATTAAAAAGCTTGTGCCATTAAGCCCCACCAGATGGAAACGTCTCAGTTGCTGAGCCCATCCCTACAGAACAAATTAATTTACAGAAAAATGAAAAACACAAGATCCTGGTACGCTCTTATTTACTGCTCGGCATTAAATTTTAAGAGATACCAGCTAGATTCTCTCTGCAAGGTAATGCAGTTTCAAAGTCTCCCAGGGAATTTATCTTATGGATACTAAACTAAATGATGATAATCTTGGTAGTTTAATATGTGTTTTGGATAGTGGCATCCACTTAGTACAGTTGCTGCATTGTAGCATGCAATAAAAGCTCACTTTTTTTAAACCTGTGTTTTCCGTTACATTTACTTGCAAACGGAAAAAAATTAAAGCAATTATTCAAGTTTTGTTATACTTTCACAAACACAGCAAGCAGCAGTGACCACACACAGAGAACAAACATTTCCATTTTTTCATCCAGCCACGCTAATCACAGGAAAAATCCTAAATGTTTTAAAATTTGTTGTTAACATTAACACTTAATTTATAGCATATCTGCTTATGAGCAGCTAATGTCTTTAGAGATCAAATTCTGATTTATATGATGTTTATTGTGCTATTACTGTTTCTTTTTTATGTTATTATAATAAGTAATATTTGAAAATTCGTTCTACTGAAACATCACTGCAGTATATTACTTCACAGGTTTTGAACTAACAAGTGTTTTGTTCACATGTTCCAGATCGCTTGCTAGCAGCAGTCAAATCAGTTGTAGAACTACAAGATCTACTGTGCCTTCATATGCTGTTGCTCAACTTCTTTTAAGAATAGATGGTGCTAACCTTACATTTTCCAACCCATTTGTTTACACAGCTGATCCTACCTTGCGTTATATCCATCCATTGAAAAGCTTTATAAGGTATTTTTTTTTATGATTGTTATATTATTTCTGTTGGTTTTATGGTTTATTTAACATCTTGATTGAAAAAAATTGTATAAATGTTCTACAAAAACGGTTTGACAAACCATTGTATTGAATTTCAGTTAATTTTTCTGAATTACCTTTATTATTTCATTAACATTGTTCATATGAATAGAATTTTCAAATGAATTTATCTTCAAAGATCATTAAGTTTTCTGAACTACATTTAATGTTTCATTTCATATTGTACATATGAATACACTTCCAAATGAATTTGTCTATTGAGGGAGCTTTGTCCTTTTTCGGAGAATTTTTTAAAACTGCTTGGTCATGTTACAAAAGCTCACTACTGTCTGGTTTTCTGCCTCAGCTGTTCTTTGCTATCTGTACCTCATCATGCTGCTGTATTTCTGAATTTACCTTTGTTTCTTTCGAGCTCAGTGCACTATATATAAGTTCTAAAAAAATATTAGTTAAAAAGATCTAAAAATCTTGAAATTTTAAATGATTATATTCAAGCTGGTTTCTTTCTCTCTCTTATCAGTCAATTAGACAGGTTGAATCTCTCTCGGACATGGATTTTCCGAGGTTGTCTGTCTGCGGCTGTGTGAAGCAGTTGACCATCACAGCTGTCTGTCTGATCTGATCGTATGGAGCCAGGGTGTGTGTGTGCGCATCCTCAGGTTCATTTACTATTAATTTTGTCAATAACGGCTGTATTGATTTGTGTATGACTATTCATTGGATAAAGTAGTCAAACCATCATATCATAACTACTGGTGATGGTTTGTTTGAACAATTGTAGAAGTGATACCCAGCTCACACACACAACATTCACTTGTTCATTCATCTTCTGTCATATTCACTGTATGCTAATTAATTTTCCATAAGCATTTCTTCTTGAAAGTGAGAAATCATTGTTCTGCAGTTTTCTGGATGTTCCAAGTTTTTGCTATGGAAATTTCTGAATTATTATTGTGTTAAATATCTTAATTTTTAATGCTTGTGGTATGTATGTACTTGCTATTCCATATTTTATTTAGTTTTGACATGTTTGTCCTTGCAATGGAAATTCTGTGTTTTATTGATTCTATATTCTCACATTATGCTATAATGACAGACCCAGGGTAACTGAATATTGTTCAATTTTTTCAGGTCTGCCAATCATCATAACCTTGGTTTTGGTAATGTTTGTTGTCATCAAAAAATGTTCACATATAGTATGAAGTTTGGTTATCAGTCTTTGAAGATGTAATTTCGTATTTGCCAAAAGCACAATATGATCTGCATACATGTTGTGAGGTTCATGCCGTTTATCTGAAGCCATTGTTTTTGGCCCAGATTTTTTAAAAAATCCGCTAGATAATTGTGCAGAAGAGGTGTATAATTGGAAAAGGAACTCCCTCGAAAATATTTTCCTCAGGTCGGGAGTTTGCAAGGTTAGTAGTTTGTACAGAGCGAAGAGGAGGGATGTCGTAATGAAATAGCGGGAAAGTTCTGGGGAGGAACGGCAGGAGTCATTTTGTATCGTTGAGAAGAACAGCACTGACTGTCGTGCCATCTCTGTTTTTGGCAACCAGCCAAAGAAGTATGCACAGCGCTTGCTGAACCAACCTATGTGTTTCGGATCTCATGCTTGCCCCCTCTGTTTAGTTCGTCCTTTGCCATTTTGTGTTGACCAACGCCTTTTCTGCTGTTTTCCTTCATTGCTATTCATGATGTCTTTGAAAAGGAAACGTTTCAGTTACACTGCCGAATTTAAACTTAAAGTGGTGGGCACAGTTGAAGATATGATCGAGTTACTGCGCGATTGTTTTGAGGTCAGAAAACAATAGTGCAGTAACACGCGGAAAGCCGCTTTCCCGCAATCTAAATTGTAAACAAATCCGTTGGTAAATTCTGCGGGAGAATTTACGGAAGTCTAGCCCTATTTTTTATTGGCCCAAGTATAAACCGATCATCCAACTCTGAAAGCAGGATTCCCTTAAAAAACTTTAAACTTATATGTGAGTACATACGGTATTTCTATGACTTGTTCTGTATCAGCCTTTCGTCATTGCGAAGGTGTAATGCAATACTCTGGAGCTGCATCGGCATAATCTGTGGATACAACACCACTAAGCTTTCTCTGTCCAGAGATAAAAATATGTAAAAGAAACCTTTAAAAAGGAATTTCTTCATTTAATAAAATTGTTTTTTTTTCTTACTTCTTCGAACTCGTGGATCATTATGTGACCGACTTTTCTGTCGGAAATGCCGGTTCAACATCTATGATGTGTGGATTATACGGTGATAATTTTTTCTGAATGCCGCAGTCTGCGGATGATACACTGCTGCGGGTAATATGACAAAAATTACGGTACAGTAAAGTTATCAGGTACTACACCGATAACTAATGGTACTATATAGCAAAAATACGTGGCATAGCAATGTTAGAACTCTCTAAATGGTCATCCTATGAATAAAACACGAGACAGACATTTCTTGGTACCTTTTTTACACTCAAAATATGTAACACATGCACTGTTTGAAATCTTGTGGTAATTTTATTTTTACTATTTTTCCTTAAATTTGATTTTTTTTCATGAGTCAGTTTTGCAGAGGAAATTATGAATGTGAAACACCTCATAAAATTTTCACTGAGAGGAGGAGTTGAGCTATCCTGTGCTCATGCACACATGATTCATCTTAATCTGTTTAGAGCTTCTGAGTATGGGTGAATAGGAAATTTTTGAAGATATGCCACACAGCAGGAGACCTTTCACACCCCAAAAGTAATGAAATATTTACCAATGTAAAGCAATTCATAAAAAATAACCACTGGATAACCATTCATCTTGGTAACAAATGAGCAGAGTATGGTCTAGACTATTGTCCTGCAAGAATTGGCGATAAGGAGTATGTGTGAAGCTTGTTCTGCTAATATCTGCAGATGATCCGATTGAAGATAGGAAGATTATCACCTGTAAAAATTGTTAAAGAAATCAGTAATTGTTACCAGCTGCTTAAATTATGTGAATATTTTTTTGCAATGCTCAAATCAAAGTCAAGTAGCTGAAATTTTGCACATCATTTCCCAAAACCAAAGAAGTCACAGGTTATTATGTTGAAGACATAGGTCATCAGTTTTTTTCTCCTTAATGTGGGCACTGTGCACCAATATTTCATCTCCATAGGGGTAGGTTGTGAATGCAGCTTACTTTGTTCAGTTGTTTGTACATTTGCACCACAGCTTGAGGCCCAGGAAAGTGATATGATGGCTATATTTTACACCATGAAAATGCCCTAACTTACATGGCTGTGATGGTGCAAGAATTTTTTATGAAGATTGTGGCTTACTCTTTTTACTTTCTTTCTCCCCAGTAAACATTCAACATATGCGATGTTCTTCTTCCACTTTCATAATAACCAATGCCATTTCAAATGCCATGGTAAAGTTTTAAATTTCCCATCTAATTTTGAATAGGGTAAAATGTTCTGTTCATCATTCTCTGCCAACCTTGAAGTTCATTTGCAATGATATGTAGTTTAATATGTGTAAAAGTTATGCATATTTGTTTGTATTTAAATCCATTTTGTTGTGATTTTTCAGTGGTGGCCGTTATGTCGTTGTTATTGGAACTAACCTAACTTCAATTCAGCAGCCACGTATGGTAGTTTTTAGCGATCATGACTTGGTTAATGAAACTGTAAGTTACTTTTCTTTGATTGTTTTAACACTAAAGCTCATTTTACTTACTTCCTTTGATCTCTCCCAAATTTAACATTATTTATTATTTATAACATTAACATCCTTTAAATGTTATATCATTCTGTGTGTTGTTGTTTTTTTATTTGTTGCACAGGTACTGTTTGGATCACAGTGAAATGTTTTGGAAAAATCAGTGTTGTAAATTACACTCTGTGATATGTGCAGAATGTGTTGAATGCAACAGAATGACTTCAATTTCAAATTCAATTATTTTTACCACAGTATGTATTTTGGTTAAAAACTTATGTATTTTAACGTGAGTCGGTTTCATAAAACTATGATGGAATATAATGCCAATTTTCACTTTTTCAACATTCTTCACCATCATCAAAAGAACAACATCAGGAAGAACTTAAAAGGATACTTCATCAAAAGATAGATAATTGTTAATTGGAATAATATGTTTACGGTTTTTAAGAACTTTCAACTTTTAAAAGAATCCTATGAAGACAACATTTGTAAACAGATATAGTAACAAGCAACAATTTAAATAATAAGTAATCAAAATATCAACAACTAGTGTCTCATATCCAAAAATGAGTTTGCAAAATGTGAAGAATGTTAAAAAAGTGAATATTGGCATTATATTCCAACATAGACTTAAATTTCTTTACTGTTCCTATTTTTTACCTATTTTTATTGTGAGCTTGATGAAATGTATACCGACAAGCATGTACATGCTAATTTATTTGTCAAATGGACTAATTAACATATCTTCACTTCTTGCAGACTAACCTTTCATTTATAATCATTGCAGTATTGTGCAATGCTCATACATAGGGGATTCTCAGTAAATTCAGATACATTATATTAATTTTTCATTGTCGTCCCAACCACTCTTGGTAAATAAATATAATAGACTCATTAGTTTTTTAATCCTCAGTACAGTACTCTACCTTTTTATTGTGCCTTAAGCCAGTAGAAAAATTAGAGTACATATTTTTGCTAAAAAATTTACATTTAAGTTTAAGTTCTCACAAGATTATTACAACTGCAAATATTTTTCTTTTAGAAAAAAGAAGAAAGAAAGTATCAGAAAGGTCACTTTCACTTCTACTATTTATCAGTTGAACTCGTGCACTCCCAAAGTAACTGCCATAAAATCTCGCATTTATTAATATGAATGCCCAATTTAGACCCTAAGTTGAAGGTAAAATTGAAGTTCATGTATATAATCTACAATCGTAACTTTGCCCCTCTAGAGATACAGGCCATTGTGAGTGACACTCAATAATGATTTAAGATGGAATAAACACATAGAAAATCTTATGAGTAAAATATCAAAAAAATATTTGAATTGTTAGCCCTGTCTTAATAAACCTTATAGTTAAAGCATTAAAATTATTATATTTTACATTAATTCATACATATCTTAATTATTACATATTAACATGGGGTCAAACAACTCAAACCAATATTAAAAAACTGCAAATACTTCAAAATAAATTTATTAGACGAATAGATTTAAAATATAACTTTAACAGTAATATGTGGTTAGGTATTCATTGATTTACAAGAGCTTTCCCTAATAAATATAATGTAATGGCTGTTAAGCAACTATACGATTTTAACTTAGGGAAAATTATGTATAAAATAATAAAAAATAACATAGAACATGATCTAATAAAAATAACTACTTATACACATCAATATACTAATACCAATTTTACCTAAAACTATAAAACAAAGTCTACATTACTGTGGATCAAGATTTTGGAATTCATTACCTAGAGAACTAACAGCAATCAATAACTATAACTTATATTAAAAAAACTTAAAGCATATGTATTAAACTAATTACAAAAAAAAGGTGGGAAGGGGAGAGTAATCAAAAAGTTGCAGGGCAAGAATGATCTCTAATTGTAATGCTGTGGATATTTCATGTTATACCAATGGTAAACTAATTTGATTGCTGTGTTGGATTGTTGACTCTATGAGGCCTTTTCCTAGAGCTTCCTTGCTGTTGTTATAAAAACAGATAAATAATAATGTAACAATACATCAGGAATCTGTAACAGCAGAAATAATAAATGAAATGAAATGAAATGGTGAGGGTTGCCATTATGGTACAGTTCTATCAATTGTTCTATATACAAGTGTATAAGGTCAATAATATTTTTTAAAAAATAGTCCCTTATATTGTCCAAAAATGTTATTACACGTATTACAGCAGAAGATAATTTTATTTATCAGAGTTTCTGAATATGGAAATGAAAAACAGTTTACCTTTTTGTTTTTGCTACTTTATTGCAATTCAAGAAATGTTCGTATGTATGTATGTATGTGTTGTTGCATTGCATGAAATTATACTGTTCAACAACCACAATGAATAATTTCACATTCACTTGTAACAATATTGTATGAAGCATATTTAGTTTACACTTACTTGTATCGAATACACCCCCTTTGTGATTGAGCATTAAATTGGGCATTTTATATGCCAGTTTCTATGGTAATTGGCTAGACTCATTATGATGCATAAAAAATACTTTCGTTTCAAAAATGTTAGACTTACATACAGGTTGAAAGTTATGGTATATGGCAAAATATTTTTATTTTTTTAAATTTGGACAAATACCATGAAATTCATTTGCAACCAGTATTACAGAAATCATTCATCATAAGAAAGAAAACTTGCATAAACACACATGCATTGATGCAAATAATAATAATAATAATAATAATAATAAACAATGATAACTCTTAACAGTTTATAAGTGATAAAAGTGTGTGTGTTACTTTTAATAGCAAATGAACCTAAAAATTTATATTAAAGATGTTTAGTTGAATTTTTCTTTTCCCATCATAGATGTCTTAGCCATGTCTTATTTCATAGACTTAACTTAATTTCATTAAGATATCTATTATTAATACAGACATTTGACGTGAACTAGGAACATCAAACAGAAGACATCACTCTTTTTACGTTTATAAACATGGAAAGAGCGATGACTTCTGTTTGAAGATTTCTACTATTTGATTACACATTTTATATTTCAATATGCCCAATTTCCCTTAAGACGCATGTCTTCAATTTCATATTCTAAAGGAAAAAAATTCTCACCTCAGTATTCATTTCTTGCATGTATTTGCCTCTTGGATAAAATAGTATTTTGTTCATAGCTGTGCTCAACAGTGCTTTCAGGTGACAGATACTTGCAAGAAATGAACACTGAGGTGATACTTATTTTTAAGGTACTACACCTTAAAATATTAAATTGATTTCCTTTTGCTTCACATGCAGCATGAAAAATTCTACATTTAATTTCTATTTTTGAAAAATTCTATGGTATCCTGCACATGAAAGTAAAATGGCACTGGTTTCATAAGAACTCTGCCTTGAATATACTTGCTATCAACATTTTCTTTTATTAACATATTCGCAGTTATTCATTCTCTGTAGAAATCTTTAACATATTCATCATTTTCTTCATATATCAGCTCATACTAAAAAAGACAGGTCATCTTTATTAATGGTTCGTTGCCTCTTGCAAATTTATCTGATTGCAAACTAGATTCTTGAAGACATTTTAAGACTATCAGGTCAAACAGTGTCCTAAGTATCTTATTTCAGACAAAATAATATCCATAAATCTATTATAAATATTTTATGTAATTTATATTAATCAACTGTGCACTGAAATAGTGCAGTTGATTAATTTAGATAATAATGTCTCCCTAGATATTCAGTAATATACTATATTCAGTTAAATACAAAATAATTTATAAAGATAAAAAAAAACACACACAATTTTTTTTTTCATTTGCGTAAGACTTAATTTTTTTAGTTCAACATATTTTATCATTAAAGCCATGTGCTTCCTGGAATGATCATGACTTTAATGAATTTCATCTTTGTTTTCAAGAATAGTATATCTTCCATAATCTTCTCTAACTTTGTTATTGTCATTTTCTCCTGGAATAATCTTTTCCTTACCTTTCCATTACAAAGTCCATTGTAGAGCTCATGAGAATGGAAATTGTCAACGACCTCTCTGTTCTCTCCATTGAATATAAAATCTTTGAGGATGGAATTATTCTCTTGCTGTTGTCCTTCTAGGTCTTCTCTGCTTTCTGTAAAAACAGTGATATTATCTGCATGTCTTGTTAGATTGTTGATAAAATTCATAAATTTTTATAAATAATTCATGAACTTTAATATGTACAAAAACAATTCTGTTGTGTGTTATAAAAATGAGTTGATTTATAAAAACTTATGTGCATAAGTGTATTTATAAGAAGGTTTTTATGATATCACATGAAGAAAGTTCCAAGTGAGATTAAATTCTGACTTGAACTTCAAAATTTAGATCTTTCATCTGACTCTTAGTAAAAAAAAAAAAATCTTTTACAGCAAGATTGCATGATCCACAGAGAGAGGACTTGTGATCTCTTATTTATGCAGGACAAATGGGTGGACAATTGAAGATCAATCTGTTAGACCAAAAAGTGTCAATCAAAAATGTAGAAAACAAGATGAGACAAAATGGTCATGTACATAATGTGAGACACACAGTTAAAAGATCATTTAAAATGCAGTAATTTTGCTTTTCCAAGTTATAGTAGAGACTGGAAATTAATAGACTAAAGAACTACAGTACTGATCATAAAATTAGCCAGAATGCCATGGGAGAGGGCGTGAACTACCTTGATAGTATGTATGGTAGGCTAGGACTTAAGCAGAAAATCTGACATTATGTAAGTTTTCTTTTACAAATGTTTTCATGTGACAGAAAAAGAACTTTTAGAAGCAGAGATAGCCAGGAAACTAAGTCTCTGTGTGTGTTTGCCCTCCAGCAGTAAAACAATGCATTAATTAAAATTGGCAATACATGCAATCCAGAACAAAAAAAAATTTCTCTTATGTCTTTTGACATGGAGATGAAATCCCAAAAAGAAATGTGCAGTTGGACCATTTAGAGGAAGAATAGTGCTTTATGAAAAATTAGGAAGTATATTGAAAATACTTCCCATAGTGAAAGGTATCTGGCACAAAAAAGATATTTTCTAATTATTCCTACAGTAGTAGAGGTAGCAAATGTTGGCAAGATTTATAGTTGCTCAAACAAAATACTGCATTATTTGATGTAGAAATTGTGTACATAATGGTCTTTGTGTGAAAGGTATCGAATGGAAGAATTTTTTCAGAAGGATTTCTAAAAGCAGTGATGTGGAATGGAATGTTAATTGACATTACTGTTGTTAGCATTTACTTCCCCTCACAGTCAGAATATCTATTAGGGTTAACAAAAGGTGTGAATCTTTTATTCTCATAGTTTAAGCTTTCCAAAATGAAAATGTTTTTTCAAATCAGACTAATATGTACATAAATATGATGCTCACTGTCAGATGGACATAGCGATACGATAAGCAAGTAGTATTTTTTAAGACATGCTAAAAATGTGTAAACATAAACTTGTCATTCTTTGAAAGACAAATTGTTTTCATCACTTCTTGAATTTAGTCATTTCTTTTTGTTTTATTTTATGTAGGTATGTCTGGTAATCAACTCTTCAACAATGCATTGCCCATCTCCTGCTGTATTAGCCGAGGCATTGAAATTCAAGGGTCAACACTGGAGAAGCTATGATGAGATGCGACTGAAAATTGGATTTGTGATGGATGATGTGACCCCTGTGCGAGAGCTACAAAATTACTATCCCACATTACCAAATGAAATCGTTTATGTTCCAGATCCACAATTTTTTGCCTTAAGCAAAGATGGTATAAAGTTGTACAAGGGAGAATCTTTAGTAATTGAGGTAAGTTAAAAATATCAATTTATAATTTGTTATAATGCCAATTTGTAGTCTTATTATGTGCACTTGTCATATTTTTATTTTTCAGCCAGTTTTGAAAATTACAGAACAGTAGTAAATTTGTAGCTGTGTTTGGCTTTTTGTTGTTCTCATGAGATATTGATTTTTTTTTATTCATTTGGGGAAATCATCATTCATATTTAACAGTACCAATTACATCTCAATGGCTGGAACAGATTTCTACTCCACCCATCCATCATTTAGTGCTGCATGACCACTTTTGTCTGTTGCACAGTAATGCACTATAATTAATTCATTCAGCTAGTTCAGCAGTAACATAAACTCATGTATAAAATTATGTATTTTGTTTAAGATTTGCCTAGTGGATAAGATAAATTCTTGTAAACACACGTCATACATTTCTTCTCAATCAGACTCTTACAGAAACATTTTGGGAATATGCAAAGAAAAGCTCTTTAGGTGAAAACAAATTTGAGTGAAATTCCTCTCAAAGAAATGCAGACATGCCAACTCTCCGGATATAGGCGGAAGACTCCAGATTTTCATCCCTTCCTCCCGTCCTCTGGATGAATGTCGAATAGGATGGTCAAAATTCCACCAATCACCGTGAGTTCGAACTGCCTGTGAAATCTTTTTCTTTCTGTGTTGATGCAAGGTGGCATTACAGTTATCAGTTTCGTACCTTTCCTCTCCTATTCGTAAAAGATGACAACATGCGGGCCATTTTACATTTTCATTATCTTGCGGAATCAAAGTACCATAATTTTCTAATATTGGTTCAAATCATTGTGTCTAACTACTTGAACGTTACTACATGGCTTATTATAAGGAATTTTGGCAAGATATCGCAATAATTATGTCATTCCTCTGTTCCTCACGTTTTTTTTAAAGTTCGTTAAAAATCCCGATGTTGGAACCCGCAGCTCCGTATTCAACCAGTGGGCGTCATACTGAGAATGAATGATATAAATATTAAAATATGAAAAAAAACACCCCAATTAATTCTTAAAAATGAGGATAAAATAATAGCCTTGTTACCATTTATCGGTCAGTAGCTCCTTCCCTGCTAGTTGCCTTTGGTAGAATTTTGTCATTACTATTGACCTTCGAGTGACATACGTTCTTCAAGAAGAAATTGAGTAGTCAAGAGATTTCATAAACAAAGTCGACAAGTGCAAAGAAGATTAAAAAACAGGACGACACTAGATGGCGTTAACGATGTTTTACGTGATGAGCACGACAATGACGTGGATGATAGAGATGACAGCAATGTCGACTTAGCTAGCAGTTAACGTACGTGGTACAGTACAGCACGAAATGCCCTGGAGAATGGCCACGAAAAATGTGAGCCGAAACGCGTCGGAGGTTCAGTGTCTGAATTCCTTGGTAATGTTTGGCACTTTGAATATCGTTTTCATTTGAAGTTGAAGTTGGACAAATGGATTTTAATTTAATTTTATTATTTCATTTGATTAATTCTTTCAAATCTCTGTAGGAAGGAAGGTTTTTTCACTTTGAGATTTATTGCGGATTTTAGCTATCATAAATATTTTAATCATCAGTAGTTGTGCTTTCGTTGCGAAATGTATGCCACCCACAAACCCTTCTGTTGGCTACATATTGCTCGAATGAGACTTCAGTTTATGAAATCTCTTGACTACTCAATTTCTTCATGAAGAATGTAGGTCACTCAAAGGTCAATAGTAGTGACGAAATTCTACCAAAGACAACTAGCCGGGAAGAAGCTACTGACCGTTAAAAGGTAACAAGGCTATTATTTTATCTTCAATTTTAAGAATTAATTGTTTTTTTTTTGGTTCATATTTTAATATTTATATCATTCACTTTCAGTATGACGCCCACTGGTTAAATATGGAGCTGTGGAGTCCGGACATCGGGATTTTTAACGAACTTTTTAAAAAAATATGAGGAACAGAAGAATGACAGGATTATTGCGATATCTTGCCAAAATTCACCATAGTTTTCATTGTATTATCCTCACTAGATTATAATCTGCAGACTACAAAATTCACATAATTTTTTTTTCCTTTGTAAAATCCGCACCAGCATGTAATCTGCAGACTGACATTCAGAAAAAAAAAAAAAATCGTTGTATAATCTGCACATTATGGATGTTGAATCAGAATTTCTGACAGAAAAGTCTGTCACATAATGATCCAGGAATCCAAAAAAGTAAGAAAAGAAAACCAAACAATTTTATTAAATGAAGAAATTCATTTTTGAAGGTTACTTTTTCATATTTTTTTATCTCTGGACAGATAAAGCTCAGTGGCGTGGTACCCATAGATCATGCTGATGCAGCTCTGGGGTATTTATTGCATTACACTTTGCCAATGATGAAAGGCTGATACAAAACAAGTTATAAATACAGTATGTACTCACGTATAAGTCGAAAGTTTTTGGAAAAAATCCTGCTTTCAGAGTTGGGGTATCGGCTTATATGTGGGCCAATAAAAAATAGGGCTAGACTTCCATGAATTCTCCCACTGAATTTACTGAAGGATTTGTGTACATTTGAGACTGCAGCTTTTGCATGTTACTGCACGATTGATTTCTGACCTCAGAACTACTGTGCAGAGACATGATCATATCCTCAACTGTGCCCACCACTTGAAGTTAAAATTTGGCAGTGTAACTGAAACGTTTCCTTTTCAAAGACATCATGAATAGCAATGAAGGAAAATATCAGCAGCAAAGACGTTGGTCAAAATGGCGAAAGATGAACTGAACCCAAGGGGCACATGAGATTTGAAAGAAGGAATGTATAGGTTTGTGCAGTAAGGCATACATACATTTTCGTTGGCCGGTTGACAAAAACAGAGATGGCACAACAGAGTTGTCCTTCTCAATGATACAAAATGACCACAACTTGCCCGATCTTTCATTATGACACCACTCCCCCCCCCCCTGCTCTCTGCTCCGTACAAACTCCTGAATTGAGGAAAATTTTTCTGAGGGAATTCCTTTTCCAATTATACCCCCTCTCCTAGACAATTACCCTGCAGTTCTTTTTTTTAAATCAAAGGACCGTAAAAACTTTTTTTAAATGGCGTTTATCTGCATTAGCATATAATTCACAAAACCTATATTTTAAACTTTTTTAGCACATAATCCACAGATTATACGACAAAAATTATGGCAAAATCAACACCCTCCTCTTACTGAAAAAACCCAACAAATTTCAGTAGGGTGAGGGGGGGGGTGTTGATTTTCATGCTATATTTTCTTTCTCCATAACTTTTAATGGACCAATTCCTGACAATTCTTTCTTATGCCATGAAAAGCAACAGATGTCAAGGACAAACTTTCAAACGCATTGCATCTACTTTGATGAAATTGATTTTTCTGATGGTTACTTTCACGTAGCGTTGTTAAAACCCAGAAATCCACAACAAATCAAAGTTTACACTTGGACAACTCAAATGCAAAGAAATCTCTCAAACAATAATAAGCAATGCAAACAAAACATTTTTATTGCGAGATTTTTCAAACCTCTTAAAAATATTTCATTTCTTGTAAAGAAGCTGATAAATTCATTATACAGTTTTATAAATTTGTTAAAAAATTATTTGAATTGTTACCCGTTTCAGCTATATACACTGAAGTGCCATTGATTAGAGATACTTCTCTACTAATGCATTGGGGTTACCTCTTGTACTAATGAATGCAGCCACACGACAAGGCATGGAACCATGGGCTTTTGCAAACGTTCTGCGGGTATTGCTTGCCATGCCTCCTTCAAAGCTTTTCGTAATTTGCACAGGTTTGTAGATGATGGAACTCTTTCTCGAACAGTCTGTTCAATGGTAACCCAAAAGATGTTCAATGAGTTTTAAATCTATGGTTCTAGGCAGCCACTCATTTCAAGTTTACTAAAAGTGCTCTTGTAACCATGCAGTAGCAACATGAGGCCTGTGGGATGGGCAATTATCTTTGCTGGAATACATCATTTCCACTGGGATGGGCAATTATCTTGCTGGAATACATCATTGCCACTGGGATGCATACTGGACATGAATATGTGTAAATGGTTGGCTAGGATGTCATATTTGGGGCACTCAAAGTCCATTTTACGTGTACGAAAGGTCTCAAAGCATTCCAGCTAAAGACATCTCTGACCATCACTGAGTCAACACCAGCTTGTACTGTTCCAACACGACATGTAGGGTCCATGGGTTCATGAGGTTATATATATATACACTGCTGGCCACCCAAAGTTCAACACCAAAAAGGACACGAGATAGCATATTTACTGGACACATAACAACAGATACAAAGATGAAACGATTGAGCTTACAGGCCCGTGCAACTTGCAGAACACGCAGACATCAATAGTTTGTGTGGCTCCCATGGCTGGCAATAACGGCCGCTACACGCCGCGGCATCAAACGAAAGAGGCTTTGGATGTGGGCTTGGAGTATGCCAATCCAGGCTGCTTCCACACGTTGCCATAGCTCATCAGGCGTAGCCGCGGGTGGTGCTTGCCAGGCTATTCGGTTGCCGATCAGCGACAAGACATGTTCGATGGGCGACATATCAGGAGAACAGGCGGGCCACGGCAGCAGTGACACCTGGTGGGCCGTGAAGAATTGTTGCACGATGCATACCATGTGCGGGCACGCATTGTCCTGTTGTAACGTGGCCACTCGCAGGTCCTTCAAGTAAGGGAGGACTACAGGCTCCAAAACGTCGGAGATGTAGCAGTGGCTGTTGAGTGTACCGGCAATGTGTACCAGTGGGGTGCGGGTGTCATATCCAATTGCATCCCAAACCATAACTACAGGCGATGGACCGGTATGGCGATGCATAATGCAGGCATCATACAGTCGCTCACCGCGGTGCCACCACACGTGGATCTGACCATCGTGGTGTTGCAGGCAGAAGCGGGATTCGTCGGAGAAGACAATGTCGTGCCATTCCGTAGTCCAAGTGCGGAGTTCAATGGCCCACTGCCACCGCACTCGCCAGTGGTGTAACGTCAATGGTAATCATGGCAATGGGCGCCGTGCGAAAAGTTCCTGCTCCTGAAGACGGCATCGAATGGTACGTGCTGATACAGGTTGTTGCGTAACACACCCTAATTCCTGCGCTAACGTTCGTGATGTGGCGGTATGAGCTGTCAATGCCCGCCACATAACATGCTGGTCCTCTCATTCGGTGGTGTGCCGTGGCTGCGACAATCGCTCACGTCGGTCCGTCCGTCTCTCCTGCACCCACCGAATCCATACTCACCTCACTGTGGCTGGATGTCATCCCACATGGGCGCCGATGTCTTGGTATGATAAACCACTGTCGCAATAAGCCACTATTCGTCCTCTGTGGAACTCTGAAACGTGCTGGAATAACTGCCGTATTCTGTGAGGAGGCATCAGGAAGCTTCCCTCGCACAGGTCCGGCAGCACAACATGCTTCCACTACTTACACCCAGCCTTCTGTGCACCCTTCTTATAGTGCTTCTCGATGGCGTGCCGGGCGCATATGATTTGCATATGCGTTGCGATGCTAATCGTTTGCACGTCCTCTCGCAGGCGACACATGCTGCGAATTTCAGGCCAATCAAATGCTTCCTTCTTGGTGTTGCATTTTGGGTGGCCAGCAGTGTATATATATATATGTATATATATATATACCTTGAATGATTCAGATGACACTGAGTCACGCAAGGTCATGTACCGCCAGCAGAGAATGCGTGTTTGCTCTCATCACCATTGTTTCATTGTTCATGGTACAATGACTACTTTCAGAGGTGCAGAAAAAGCAAAATGCTGCCTGTGGTTTCACGAGACACATTTAGCAACACAAGTGCAGTGACATTTTCTTCGAGAATATGGGAAAACAGCACTGAAAAGGGACATGATTGTAGCATGGTACAAAAGATTTATCGAGACTGGATGTGTGGCTCATAGGAACAAGAGCCAAGGCTGACCTGTAATTCCCTAGGAGACAATGGATGCAGTGTGAGCAGCATTTCTGCTAAGCCCCCGTAAATTGACTGCACGAGCGAGTTTGGAGTTCCAAAATTAACAGTGACAAAAATCTTATGGAAAAGTCTGAAATTTAGGCCTTACAATTTGCAGCTTGTTCAAGCTCTGAAGAATGGCAACAAGAAGCAGATTTTTGCAGTGACATGTTAAATCGCATGAAAGCTGGTGATGACTTTTTGTCAAAGTTGGTATTCAGTGATGAAGTGACCTTTCACTCAAATGGCAAAGTGAATAGACACAATGTGAGAGTTTGGGGATAAGAAAATTCCCATACCATCTTGGAACATAAAAGGGACAGTCCCAAGATAAAAAGAAAAATTGTACTGTTGAGTTGTGCTTCCACTTTTGGCCCATTTTTTTTTTTTTGCTGAAAGAACTGTTATTGGAATCACATACCTGGACATGCTTCAGATTTACCAAATGCCAATCCTTAAGGAAACAATGGAAGGAGGTTTCATTTACCAGCAAGATGTGGCACCTCCTCACTACCACAAGGCTGTCACTTCTTACTTTGACGCTGAAATCCCAGTTTGGATTGGTTGCGGCGGCCCAATTGAATGCACCCCTCCCCCAATCACCGGACCTAATGCCCCTAGATTTCGGTCTATGGGGTTTCATTAAAGATCAGGTTTACCTTCCTCCGCTTCCCAAGTTCTTTTCTGAACTGAAATCAAGAATCACCACTGCACTTGCATTGGTTGATGTCAACATGCTGACAGCAATGTGGGAAGAACTGATTTACAGATGGACATTTGCAGAGTAACCAAGGGAAGCCACATCAAGCATTTGTGAAAAAAGGTAAACTTAGTGTGTTTAAGTACAGTGTTATATTATTCGTACTTATTATCATATGCATCCTTATAACTATGCCGAATAAGGTTTTCTTTTTGCCCAACTAATTTATAATCACCCTGTATATATCAAGAAAGATTTTAGTCACCTCTTTTCCACCCATGCATGGCACAGGTTGCCAGCTAGTTATAATAATAATTTAAAAAATAAAAAATCATGATCTGTTTTAGTTAAGATTTATACAAGGGTAATTTAAAAAAAAAACCTATATAGTTTTATTGCAATGCAATGATAGAAGTTATGACCATAAATTGTATCAGAAAATTAAAATACATATCACTTCTGCTCAACATAGCCACCAGCAATGTTTATACACTTTTGCCATCTCAAATGTGAGTGAACAATTGCAGCGTTTTATTGTCCCTTGCTCAGACCTTCGTAAATTGATGAATTTCATGTTGCTGGCTAATTGTTTTAATACCTTCTGTTCCCCAGTCAGTGAGGATGCAGTACCCATTTGCTAGTGAGGTACCAACTTCTACAGCAATTAACAAGCACGAAATGTTGAGTATGTTTAAGAATGACTTTCACTCTTACTTCAAATATCATTCACCCGTGGCCATTCCTGGTGCTCCTGTGCAAGAGTGATGGCGTGTGTCTTCCCTGTCATTCTTAATATCATTCATCCACTACTGAACAGTTTCATGTGATGGTGCATGTGTTCTTAAACCTTTCTTAGACTTTTGCACATTTTTTTCAACAAAGCATTAATTTTATCAAATTTCTCACGTCCATCCAAGTAAAACTCACTTACTCTTTTCTCTCTCCTGATCGGTAACTACACACCAACTGAAGACATAGTCTCTTCTTTCCCAACAACAGAACAGTTTCTACTACCATAATTTTCGTCATGATTTGCGGATTATCTGCTGGAAAAGTTAAAAAATATAGGTTCTGCGGATTATACGCCTATGCAGATAATATGCAGATTAAAAAAAAAAAAAAAATTACTGCCCTTTTATTTAAAAAAAAATCCGTAGGGTAATTTTGCAGGAAAGGAGGTATAATTCAAAAAGGAACTCCCTCAAATTTTTTTTTCTCAGTTCAGGAGTTTGTAGGAGGCGGAGAGGAAAGGTGTCATTATGAAAGATCAGGAAAGTTGTGGGGAGGGATGGCAGGGGTCATTTTGCATTGTTGAAAAAGGCTACTCTGACTGTTGTGCCATCTCTGTTTTTGTCAACCAAACGATGAAAATTTATGCATAGCGCTTGCTGCATGAACCTATGCACTCCTCCTTTCAGATCTCATGTGCGCTGTGCCTTGTGTTTAGTTCGTCCTTCCCTGTTTTGACTAATGTCTTTGCTGCTGATTTTTTCCTTCATTGCTATCATGATGTCTTTGAAGAAGGAAATGTTTCAGTTATACTGCCAAATTTAACATAAAGTGGTGGGCACTGTTGAGGATATGATCATGTCACTGCCTGATAGTTTTGAGTTCAGAAAACAATTGTGCAGTAACATGCGGAAAACCGTTGTGCTGCAGTCTGGAACATAAACAAATCCATCAGTAAATTCCGCGAGAGAATTCATGGAAGTCTGGACCTATTTTTTATTGGCCCACGTATGAACCGATCCCCCAACTCCGAAAGCAGGATTTCCTCAAAAAACTTTAGACTTCTACTCGAGTACATCTGGTACTTCTATGACTTGTTCTGTATCAGCCTTTCGTCATTGCGAAGGTGTAATGCAATACTCTGGAGCTGCACCAGCATGATCTATGGATGCCTTGCCACTGAGCTTTATCTGTCCGGAGATAAAAATATAAAAAAGTAACCTTTAAAAATGAATTTCTTCATTTAATAAAATTGTTTTTTTTCGTACTTCGGACTCCGGGGTCATTATGTGACCAACTTTTCTGTCGGAAATTCCAGTTCAACATCTACGATGTGCGGATTATACGGCAATTTCTTTTTCTGAATGTCACGTTCTGCACATTATATGAAGGGGAAAAAAAAATTATCTGAATTTTGTGTTCTGCAGACTATATATTGGTGAGGATAATATGATGAAAATTACGGTAGTTACGAGTTTATTCATACCAACCATTGCATTGTACTGCTACCATACAGGAAACTTCTGAAAAGACCTATGTAGATCTTATAGTAAAATACACATATGAACTATAATTTCACATATTGTATTTATGACTATACTAACATTTGTTGCATGTACTTAACTTTTTTAGGGAGAAAACATGAGGCTTGCAAGCACTGAATCTGAAATCAATGTCACCATTGGTACCCGGCCATGTAATTTGACATCACTTAACACAGCACAACTTGTTTGTTTACCTCCAGAAGTTCAGCCACCTGGTACTGATGAAATTGGGAGAAAAACTGAAAACAATTTGCCAATGGTGGTGGTAAGCAACAGTTGTTTCCAATCATTTTCTTTTCACATGGTTAAAGCATTTCAGTTTCAGTTTTAAAACTATGGTTTTTACTGTTTAAATTTAACTTTTATTTTATGGGAATTACTAGGATGACTTTTTATTATTGTTCGTCAAATTTTTGGGTTGTACTCCAAACTGTTGTCAAAACTGACTCAAGATATTTAAAACCAAATTTAAATGATAATAGTATCATGACATGTCTTGACTTCATTAATTTGAACATAAGCACTCAACATAAAATAACAAGCATTAAAACTTAAAAAAAACAGGCATAAGTTATGTACAAAAAAGAAGTTTAAATGAGGAAACATTCAACTACTAATAATAACTTCAGTCATTTTAAACCTACAAAAGAATGGACTATGGTAAGTAGTTGCCAAATCCATAATGTTACAGTCATTATTATTCTTTTTAAATTGCTATCCATATGAAGGTAATGGAAGGAAAGCTTAGAAATATTTCTTAGATCCATTAACTGTAATACTGATTCACATTTTTTTATTCCATTAATATGGAAATCAGTTCTAAAAGTAAAATAATGGACACAACATTGGCGATCTTGCAACCATGTACCATCATCCATCTTTTTCCTAGGTTGAAAAAGACTGAAGTTATCATTTGAAAGTATCGTTATTTCAGCTTTTGACATAATTTAAGTGTGTTTTGAAAGTTTACCACAGGTTTTGTGTAAAAAGCGCATTTAAATCCAAACTTGCTTTATAGTAGATCAGTGATTTGATTTTTTCCTGATTTCTTTCATTTTGATGTAACATAATGGTAGCCACAGTTGTCCTAGCATTTTTGTCATAACATTTAATGTGAAATAAAAATAATAAGCTTTAAAAAAATCACACAGTAACTATCTGTTGTAATTTACATCTTGTATCAATCACAAAGAAGAAAAGTTATTTTTAAGAATTTTGATGTTTTTCAGCTATGCACAATAAAATTTGACAGCAGTGTAGCATAGTAACATCAAAAGTATTGTAAATCAGGGGTATTGTAGATCTGCTATTATAGATCAGGGGCTCACCATTACTTCTGCTAATTTAAGGAATGAAATAGAGACTCTGACTTGCACCCATATAAAAAAAACTGTGTATGTTGGTCGACAAAAGTGTTGGAAATCAAACTGACTACTGTCGTACCTACCATGGTAGCCCGGAACACTCTGCTCTAACAAAGTTTAAAAATCTCAGTAATATTGAATTTAACAGTCTGCAAACCAAGGCCTTAAATAAGGGAGCAAAATTCTCTTATCCACCAATGAAAGGATCCATACTGAACACTGTTACCCAGGTGGAAAGCATAGTTAAATGTATTCCTGAACAGCATAAGGATTACGCCAGAGTGATAATGGCCCATACCTTACAACATGACTCTTGTTACCATACCCCACAACCTGATCTTATTCAAGAGCAAAGACAATTAGTTGAACTCAAAAACAATAATGACTTGTCTATTGTACTTGCAGACAAATCTAATCAGATTGTGTTATTGAATAATTGTGACTATGTTAAAAAAAATGCATGAAGTTATTAACACTATTCCACACAAAACCATTCAAAGTGATCCTAGTCAGGCCACAGTTATGGCTCTTCAAAGACTAAAAAAGGCTTATTCTTTTCCTGAAGGTTTTTCACATGCATTCACCCCTCCCCCGGCTATTGTGTGCCTGATATGTTCGGACGGGTTAAATTGCATGAAGAGAATTTTCCCATTCGTCCTCTGGTGTCAGACTATGTTAGCCCCACCAGACCCTTAGAAAAAGCCTAGGCCCAATATCTAGCCACTTATACACTGCTGGACAATTGCTAAGGACGGATCATAAACGGCTATATAGCGCATAAAAAAGTAAGTGTGGTTGGATGCCAAGTGAAATAAAATAATGTCAGAATGCCAGGACATTACAAGAAAGACAATTTATTGTGCTCTGAAATTCAGAAGGCTTTGGAACGTGTTCAAGGGACAAACAGGCCATTTTGTGCAGAATACGTAAATGTGAAAAAAATGCAATTACCGTCCGCAGGCGTTCCGGCTTAAGATGTCAGTACGGGATATGGCCACCATGGAGGGCGATGCAAGATTCCACACGTCGTGTCATGCTTTGCACAACATTATCAAGCAGCTGTTGTGGTAATTTATCCCATTCCTCTGTCAGTGCACAGATGAGGGTGTCCTTGTTTATTGGAGGGCATTGGCGACTAGCAAGACTCCTCCCCAAAACATCCCACACATTTTCAATGGGATTCAGATCTGGAGAACATGCTGGCCATACGACGCGTTGAATATCCTCGCTCTCAAGACACTCCTGGACAGCGACTGTTCGATGACATGTTGCGTTGTCGTCCATGAAAATGAATCTATCACCGACAGCACCACGGAACATGCGAACATGAGGTAGCAGAACATCATTAATGTATTGTTGGCCAGTCATAGTCCCAGTTGGAAGCACATAGAGGGACGTACGGCCATTGATCATGATGCCAGCCCATATCATGACACTACATGTCGGATATCGGTCCCTTTCCTTTATGTTTGCTGGACAATATGCAGTACCACTATCACGCCAGATCAGTTGCCGTCGACAATCAGACGATAGACTGTATCTACTCTCATCTGAGAAGAGGACAGCAGACCAGTCGTTATCAGTCCAATTGCGATGTTGATGGCACCATTGCAAACGGGCAGTACGGTGACGTATGGACAATGGGATGCACACAACAGGATGGCGGGTGTATAGTCCTCCTTCATGCAAACGTCTGGCGACAGTTTTTCGGGAGATCCGCTTGCCAGTAGCAGCCATAAACTGATTTGCTACCTCACTAGCTGTGCTGCGCCGGTGTCTTTTTGTTGATAGCACTATGTACCAATCTTCTGCAGGTGTCGTACTGTGAGCACAACCTCCCCCGTGACGTTTGCTACACTCTCCATTTGTTTGAAATGATTTCCAAAGCCTTGAAACAACACTGTGGCTGACGTCGAACTCCCTGGCAACATCTGTTATTTTTCGCCCTTCTTCAATACGGCCACGCGTAAAATCATCTAGGTGATGTCGGAAAGACATACTGAAAATTGTAAGTCCGTCAATTGATTATTTCCCTTTCAACTTTGCGTTTGAACAACAACAGTCAATACGCGTCAAATCCTTTATATCTCTTATCAGCGCTATGACGTCACGATCAAGTTCGGCAATCCAAAATTTGCATACGCTCAACACGTCTTACTGTATCCCGCACCTATGCTAATTTCCACATTTTCCTGCCTTCAATTTTATGATTGCTATCGTTACTATTGTCATCCGTCCTTAGCAATTGTCTGGCAGTGTATTGTGGATTCACTTTATTCTATTAAAAGTTCCACAAAGGCTATAGAAAGACTGCGATTTGCTTCAGCCACAATCGCAGCCTTTCATTTTGGCATCTCTTGATGTGGTCTCATTGTACCCTAATGTACCTGTTGAGGCCACACATCAGATTATTGAGGCAAAACTTGTTGATTCCCATATCTCGAGTTCAGAAATTAATGTTATTATGAACGCACTTCGTCTTGTTAAGAAACGTTCATATTTCAAATTTAAAGACAGCATTTATCAACAGTTGGAGGGCTCCCCAATGGGTTCCCCCTGTCTGCTGTTCTAACTTACCATGCTTCCCACAATGCAATGATCTATATTATATATAGATTGTGTGTTTTATTACATCTGAAGAAGAGGGAGAAGCTGCCTCGAAAGTGCTCATGGTTTTAATTGTATGTATTTCTCATCTTTTAATCATTAAATCATGCTAAAGATGGAAAACTTTAATCGTTTCAGTGATCAAAAGTAACATACTATAACATTAGAATACTATATTATCATGTCTAAACATTGCATAACTTATATTTGTTGTTAATTGACCTTTTTTTTTCTGTATCTTTAGGTGCGAGCTGGGGTTAACCTGAGGTACGAAGTTGGTTTTCTAAGGTATGAAGTTGCAAAAACTTACGAATTTCCTCCCGAAGCAATTGGTGGAATTGCTGCTGGGGGAGCAGTCTTGATGATTTTGAGTCTTATTATCCTAGCAGTCCTGCGTCACAAAAGTTCCCAAGCTGAACGAGAATACAAAAGGATACAACTGCAGATGGATACCTTAGAAAACAGTGTTCGGTCTGAATGCAAGCAAGGTATGTGTTATTACTGTAAGTGAAACCTGGATATCTCCTATGATTTTTGCTACTTAGCAAATGCCTCTTTTGTGCCTAGATGCGTTAAATAATAATTTTTATACATGCAATTTCTTTTCACATTCATGCTTTGCAAAGCCCGATTTTTACAGGATTGCATAAGAGGTGAAGTCAGAGGAAAATAGTTTCTTATAATATGGATATTATTTAATTTTATAAGTATATGCAAACTTTAGATAACAGGCAAGGTCAGTTTCTATATAGTTTAGGCAGTGACATAAACAAGTCAGACAGCAGCGATTATTGCTTTAAATTTACATGAACAGAGTAATAGTAGTTTGTTTTGCTGATGGACACATGATTTAAGTAACTGTCAAAGAAAAGCAGCCAGCTTCCAGTAAATATAGTTATTGGTGTCATTGTGAATTAGAAAGAAAGACCTACGTAGTGGTTATGGACAGTAGTTGGTGTATCTTAACAAACACTCATGTCCAGAACTTTAATTATGATCTTCATTTCTAGCAACAGTGCCTGAGCAGCAGAATGGTGTTGTATAAGTTTTGCAGTGATTGTTCTTAGTCTGACAATCATGATGACAATAACTATTCACCTGTATCTGAGCTGCTGGGCAATACTTTTGAAATTATTGATATGGTAATAAAAGTTTGAATTCCATTGTTTAAGAAGAATGTAGTTGAATGATTCATTGAACATATGCACATAAGCTTTCCCACTGAAGTGAATAAAAGGCTCTTTGAACTAATATATGTAGAAGTGGAGATGAAAATTCAATTGAAGGAACATACACAGTAATGATCTCACACCTGCATACCATCATTATTTTGGCACATTCTTCAGGAAAATAAAGAAAAAATTCTAATTTTCAACTGACACTATCACAGCTTTCCTACTAGGAAGCATAAATCAATATCTTAGTTTTCTAAATATTTTTACTTCTAAAAGCCCAATTTGAAAAATTCTTTTTGCATCCAATAGCATTTAAGGCAAAAGATATATCAGAGTACAGGCAAGTATATATTCTAATTTTTAAAGTGCACAACTTTACAAATTTGTCACACACATGTTTCTGTTCACAGCATATTTGTAGTTGTATCTAGATTTCTAAAAACTTAATTGAAAACATTCATATTTGGTCTAGTACTGCTAATTATGGAAAACATATGCATATTTCCTGCTCAAAATGATGCAGTTTTCCCATTAGAGGCCCAAATGTGCATTTTATTTTTCTTGACATCCCTTCTTCCAAAAGTTTGATTTTAAAAAATTCTTTTTACATCAGGTACCATTAACTATGACTAACCTTTTATGGATTTTTCATAATTCTGTTGTTAGGTAGCATAGATTCATATCCTCTTTGCAACTGTATCTCTGCTTCCAGAAATCCAGTTAAAGAATTCTCTTTGCACTGTATGCTTTCACTATGGTAAAGATTGTAAGCATATCTGCATACATACATATACATATCGCTAAGCTGTTCTCATATGTTCAGAGGTTAGCTCCTCAAAAAAAGACCATCTGACAAATAAACATTTAACTTATAATACATATCCCTAAGCTGTTACCTAAGATTAGCTCCACAAAGAAATAGAAACCACCAGATAGGTTTTTAACTGATTATTTACTTACTGTTGCCGTATCAAACTTCTCCATTTACAGTGATCTTGACACACAATACGAGCTTCAGTGACATCCATCACACGACATACACAAGACCTTCTATACTTCATACTCAATCTTTTTCTCATGCAGACACTACTGAATCTGATCCTCCCATGGCTTCCTCGAACTTCCTCTGGCTTTCTTTCCTGCCACGTGGGCTGCAAAAATTTTCTCAGTAAGCATCTCATTACTCATTCTTTTAACATGGCCAAACCACCAAAGCATATTAGTCTCCCTCCACCTTGCTAACAACATTTTACTTCACATCACACAACTGCAACACATCTTCATTTCTCACATGATCAGAACGTGTTTTCCCACAAATCTTCCATAAGTAGCTCATTTCTCTGACACGCAAATGACTCCTATGTCTCTTCTGCAGTACCCAGGTTTCACTGCCTTACAGTAGAGTAGGAACAATTACACTTTCATACACAGCCATTCTGGACTCTTTTGAGAATTCATCATTCCTGTGAAAACCTCCCAAAGCTGCTATGACTTTCAATGAAGAATTCACTCGCCTGCTAATTTCGCCATCTCATCTGTTCTCTCTGTCAAACAAGCTTCCCAAATATACAAACTCATTTATCTGGTCAATCACTGTGCCATTTAGACTTACCCAGCATTCAGTACTAAACAGTGGCGTATATATTCGAGGCTAGCTGCGAGGCCCAGAGAATGCACAAATAAAATTCAATTAAATATACACAAATAAAATTCAATTATCAACGGTATTAAGATATGTCGATGCTTTCGCTTCGAAAAAAGTGCGGACTCTCTTCTTTGACTCAGTTGGGCAAGCGAAGCCAATGGCATAACCCAAACAGCTCTTCCAGAGTCTTCATTGTTCTGATTTGAAGACCTTCGATGCACTTGCCTGCTAGCGTTTCCATGACAACATGAATGAGCATATAAGGGGAATAGACCATTGCTTTGCACAATGGTTCGCTTTGAAAAGAGTAAACTTTGACTAACTCAGTCACCGGGATGCTTCCGCCTGTAGCAGCACGTGTTTCGTGAGAGTTTTTTCAGTTTGTGTAAAGTGTTAATGAATTAAAATCAGCGATATTATATCTTAAATTCGTGGCTATGTTGGACTCAAACTGTTTTGATAAATTTTGTGAAAGCTTCCCTGAATGTCTACTGTCACAGCTTAAAGAATTCTATGCTTCAAATTTTGATACAGATAGACTAAAAAATGAGCTGAAGGTGTTTTATTCCCTTTATGAATACAAAAACTAATCAGTAAGAGACATTACTTGTTATATAAAGTTGAATAAGTTGGACATAGTGTTTAGTGAGGTGTACAAATTAGCAGACCAAATATTAAAATTTCCATCAACAACTGCAAATGCTGAAAGGTTTTCTGCATTAAAAAGAATCAAGATATATCTTATGTCATTGTTGTTAAAGAAAGGCAACCCTTCCACCTCCCTTTCAATTTTAACCATCAGCAATATGTCCGCGATTCCTGATTAGCAAATTGTTCAACACATCACTCTGTTCAGCAGAAAGCCGTAAGGTACTGCGAAAGCATTGAAATCTTCCTTACTCCTAACACCTGTAATACAGACGCACCTTTTAACATACCTATCATTTGGAAAGCTATTTTGAAATCTAGCAACAACTGATGTTAATACCACGTGTTTCTTTCCATGGCTGATGAAGGTAGAAGTCGCTACCAGAACGTCCCAACACTTGTAATTTTTACGTAACTTAGGCGTGATATGTCAACATCAAGAATTATTCTAAAGACCTTGTAGAATCTATGCCAAACTGCATACATGCAGTAATTCTGGCTAAAAGAGTTTTAACCTGGTATTGAATAAAAGTTTCTAATTCAGTGGCCAGTATGCATATATAGAATTTGATCTTGAAGGAAGATTAAAAAAAAACAAAAACATGACCACCCTATTTAGGATATTTGAGAACTTATATTTCCTTTCTCAGGTAACCAAGGCCAAATTATCTAAGTGATATTTTCTCCATGTAGCAGAGCAAAATTATCTAGTGATATTTACTGAGAAATCACAACAGAAAATTTGAAAAAGCTACTTGCTCATAACATCCCTTTATGGGAGTGTTGTACATTCGAGCAACATGGCTGATTTGTCAACAGAGGAAAACATTCTTTTTTAAATATGAAAAACTACTTGGAAGAAACTTTTTATGAAAACGTAACATTCAAGTCTACACAAAAGGAAAATAGAATGGAGTTCATGCACAAATAAAGTATTCAAATCCTAATCTTCATAATTATTTGTTATCATGTTAGCAATAGCATGTACCTAAAATAAGTTACTTCTATTACTTAACAATTAAAAATTAAACTTCACAATAAAAAAAAATAGTACTGTGGTGGTGGGTGAGATTGCCTAGGTCTTGGACTCAAGATATGCAACTGGCACTAACAGTTCCTAGCTCAAAAACCATAAATTTGGCTTTTCCCTAATCTTACTAAAAGTAAGCATATCTACTTTAAATAATGTGCAGTTTCCCCATCCAGGAAGTATATTATGTATAAATTTTCTTTCATGCTCTCTCTTTCTCTCTGCTTCTAAAAGTCTGATTTTAAAAATTCTTTTTCAGTGACATAGCTTGCACATTAATATTCTGCACTCTTTCATGATGCATATAGTTTTGCCTCTATATAGTGTCGATATATATTTATTTACAATCGTATAATGGTTGCCGTAATATCTTTAACCATATGTATTACGTGATATTGAATCAACAAAGGATACAGTTTACACACAGGATCAGATAAATCAGGTAGTTGGATAAAAAAAAATCTGAGAGCATAAACCAAGAGTACGAATAAAAATGACAACCTAAAACATTATCATGAGTTAATTATTTAGATAATTGTACTATATTATTCTATTATACAATAATTATATGAAGGCATCCAGTACCAAATAACATCATCACTTACAACGTGTATAACAGTAATGTTTCAGCAATAACATAATGTTGTTCTAAAGAAAAGAAAACGTATTTATATTTGCAAGCACATCTTTGAAAAATCTGTTTGAAAAAATCCTTTCTTGTCAGATACCCTCGACTTTGAAGAACATTTTATGCTAATTTTCTTTTTCAAATAATTCACAGTTTTCCCATTTGGAAAGAAAGTTATATTATGTTTCCCACCATACCTCTGCTTTGAATTTTTTTATTAAAAATTATTTTGCTTCAAATATATTCTGCCACGAGGAATATTTTACATACAGTTTATAATTTTCATAGCGTGCATTTGTAATATTACTTGGAATAAGTTGCTATTTCTTCTTGCAAATGGTTTACCAATTCTATAAATCTGGTTCCATTCATTGTAAAGAACAATGCCCACATTTTATTTTTTAAATAATGCACAGTTTTTCCACTGCATATTGTAAATGAACCCCCTCCCCCACCACCATCACTTATTTTCTCCTTTTCCAAAAAAGTGCTTCGAAAAATAATTGTTATGCCAGAAAGGATTCATAAAACATGTCTCATTAAACCCCGAGAATTCAGTGTTATCTTTCCTGTTTCACAGTTAAAAAAAAATGTTTTGCAGATACATATGTAAGTGCAGTCTGTCTGTATGAGTCAAGTGTTGAAGTTATCAGACATGTTTTAAGACTTCATTATCCATTTTCTATGTAAGTGACATGTACTGTAGTGATTTGAATAACATCTCGGGTGTGTTGATACAGCATTATCAGGGATTTAAACAAATTGAGTGTGATACTCTTGTGTGGATGGTGCATTCTAATAAAGTTTATAAGGTTATTCAGGGTTCAATAAAGCATGACTAGAGCAAAGTGACAGTAAATAAGTCACTCACAAATTGAGTTCTTATTGCAAGATCTCTATTTCTGTGGTAAGGGTAAAGCTTCACACAAAACAGTAATGACAAGTTGTCAATTAACGTTGAAAAAAAAATGACACAAATTTAGCAATTGATTTCTGGATAATGGCTAATGGGAGATGTTAAACACAGTTAATGCAAAGGCTTAATTTGAAACCTAAAGACCAACTCTAGGATAGCTCTTTGGTAGTTTGAGTATTTTTTTGTTCAGTGACCCAATCTATTTGATCACACTTTTTTTAATGCCAACTAGTTCATATATACATTCCTTTTCCTGACTTGACTGACTGCCATTGAATTTCTAAAAAATGAACTCTTGGGGAGTTCCAACATGACCTTTAGTTCAGAATATATTATTAAAAATAAACAAAAATGGAAAAATTAAGTGGGTAATATTCATTGTAAGTTATTTAAATGCATTCAGTTTAAATAACTTTTGATAAAAAGCAACCTTCAAAATGATGTGTAGTCCATATGATATAATTGAACATTATCCTAGTTGTAAGGCTCCGGGAGTTGATGGCATAACTGTCGAGATGTTGAAATATGGTGGTAACCCTGTAACTGACTGGTTAACTGAAATTTGTCAGTTGTGCTGGGAGTTAGGAATGGTCCCTCGGGATTGGAAGGATGCTATTATTGTTCCCTTGTATAAGGGAAAAGGTGATCAGACTGACTGCAAGAACTATCATGGTATTAGCACACTCAGTGTGCCAGGGAAAGTGTTTGGTAAGGTCGTTATTAAAAAAGTATGAGGTCTTAAATCAGAGAAAGTGTGGGATGTTCAGAGTGGTTTTATGTCTGGTAAAGGCTGCACTAACCAAATTTTTGCATTACACATAATGATTGAAAATTATCTGGCTGTTGGTAAGAAAGTTTTTGCTGCCTTCATAGATTTAGAGAAAGTTTACAATCAAGTAAATAGCACACTTTTGTGGAAGGTTTTGAATGAATATGGTGTTACTGAAAATCTAACAGTGTAAAAGTCATGTATGCTGGCAGAAGAGCTTGTGTACAAGTTAATGGTGTTTTATCAAAATGGTTTTCTCTTGGTGCAGGAGTCAGACATGGTTGTGTAATGTCACCCTGGCTGTTTAATATATTTATGGATGCGTGCATGCATGATGCCAAAATAGATAATACTGGTTAATATCTTGGTGATATCTGTGTGTGCAGATTGCTGTATGCTGATGACACTGTCCTGTTGGCAGAGAGCAAAAGTGAGTTGCACAGTATGTTGTGTGTAATGCAAAAATTTGGTTTATTCAAACTGAGTATATTAAGGGAAAAACCAAAGTTATGGTTTTTGAGAGAGGAACTAGTAGTACTGAATGTAATATATGTCTAAATGGCACAGTGATTGACCAAGTGAATGAGTTTGTGCATTTAGGAAGCATGTTTGACAGAGAGAACAAATTGGATGGTAAAATTAGTAGGCAAATGAATTCTTCATTGAAAATCATGGCTGCTTTGGGAGGGTTTCACAGGAATGATGGGTTCTCAAGAGAGTCCCACATGGCTGTATATGAAAGTGTAATTGTTGCTACTCTGATGTATGGCAGTAAAACCTGGGTACTACAGGAGAAACATAGGAGTCGTTTGTGTGCTGGGGAAATGAGTTACTTACAGGAGGTTTGTGGCAAGACATGATCTGATTGTGTGTGGAATGAAGATGTATTGCAGTTGTGTGATGTAAAGTAAAATGTTGTTAGCTTCACTCATTCTTTCAACATGGCCAAACCACTGAAGTACTAATATACTTCAGTGGTTTGGCCATGTTGAAAGAATGAGTGAAGAGATGCTTACTAAGAAAATCTTTTTAGCCCAAGTGGCAGGAAGGAAAGGTAGAGGAGGGCCAAGGAAGTCGTGGGAGGATCAGATTCAGGAGTGTCTGCATGAGAAAAAGATTATGAATATGAAGTATAGAAGTTCTTGTGGATGGCGTGTGATGGATGTCAGTGAAACCCGAGTTATATGTCAAGATAAGATCGCTGTAAATGGAGAAGTTTGATACGGCAACAGTAAGTAAAATTTATCTGGTAGTTCTTTGTGGAGCTAACCTCTATATATATGAAAGAACAGCTTAGTGATATGTATGTATGTATAATACATGTTGGTGATGTCATCGGTGTATATTCTGATAACATATTCTCTGCCGGCAGTAAAGTATTACAGGGATCAGGTCTTTTGCTTGGTTTCTGTGATATCTGTGGTCTTAGTATCATTCTTTCTTAAGTCATAAGCTTTAAACTATTCACTCTAACTGCAGTGTCCTTTTGAGCTCCAATATTTACACCATTGCAGTAAGTCAGTAGCATACTCTTTGGGGGTGGCCCAGGGACCAGGCCCTCCTCATGAGGTATCACTTGGTCTTTCATTCTTGGCTTCTTATTTTTAAATACATTTGTGCATGTTTTTAAATATATGTTTTATGAATAATTGGAAACACACTTTTATACAGCAGATATGTTTTTATTGCTTTACAATGTTTTGGGAGATGTTTTCTTCAGGATAGTTTTATTCATATCTTCAATATTTTGGGCCACCCCAATTAAGACATTCTAGGTGTGCCACTGCGGTAAGTGTTTAGAAATGAATCCTTGCAATTTTGTTTTTTTATATTATGGTTAGCAAATTAGTTCAATGCTTGTCTCTAAACTTTACAAAGACACATTCCTTTCATTGCAAAATGCGATTCAAAAATGCTAGGATTGAGCTATGAAGTATTTCAGTTAGCAACAATTTTTAAGTTCATTATACACACACACACACACACACACACACACACACAGAACTGTATAAACACAATACTCCCATACAGGGATGTTATGAGCTATTATCTTTTTCAAATTTTCTGTTGTGATGAAAGAATCCAACTTAATGCTGTGTCCTGCTGAGTAAATATCACTAGATAATTTTGCTCTGCTATGTGAAGTAAATATCACTTAGATAATTTGGCCTTTGTTACACAAGAAAGGAGAGATAAGTTCTCAATCAAATATCATAGACTGGTCAGGTTTTTTTTTTTTTTTTTAAATCTTCCTTCAAGATCAAGTTCTATAAATGCATACTGGCCACTGAAATAGAAATTTTTATTCATTGAACCTCTTTTAGGCAGAATTACTGCACTATGCAGTTTGGCATAGATTCTAAAGGTCTTGGAGTGCATCTACAACATACCAGGCATTCATCAGAAATGGTTTAAAACTCAAGCTTCATGCGACAGTAACACATAAATATTGAAAATGAGCGAAAACACAGTCACGTATGGTAAGCGGTTCATTTGGCGGTAGCTTTTGGTCATCCTACGACCTGATCACCCGTGATCGACTGGATGTGTGGGTGAATCTTCCTTCCATGAAGAAATAAAGAAAATTGCTGAAGCCCATCAGTTCCCACCTTCTACAATTGAAAAATTCCTCCAAAATTCCTCATTTGAAAAATCTGTCTGCTCTCTCACCAATACTAATGGAAAAATCACCATTCATTGGTTCCACCCCTTTCCATGGATTCTTCCTCTTATAAGATGTGTAAACTTTTCAAAACTATGGGCTACACTCTCACAGTGAAACCAAAGCCTTCTGCAGTAATGTGCCTGCTTAAAAGACAGGGGTCCTGTCTCACCCCTAGAGTTTATGCTATTCCCATTTCAACTTCCTCTGGTCTCTCAGTGTATATTGGAAGCACATACCGAAGCATCAATACAAGACTTGGTGAACACACAAAAGATGTTTCCAATGATCTTCCAAAGACAGCTTTATCTGCACTGACCCTTGAAGATACCTCTGCAGTTTCCATTTGGAAAGAAACTAAAAAAGTTGCCCCATTCATCAACAAAGCATCTCTGCATTTCCAAGAAAGCATTGAAATTTTGTTCACCAAAAACTGCAATTCAGAGACTCCTCACCAAATCCCATTTATTTGGATCTCTCTTCTGAAATCTGGCAACATTTCCAACACCCCAAGTTCAAATTGCAGTTCTGGCAACCAGTCAATCGTGGGTGATCAAGGTCGTAGGATGATCGAAAGCTATCGCTAAACGAACCTTTTACCATATGAGACTGTGCGTTTCCGCTTGTTTTCTATGTTTATATTCAGCATAAAGTCCTAACTGGCTCAGATCTGAAAGAAGAGGACTGCTCTTGAATCTGTTTTTCTAACATACCGCATGCAATTCGCAATGGGGTTCAGCCCTGGGCTTTGTGGTGGCCAGGGAAGATGGTGGAAGTTTCTGTCATGCTCGCTGAACCACTGCTGAACACATCTTGCACAATGGAGAGCAATGTAGTCGTCCATGAAACAGCCATCATCTGCTGGATAAAATGTCAACATTGCAGGATGTACGTGATTGGTAACAACGTTCAGATGTACCTTGGAGGACAACCAACCTTCCAGCAAAATCAGGGGACCCGTTGCATAACAACAGAATGTGCCCCACACCATGACACTACCTCCAGAACCTTGAGTTGTGTTTAAAAGGCAAGCTGGGTCTGTTGCTTCATGAGGCTCCCACAAAACAGTCGTGACTACTGTTGGTACAGAACAAGGTGTACTGGGCCAGGGCTAGTCCGTCCATTTGAGGAACTGAATGCCGACCAGTGTCTGAAAGGCTGGGTGGAAAACGGGTTGACCACTTGTTTCTACATCATCGTGCTGGCCTGCTCCCCAAGCTTCGTTTGTCAACTTCCGTACAAACCCGATTTTCCTCCGTTATGGTTTTGCAGGTCCGTGCCTTTTCTTGGTTTATATTATTTGTTTCACATTGTGTTTTATTTGAGTTGCATACTGAGTGTTGGTTTTTATTTCCGTTTTTTTTTTTTTAACGAAATGTCATGTGCTGATGCAACATGCTGAAATACACATATAAACATGAAAGGATGGGACATCATCTTCCACATCCTTTTCGTGTTTATAAGAAGGATCTTTATCGCGTTCCGATAAAGATCCTTCTTTAGGAACTAGTATTTTTTAAAACTGCCACGAAACTAATATCTGCTGCCTGTTTGACAGTGCTATCATGTTCTTGGAATAATGTTGTGGAACAGTTTGAGCAGATTTTCTGCGCAGTTCACTGCAGGACATTTAAAAAAGGGAAAGGTGTTATTCGGGAACTCGTAAATGAACTAGAAAAACGTTTTCCATCTGTCAACAAAGATGCTATTCATCTGTTTCGCAGAATACGAACATTTATTCAAATACGTTTTCTGAACAGAAATTCACTAGTAGCCGCGCAGGAAAGCTCCGCAAAAAATAAAATTCGATTGACTCAAACGTAGTAAGGAAAACAAAAGCCTTTTTTTTTTTTTTTTCCATTTGGGCAATGAAGAAAACTGTTTCACATTTTCTGCAATGAAGAACACATGTTCATTTCACGAAATAAATTTTGTTCACTACTTTTTAAGTGCAGTCTTCAGAAATCATGATGGATGTAAAATGTAAATAAATAATTTTTATTTTATACATTAACAGAGTGTTTGAACTACTTTTGCAGAGTTTGAAGAACCCAGTAACTTTCCGTGCCTTGAAAGTTTTAAACAATTAATGTCTTTGACAGAGAGAAAAACGTTTTAAAGCCAACCACAAACTTTTTCTATGGAATCACAAAAAAAAAAAAAAAAAAAAGAGAAAAGATACACTGAGTTTTTGACATCAGAAAAATATAATTAGTATATTAAGCAAAATACTTTTAAATAAAAAGTGTGCACAATAAAAGTTTGTTCATTTAAACTGCTACACCAACGTTTTCTGATTTTAGGACACAAAATCCTTAACTTTTGTTCTCGAAAAAGACCATTTTCTAATATTTGTGTGCACATTGAAATAGGTGGAACATTGTAATCTGTTAAATACAGTAATAACATCGACTGAAAGTGCCTTTCCTAGGGTGCTCTGCACAGCTTGCCGTGGCTCTTGGTTTTGGAAAGGCCAGCGCAGCTACGTCATCAACCTTGGGTGCGTGTCTCAGGGGGTGAAGTGCTAAGGACTAGCCTTTTCCTCTCAAGCCCTGGTGCTCGGCCCTTGTCGGACTGCATGGCTTTTTCTAGTGTCCAGTCATGGTGTCAACAACACTGCAAACAGACTTCCCGGTTCTTTGCAGAAATAAGTGGTTTCAGTATGGGCATACGACAACCAATACCAATTCTCTTCAATTCCCTGTGCACTGAATTAAGGGCCGGGAACAGCCTCATTGAATGCTTCAGTCAATTGCAGTATACAGAAATCCTGTTTCTCTATATGAGCCTTCTCAAATGAAGACAATCAACGTGGGCTATTTTTCAACTGATTAAAGATCTGGGATATCTCACTTTTTGAGAAACCAGTCAGTTCTGCAGGTTTTTAAAATTGTCACTCTAGCCAATTGGGCACCCACAATAAGCCCCCTTCCCCACAACACTGTAAACAAACTTCCCAGTTCTTTACAGAAATCAGTGTTCTCAGTATAGGCATACAACAACCAATACTGATTATCTTCAGTTCTCTGTGCACTGAATTGCGGGCCAGGGAACAGCCTCATTGAATGCTTCAGTCAATTGCAGTATACAGGAATCCTGTTTTTCTATATGTAGCCTTCTCAAATGAAGACAAGCAGCATGGGCTGTTTTTCAACTGATTAAAGATCTGGGGTATCTCACTTTTTGAGAAACCAGTCAGTTCTGTAGGTTTTCAAAATTGTCACTCCAACCAAATGGGCACCCAAAAGATCCTCTGTTTCTCCCTTGTGATCAACACTACTGACAAGCAACTGTCTTAAATTGTTGCTTAGATCATGTGACCACATATTTTGTATATATGCTGCATAAGTAATGGTTCACCTACATCCACATAAAGGTTTTAAATTCAATGGCTGGTTTGTGTGCCTTTTAATTGCACATACTATACAATACTTTTTTTTTTTATTGAACCTCTGTTAGGACACAATGTAGTAAATCTTATTTGCTGTCTTATTTTGTTAAAATGTGCCTCAACTGAACTTTAAATTTGTCACCATTTTATTTTATGATATTAAAGCTTAACTAGTGAAAATCGTGCATTTCAAAAGTCTATCAACATTTTTCTTACAAAATGTGTGCATGTGAACCAAATTTGCTAGCAGGAAATAATTCGAAAATTAATTGTGTTTTGATGCAGTAATTTTTTTTTTTTTGAAATGCATGTTTTTGTTTTGCATATGATTTATAATATACATTTTCTTTCCTATATAGCTTTTGCAGAACTACAAACAGATATGTCAGACCTAAACAATGACATTCAAGCCACAGGTGTCCCATCTTTAGACCATCGAACATTTGTCATGAAAGTATTTTTCCCTGGGGTGACAGACAATCCTGTTATTCAAGAATTTAAGGTAAAATTGTTTTTTAACTTGTAGTTTTGCAGGTTAAAGAATTTCTTCAAAATTATCAAAGACTACTTAATCGTATTTTATTTTTTGAGTGGCCACACATAGGCATGGATGCATATCACCAAAAAATTAATCTTTTTATTAGAATAATTTTTAGTAGATAATTATAAATGGCTACCTGCATTCATTGTGACATAGTAATCTGCTACATGAGAGACTACAGTAAAAAAAAAGTTCTGTTTGAATTAAATGGCTTTGACTTCTAAGAAATAATTTATTAAATTACTAATCAGAAACTTCTATTATGGGAATTTGTTAGCAGGAAGCATTTTCAACATGGGCTTTATTCAAAGAATGATTTATTAGTTTTTGATTATTCAGTTTCATTAGATGTTTAATGCAGAACAGTTTTAATACATGAGAGGGTGCCAAAATTTTTAATATGAAAATATCAAGACATTTCAGTACTTATTGTATTGCATTATCTTGGCTTGTGGTCGTTCAGATAACAATACAACTTTCTACTTAAAACAAATGGTTTTAACTTGAAACCATGTAATATCAGATCCTGAATTATACATTAAAATGCTTTGGATTTTTGTGGACTTCACTAGAAAAATTTTTAACTTTCACTTGTCAAATTTTTAACACCAGTTCTTCTCAGGACATTGTTCTGAAGGGCTGAATCTGAAAAATAAGATCTCTCCCGATGTATCTAAGAAAAATGGCATATTTTAGTATGAAATCTCTTAGGAAGTGCCATGGTCTCGTTTGTTCTAGATTATTTTACGTTAAATGTATTGTACATAGTTACATCTAGTTAAAAATTATGTTTGCAGAAAGCAAAAAAAAAAAAAAATGTTCTGGGAAAGCTGTCATAATTAAAATAAAGGTAATAGAAACAGTAACTGAAAATCCTTTAATAATCTTATGTTTTTTGACCTCATTTAAAATCGTTTAGGATTAAACCATGCCCCTTATAAATAACCTTGGTGAATAAAAACTGTTTAAATATATATTTAAATAAACTTCACAATTTCAATTAATTTAACAGGCCCAAGGACTAATAAAGACAAAAGTTGCTAAATTTTTCTATTTGCAACAAATGCTTTTTTCTACTACCAGATATATTTGCACCACAAAGTTGTTATTTTGCCTTGATAATGCTTGTATACATATTTCAAAAACAAGGGTATGCAATTTTTCTAGAATTCCTATATATGTGTAGTTTTCATATTTTCTAGAGCTCAAAGTAATGCATACAACTTTTCTAGAAATCGTCTCCAAGTGTATTACTAAAATTTATAGAAAATTTTTGCTAACTTGTTCCTGTTAAATTTATGCACTAGATATTTCATGCAGGCATTTTAAATTTTTTTACATTGGAATCACTTGGTCAGAGTGCTTCAGTAAAATAAACATACATGGTGATTAAAAGCTGTGCAGCATATATATCCTGTACAAAAGTATAATTCGTATGTGTAATGGTTTCAGATATTTATCAAAATGTCTGCTAGTCTTTGCAAAATGGTAATGCTGTGAAGTTACAAGTAGTAAATTTGCATTTGGTTCGTGCATTTTTATTATGTCAGAGATCTAGAAAAAAATCAAATACTTTTAAAACAGAAGGAAATAAAAATGACCCTTCTACTTTCTGAGTTGTTATATTATTAGACATTGGACCCCCCCCCCCATTTATTCATGGAATGTTTTCAGTGCTCTAGAAAACTAGTTTGAAAGTGGACAGAAGAACAAGAAAATGTTCATTTGATAATAAAAAAAAATCAGATTAGCAGAGAGAATAATATTTTCTCTTATTTATATCTCAGGACAAGCTCTGAATATTTGGGTTGCAGTAAGAGACACTGTTTGATTTTAGTTTACCTAGGTCATGAATATGTACCAATGAAAAAAAAAGGGATGGAGAATTACATTTATCAACTAACAGTTGGTGAGCACATATATAATGATCTGGTGAGTTGTACAGTTCCCATCAGCAAGGGTATCATATATGGAATTTATTTTCCAGGTGGGAGGGCTGACAAAAAGTGCAAGTTATTGAAATCCACCAGAACAAAACTGAAGTTAATGAAAAATAGAATAAAAAATTAAAGCATTTTTTTTCTAATGTAAGTTGATGCATTTTTATTAAACTAAACCTTTTTTTTTCCAGTGTAAGTAGCATTTTAACCAAGCAAAAAAAAATGAAACACTTTCTAGAAGGGCAATGCCCCTTCTAAATACGCCCCTATCCATCAGGTATCATTGTTTTTCAATGATCTGGTCATTTTCTGATTTATGTGAAACAAGACTGCATATCACTTTTAGTCAAGAATGTAATGCAAAGTTTAATAGCAGCTCTTTTCTGATCATCAGCAATGTAGGAGCAACACAGTCTAACAAGGGAGATTGCCACTCAGCTGAAGTGTCAATGAGGTGTAAGATCAACTACCATCAAATGGCAAATTAGTTTTTAACAGAATTAGGTAGCGTTTCAAATGTGTGTAGTTTTCAATTAGAGCCATATTCTGTACAAACTGTGAATGGCTTTGGCTGTTATTTTAATTAATTTGCAACTTCATAGATATCAGTGGGAAATGAATCCCATTGAAGAAATAATTCTTTACAAATACATGGAAGGAAATTACAAATATCATTATCATTACCAAGGTGTCACATTTTTTACTATTTTCTGTGTAGCTACTTACTCAAAAAATTTGAAAATTGCATCATCCTGGAGAATGAATCGAACTCATCTGATTTCTGCTTGAGCATGAAAATATGGCACCTTTATGCCTATATTATACATCGAATTTGCAACTACATGCATATATATTTGATTCATTACTAAATACAGTGTATGATTGATCATCGAGCAATCAGTGCAGTGATTGGGTATACAATGTTATTCTTGGTTCTGATGAATGCTGCATGAAATCCACCAATTTCTAAAATATTGTTTCAAAGGTTGTATCAACTCGTGATTATGCACCATGTAGGTTATGAAGGAAGTAGTGATACTTGATTTCATTGTTTTGCATATTATATGTACTAGTTACACAATTTAAATAATGAAATTACTGAATTACTCATGCACATTTTACATAACTAAAAACAAAAATGCTGAGTTATATGGTAGAAGTATTTAATTTCATGCCAGCTAGAAAACTGGTTTTATTTTAGGTCGAGTAAAAGTTTTTTGTACAATGAGAGAGGTTATCTTATGTGGTGAAGTTTTAATATCCCAAGTCTGGGTGAACACTTAACTTTATGCAGTGTAAAATGCTGTTTGAGTAAAATTATGACTTGAAAGAGCATTTGTGAAGATTTAGCAGTGAAAAAAATATGACTGTTCTAAGGAATTTTAGAAGAAATTTTCAACCCAAGAACAAAGAACAGCTTTTTGTCAAGGGCTTATGTTCTATGAAAAGAGGAAGAAAACCTTATGCCACTTTCCATGTGTGTAAAAAAATGAAAACTACCTGTTTTGGGGATCACTTGAAATTCATTAATTTCTTTAGCATACAATTTTTTTTTTATTTATTTCTGTAAGGTACATTTAGTGAACTTTAATTTTTACATCTTTTTGCTTTAAATATAATCATGCAGTAACATTTCATTTTGGAGTATATGTGGTGGTTTTACCAAATTTTGAAAAATATTTGATTTTGTTTTCATGTATTGTCTAACTGCATGTCTGATACAACAAGTTACTTTGCATATACATTCTAGTTTTTTTTTTTACTTTTACTTATCCAAGACTAATAGGTGCTTTTATTCACAGCATCTGAATGGTCCTCAGAATATATATGAAATTGCCATGGCTCAATTTGAACAACTGCTGAGCAACAGGAACTTCCTCTTAATGTTTATTGAAACATTAGAAGATCAGAAATCATTCAGTATCAGGGATAAGTGAGTGTTTTTCTTTATGTAAGCTTTTGTCAGATTGTTATATTAAAAATGTTATGCATTGACTATGAAGTTGGTCTGTTAGATAGACATGTCATTAATATATTTTTTTTTCATTTCTGATTGTTAAAACAGCTTTATTTCCCCCTGGACCTTATATAAAATGTCTTAAATGAATTTTAGTAATATTTTCTTGAGAATATACTTTTAGGTAAAATTATAAAACTTAAAAGTATGTCTGTGATTGAAATACATTTAGGTTCATGCAGAACTATGGAAAAGAAACCAAAATAAGTAAATCTTGAAATAACCACAGCTGAAATCAGTTAACACAAAAAGTAGCAGATCAGCACGTGGAGGTCTGCCACATTTCATATTTGGTTATCAAAGTAATGTGTTCTATCAATTTTTTTTTTTTTTTTACCACAGCATACTTCCAGACAGTAACATTAGGCTGTTGGAGATGAAATGTCGGAATATTGATGGAAACTTTAAACACCCAAAATCTGATGCAAAATAAATTTTATTAATCAAAATAATCCTCGCCAGCCACAGAACACTTTGGCTTCTGTATGCCATTGTGAAAAAAAATGTCATGCTTTGGGATTCTGCAGACTTGTTAAATGTAGTTTTAACTGAGGTTTGATTGGGAAACGATTTACATTTTAGAAAGGTGTTCAGGTGCTTCAAGAAGTAGTAATCCAAAAGGAACAGATTAGGGGAATGAGGCATATGAGGTAAAGTTTCCTATCTCAACTGGTGTAACTTCTGGATCATCTGGCATGCAACGTGGGGTCTCATGTTATCATGGAGAAGTACGGGCACATGGCAGTTGACTAATGCTGACTGTTTGGCCGACAGTTTTCCATGCATAATGTCAAGTTATTGATAATATCTGTCAGCCATGTTGGTTTGACCCAGATGCAAGAAGGAGTGGAACAACCATCGTGCTAGGCTGGAGTACCTGCTTCAGCTGTATTTTGGAGTTTCACCACAAGTCAAGCCATTGTGCTAAACATCAGCAATTTTACACATCTTGAGACACATCAAGATGTAGTTTGTTTGCTTGCAGATAAGCAGAGAAGATCAGATGCAAAATCATTGTTTTGTGCTGTTCTGCAACTCCCATGGGGCCCATTTATCTATTATTTTCCACACTTTGCCTATGGTGATTAAATGTTGGAAAATCGTTGCACAGTGTTTGCCAAGTTTTTGTACCATCCTACATGGATTGGATTCAATAAAGACCTTCAAATTGATATCATTGATAGCTTCTTACTGCAATTTATGAAATCAGTGCCATACCTTCACTGACTGTTTCTTCCCCAAATTCTGTATTGGCATTGCGAGCTTCCTCCTATGCCTAGTGTCCAAGTTTAAACTTGTATAAGAAAAGGACATAAATGTCTCTGATCCATCATCCTCTGCATTGCAACATAATCCACTTGAACCTGATGCCACTGAGAAAATGACCAGTGCTTCATAGGCAAACTGCCTTGATCATTTAAATATACAAATCACTTAATTAAACTTCTAATATGTAAATCAAACTAATCTTTGTTATGTGGCTTCCTAGATTATTAAATTCAGACTAGTTAACTTTTTTTTTTATGGGATTTATCTAGGTAAATTTTTAAAATTTCTGAAAAAAGCCCACATGGATGATCTGGAAGTAATGCTAACAGAAAATAACTACCCAAAAAAAGGAAATAGATAAATTACTCAAATAAGATAAACAAAAAAAAAAAAAAAAATACCAAACAAGCAGGAGTTCAGGTTTGCAAGAAAAATTACGTATCAAAAAGGTTTGTTTGAATCTTTAAAGAGAATAAGCAGTAAATATGATATTAGATTAGCTCCCAGTTTAGACAACCAGCTTAAAATTTTTTGCCCTTATTCAAAAAGAAGAAAACCTGTTAAAAATACAAAGAGTCATTTATAAAGTAACCTGCAGCTGTGGAAAATACTACATAGGAGAAACAGGTCGTAGGCTGGAAACTCCTATCGTGGAACACAAGGCAGCAATAAAAAATTGTTCAAACAAGACAGGATTAGACAGACACGTTAGAGAAACCAGACACCGCATGGACTGGGACTCACTGTCATTGGACATCAATCCAACTTCCTGAAGCAAAAATTGAAAGAGGGACTTGAAATTGGAAAATACCAGAACTTCATCCTTAATGACTAAGGGGTTTTCACTGCCTAACATCTGGCAAGACATTTTGCAAAATCGCCGTAACCGAAGACCGTAACTGAGATTGAACAAAAGACTGCCTGACAAAGTAGAGGAATTCTCTCCGAAAATTTGCAGAAAATTTAAAAATTTACCTACATAAATCCCATAAGAAAGTTAACTAGTCTGTATTCTCATATGTTTTTTAATTCTAGCAATTATTTATTTTAAATTGCAAAGTTTTGGAGAAAACCCTTCTCCCTCATCAGGCAGTGCCTTGTCACTCTTTCTCAGTCACTATAGCAATTAACCTTGATTTTCCCACAAATCTTACCACATGTTAGGCAGGGACAAACCTCTGCTGTCATCAATGACAAAATGCTGATTCTTCTCAATTTCTATTCCTTCTTGTAATTTTCTTTTTTGAAAGTTGCTTTGAAAAACTGATGACTTTAATAGAATTCTGGTACATGTTGTGACCAGTGTCTCTAACATATCTAAATCTTATTGAGCAATTTTTAATAGCTGCTTTTATCTTCTGCTATTCAAGTTTCTAGTCTGCGACCTGTATCTTCTATGTAAGGTAGTCCACAACTGCATTTTACTTCCTAAACTACTGCTTGCATTTTTAAAATTTCTTCTCTTTGAACTATTTTTGGGAAAACTTTTTAACTGTGTTCTCTAAACTTGGAGCTAGTCTTATATTATATTTCTTGCTAATTTGCTTTAATGATTTGAATAAACCTTTGTGATAAGTAATTCTTCTAGTGAATTTTATTTGTTGCCAGTGTGTGTTCTTCTTGACTGAAATATTTTAGAAGTTTTTCAATTTCAGTTTTAGGATAGTTATTTTCTGTAAGGATGTTTTGGTGACAAATCGCATCGCTCAGTGTGTTCATTCCTAAATTACCTTTCAACTGTATGTGTCTGCAAAATCTGACATTTCAGCTGCAACAATTAAATATAAAAATATTCCAGTTTCATCAGCTTTAAAAATGTTCTGCTCTTGGATACAAAGTCTACCAATGATTTAAGAATGGTAGAAATTATCTAGTCTGACACTGTATCATTGACAGCTTCTACTCACTCACCTAAAACTTTTTAAAAAGGTATCTGCTTCATACATCTAGGATGAGAATTAAACTCAGTTCTTTATTCTGAAAATAAACTGTCAGTGTTTGTCACCAAAACAAGGTCAGAAATTGTGTGGAGCATTTTGGTCTCTTGCATTCTCTAACCATATTATCAGTCAGCATTAAAATCTTAATGCTTTGCTAATCATAGACTATTCTGTTTTCAGACCTCACTTTTCTGACACTTCATGTTTCGTAGTTCCTTGTAATCATCAATGAAGCTGAGCTTAAAATTCTGAAATACGTGTTAATGACAGCTTTAGATCTACTAACAACATCAGCCACTCATAACAGCTTCAGTTGAACTGTCATCAGAGCTCCATCTTGCTTACAAATTTATTTTGCTGTTTTTATGTGGACTGTAGGACTTGTACCATAACCTAAAAACTTAATTTTAAATGATCCCAGTAGAAAAAAAGAAAACACACACACACACACACACACACACACACACACACACACACACACACACACACACACAGATCCTTTGCACTTGATTTCAGTTATTTGAATGCGTGGTATCTCAACCATTATCTGAATAAAAGAAAAGGGGAATTGAGTATGTTAATTCTTGGAGGAAAAAGGTGCATTTGGTCATATGAGGTGGTAATAGGTTGACGATAAAGTTAGAAAATAGCTACCAAAAAGAATTGCTTCAGTTTAGTACAGTAGTGTTTCTATCAATATTAATATTTGACTATTATATGAAAGTGACCAGAGGAATTTCAACAACTAATTTTATTGGAGCATAAAAATGATGTGTACAAGGGAAATTCTGACACTTCTGCCAAACGACTCTCAACTGATATGAAATTAATTGTTGTGTTTGTCAACTGTTTTTTTACTTCCTTGTTGGGGACTTTAGTTTTTTCTCCCCTTCCAAAACCATAAAACCGATTCTCTGTTTTTGTATTCCATTAATGTGAAAATAAGTGAAATGTGGAGTATCACAGAACGACAATGTGAAAAAATAAAAGTATCGGTAAGAAATCTAGAGAGAAGAATGTTAGGAATAACAAGAGATAGTGTTAGAAATGAACTTATAAGAGAAAGAACAGGAATAATAGATATTATAAAAATAACAAAAGTGGAGATGGGCTGGACATGTTGGAAGACTGAAAGATGGACACTATTAATAACAGAATGGCAACCGAGAGATGACAAGGATCGAGGAAGTTGGAAAAGACTGGGGAGGCCTATACCCTGCAGTGGGTTTTGTCAACAGGCTTTGAAGACCAACTGGAGAATGTGGAAATCAATTTACTTACCTGATTAGAGGAAATAAAGCAACAAACATCATGTGGGGGCATGACCCAACTTTAGGAAATTTAAATGCAAGGTTAATCTTGTGGTGGGGGCAGCAAATATGAATGGGTGATTTAATCGAGTTGCTACTAAGTTCAGACAGGGAAAACCAAGAGCTTTATGACGATGATGGGCAAAACACGTAACAATATTAACAAATAAAGGAAATTGGGGTAAGACCTGGAATTCTGTGGTTCTGTTCCTTACCATCCTTCCTATGCTTATAAGTTACAGATTCTTTTAGAAGTTTTGAAGAACAACTTACCATCTTGCCATTAAATCTACCCTAAACATCTTGAAACTTCTACAAAGGGATAGGGACAAAGTTGAAAGCCTGAACCTCTCAGGAGTTTCTGGAATGAGCTAAAAGCATTCCTATCTCTTCTTCTACTGGGGATAACTTATACATTGGAAGCACATACAGGAGCATTAACCATATAATTTTAGAACATAAAAAATGGTGAAAAAAAGATGTTTCGAAAGCCAGTTGTGTATCCTAATACTGCCTTGTCTATTTTGACAATAGAAGACACTTCTGCAGTTCCCCACTGGAACGAAGCAAAGGGTGACGAATTGCTTCTTTTGACAATCGTTTTGCCCTTCGTTGACACGTGATGAGAGCCTGATGTTGGTTCTGATCAAATTACTCAGTGTCAACTCAGTGAAACTTGCAATTCCGATGATCTGGAGATCAATTCTAAGTTTTGGCAACAAAAATAGGAAAAATTCAAATGTAGAATCTGGCAACAATCTTAGTCCTCCATTGAGAACATGATGAAGACCTAAGATAAGGTCGAAAGCTTTTAAGAACTTACGAACTTTTTGTAAAAGTTTTCACCACAATGTAAAGTAACAATAGCATGATCAGAAGTTTCCTTTATGAGATTGTTACCAAGTGAACTTTATATATACACATTGTTTTACTCACTTTTAGATTTGGCTGTGGTTTGTTTTTGTAAGGAAGTAAAATCACGGCAAAATGTCATCCATATGAGAACTCACTATATAATATTATTCCTGTATCAGCAAAAAAGATATGTAATATTTAAAAGAATTTGTAAAAAATAGAGAACAAAGTTGTAAGTTTTCAGAAAACTCGGCATCTTGTCAAAAATATGCTGGACTGTTGTTTACTATCAACAGTGATTGAAGAGCAATGCTAAACAACAACAACAACAAAACTGTTAATTACGAACTCAAGGCCCAAATTTTATGACATTTACAGAGAAACTGTTTCCAAGAATGGCTTCCTCCCAAAAGGAAAACATCGGTTTAAACTTATTCGTGCTGCCTCAAACGTTTTGGTCACACTATGCTTATGGCAACAAATATGAAATTATGTGAATCTGGCAACCCTTACTATAGGTTGAAAATGATTGTTATCAGTTGAAATCTCCCTCATTTAAATGGTTTTTATATAAAGGTGGGGTTTTAATACTTGCTGTGGTGAACAAATTATGGCACTCATACCATTCCTGTAGTCTTTGTATGTAGGCATAGGCAACCATAGCCTTGTAATGAGTAGCAACATGATTTTTGCTCTGTCAAAATATTTTAAAAGGTTTGGCTTTCAAATACAATTTTACTTAAATGCAGTTTTGTGTACATAAGGTTGAGAAATTCATTTTGTAGATGTTGCTTGTATGTTTTAAATGAATATGGCGTTCATCTTTGGAAGCATTTTATGGTAAAAGCATTTTTATGTCATTTACAGGGTTAATGTTGCTTTTATCAAAATGTTGATGATCATTCTACTAGAAAAAATGGAATATGCCACAAGGTCAGTGTTTTTATGTGTTTTGTAAAAAAAAAAAAATAGTGAACTTTGTTTGAATTGCCCTTCAAAATTTCTCTGGTAATTTTTTCCCATTCAAGCATTGAGTTACAGAGTATGTTGACTCAGCAGACTTTGCATGAAATTTCCATACAGTGTTATAGGTGCATTCTTCTAAAATCACATTGTTGGAATGATTGTAACTGTGTTGTACTACCTTTTGTGCACACATATTCACATAAGTGAACAAAGTTTTCTGTTGTTTTTTTTTCCACATTCTTTGTAGTGCACAACTTAATGGTGAATAACATATACTTCAAAAAATTATCATATAGTCAGAAGTATTCAAATGAATGGGAGTGACTGTTTTCTTCCATTGATTTGAAACCTTGTCCATTGGCAAAAAATATACATCATTATAGCAAGCAAAGTTCCTTTTGATTTTGGTGATGTTGGGCAAGACACAAGATCTGATTCCTTACAGTAACAAGATGTACTGTCAGTAAAATGCTTGTGAAACCATTCATTCTAAATGAATGCTCAAAAATAATGCTACAGAGAAATTTTGAGTGAAATAGAAAAAAACTTTTTTTGTCAGTCCATTTATAAAGGAAAGCCTAATTATTTGGAAGCACAGAAAAGTAAAACTGCAAAATCAAAATCATTTGAATGCAAACAAGTAATTATTTTAATGAAGATGTGTCCACAAACTATTTTTATTCTGTTGTTGCTTATAAATTTTGTTTTCTGTTCGAAATTTTGTACTTGATTTAGGTCAGTGACAGAACGTGTTGAAGAGGTGTTGGATTTAATTTTCATGAAATTGTTTAAGTCTGCTACTTCTGCTGTTTGTCTCGATCTGCATCAAAAAAAAAAAAAAAAAAAAAGGAGATGGGCTGGTCAAGTTGGACAGCAAGAGAATGGTGTTACACAGAACTTGGAAAGACAGAAAAAGATGTACACCGATGAGCCATTACATTATGACCACCTCCCAGAAAGGTGCTAAGGATGGCGCAGGTGAAGTTCACACAGCAGTATATATGCAACCCGAGAATCAGCTTTCAGTTATTAGAGTGTCAACAGTCAGAATGGAAAAAGCTGCTAATTTATCAGTGTTTGATGAAGGACAAAGTGTGATGGCATGGCGCCTTTAGGAACTACTTTCTCAGAAATGGTGCTGCTTGTGGGTTGTTCACATGCTGCTGTAGTGAGTATGTATGAAAAGTGGTGCATTAATGGGGAAACGACGAACTGTCGTTTAGCCGTGTTTTACTCATCTTTTAGATTTGGCTCATTGATGTCAGAGGAGAGAGCAGAGACTGTCACGTGCATTGTTCACGCGACCGCAGGGCTACAGTGCAACAAATAACTTTTCCCTGTATCAGCTACAACAGTGGTGATCAGGGCAATATGTCACAGCCTTCTGCGCATGGGCCTGCATAGCCGAAGGCCCAGCCGGGTCGCCATGTTCACTGCATGTCATCGCCAACAACACATGAAATGGGCCCAAGATCTTCGAGATTGTACGAATGTGGCCTGGTCCAAGGAATCTAAGATTTCTGGTGCCTCATGTAGACGAGCATGGATGCGCTGATTACCAATGGAAGTTATGGCACCTGATGCACTGTTGGGTGGAAACAGACCGGCAGCAGTGGTATTATGCAGTGGGCGATGTTTTCTTTGGACACTTTAGGCCCCATTATCCCAGTAGCACAATCCCTGATAGGGTATCTGAACATCATTGCATACAAAGTTCACCCATTCATGGCAAATGCGTCTCCTGCTGGTGATGGCCATTACCAACAGGATAATGCGGCATGCCACACTGCCAGAATCATCAAGGAGTGGCTGGAGGAACATGCTGGTGACTTTCTGTTAATGCCCTGGCCACCAAATTCACCTGACATGAACCCAATCAAACATTTGTGGTTTGACTTTTAAAGCGGGTTTCGCTAAATCAGCACTTTTATCCTAAAATGCACGTGAACCGGAGGACCTGCTGTTGAGAAATTCATTATGGTAGATGTTGCTTGCATGTTTAAATAATATTTCATCTTGCTGAAGCCACTGTTTATGCGGAATAAAGAAGGTCCTACAGCTTATTTACAGGTATGTGGTCATAATGTAATGGCTCCTAAGTGTACTTGGATGAACTAGAACAGGAGATTCATTGATGTTTTGAATGCAACTAATGAAATAATAGTAAATTTGTTACCTTCCCCTGTAAAGAAATATAGGATACTGTTAAAAAAAGGCAGACAAAGATTGGTTGGATCAGATAAAAAGAAATAAAAGAGAGGAGGGGGGGACTAGAGAGTTAAGCAGGAAAGTCCTTCTAAAATCACATTGTATAGAACTGGAACACTTTTGATAAGCTTACTGTTGATGAATGTTGACCATGGAATCCTTTTATGCTCTGTAGATCTGATCAGAAAAGACAATGCGAAGCTATACATATACTGGAAAAATGACATATGTTTTCAACAAGGTTTTCATGAATGGGAGTGACTTTGGTTCAACCAACCTTTTTTTTTTTTCCATTGATTTGAAACCTTGTCAGTTAAATTGAAAACAACTAACTTATTTGAAAATGGCATACTGCCATTAGCCTTCTTTTTAAAATATTACTGTCAACATGCTTGTAAACCATTCATTTAATTGATATGCTCAATAAATAAAGTGTTCAAGACAAACAAATGGTGATGTGATATGCACAAAATAATAAATTAGTATATCACAAACAACATTTTATTTAAAAGCTCCTCTTAAACTAAGTTTATTATGTGCTGGGGAGGCTGAAATCAAAGCTCCCTGAGGTGTCATTAGTGTTGTCAAAATGAATGGCTCAGTGTCATTAATTCAGCTTTTGGGGATTAATGATAAATTTTGCAATTCTTTTGTCCCAGTGTACACCTAGTTGGTTCCTAATTTTCACTCAAGTGGATGCAGTTTCGTTCTTATGCATCTTTTTGTTATGATCAAAATTATTAGTTTAGTTCATGTGGCTAGTAATAATTTTTCACTAAATTCCAGTGTTTTGAAGTTTAATGAAGAACTATTGTCAATATTTAAGATTTCAGACTCAACACAACATCTGGCATAGCAACAAAAAAAAAAAGTGTTGAACAGAACTGAGGTGGTGTATGTACATCATATATATAGGTTATGTAAGTCTATCAAAAATAATAATAAATATACATAAATATAAAAATATAACATAATAGCTAACTCACAAGGTAGCACACATGCATTGACATATCATACAGAAGCCATATGTATACAGACTCCCATAATAAAAATGAAGACAGGAAACCAGAATGGACAAAGAAACTCGCAAAAAAACATATATATAAGCAATATGTTTACAGACATACATATATACACTGCTGGACAATTGCTAAGGACCCAGCCAGGTCCCATAAACTGCTATATAGCGCATAAAAAAGTAAGTGTGGTTGGATGCCAAGTGAAATAAAATAATGTCAGAATGCCAGGTCATTACAAGAAAGGCAATTTATTGTGCTCTGAAATCCAGAAGGCTTTGGAACGTGTTCAAGGGACAAACAGGCGGCTGGTTTTGTGCTGAATACGTAAACGTGAAAAACTTTAGGCAATTACCGTCCACAGGCGTTCCGGCGTAAGATGTCAATACAGGGATATGCAAGATTCCACACGTCGTGTCATGCTTTGCACAACATTATCAAGCAGCTGTTGGGGTAATTTATCCTGCCAGAATCTGTCAAGGAGTGGCTGGATGAACATGCTGGTGTCCTTTTTGTTTATTGGAGGGCATTGGCGACCAGGAAGACTCCAATCAAGCAGCTGTGGTTTGACTTGGAAAGCATCCCTAAATCACATTTTCAATGGGATTCAGATCTGGAGAACGTGCTGGCCATATGAGGCGTTGAATATCCTCGCTCTCAAGACACTCCTGAACAGTGGCCACTGTTCGATGACATGTTGCGTTGTCGTCCATGAAAATGAATCTCCTAAGTCACCGACAGCACCACGGAACATGCGAACATATGAGGTAGCAAAACATCATTAATGTATTGTTAAAAAAAGGCCAGTCATAGTCCCAGTTGGAAGCACATAGAGGGACGTACGGCCATTGATCATGATGCCAGCCCATACCATGACACTACATGTCGGATATCGGTCCACTTTCCTGTATGTTGATGCTGGACAATATGCAGTGCCACTATCATTATTTGCCAGATCAGTTGTTGTGTACAATCAGATGATAGACTGTATCTACTCTCATCTGAAAAAGGACAACACACCAGTCGTTATCAGTCCAATTGCGATGTTGATGGCACCATTGGTTTAACCAAACGGGCTTTTTTTTTTTTTCTGGTGATGTCTGGATAATGGGGTGCAAAACACAACAGGACAGCGCATACTGCCATTAGCCTTCATGCAAGCGTCTGGCGACAGTTTTCTGGGAGATCCACTTGCCAGTATATGCAGCCAAAATAAACTGAAATTTGCTACCTCACTAGCTGTGCTGCGCCGGTGTAAACTAAATTTTGTGCTGATAGCACTATGTACCGATCTTCTGCAGGTGTCGTACTGCGAACACGACCTCCCGTGACGTTTGCTACACTCTCCACTTGTTGAAATGATTTCCAAAGCCTTGAAACCCAGTGTACACTGTTGGCTGACCTCGAACTCCTTGGCAACATCTGTTATTTTTCGCCCTTCTTCAATCTTGCCAATAAAATTATTAGTTTAGCCACGCGTAAAATTTTTCATCTAGGTGATGTCAGTGTTTTGAAGACATTTAATGAAAATTGCAAGTTCGTCAATTGATTCTTTCAGACTTTCAACTTTGCGTTTGAACAACAACGGTGTTGAACAGAACTACGCGTCAAATCCTTTATATCTCTTATCAGCGCTATGTAACGTCACAAACAAGTTCGGCAATCCAAAATTTGCATACGCACAACACGTCTTACTGTATCCCGCACTTATGCTAATTTCCACATTTTCTGCCTTCCATTTTAAAAATGGTTGCTATCGTTGCTATTGTCAAAAAACATCCTTAAGCAATTGTTTACAGACAGTGTATAATGAACAGAAAGCTTATGTTAGGGATTGCAAAGCCTTTCATTATCTGCAGCACAAATTAACCCTGCAATTTGTTTTCTGTATCTGGTTAGAAATAAAACAACTTTGTCCTGCTTGTCTCGTGTACAATTTTTATTACTTTGTCATTTGTGCACATTCTTTTTCTAATAGTGAATATCCTGCGAGCTTCCTCTGTGAAAATTCTAAGGACTGTTTAGCCGGCATACTGCATGTTCCTTACTGATTTTTTACATAATAGTCACAAGGTTTATCTAAAATAAACTTACCTTAACACCATGATGATTCACAATAAACATATAAATATACACATACAACACCCAACAGTTCCCCAGACTGTATCATCTTCCTTATTCTTGATCTTGTTGCATTTAAAAACGTAATGGTAGTAAAAATGGTTTTTAGTAGTAATAAGCTTTTAAATTAAAAAACTTTGTGAATAAGGGAGGCAATACTGCCTGCAGGACCTTTAAGAGTGTACTTGTGTCTTTATATGTTAGTTGAATCATCATGTTATTGTAGTTAGTTTCTTTAGATCAATCTTGTGACTATTACATATTTTATCAAATGATATTTATGGCTTTCAAGGTTAAAATATATTACAGAAGTGTGTTTGTGATTTTCTCATCTTTGATTCATCATCATTGAACATAATGTCATTTTCTCAATTCCTCTTATCTTTTACCATGTCAGATTAACTTAGGTTATACATGATTCATTTGTTGTCTGTTCCATTGTAAAATTCCAAAAGATTATATGAAGAAAATGAGTGCAAGTTAAGGAATTATATTACTTGACATCTTACAAGATACAAGATGATGAGAACAAATAGGATATTGATGATCAATGGAGTTGTAGAAAGACACCATTTTAGTAATTATAGTTTAAAAAGGTGAGAGATAGAGAGAGATATATTCCTTGTCAAAACTAAAATTCATAAACAGCCTTATGACAACAAAAAATGCATAAGCTAAAATTGTGAAGGAATAATAATTTATTTATGGCAATAGAGGTTCGTTTCCATGGTTCCCAATACTACATATGGTATGTACCTGTAAAAGCATTTGGTTTTTTCATACTTGGAGATAACATCTTCAGCATCAGGTAAAATCTACATGAATTAATCTTTTTGATCCCCACCCTGTTCTGAACCAATTTTTGGGTATACAGGTGTGATATGTACTGAAAAATGAATCAACATACACTACTTTATATTGTGACTTTGTATGTTATATTTTAACGGTTCTAATTTTCATGAAAAAATCATTTTATAGTTTCAAAATTCACATGTTACTTAAAATAAACTTTGTCATTGTACCAGTGCTATATGTATATGTGCAATGTTTTATCAACTGTAAAAATCCACTTCCTCATTTGATCACTTAATTATCTTTCACCATACCTCAACAGCAAAAAAATATATATATATTACATTCAGAATTGTTTTTATAAGCTCATCTTGAATTTTTTTTTAATTTTTAGTATACTCAAGGAACTTCTTCTACGACTGATTGATAAATATGTTGGAACAAAGCACCCTCAACTAATGTTAAGAAGGTAAATAAATATATTATTTGTAGAGACAACTTATATTGCCACTATTGTTATCACAAGAATGTAGGAATTAACTGCTATCAATGTGTTCAGCCCATTAGTAAAGTTTGAGTCAGCACACCATTTGTATGTCTAGCTGTACAGTAAAGTTTGAAGAGTATTTTAAGCTCCTCAAACTTTTCTGAGGGGTTGGTCACATGCACAAAACATAATACACAATTTTCTAATAATGATAATATCACCAAGCTGTTCTCTGGGTTAGCTCCACAAAGAAAAAAACAGATGATTTTTAACTGATTATTTACTTACTGTTGTCGTATGAAACTTCTCCATTTCTAGTGACCTTGGCATACAACTTGGGCTTCACTGACATCCATCACACGCCGTACACAAGATCTTCTATACTTCATACTCATGATCTTTTTCTCATGCAGGCATTCCTGAATTTGATCCTCCGATGACTTCCTTGCCCTTCCTCTGCCTTTCCTTCCAGCCACTTGTGCTGAAAAAGTTTTCTTAGTAAGCATATCATCACTAATTCTTTCAACATGGCCAAACCACTGAAGCATATTAGTCTCCACCTTGCTAACAACATTTTGCTTCACATTACACAACTGCAACACATCTTCATTCCTCATAGGATCAGAACGAGTCTTGCCACCCCCACCACCCATAAGTAATGCATTTCTCCAGCACACAAACAACTCCTATGTTTCCTCTGTAGTACCAAGGTTTCACTGCCATACATCATAGTAGGAACAATTACACTTTCATACACAGCCATTCGGGACCCCTTTTGAGGACCCATCATTCCTGTGAAAACCTTGCAAGGCAGCTATGACTTTCAATGAAGAGTTCACTCACCTACTAATTTCACCATCCAATTTGTTCTATCTGTCAAATATGCTTCCTAATTACACAAACTCATTCACCTGGTCAATCATAGTGCCACTTAGACTTATATTACATTCAGTACTACCAGTTCCTCACTCAAAAACCACAACTTTGATTTTCCCCTTAATACTCAGTTTGAATTCCATGCAAACTTTGTACATCGGAGAAAACATACTCTGCAACTCACTTTTGATCTCTGCCAATGGGACAGTGTCATCAGCATACAGCAGTCTGCACACACGGATATCACCAAGACATAAACCACTATCATCTATTTTGGCATCACGCATGCATGCATCCATAAATGTATTAAACAGCCATGATGATATTACACAACCTTGCTTGACTCTTGCACCAATAGAAAACACCATTAACTTGTACAAAAGCTCTACTGCCAGCATACATGGGTTTTACACTATTAAGTAGATTCTCGGCAACACCATATTCATTCAATACTTTCCATGGAAGTGTCCTATTTACTTGGTCGTAAGCTTTCTCTAAATCTATGAAGGCAGCAAAAACTTTCCTACCAATAGCCAGATACGTTTCAATCATCATGTACAATGCAAAACTTTGGTCAGTGCAGCTTTTACCAGGCAGGAAACCACTCTGAGCATCCCACACTTTCACTGATATAAGACTCCGTACTTTTTCAATAATGACCTTACAAAACACTTTTCCTGGCACACTCAGTAGGCTAATACCATGATAGTTCTTGCAGTCAGTCTGATCACCTTTTCCCTTATACAAGGGAACAATGATATCATCCTTCCAATCCCGAGGGACCATTCTAGCTCGCAGCACAACTGGTCAATTACAGAGTCACCACCACATTTCAACATCTCAGCAGTTATGCCATCAACTCCCGGAGCCTTACCATTCTGAAGAGATTTTAGAACTTTACACACCTCTTCTCTTGAGATCCCTCCTGTGCTTCAATCCTTCATTGACACCACCTGCTCCTGCCTCAGAATCACCTTTGCTTTCCTGATCTAATAACTCACAGAAGTATTTACCCCATCTTTCACTTAATTCATTGAACTCCCATATCATTTCCCCAATCCTATTCTTCACACAACTTTGTTTCCTCTATTTTTCCTGAGTCTCATGCACTTTCAGAAAGTCTTTCCAAAAAGCCAGTTTATGCCTTTCCACCTTCTCCTTCTTATCTTTTGCCTTACTCTGGCGAACCAGCTTAGCTGCTTCATGCTTGTTACAGTGGTATTCATCCACAGAAACTCTACCTTTGCAACATCCCCAAATAGGCTTCCTTCTTTCTCTTTACTGCCTCTTTAATCTCACTATTCCACCAAGCATCACATCACCTCTATTGTTACCCACTATTGTGGTGCCACAGACCTCTTCAGCAGCACAATATATTTTCTGTATTGGAAATATTGTTAGTTGCTTGCTATATTCTTTAAGGATTAATTTTTTTTAATATTTTAACTTCCATCTTGAAATATCTTTTTCAAGTAACTTGTTTAGTATTTTTATGCTCATAATGACAATTATGAGCATGAGTGCTCATAGCTTAGCTTTTAAGGGAGGAAAACGGAAATTGTGTGTGTGTGTGTGTGTGTGTGTGTGTGTGTGACCAATGACTAATACCATAAGATACAGAAACATCATATGGAAATTTCCACTGTGCCTTCTTGTTATCTAACCCATTTTCATCGCACATTCAAAACATAAATTTCATTGAAAACCTACATGAAAGAGAGTAGACAAATTATTAGGACAACAAGGCAATTTCTTTAGTGCTGTTGTGTCCCATAACCCCAGCTATCGCTCACAACTGGTCATCAACAAGGAAAATATGTCCTAAAACAAAGTTCTGAAAGAAACTCTGCGAGATTTCTATACAGCAGGGAATGTTTGCTACGGAGGATGATGTATTTTTCATTTGTTCACCTTTTATTTGTTCCAGCATTTAGTAGAGAAATCCAATTTTATTGCTTTCTAAGGTAAGCTTTCACTTTGCTACTGAAAATTCACAGTTTTCCTATTTTAGTGCCTGCATCCGGAAATTCAATAGAAAGAGTAGCAATCGGAATTTGTGTTATCACAACAATTTTTGTGGTACTTTCCAAAAAAAAAAAAAAAAAAAAAAAAAAAACAGCATAATCAAGATTTTTTCAGGGAAGGAAAAGTTCTCCTCATGGTTGTTTTCATGTTCATATGATTCCACCACACTTCTGTCTTGATCTTGTATATTTTAAGTTTCATCTGCCAAACACAGCAATAGTATATTTGTCATTGTTTCAACTCATCCATATATTCGCAACTGTTGAATATGACACTTTTGAACATGCTTTTATTACTTAATAGTGTCTCAGAAAATTAATGAATGAAGCTGAGCATGCTTCATTCATTTATTTCTGAGACACTATTTGACAAACTAGTAATTCTTGATCCAAATCTGTTCTTGGATTAGAATGTTTGTCACTATAAAAAGACACTGGATGCTTAGACCAGTGTGAATCTGATGTTATTTCAGATTCCTGTTGCTTAGACATTTGTTGTATGTACAAATGGAAATTGGGAGAAGCAGCTTTGATTGCAACTCCAAGACAATGCAGTTTGGAGATTTTTGAGGGGATGACTACATGGTTCCAGTTGCATATGGCATTTCTGTGCTGGAAACTAAAATGAGTCATAGTATTAATGTTTCTTTGGCATCCTCTGCATACATCCTGGATTGTTAGCTGGAGCTTAATGAAACACTGTACATCCTGTAACAGTTGTTACTGATCTTACAGATGGTTAGTACTGTACCTAGTAAGCAGTGACTAATTTGGTGAGTGAATTTTATGAATGGTAGTGGAAGCATTTACCATCAAGCCATTGGACACTTCTATGTACAAACACAAGTTTATAAAGACAACTGTAAACTGAGTGACTTTTCTTTTCTTGACAGTCAGTGGTCTTGGATGCTAAATTTGTTGTTGCTGCCTGGAAAACTACCAAAAAGCACAGAGTTACTCAAACTGGAAGTAAAATTTGGTGATATTTGGTAACACGTAGAGAAAGGATGTAAACCATTCCTGGGAAAGGTTAAACCTTTGTCTCCTGATAACGTTATATCACCAAGAGTAACACAGTTTCAAGTTACTGAAACCTGTTATCTGACAATTTAAATAAACTTTCAGATTGATCTAGTCAAGGTACCTACCTCCTTATAGCAGAGGCCCAATCATCTATACTGAAGCAAGAACCAGGTCAACTACCAGCTCTTCTGAGATATGAACATCATGGAGTACCATGAAAAAATAGTGGATTTAGTTAGATTTAATTTCAAGTTGTGTGTTATTTTACAAGTATACCAGTAGCTTGAAATTATAAAGACTTGGAGTAATTTGCACAAATGTGACTTGTCCATCTGTGTGTGGGCAATTGTCTAATGTTGCACACATAAATGAAGCTTAATTTTGGCACCTCTGCACAATACAATAAGGACACTAAAAAGACTTCCGAATGGCTTACTAGGAAAAGTTATTCATAGTTAATAAAAAACATACACAAACCATGATCCACTTAATGAACAAACATGCGACTCTGATATCCCCTGTTGTGAAATACATGGTTTCAGTACTATCAGCAGTTTGCCATATTCATATGACGTAGCAGATTGTTTACATGCATATATAGAAATTAACACTAAGTAGAACGTGAACATGTGAAAAAAAATTGAGATGAATTTTCATAGTTATTAACGACTCAATGCCATTGTTGGATTACGTGGTTATCATACTGTTAGAGTATAAATACTCTTGGTTTAATTTACTGTTTCACACATTAATATTGGTTCTAATCGTCAAGAATCAAAGTTGTACTTCATCATTTCCAGAAATTTTTTGATAAACATAAGTTTGATATTTTTTACTGTCCTTTGGTAATAGGCTTAACAGTTATGGTTCTTGATGTCATTGAGGTTAAGTGTTTCTTTTTAGTCAATGAACAGTTATTGGTTACCCTGATGAAATCCAGGAATGTGAAGCACTGCGTCGTTTTCTTAACCTATTATTTCTCATACCAGTTTCAGCTTTTGAAGTATAAGCCTTCTTCAGTGAGTTTTAGTACTTGATGTTATTAGGCGCTTAGCTGCGGCCTGAATGACGATGTTTTTTCATAGTTTTGTTGCCGTCTATGTTCGAATGTCTCTCCTAGTGTTTAGTCAATGAACAGTCACCATCTATCATTCTTTGTTGTCATTAAAGTTTTTTTTTTGTGGATACATCTTTTCATAATTCTTTTACTCTCTGTTATCCATTTTTTCTCTCTCTTGCTTTATGAGGAATTTCCATGTAAAGGGCAATTCAGCAGGAGTGTTATTATTGCAATTATTTTCACATGTTTTCTCAATTAAAACTGCTTCTGCAGTCAAAGTTTTTTATGTGTGTCATGCGTTGTGATTTTAGATTAATGCCAGCATGGGAAAGCGTTGTTTTGCACACAGTGTTGTATTAAAGCAGTCTTTTCTTCCACTTTGTTCCAGTTTTTGAAGTGCTCATGTAGGCGAGTTTGGAAACGTCTTTTTGTGCTACCTATGTATATAGGAGATCTGCTTGGTTATTTTCTGCTTTTTTGGTGGGAATGGCGTATACACCTGCTGAGTTTAAAACTGATTTTTTGCTATTGTTGGTTAGCAGTTGTGGTATATCATAGTTTGATTCAGCTAGCTCAAAATTGTTTTTGTTGCATTCTTTTCTAAGGATGTTGTTTAATAGGTTGTATTGTCAGTAATTTGCCACAGTATTGTCCGGAACAACCAAAGAAAAAAGACAATACGGTGACAAATTACTGACAATACAACCTATTAAACAACATCCTTAGAAAAGAATGCAACAAAAACAATTTTGAGCTAGCTGAATTAAACTATGATATACCACAACTGCTAACCAACAATAGCAAAAAATCAGTTTTAAACTCAGCAGGTGTATACGCCATTCCCACCAAAAGAGCAGAAAATAACCAAGCAGATCTCCTATATACATAGGTAGCACAAAAAGAAGTTTCCAAACTAGCCTACATGAGCACTTCAAAAACTGGAACAAAAAGGAAGAAAAGACTGCTTTAATACAACACTGTGTGCAAAACAACGCTTTCCCATGCTGGCATTAATCTAAAATCACAACACATGACACACATAAAAAACTTTTGACTGCAGAAGCAGTTTTAATTGAGAAAACATGTGAAAATAATTGCAATAATAACACTCCTGCTGAATTGCCCTTTACATGGAAATTCCTCATAGAACAAGAGAGAGGAAAAAATGGATAACAGAGAGTAAAAGAATTATTAAAACATGTATCCACAAAAAAAAAATGACTTTAATGACAATAAAGAACGATAGATGGCGACGCTATATATCGGACACTAGGAGAGACATTCGAACGTAGTCTGCAACAAAACTATGAAAAAATATCATCATTCCGGCCTCAGCTAAGCGCCTAATAACATCAAGTACTAAACTGATAACACAAAAACTCACTGAAGAAAGAAGGCTTATACTTCAAAAGCTGAAACTGGTATGAGAAATAATAGGTTAAGAAAACGACGCCGTGCTTCACATTCCTGGATTTCATCAAGGTAACCATTAACTGTTCATTGACTAAAAAGAAACATTTAACCTCAATGACATCGAGAACCATAACTGTTAAGCGTATTACCAAAGGACAGTAAATAATAACATCAAACTTATGTTTATCAAAAAATTTCTGGAAATGATGAAGTAAACTTTGATTCTTGACGATTAAAACCAATATTAACATGTGAAACAGTAAATTAAACCACGAGTATTTATACTCTGACAGTATATTAAAATGAATTTTCATGTTGGGAAGGGATTAGAACATGTAATAGATATTAATTATTTGGGCACAATCACTGATAAGGCAGGAGAGTTTCATGTGAAATTGAACAACAGGCCCAAAACTAGTGCAGGAAGTCTCATATTAGTTTTATAAAACTTCTCTTACTAAGACGGTAGTTGGCCAAAAAATCAAACTAGCTGATTACAATGAAATATGCCACCCTGATAGGGCAGTGGTGTAAACACTGGCTTGTGATAATTCATCTGAGATGGGCCCAGATTTAAATTATGTCACCCTCGTAGGGAAATGGTCTAAACAATGGCTTGTGATCATTTGTCTGAGATGGGCCCAGATTTAAATATGCCACCCTGTTAGGAAAATGGTCTAAACACTGGTTTGTGATCATTCATCTGAGATGGGCTGAGACTTAAATACGACACCATGTTCCCTTGTGTAATAAGGCTGTTTTGCTTTATTACCCTGTTAGGGCAGCAGTCTAAACACTGGCTTGTGATCATTCATCTGAGATGGGCCAAGGATGGTGTGCTTGTCTTATGATGTGATCATTCGTCTGAGATGGGCACCTCGATGGGCTATAACCAGTTGCCCTAAATTAGGGTTGGGCAACTGCTTATAGCCCATCGAGGTGCTCATGGTAAACCTCCCTGAACAAACAATTAATGGAATATTTGGCTTTAACTCTTTTTTATGGCAGCAAGGAGGGTTGTGTGTAAAATAAAAATGTGAGTTAGGTTAGAAGTTGCTGACATAAGAGGAACTAGGAAAAGTAGGAGAATTGAGTTCAACAACAGAATTCAAGTTGTAGACATTAGAAATGATGGTATGTCTTGGTAATAGAAATTTATTGGACATACAAGTCACATGGGCCAATAAAGATGTTGCATTCTGTGGTATCACGTTGCAGAAACATGGTTAAAGTTATTAATGGTCAAAGCAGCAAAATGTCAAAGGTGGGAAGAAAGAGACAGAGAAAACTTATTGCAAAGTATCATGATTATTATTTTTCTCAGTGGTTTCCCTGGTAGTACAACCACATAGAATTTACGTTGAAGTTACATTACGCATAAGTTTGAATTCACAGCAAAAAGTGTGGTAAAACTTACGTTGACACTGTCCAAACCATCCACAGAAATTCAACTGCATTTCCACCTAATTTCAGCTACCAAATATCAACTATTATTCAACCTTATTTCAGCATGTTTTTTTTTCCTACGTTATTTCCACTTCACTTCAGTTATTTTTTGACCAAAAAATTACTGTATTTCTACCAAAATTCTAGCACAGCCTCAACCACAAAAGGTTTTAGCTCAAGAGGGCCACAGCCTAACTTTAAGAGCTGCTGTACATCTTAATACAGATTATGCCACTATTAAGTTGTGTAGCATATATAATATGCAATACCCCCCCCCCCCCAATAGTTCATTTTAGTTTATGAGAAATATAGCCCTCAGTAAAGTCTGCCAGTTAGGACAGACTTACTGAAGGCTATATTTCTGGCGTTTAAAAATTACTGCATGCTTAATTGATCTCAGGTGTGTGCAATGTGGCATGACGACCACTGCACAAATGAATGAAGAATGAAAAAATGGTGGCAACATTTACACTTCTAGTACAGATATAATATGCTGCATACTACTCATATGCACAAATAAAAATAACTTCCACACTTATTACCTCCATATCTTGTAAATATTTCCAAAAACTACACCAACAAGGATGGAGGTGACACAAAACAACAAAATGTCCGATGTCATGATATATATCCTCTTCAGTATTCTTCAGTAAACTCTATTATTGTAAAATCCACCAATATTGATAGACGCTATAAGCAATATATGCAGCCCAAGAACGGTTTTATTTATAATTCATAAAATTAAAAAGGAGGAAAACATCCAGATATTAAATATTCTTAATAGCTACTTTTAATTTGTCAGTAAAATACAATACTAAAAATAATACATGTTTCAGCCAATTGTGGAACTATACAAAACGATAAATATAAATGTATTTTGAAAAAAATATATAGACGACTGATATCAGCTTCACACGGTTTCCAGTGCTATCAACGGTGGTTGAAATTGGAATGTAAATTCGATGTCACTTCAATGCTTCCCAGTATGCACACGTTTAATTGAAATTTTGAAGTATAAAATGTACATTGAATTTACGCATTAATTTTCAGTGTTAATGCCAGTTTTTCTGTCCATGTAAATTTGACATCAAATTTCGTTAAAAAAATTCCCCGTTTTCTCGTTTCAACCTTTTTACCCAATTTCAACCTTTAATTTACGTAGCTATGCTACCAGGGTTGTTCCATTAGCTCACCTGCATATGTGAAAATTTGAGGCTGAAGTTAAAGTTTCTGCATGTTTTGTTTGAAGAAGTGTGATGTGAACATTAAAAGATGGCATACTGAACTGTAAGAATATCTCTACTGCTTTTAGAAATGGAATAAATAAAAAGCTGAGCATGGCACACACACATGTAAAACTGTATTAATGAAACCTGACCAGGATTCTCTATAACAAGTTTTGTTTTTGACCATCACAAAATACCATGTTGAATTCTAGAACAATTTCCAATTCAGTGAAAATTAACTTGTTGACATTAGTCCACATATAGGAAACTGTAATAACAACCATAGTGGAGTGCAGTGGAAATGTTATCTCCAGAAATTTGCTAAAATTTAAAAATATTTTTTAGAAAATGAACCCCTTTTCTAAAAAAAAACTGCTATTATCTTCCAAATTTTCTTAAGAAAGTTTAGAAATAGCCAGGGCTGTTTTACTTAATAAACCAACTAGTCCACATCCTTTTTTTTTTTTCTGATTGTGTGTAAACAAGGTTGAATCTTTTGCATCTGTCATTATTACTGCTCACAAAAAAGCACTATTTTTAACGAACTCTTCGTTATGGAAAGTACTTTATGTGGTAGACAAGTATTTCACTTGCCATCTGATTTGCAGCTTTAACACTGGTCTGCATTGGAATTAGTTGTCAGCAGAGAGGTGAAATTTATTTTCTGGAGTCTTTAAAAAAAAGACTGTCACTTGGTTAGATTCTTATTGTGTCATTGAATTAAGGAAAACAACAGATTCATATTCAGTGTATTAATGGTGTATATTCAAATGCATTACCTTCTGTACAGCAAAGTTTGGGTTTTAATATTGGTGCAAGACAGACATTGTATTTGTTGTATGTTTTAAACCAGCTACTTTAATTTAAAGGGCCTCTCCTCTCTTGAAAAAAAGCACGATTATTTTCAAGAAGCTTCATTTTACATGTGTGTATTGTTCTCAGCAATGATTTAAAATTTTTTATTTGACCTAATAGAATTTTCATTGAAATGCATCTAACACATTTCTCATTCTCATATAGCATGTGTCATCCATTTTAATTATTTCAAGTTTTACAGCCATAGCAAAAATACTTACTTTTCGAGAATAATGCCAGAGTCCTACTTATCTCATTGGTTTGTTATCAGATATAACACTTCGCGCAGTTTAAAGCCAGAGGTGAACATACCACAAAGAAATTTTTATTTGACAACCATTCTGACCCTCCCCTTCTGCTAATATAGCAGTAGAGAACATTGTGTGACCTTCATGAAAGTTAAATTACACAATGAAGGAAGGATTTAGGAAAACTATTTTTCATACACTTCAAATTGCCTAAGAAAATAACATCGTAGTTGAAAGCCCTGCTGGTGCGCATAAACTTTTGCACCAAGTGGCAGTCATTACCACTGCTTTATTGCTGTACTTGTGCAAATCTTTCTTCCAATGGGTAAAAGACCTTCCATTTGCTCACAGTGTGTTTACTGGACAGTGAGGGAGTAGTGTTTAACAGTAGGACATTTATTTTCAGCCCCACACCATGAGAGGTGAATGTCATTTAGCATGCTGTTGACACCTACAGTGGTTTATGTGTTTAGAAAGGGGTAAATGCCACTCTCATTTCACTTCTGTGATAGTGGAAACATGTACATTTTTGTGGCTTTTCATGTTGCTGGCTGTATTTTGTGCAAAGCTGGAAAGAAATCCATGGTTAAAAACTCAGGCTTCACGCGGCATTAACACGTAAACATAGAAAATGAGCAAAACATACAAAGTCACATATGGTAAAAGGTTTGTTTAGTGGTAACTTAACAAAAGGGGTAAATCCATGTTTTACACCTTCCTTAGCATAAGATAAGAAAAGGAAAACTCCCTAAAATAAAGAGTGCTACAGCATAAGTTATTAATCCCAAATAAAGATTTTCAAACAGCAAATTATAAACCATTTCAATGCAAAACAGAAGGCCAAAAATTTAATCCTTGCCAGTCTCCATATTATCTACAATAAACATAGTATTAATTGAGAAACACACAGAGTTACATATAGCAATGAAATTTGTTAGCTGAAGCTTTCAACCATTCTACACCCTTGGATCACCCATGTTCAGCTGGATCAGAGAACTGGTTGCCAGAACTATAATGTGAATTGGAGATGCTGGAACTGTTGCCAGATTTTATTAGAGAGATACAAATAAATGGGATTTTGCAAGGGGGTTTCAGAATTACACTTCTTGATAAACAAAATTTCAACTCTTTCTTGGAAACAAAGGTGCTTTGTTGATAAAAGAGGCAACTTTTTTCTTTCCGAAGGGAAATTGCAGAAGCATCTAGAAGTGTCTTCAGAAATGTGCGGCTAATGCTGTTTTTGGAAGACCATTTGACACATCTTGTTTGTGTTCATGAGGTCTTGTGTTTAAGCTTTGATACATACTTCCGATATACACTGAGAGTCCAGATAAATGACAAACTCCAGGGGTGGGACAGGATCTCTATCCTTTCGCAAGCTCTTTATTGAAGGAGGATTAGGTCTGACAAGAGAGTTGTAGCCCATGATTTAGAAGAGTTCACGAATCTTATAAGAAAATCGATATATTAGCATTGTGTATACACTTAATACATAAGGACACTTAATGTAGGTAACCACACTATTAGAGAACATTTCTTGCATGTGATATTATGCGAAGCTGAGAGAGGTGCACGTTCGTCCACAGTCCTTGACATGAAAAACTTGGAAATGACAACACTGTAACACGTAACTAAATTCATCAAACACGCAATGTTGCATGTTTGATGAATTCAGTTGCGTGTTTGATTGATAAAATGGAGACTGGAAAGGATTAAATTTGGCAACGTTGCACGTTTGATTAATTCAGTTAGGTGTTGTCATTTCCAAGTTTTTCATGTCAAGGACTGTGGATGTACGTGCACCGCTCTCAGCTTCACATAATATCACGTGCAAGAAATGTTCTCCAATAGTGTGGATACCTACAGTAAGTGTCCTTACATATTAAGTGTATACACAATGTTAATATATTGGTTTATTACTGCGTGTTTTTTGTTGACTGTTAGCACTGAGGACTTTTCAATGGCTAATGTCAGTGATTTGGTATTTGTTATAAGAAAATGATCCATGGAAAGGGATAGAACCAATAAATATGTTTTTTTCTTTTAGTATACTGGTGCAAGAGTTGACAGATTTTTCATATGGGAATCATGGAGAATTTTGTTTATTGTAGAATTTGGAAACTGACGGGCTTGAGCAATTTTTGTAAATGTAGCAGTTCTTCTTTGAAGGAAGAAAGTTTGTTTACCAAGAACTGCAATTCAGAAACCTCTTACCAAATCTCATTTATTTGGATCTCTCTATTAAAATCTGGCAACAATTCCTGCACCTCCAATTCACATTATAGTGCTGGCAACCAGTCCTCTGATTCAATTGATCGTGGGTGATCAAGGCCATAGAACGATCAAAAGCTCCCGTTTAACAAAAATTTCATTGCTATGCATAACTCTGTGTGTTCTCTCTTAGTGCTGTATTTATTGTGGCATGAAGTCTGCTGCTCTCAACCATCCATACTATTTATTCTCATGTAATCACATAGGTTTAAGACTTTTGCATGACTGCTAGGTTCCCATGCAAATAATCAGCATAGGGAAGAAAACAATAAAAAAAAATGCTAATGTAATTTAAAGATGCATAGAACATTTTTTAAATAATAAAAAAAAATCATTTTCAAAATATTGGTACCAAGCTTTTAGCTCCTTATACGCTCTCAACCATCCATCATGTTTTTCTCTGGTGGCTGAAGTGAGCACAAGTGGGCAAAAACCATAGTATCAGTTAGTGCCTTCACTTGCATTTTGAAAATGAAATCATTTTGTTTTATAAAACGTTTCGTGCAATCAATGAAGAGTTGGCACTCCAAATTCTTTGTAGTTCATGTAATATAAACAATGTACAAAATGTTCTTGTTTTAATATCATGACCAATGGTTGAAAAATCTATTATAAAGCCACACCTAATTAAATGCTGCATTTCAGAAATGCACGTTTTTAAAATTGAGTTTAACTCTATTATAATAGGAAAATATGGTAATCAGATGAATCTAGTTATTAAAACAAAATTTATTTGCATGTACACACTCATTCTCTTTTAATTATATGTTCATATATTTCTAGTGGGTGTTTGCTGTATATTGATTTTTTCCCCCATCTTTCTTCCAAATGTTAGGACGGAATCCGTCGTTGAAAAGATGCTAACCAACTGGATGGCTCTTTGCATGTATAATTATATCAAGGTAATTAATAATTTTTCCTTCAGTGTTTTGAAGTGTTGTTTAACCTAAGTGGAGAAATTTTGTTAAATAGTATACAGTGTGACAGATAATGATGCGATCTGTATTTCCAGTGAACAACAGTTTTGAATCTTGTGAAATTACAAAATATATTTTAAAAATGAAGCTGATTTGTGTGTTATGTTTTTTAAAGGATCAAGCTGGAAGTTCTCTATTCTTGTTGTTCAGTGCTATTAAACATCAAGTTGAAAAAGGACCAGTGGATGCTATCACACATGACGCACGATATTCATTGTCAGAAGAAAGGTTGCTGAGGGAACAGATCGAATTTTCTACTGTGGTAAGTGTGAAACCATTTCTTTATTTACCCAAGTTCTTCCATATTCTCTCATTTTTTTCTTTTAAGTAGATAATCAACATGATTATATACATATTACAATCAAATTATGATCTAACATTTCCTACATTTAATGAAATCTCCAAATTTTTTCATATATACACGATAAAAAAAAACTCTCATCGTGCCTTTTTTTATGTTAACATTTTCGCCACATCTAACATTCCTATTTGTCAGCCCCAGCACTTTTCTTTTCTTCCACCAAACTCTTTCTAAACTGGTAATAATTTATTATCTCTTAAAAGACCTAATTTCTCAGTGGAAATTTTATGCATTTCACACTAATTGGAAACTCCAAAATTTTACTAAAAAAAAATTATGGCAAAAAACAATCTTAAGAGCCTTTAGTTCCCAACTGTAAAAGTTCTTCCAATTAAGTGCCTAGCTCCCTTAAATCTTGCACCTCTCCCTTTGGAATTACCTTGGACATATATATATCTGCCTCTGCACCTTTCTAAAAAAGACATTTTAAGAGCCTTTATCTCCCAACTTGAAACTGGTAAAAGTTCCTCTAATTAAGTGCCTAACTCATTGCAATTCTCCCACTTTAAATCTTGCACTGCTCAATTTGGAATTATCTTGGATGTATCTTATTTGCCTCTGCATCTTTCTAAAAAAGAAAAGAAAAAAAAATGCCCATTTTAAGAGCCTTTAACTTCCAACTTGAAACTGTCAAAGTTCCTCTAATTAAATATGTAACTCCCTGCAAATCTCCCATTGCTCCCTTTGGAATTACTTTGGATGTATCGTACTTGCCTGTGCACCATTCTTCGCAGCATCCATCATCTGCTATCATTACCTTGGTTCATTTACAATCCAGTAGTCCCCGGCACAGTGCAAATAGGTAAATATACCCTCCCCCATCCCATCTCTTTTATTAACACTTAAAGTAAAAAAAATTATATATATAAAGTTTCTTCTTTGGCCGTACTCGATAGTGCAGTTGTGACAAGATGGACATGGAGCTGGATGTTTAGTTACAGTCAAATGCAACATACTCCTAAAACTCTTGATTTTTTTCATTTTTCTAACTAAAACACTTTCCTGCCAGGGAACCCTCCCCTTTTCAAATATCTAATTTTTCAAGTCATACAAGTGAATGTGGATTGGCTCTTCTAAACCTCCAGAAAATATTCATATCAGTTGGGTTAGTCAGTGTTCTCTGAATCACAGCAGTAAACATTTCTTTAAAACGTCATAAGGTTTTAACTTTGAGCAAGAAAACAATGATTATTAAAGAAGTGGATACAAATTTAAATGTTGCATATGTTGAACTTGGAAACCTTTACTGTAAATACAATTGTTGCAAATCGAAATTTGATAATCTGTACTGTTGAAAAGTCTGGCTTATCAGCATTGAAATTAAAGAATTCAAAGGAGTCTTCATCAGTGGTGGCTCGTGGGTTCAAAAATAGGGTGTTGCATGTATATCGTTTTCCTTAGAAACACTACTCGCAAGCACTGTTTTTTTTTTTTTTTTTTATGGTGGTGGTCTTGGAGGGGGAGGATGCTGTGCAGGAGGAGTTTAACATTATTAAAAGCAATGTAATGTAGCAACAAAAATTTCTAATTATGTAATAACAATTAATGGATAAGAACATGAAATCAGTTCTTACCATAAGTTATTTGAAGAGAAAGTTCATCCTTCTCTCTTTCTGCGTAGCAAATTTGTCAATAACTCTGTGGTTGAAGTCGGGAATATCTACGATAAGATACTTTTCAATAGAAAGCATGGCCAAGGCTGACAACCTTTCCTGTGTCATTGAGTTCCTGAAAAATGGTTTTATTCGTTTTAAAGTGGAAAAACACCGTTCTGCTTCAACTGATGTCATAGGAATTGTTAGGATAAGTTCAGTAACATTCACTAAATGTTTTTCCTAAATTGTTCTTCATGAGGAACTCTCATAAGCTAACACCCCCTGAGAGTGATCTGAACTCGTCTGCACAGTAGATGGACAAAAGTTCATTGCAGAGTTTCATTTTATCTATTAATGGATACACAGCACACAGTGTTTTCAATGTCTCCGCTGGTAACATTTGTGGTAAAAATAACAAAGCTGCAACTAGATGCCCTGTGAAAGTAAACCTTTCTTTAGCCTGAGAAATAATGACATCACATACTTCTTTTTCTTCTCTCATCCACTCAAAGTGGTCAGTTTTCCGTTTTTTAGAAGAAGCAGGTGTACCCTGTGTCATTGCACTCTCATCAACATCAATTTATGCCCTAATTGTCACTGAATTTGTCTCAAACACAGTAATAGCTTTCTTTGCTGTAGAGGGATCAAGGTCACTTTTTTGAAGTTGACCGAACAAAATTTCTACAGGAAGCATGATTTTAGCGAAAAATGAAAGCCAAAAGCTGAAGCTGTAACTTGTAGGAACCTTTAAATGACCATTAGCCTGGCAAATAGTACTTTCACTTTTAATGTCATTAGACTTAAGAATTGTCTTCAGGGATTCGATAATATCTCTCTTTTTATCAAAAACCGTATTGACACTGCGCGAGAGAAAATTCCATCTTGTAGGGGAGGCTCGGAGTAAATGTTTTTTCACAACCTGATCAAGTACTGCAGTTTGTTGTGGGCTATTTAAAAAAACTTACAGATGCCTTGCAAACTAGAGAAAAAAATGTGTACATTTCTATTTATAGAAGCAGCTTTCATCATAACTAAATTTATTTAATGAGCCTAGCAATGTATGTATTCAGCAGCTGGATAAGATTCTTTCACAACTGCTTGCACGCTGTGAGAAGAACCGGCCATAACAGATGCTCCGTCGTACATTTGTGCAATTAATTTTTTGGGATTTACATTCATTTTATGTTTCTTCAGCTCTTCTAGTAAACAAGAAGCCAAGGTTTGTGCATCATGTTGTGAAGGAGAAATAAAATCCCAAAACCTTTCAACTGGTTTTCCTTTTACTACGTACCGGTAAACAATGGCCATTTGAAATGTATTTGAAATGTCACTTGTTTCATCCACAATGATGGCTAAAAACTGTGCTTCTTTAATTTCTTTTGTTATTTCATCATGACACACTTCAAACATTATTTGCAAAATTTCATTTTGAATTGTTTTCGATGTTCTTAAAGACAGTTGCCTTTTCTAAATGAGTTTTTAATGCAGCATCTAGTTCCGAACAACAATTAACCAAACCTTTAAATATTCTAGGATTAGATGATGTTTCAGTTTCCTCATGACCTCTCAATGCTAACTCAAAAACCCCGCAAAACCTAACACATTTTTTTAAAATATTTAAAACAGATCTGTATTATGCCTAAACTTTTCATTGTCCTCTAAAACTTTTCGTCTATATGCTGTGTCTAACTGTTCAGCTATATATTGACAGCACCAGAAAGTGACAATTTTAAAACATTTTTAATGTGCTTCTCTGAAGCCTCGTGTTTTTTAATGCGAGTGGTCGAATGATTAATATCTGTCATGCCTGATGTTGTCCACGAATCCTCGCCTCCAAACAATAAATATGGGAAACAAAATAGTGCATTTTTTACATCACACCCATACAACCACTCATTATTTACGTAGAATTCTCTTTTAAAAAATCTTTTAAATCGTCGCCTACCAGTTGTTATGTTCTGGACAATATTCAAGTCAGGTAATGGCCATCCAAGTTTTTGTATATTTTGCTTTTCTTCATAGGAAAGTCCAGGAAAAGTATTTGATAAAAGATTTTCAACACTATTCATTTTAAATTTGCAAAAAAATTATTAATAACAACAAAGCTAATAACGTATGTTTCATTGGCACAATAAAAGAATAACAAATTAGAAAATTAACAAATACTACCTCTCCTGAAATGCAAACGTCGGTTGTCAGACTTAAGTTTGCACATGGTGACAAGAAAAGAACGTGGAGCTCATCTGCGGGTTTCAGGTTACATACATGTGATCTCGAGAGCAATGGGTTACTGCGCATGCTCTATAGTGGGAGAAAAGTGAAACGAGGTCATTGGTAGTGGGGGTTGCCAAGCGTTTGCAACAACCACATATCTACTGGTTGGGAATGCAACGACTAGGTCTAGCATTTCGAGTCATACCTAAGACATTACGGCGTCAGGGTTGCAACTTGACTGCAACACCCAGTCAAACGATGGCTAGCTCATACACTACTCCCAACATCGCATCGGTTATTGGATTGTGTTGACTGCACTATTTAATTTTGACTGATTTCAAGATAAATAAACCAATTTCTCATAAAAAAATTAATGTTTTATTAACAAAATATTATTTTTCTTTATAACGAAACTGGTTGTTGCGCAACACTGCAACCTGATCACTGGCCGCCACTGGTCTTCATACAATGCCATGGGAGAATACACATACTGAGATGTTAAACTATTTAGAAAATACATTTCTTCACAAGTATTTTATTTTTGAGTTGACCAAAGTTTTGCTGGGCTGTGGTGCAGTTTCTTAAGAATGAATGGCATGTAAATATTCAAATCACATGTGACATTATCAGCAGTGCTTATGGCTTCCACATGCTTCATAGATATGGTGTGGGTGCCATGTCGTTGACAAGTTGCAAAGTATTTTGATATATACACGGTCAAGTCACATTATTGTGACCACCAGCTAATATCCAGAGTAACCACTGTGCGCAGCGTGGACAGCAGCTGGACAAGCTGGAAGTGACTCAGTAAGGTGCTGGAAGGTGTTCACAGGTATGTGGAGCCATGCTGACTGCAATGCATTTAACAGCTGCTGGAGTGTGTGTGGTGGAGGTTCCATAGAGTGAACAACATGATCGAGGTGGTCCCACAGATGCTCAATTGGGTTTAAGTCTGGGGAATCAGGGGGCCAGGAAAGTACTTTGAAGTCTTCATTCTGCTCTTCCAACCACTCTCGGACAGTTCTAGCTGTGTGACACATTGCATTGTTGTGCTGAAAGATCCCATCTGCCCCAAGGAAGACAATCAGCATGTATGGGTGTATGTGGTCTGCAAGGATGGGTTAATAACGAATTTAGTCCATAGTGCCTTCCACAGATATGAGTGGACCCAGGGAATGCCATGAAAACATTCCCCAGACCATAACGCTTCCCCCACCAGCTTATGTTCTTCCAGCAATGGTTGAAGAGCGTTTGTTCTCCATTGTTTCTTGCCTTGTACGCCAATGTCCATCTGTTTGATGAAGCAGAAAAAATGTGACTCATCGGAGAAGGCAATCCCTTGCCAATCAGCGGAGCCCCAATTCTGATACTGCCATGCAAATGTAAGCCTTTTCCGCCGATGCACCTTAATTAGTATAGGTGTAGTGCCTATCCGTCTGCATCGGAGCCTCATACACAGCAGGGTTCGCTGAACTGTCATTTTAGATACACTTCCGGCAGCCCTCTGGTTCATTCGGCCAGTGAGTTGCTCCACTGTAGCATGTTGACTGGCCCTCATGCAACTTCCCAGCGGACGTTCACCTCTCGCATCAATCGCATGTGGTGCTCCGCAGTTTCAACGTCGCTAATTCGCAATGGTGCCATTTCTCCAATCACGATACACTTTAACCATAGCAGCATGCGGACAGTTCACAAACTGCGCTGTTTCAGAAATACTGCCACCCTTGGCCCGAAAGCCGATAATCATCCTTTTTGCAAATCTGATAAATCACTCCTTTTATCCATGACAGCAACGAGTGATATGTTTTCCAAATGCCTACAGTACACCCTATATACCCTCCAAGCCAGCTCACAACATGTGCCTTCTTTCGTTGGCTATGTGCTGCGACATAAAAAATAGAAGGTGGTCACAATAATGTGACTCGATTGTGTATATATATGGAATGCTTCCGAAATATCAAGTTTAGTGGTTGAATCTGTCTTATCGATTGATACGCACTTTCTATCAAGCGTGTGAAAGCAACTAACAAGAACACGTGACAGTAAACACTGTTGATGATGATGTGTGTGATTTGAACATTTACATACTGTTCATCCTAAAGAAGCTGCACTAGAGCACAGAAATTTTTAATGTGTTATTTCTACACATATTTTCCTGTGGATATCTGCAATATAATTTTTGTTTTCATTTGTTTGTGTGATAATGTACAATAAAAAATAATCTGATTGTTGCTAGCACATGGTATTTTAAATCTTAAAAATTGTATATCTGCATTTAAAGGGAACAGTTTTGGTGTTCCTTCCAAAAACATTAGACCGCAATTTGACTGTACTAAGTTGTTCTCTGCGATTCAGAAGTTACTCCTCAAAAAGGTCATTTGCCAAATCAGTGTTACTGATGATGCTAGATTTTATTTATGTATCAAACACGTTCATTTACACAGATCTTGGCACACAACTTGAGCTTAACACACAGCCATTGTGCACCTCTCCTGTTATTTCTGTACTTCATGCTAATTATCCTTTTTTCCATTAAGGCATTTCTGAATTTTGTTGTTATATGATTTCCCTGGCCTTGCTGTAAAGGTAAAATGCTGCATTTCGTTAGAAACTGTTGAACCCAAGCAGGGCCACCCCGGTGGCGCAGTGGTCTAAGGCGCTGGCCTCTGATCATTCGTACGTAAGGCGTCCGGGTTCGAATCCCGGTGAGGCATGGATGTTGTGTTTGTCTTACGGCACTAGCTCTCTCCCTTCCCTGGAACCAGTGACCCTAAATTAGGGACGGGCGACTGCTTATAGCCCATTGAGTTGCTCACGGTGGTCGTTAAACCTCCAATCAAAAAAAAAAAAAAAAAACCCCAAGCAGCCGCATGTTGGACGGGCATCATCATGGTGTAGGGTCGACTTGCCCACCAGTTCGGGTTGCTTCAAGACTGAAATGTAATACTCAGCATAGACAATCATTTGTGGAGGAATGTCATGCTGGTAGACTACACCTTTATGATAAAATGAAATTATCATCACCTTCCCAGCTGATTGTTTGGTGGACTTTTTCCAGAGGAGGCGAGCCTGTGCGTTTCCAGACACTCGTTGCATGCTTCATGAAGGGACCAAATAGTGGACCCATGTTTCATCAATAGTTCTTACTGTGTTTACAGAGTTTTGATCCTTTGAAATCATTTGTTTCCAATCAGGACATACCTGAACTCTGGCTAACAATTGTTCTCTCATCAGGTGATGAGAACCCCATCTGGAACACACATGATGCAGCAGTAACACTTTCAGGTCGACCAGGCCTAGGAGCGAGTTCTACCGAAGAGCCCCCTTTTTTGAAATTAAAGTGCCATCTAAAAATCGTTGACATACCCAAACATTTATCTTCGTTAGTTTTTTTTTTCATTAAATCCACTGTTTCTGGAGCTGTTTTACCCAAACAATAGCAAAATTTTATCGCACAACACATTTCACTTCTTAATTCTGAATCACTCACCTCCATAGCTGTATAGTGAAATGCAGATGTACCTTAAACAGCTGCGCAATTATGAAACCAGAATCGTCTGCTACGGCTAATAACAGTTGCCATAGATATTTGTTTAATTCAGTTAGTTGTCTGCATGGTTATTTTTACCCTTAACACTGTTGCCAACTCAAAAAAAATTACTCTCAGTTTTTATGAAATGGCCTTTGTACATATAAAACAAATTACAAATGACTAATTTTTTTTCTTTCTTTTGTATCACTCTGGTTGAAGTTCACATACTGTGTATCTACCTGACTGAATTTCTTCATAATATTTCTTCCACACATGATCAGAATGCATAGTGCCCCCCCCCTCCCTCCCTCTATAAATAATGCATCTAAACAACAGATCCCTCTATAAATAATGCATACAAACAACTGTGTCTTTTATACAGTACTCATATTTCACCATCATACAGCATCACAGCAGAAATAATTCTGCTTCCATACACATCCATTCTGGATCTTTTTGACATCCCAATATTCCTGTGAAATGCTTCTTGTGCAGGTAAGACTTCCAGCATCAAATTTGCTTCTGCCATAATTTCACGATTTAATCTCTTTTTTCCTGCTAAATAAGCTTCCCTAAGTACATGCCTGCATGCATTCATTTATTTATTTATTCACCTGGTCTCATTTGGCATCATTTGAACATTCTTGCATTGAGCACTAACAGTGTCTTATTCACTTGAAAACCATTATGGGTGTACTCTGTATTTGTTCATAGCATGAAGTTCATACATACTTTTTCCTTCCGGATGATGTACTTTGGAATCCACTCTTGATGTTGGACAGGAGGGCTGTATAGTCAGCTTGCAACAATACACACACATAGATGGAAATTCCCCAAACATGAACCATTATTGTCTATTATGGCATCATGCATACATCAAAGTCTTCCACTGGAGCATCCTGTTTGCTTTCTAAGCAACATGCAAATATTCTTAAGTGAACATACATAGTGAAAAAATCTGGTTAGTACAGTTTTACCCAAAGCATAAAATTAGTTTGGACATCCTTCAGCTGCTGCAAGGTCAAACCCCGTAATCTATCTACGAACTTTCCAAAAATTTTCCTTGATTTACTCAGCAGGGTGATACTATGATATATCTTATATATAATCTGATCACATTTTTTGCAACTTGTATATGTGGTATCAAAAATTGTTCTGCTGAAAGAGGTACAGTATCTCAACTGCTATAGGTTTTATGAAGCATATTCTGTAAGTTAAGCTCTTCATGAGGTTGTATGAAAAGAACCATTTTTATGTGAGTTCCCTACAATCTTGAAATTACCTTATATAAATGATATTATTGTAAACACCCTTTTCATACTCTATTTGTAGTTTTTCCTTATGTTGAGTGGAGAAAAAAAAAGCAAAACGTGTTTGCTATTTGATTCTGTCCTTAGTGTCATGCAAAGTACTTTAAATGTGAAATTTTTAATGTTTTTAGACCATACAAGTGATTCAAGAGGAACAAGACGAAAAAGTTCAGTGTAAAGTCAATGACTGTGATACAATCAGCCAAGTTAAAGCCAAGATTCTTGACTCTCTCTACAAAAACACTCCATTTTCCTATCGACCTTCTATATATGATGTTGATCTTGGTAAGTAGTTTGTTTTAATGAGCACTCTTTATCAGTGTGTTAATTAATTTGGTTTTCATGAATACGAAAGTATCTTTTGATTTGATGGCATCTGTTACCTTATTAATACTAAACATAGAAATAATTCTGAAAACCAGTTGAAATAGCTTTGATTAGGTATAATACATTTTTAAGAAAGAAAAGAATTCTAGGAATTGCTGCAAAAATTAATGTGTGGAATTATGTGACAATAGTCCACAGTAAGATATTACCAAACTGGTGTGAGAATGACCATATTTTTTTTTTCTATGAACATGTCCTATGCTAGAAACATGTTTCTGAGAAAATTTTAATGCAATTCAGTTTGTTGACTAGCTAGAATCTTCCCTAAGCAGTTTGTGCCTAAGGTTATTTGGATTCCCCCCTTCCTCCTTTACAGGCAAAATTCTTAATTCAGTTTTGGGGTAGTAATGAAACTAACTTGTGAGGAAAAAATGTGTCATCAGTGAAACCATCATAAACCTTCTTAAATATTCATTTGCCATGCAGAAAAAGATGTAAGGAAAAACCATTCATGTGGGCCTTTCCATAAAAGCACAAAAGGGACAGCCACTAAAGTTGTGTGTGGATAGTAATAGGTGAGTACTTAAGTGGCTAAACCATCCCAGTGGCACAGTGGTCAAAGTGCTAGCTTATGATCATTTGTCTGTGAAGGGTCTGGGTTCGAATCCCGGTGAGGCATGGATGTTGTTTGTCTTACGGCACTGGCTGTCTCCTTTCCCTTGAACCAGTGACCCTAAATTAGGGACGGGCAACTGATTATGGCCCATCGAGTTGCTCATGGTGGTTGTTAAACCTTCAATCAAAAAATAAATAAATAAAGTGGCTAATGGAGGGGGGCTGATAGACTCCAGCTGTGCAAAATGGGTTTACTTCTGATAATCACAATGTACAAGAGTAACAAAGGAGAAAAGATTTCACAGTCCTTAATATTATACTATAGTATTGCTATATATCAGAAGTGTAGGTAATCCTTATAAAAACATGACTCATTGCTAGCCAATAAGAACCTTTTTCGATACTGCTAGTTAGCAAGATGTTTTGCTTTTGATCACTTCAGCATGGAGAAGTATTTGTTTTGCTTCTAACTCAAAAGATTTATTCATTCACTGGTATCATGCAGTGGCATTCTTAAGTGAGAAGAAAAGAAGCCCAAGTGTTAACCAAAAATTGGTTTGAATTCTAAGCAATGTATGTGTGAATGTGGTTAAGGCCTGATTACCACATGAACCTGCACCGTGTGTTTATCAGGGAGGCCTCATTTTAAAAATTGTTTCCAGAAATAGCAATCATTAAAATTTTATAAGAGTTAAAAAGATTTGGCAACTGTGTGACAAGGAAACAATGTACTTATAATCACACCATGTGGTTTTAAGGTAAGATAAATTTTTCAGTAATAGCATTAATTTTCTTAGTATATAGTTTTTTTAAATAACAAATAACGATCCCTCTAAAGAATATATATATATATATATATAAGAAAAAAAAAACCAAGATGTACAACATTCATATTGTGATCTTACTACAAAGAAAGTAGTGTAAATATATGTTTATCATATAATCTTATGCTTACAAAAAGTATTATTACTACCTTTTAGCATGTTATATTTACCTAAAAATACATTTATTTATTTATTTTTTTGACCTTATATCAATGAGTTAAAATTGCACGTAGCATGTGAGAGAGTTCGGGGTGATGTTTGTGAACCATAGCAGTTCAGTTGTATTTAATTAGAAGTGTATCACTTCATTCTTTGAGCAAACACATGACAATTTCTTGTTTCATATTTTGTTGAATTAATTCATTCTACTCTCTCGTAGGGTAATTTTATTCCTCATTATTTATGACACAATATACTACAGGGTTTGCTAATTATACAATGAAACTTCTTGCACTTTTGGATTTGCTAGCTGTCTTTGTATGTGTGCATCCACTCAATGCTGTTTAGTCACATACAGCCATTATGAAACTGAATCCGATCATTCACGAAATTTCCATCAAAAACAGTCATTTGAAATCAGACTGTATATCACAATGACAGAAATGTGTGAAAGCCAGCTAAGGCCTTGTTTGCTATACTCAGAATTTCAGGGACATCTGTCATTTGCTGAAACTGAATCACAACCAAATGTGTGCAGATCAGACATGTTGAAGAAAACAAAAACCCAGTTTTTTTTTTATGAATTTAAAGATTCTTAAAGTCTGTTATATACCTCCGCTGCAGAAAAACGTATGGCTTTTTCACAAATAGTTAAATTATTTGAAACCATTGTTTTTTCCATGTGTGTTTTTCACTCTCTTCATAAGTTGTCACCTTTTATATACAGTCAACTCTGGTTATAGTGAACCTAAATCATTGGCCCCGACCCTCAACATCGGAAATGTACATTAAAATTTTCGTTTATAGTGAATCCTCAACTTCGGTTATAGTGAACCTAAAAAATAAAACTTCAAAGACAAGAATGTACTTGTAGCAAGAAATTGTAACTTATTTCAAAACAAACCTTCTTGTAAAAACTTGAAGGAATGTGTTGAGAACAATATTGTAGGCCTACTACTCCGTATGTGCTTTGAAGGACAAATGTACGTAGGATTAAAAACCTCAGCAACATCAAGCTGATGTTTCTGCCTGCCAACATCATGTCTGTCCTCCAATCCATGCAGCAAGGTGTTTGCAGCTTTAAAACCAATTACAGAAAGGAAGTAATGCTTCATTTAATCCAAACCTTGGAATCAAAGCAGAACACATCAATAAATGTTCTGAATGCCGTACATTTTGGAAACAAAGCATGAAGGAGTATGTCAAGTGTCACTATACAGAACTGTTTTCAGAGGTTTGGTTTGGTTGCTGGACGTGTGGCATTCGAAGAAGAGTATGATGTACCTCTTATGGACCTACTTCAGCATATCGGTGCGAATTCCACTGAAGCTGAAGATTCTACCAATGCTGACTGTGAAGTTATAACGAATGAAATCCTGTCGGATGATACTATTGTTGAGGCTGTGAAAGGCGGTTTCCAGTGCTGAAGATGACGAGGATGAAGAACGTGTTCCAACAGTGAAAGGGACGTTGGAGGGTGTCAGGACTGTGCTTAAGTTCCTAGAATGTATGGAAAATGTAGAATCAAATGTAACAAAAGCACAGACTAGAGGAAATATTTATTAAAACTGTTTGCAGTTAGCAGTGGCACACAACAAACTATTTTTATGTTAATTAAGGTAATGTAAAATTAATTTTGTTTATTTAATTTAATGAATATAGTTATACACTACGTACATAAAAAATATTTTTTAGGTACATATGCACATATTTTCTTTTCTTGCTCACCATTCCACTCAATTCAGGTTAAAGGAAGACGCCTCGGACATAGTGATAAAAATATATGAGTCCGTAGAAGTTCACTATAAGCGAGTTGACTGTACGTTGAAGAGCCAAAACATTATGACCACCTGCCTAATATGATTTTGGTCCTCCATGTTCCACCAAAATAGTTCTTACCCAGTGAGGCATGAACTCTCTACATGATTTCTAAAGGTGTCTTCTGGTATCTGACAAACATGTTACCAGCAGATCTTTGAATTCTTGCAAGTTATGTGGTTGAGCCACCGCAGACTGAATGTGCTGTTGCAACACAAACGACAGATCCTCAATAGGATTTTTATCTAGTGACTTTGTAGCCCAGGGCAATACTCAGAAGTCTTCATGTTTTGCAAACCATCCTTGAACAATCCAGGCAGTGCATCATGACTGATTATCCTGTTGAATGAAAAAATTACTAGAAAGGAATACTGTTTCCATGAAAGGATGTTCGTGGTCTGGAATGATGTTTAGGCAGGTGGTAGACTTCATAGTTTCCTGCACATAAATGACTAGACCCAGAGTTGCCCAAAACATTACACTTTTTCCACTGGCTTATTTTCATCCTACAGTGCAACCTGGTGCCAACATTTCCCCAGGTAAATGACACACACACATACCTGGCCATCCACATGGTGAAACAGCAAATGAGATTCATTGGATCAGATGACCTTCTTCCAATCATTCAAGGCTGTTTTGATACTCGAGTGCCCATTGTAGGTGCCTTCAATGGCGAACTGAGCTTAACATGGGCATTTGAAGTGGCCTGCGGTTACACAGTCCCATGATCAGCAGGTGTTGTGATATACAGGGTGGTCGAAAAGTCCCCTTGGGGTTTCAATTGACAACTGTACAAAGATGAACAGATCTACAGCAATGCGGTTTGTTTGCGGCATTTGAAAGAGTAAATATTCAAGTCTAATAATCTTACCTTAATACACCTCTACGGGCATGTAACACATCCAGTTGGTATTCAATTTCTTGCCACGTGCTCTCGAACATGTCAGGATCGATTCTATGAAACACTGCTGTAATGCGCTCCTGAAGTCTGCTTAATCTTTCCCGGTAAACCACGTCCTTGACATAGCCCCAGAGGAAGAAGTCTAAAGAAGTGATATCCGGGGACTGGGGTGGCCAAGGAATGGGGCCATCTCTGCCAATCTATCTGTCAGGAAACTCATGGTTCAGGTATTCACAAATGTCAAGTCCCCAATGTGAGGGAGCACCATCTTGTTGCAGTATGACATTTGGTTGCAAATTCTGTAGTTGATGAACCACAAAGTTCTGAAGCATGTCCAGGTAATTATCCATTTGCACTGTGGGCTCGGAGAAGAAGAATGGCCTAATTACATGATTATGCACAAGCCCACACCAAACATTCACCTTAGGACTGTGTGTGATGTGCTCCCTAACTGAATGTAGGTTTTCACTACCCCATATACGAACGTTCTGAGTGTTGTCTTTTCTGTGCATGTAAAACGTTGCCTCATCTGAGAGCATTATATGGCGTACGAAACTTTCATCAACTTCCAGCCACTCCAATGTATCCTTAGCGAATGCTAAGCACTGACGTCCATCATTCAGTTTAATCTGGTGTAGCAGTTGCACTTTGTATGCTGTTAGTGTCAGGCGTTTGTGAAGCAATGTGGATCATGGAACATTCAGTTGTAAAGAGGCCCTTATTGTGGACTTGCTAGGACTGCGAGCGAAAACCTCCTGTATGCTCCGCGCAATTTCTTCACTGACAGGGGGTCTGCCTTTCTTTGCTGGTCTAGAACAATACCAGTATCCAAGAATTTCTTCAGCCACGCTCTGATACTGAAATCACTTGGTGGATCTTTCCCATATGTCCGATGGTAATTTCTTTGTACCATAATCACAGACTTCATCTCAAAAAACCAACGCACACACATTGCTTTCTCCTGCGGCGACGACGACAACATTTTGAGTTGTTTTGCAGTTGGTGTCAGTATTTGCAAGCATGTAATGCCATTTGTTGGAAAGAGATGGTGTTAAAAACTCGAACACTTAATCTTTCAAATGCCGCATTGTTGTAGATCTGTTTGTTTTTGTACAATTGTCAATCAAAACACCTAGGGGACTTTTTGACCACCCTGTATTACTCCAGTCACCAGCATTCAAATTACCACCGAGTTGTGCTACAGTACCCCTTCTGTTGGTTAGTACAAAATGGGATAGCCTTCGCTCACAGTTGGCAACAATGAAGTACAGTTGTTTAACAATTTTTCAGCAGTTTGTGGTTTTTTTCCTCCTTGGACAGCTTTTTGAAGAATACTAACTACAGTTGATCATGAGCACTGCACAAGCTTTGCTGTCTCAGAAATGATGGAACCCAGTCATTTGGCCATTTTCAAACTCACTCAAGTCTGCTTCCTTCCCCATCTGAAGAGTAATAATGCTGATTAATGGAACTCAGTATTATTGATTCCATTTTATGACCTCCACATGCATCGTTGTTTACCTGCAATTGCTTTGTTTTGCCTAAAGATGCTTTGGCTCTTTGGTGTAAACACAGTCTTCTTTGCATCCCTGTTAAGAACTTACTGCATGTGAAAGTTTTTTTTGCAGCATGTTTAGATTCATTTGAGTTTAAAATTTTACTGTTCACTTTAAAGGGAATTAAGTAGTAAAATAAAAGTAAACATCTTTGCTTGTTGCATTGCTTGCAAATTCATAAAATAAACAAAATTCAAAGTAGAATTATTGTTATTTTTCTCTTGTAATTAGAATGGAGGCATGGTCGTGGTGGTCATCTCATTCTTGCAGATGAGGATCTCACTACAAAAACTATTAATGGGTGGAGAAGAATCAATACACTTGCTCACTATGGAATCAGAGAATCTGCAGTGATGTGTTTGGTAGCCAGAAGAAAAGATATGCTCAATTGTATTCGTAAGTATTATTATCTGCTTTGAAAATCAATGCAGGAGTGTTTTTAAATGATGCACTCATATGTATTATTACTGTAATAATTTTCAGCATTTAATATGAAATTGATCATCATTCTCTTTTCAGTTTAAGTGCTTCTGAGATCTTGCATATTCTGTGGAACTATTGGGTTGCATTTTCCATTTCCCAGTGATCTTCTGTAAGACATGCAACACTAAAAGCCTCTGATAAATACTTTTACTGCACACACATTTTAGAAACATGCCATCACAGAATAATATTTTTTAAAACTGTGCATAATTTGTCATATAGCAATTTAAAAATCTTAGATGCACTGTCCATTTTTGAGGCCTAATAAGATTTCATCCTTTCTTGCATACATAACACTAAGTTTTTCTTTTAAGATTCAGAGGTTAACTAACTGCTCAAAGCAGTATCATCTGCCAGATCAAAGTTACCGATGGTGTTAAAATTTACTCAACTGCTTTTGTATCAAACGTCACTGTCTATAGAGATGAAAATCCTCCAAATACGTGGCGACAGTAAATAAATAAATACATCACTCTTTCCACGTTCCAGAAACACACAGCAACCGAAAAATTGTTTTTCAGGTGCCGCTGTGGAATTGAACCACAAAACTCTCGATATCTAGCCGAGTGCGTTACATTTACACCACGGTGGCCAACAATCCACGGTGCTATGTGTATTTTTAAGTAAGCTTCTGACATCATAAATCCGTAAGATGGGCTCAGCTACTGAGACGTCTCCATCTGGTGGGCATTAACGGCACTGGCTATATATATATAGCCCCTGTTTGTGGCTATATATATAGCCAGAAGCTTACTTAAAAATACACATAGCACCATGGATTGTTGGCCACCGTGGTGTAAATGTAACGCACTCGGCTAGATATCGAGAGTTTTGTGGTTCAATTCCCTAGCGCCGCCTGAAAAACAATTTTTCGGTTGCTGTGTGTTTCTGGAACGTGGAAAGAGTGATGTATTTATTTATTTATTGTCTATAGAGATCTTGGCAGACAGTTCAAGCTTCACTGATATCCATCACACATCTCGTACTACATATCATTACCATTTTCACTTGCAGACATTCCTGAATTAAGCCCTCTTGTGATTTCTTCAACCTTTCTGTACTCTCCTTCCTCCCACTTGAGCTGAATAAGATTTCTTGGTTATTATCCTATCAATCAATCTCTCAACATGGCCAAATCACTTCCAAGTATTTGTCTCCACCATAATGACAATATTTTGCTTCACATTACACATCTGAAGCATGTCTTTGTTCCACACATGGATCAGAGTGAGACTTGCCACAAACAGCAGGTAAGTAATGCATTCCTGGATGTTGCAGAAGAGATATGGGAATCAAGTTAGTAGGTTTCACTACCATTTATCAGGATAGGAACGATTACAGTTTCATAAGCAGCCTACTACACCCGTATACACCGATGAGACATTACATTATGACCCCCTTTAGCCCACAAAGCAGCGGCCACTCAGTGAAGCCTCGATTCGATGAGGTATCCTAGGGTATCTGGTACCATAATGTCAGCAGCAGTTCCTCCAATTCCCGTTCATTTTGGGGTGGTGGTGATGTAGTGCAAACTTGCTTTTCCAAGTTGAACCACAAATGTTTGATTGGGTTCATGTCAGGTGAATTTGGAGGCCAGGGCATTAACAGAAAGTCACCAGCATGTTGCTCGAACCACTCCTTGATGATTCTGGCAGTGTGGCATGGCGCATTATCCTGTTGGTAATGGCCATCACCAGCAAGGAACACAGTTGCCATGAATGGGTGAACTTGGTCCACAACGATGTTCAGATACCTGACAGCCATCAGGGATTGTGCTATTAGAATAATGGGGCCTAAAGTGTCCGAAAAAAAAAACCCCATCGGCCACAGCATAACACCACCACTACCACCGCTGACCTGTTTCTGCCCAGCAGTGCATCCAGGTGCCATAGCCTCCATTGATAATTGGTTTATCCGTGCTGGGCCGTCTACGTGATGCACCAGGAGTCTTGATTTGTCAGACCATATTACAATCTAGAAGATCTTGGGCCTATTTCATACGTTGTTGATGATAGCGTGCATGGGTCTTCGGCTACACAGGCCCATGTGCTGAAGGCTGCGATAAAATGTGTGCTGTGACACATTGCCCTGATCACCAGTGTTGTAGCTGTGTGTGATTTATTGCACTGTGGCCCTGCAGTCACTGAACAATGTGCAACAATCTCTGCTCCCCTCTGGAATCAATGACATGCGGACAACACGTGGCTGGACAACGGTTTGTCGTTTGGCCATCTGTGCACCACTTTTGATACATACTCACTACAGCGGCACGTCAACAACCCACAAGCAGCGCCATTCCGAAGCATCCTTCCATCACAATTTGTTCTTTATGAAACTCCGATAAATCGGCAGCTTTTCCCATTCTGGCGACGAACACTCTACTGACCGAAAGCCGGTCCTTGGGTTGTATATTTACTGCTCTGTGAACTTCACCTACGCCGCTGTTCGGTCTCCAGGTGCATTCATTTCTCTAGGCTGGGGGATGGTCATAATCTAATGGCTCATTGGTGTAGTAGCTAGTACTTTCAAAGCTGAATTCACCCACATATTGGTTTCTTTGTCAAACAAATTTCTTACATATATATCATTAAGCTGTTCACTCCTCAAAGAAAGAAGGTATACCAAGTAAACGTTTAACTGATGGAACTAGAATTTACTTTCTGTTGGTGTATCAGAAGTCTGCATTTACAATGATTTTAGCAAACAGCTCAAGTTTCACTAACATCCATCACACGTCTCTCACAAGACCTTTTGTACTCACAATCTTTTTTCAAGCAGACATTCCCAAATCTGGTTCTCCCATGATTTCCTTGGCTTTCCTGCCACTTAGACTGAAAAATTCTAAGTCAGCATCTTGTCACTGTTTCTTTCGAGACTAATAACACCTTTTCTTCACCTGATTAGAGAGAAACTTGCCACCCCCATAAGTAATACATTTCCCCAGCACAAAAACTACTCACATGTCTTTTCTGCAGCACCCAGTTTTTACTGCCATACATCAGAGTAGGAACAATTACATTTTCATATCATCATCATTGTCAACCATTATCAATCCACTGCTGGACGAAGGTCTCTTCCACAACGGTCTGTCTTGTGCCAGTCTCCTCCATGTTACTCCCACATACTTTCGCATTTCATCCACCCATCTCCCATGTGGTCTTCTTCTGGGTCTTTTCCTGTCCCTTGGAATCCAATCTAAAATTTCGGCTGTCCATTGATGGTATGCCCTTCTGGCAGTGTGTCCAGCCCATTGCCATTTCAGGGATTTAACTCTGATCATGATGTCTTCCACTCTTGTCATTTTTCTGATCCATGAGTTCCTCTTCTTATCTCTCCTGGTTACACCAAGCATGCACCTCTCCATGCTACTTTGAGTTGTCTGCAGCCTTTATATGTCTCTTTTAGTTAAGGTCCACGTCTCTGCACCATACGTAAGCACTGGAAGGATGCATTGATCAAACACTTTTCTTTTAAGACATAATGGCATATTGCTCTTGAAAATTATGCTGTTTCTTCCAAAAGCTCTCCAGGCAAGTTTTATACGCTAATTAATTTCTTCATCAATGTGACCCTCACTTGATATCTGCTGTCCAAGATAAACATACGTATCTGTTATCTCCAGCTTTTCTCCACCAATCGATAAATCTTCATTTCTTGTAAAAGCATTGAACATCACTTTTGTCTTCTGAAAGTTCATTTTTAATCCCACTTCTTTACTCTTGTCAGCAAGTTCCTGGATCATACTCTGCAGCTCTGATGGGGTAGTTGCAAAAATGATTATGTCATCAGCAAAACGAAGGTGAGTTAGATAATCTCCATTAATCTTTATTTCCATATACAGCCCTTTTTTTCAGGACATTCCTGTGACATCCTTCTAAACCAGTTATGACTTTCAAAGAAGAATTTACTCTCCTACTAATTTCGTCATCTAATTTATTCTCTGTGTCAAACATACAAACTCATTCACCTGGTCAATCTCTGTGCCATTAAGACTTACTTGCATTCAGTACTAACAGTTCCTCACTCAAAAACTACAGATTTCCTAAATACACAAATTCATTCAGTACTTACAATTCCTTGCTCAAAAGCATTTTTGATATTGCATTTATTACTCAGTTTGAATTTTACACAAACTTTGTACATGTCCATAATCAGCATTGCTTAAAAGGAAGATAATAGTCAGTTAAATATTTCTTCATATGTAATTGGGAAATGAATTTCCCCAAGATGTAATTCTTCATAAATACATGGTAGGCATAGTAATGCTATTATTGGCATATTTTCACTGTATTCCATGTAACTACTTCCTTCAGAAAAATCTGAAGGTTCTCAGATATCTATGTTCAGTTGCTTGGAATTTCCTTGTCCTGGGTAATGTAATGACTAGCATGCTCGAACTGAAACTGGGAGGTGCGGGTTCGATTCCCGTTCCAGGACAATGAAAATTTTCAAGTTTTCTGAAGGAAGTAGTTAGTTACATGGAATGCAGTGAAAATATGCCAATAATAGCATTATAAATATTTCTTGATCTGGTACAAAGTAATTAGCCAGCCAGTCTTCAGAATAATGGTGCAGCCATCTAAGTTTTAATAATGTATTTCTGAATCACTGGAAGAGCTGTTTTGATTTACCCATCAGTGTACCTGGATTCTTGCCATGATATATTGTTAGAGGTTTCAATTTTCAATCACTGGCTGCATTTGCCCAGCAATAGTCATTTGCAATTTTGAAACCAGACCTTAGTTCATCTTGAGCAATGTGTCTGTGTAAAAGGCTTTTGTTTCCAGCCTCATTAAACAAACACACCATCCATACCTCATCCTGGACTTGAACCTGAGTTGACCTTGGATGAACAGTCAGAAGCCAGTGCCGCAGACCACCTGCCAATGCGGTGACAAAGTCATTTTAATCCAAAGTGATTGTCATAGACAATAAATAGTATCACAGTCATTTCAAACTCTTTTTGGTTAGCATAAGAAGTGCTAAATTATGCGTAGCCATCATTTAAGTATTCATAGCATAATATTTGTCTCCGAATTATGGGTTTCTCGTAAGGAGTAAAAGGAATTGAAATGCCAAATTTTCAGATAGCACCACTACCCTTCCTCAGGACTACAACTATAGTCCTGATTTTAATTCCTTTTATTCCTTAGAAAAATCCCTATAACTTGGAAATATTTATAGCGCATTAAGTCTAGGAATAGCCAAATAATAAATGTTATTGGATGGTTCCACTTAAGATTGAATGTTACCACCAAGGAGCAAAAGTGATACTGTAAATTTTCATGGAACATTTTATAAATCAAAATGATTTCAGTTTCAAAATGCCAGTAAAGGTACAAACTGGTACCATTGGTTTCAGCCACACTGGCTCTCGTGAGCTATCAGAGCACATACTGCGTTTAGCTTGTGAGACATCTTTGAATCTCTCAACACAGAGCTTTTATCTTGTGATGCCATCTTTTGGCTCGACCCTGCTGGAGATTTGAAGTGATCGTATTTTGTTTTGCAAAATTTTGCAAGGAAGTTTTACAAGATATTGTTAATCTTGATGAAGAAGTCCTTGTTGCAAGCACATATATATTGTTTAACAATATCTGGGGAAACTTCCTTGCAACGTTTTGCCAAAGTAAATACGACCAAACAATCTTCAGCAGGATCAAGCTAAAAGTTGGCAGCCCAAGACAACTCTGTGTTGAGAGATTAAAAAATGTCTCACAAGCAAAACACAGTATGTTCATAAATGAGTGGTAGGCAATGCACATAACTAACAAACAAATTAAGAAGAAGGTAGTGTAGAACACGCTAAGTTACATATAAAAGTTTAATGCAAATATATTTCAGCCATTTCTATGGCCTTCATCAGTGCGACTACGATCGGTTTACGATGCCAGATTGGAAAGGTAAGTTTTGTAATAGTAACTTCGGGTGACGTGATGCAATGAGGGATTTCCAGATGTAAGGAACAAAAATGGGGAGCTCAGAGTTGCAATTTTTGGAAAATAAAATTTTCAAACTTTCTCTAAACCTCAGAGCATACCGATTTTGGAAGGGAGCCAACTTTTTAGTATCGGACCAAAACCAAAGTGGAATAGCGGAAGTGTCAGCCATGGTAAGAAGAGATAAGGCAGAAGAAGGTTTTCCAAATTTCACATCAGATTTGTGTTCCTCAAGTCTTGAGAGAATTTTCCGGAATGAACTTCCTATGTACGCGGTTAATCCAACGTTAGTCTTGATTGGAATTTTATACACTCCTGGGGAAGAAAGTGCAGGTCTTGGGTCTCTGTCATTACGGAGTATAACAGAAATTGAAGGGGAAGAACGAATGGCAAGTCTATATCCTTCTCTTTTGAAGATACTGATGAGTTTGTAGGCAGAAGGTTCATGGTAAGGGATTGAGCCAGCAAACGTTAGTTCCTTTTTGGTGAAAGCAACAACTGGGTTTTTGTTTCCAGTTGTTGCTCTTCAACCTGTTTCACCAAAAAGGAACTAACGTTTGCTGGCTCAATCCCTTACCATGAACCTTCTGCCTACAAACTCATCAGTATCTTCAAAAGAGAAGGATATAGACTTGCCATTCGTTCTTCCCCTTCAATTTCTGTTATACTCCGTAATGACAGAGACCCAAGACCTGCGCTTTCTTCCCCAGGAGTGTATAAAATTCCGATCAAGACTAACGTTGGATTAACTGCGTACATAGGAAGTTCATTCCGGAAAATTCTCTCAAGACTTGAGGAACACAAATCTGATGTGAAATTTGGAAAACCTTCTTCTGCCTTATCTCTTCTTACCATGGCTGACACTTCCACTTCGGTCCGATACTAAAAAGTTGGCTCCCTTCCAAAATTGTTTTGCTCTGAGGTTTAGAGAAAGTTTGGAAATTTTATTTTCCAAAAATTGCAACTCTGAGCTCCCCATTTTTGTTCCTTACATCTGGAAATCCCTCATTGCATCACGTCACCCAGAGTTACCATTACAAAACTTACCTTTCCAATCTGGCAATGTAAACCAATCGTAGTCGCACTGATGAAAGTCATAGTAATGGCTGAAATACGTATATTTGCATTCAACTTTTATTCGTAACTTAGTGTGTTCTACACTACCTTCTTCTTAACACAGTATGTGCTCTGATCTGATGGCTAATGATAACCCAAGTGGTTGAAACCATGCAATGGTTCCAATTAGTACCTTTACTTGCATTTTGATTTATAAAACATAACATGTATCTAAAACAGTGGCGTAATTACCACCCCCGCAGCTGTAGGGGGGGGGTGCAGGTAACAAAGGGACATACTGCAGTTATAGTTCTATGAAAAAAATTGAACATGCACAATAATTGACCTAAAGATTCATATTTTGCTTTGCCCAAGTAAATGCATAGTTTCACTTTTAAAACACTGAATGTCCCACAGATTAAAAGTGTTTGGCTCTCTGACTTCGAGTTGTAATATGATTGCTCTGCATTTTGCAAATCTGTTACTTGAAAAGTTAAAACTATAGGGCTTTTAGTTACCATTATTACTTTTGCAGACACTCTCCGTGACCCTCCCACACACAACACACCGTGAAAAATGCATCCTCCCTTATGTTCAAAATCCTAGGAAAATTACTGCCATGCTTAGGGGTGCTGAAGTCTCTTGGGGGGGGGGGGGGGCTTGGGCTAGTTATGCCACTGGTCTTAAAGTCTTAAAAAGCCATTAGCAATTTTTTTTTTTTTTGCTATTTTCTTTTACATACATTTTTTTTATAGTAACTCTATTTCCTGTGCAATAGCAACATTTTGTTTGTGACATTTTCTTTGTTTAAATACAGGTTCCGCCACAAATGGTCCCATCATTCCTAGCTCGCCACGTTTTGGGAACTGCATAGAAGATGGTCCAGGAGTTCGCCACTGGCATCTAGTCAAAAATCTTGATGACCACCATGACTATCACAAAGATCATAGCCACAAAGCTATTCCAGAAATATTTTTGACAAGACTTCTTTCAACTAAGGTATGGAGAACAATTATTAAGGTGATAATTAAAATCTTTGGATGATAATCTTATTTTTAAAAACGATACAGTTGTGCAACGCTGCCTATTAAAATTTGGGGCAAAAGTATGGACACTAAGGAGTAGTGCCTTTCTGTCTGTCTTCACTAGTGGAACATTTCTAGTGTCCTAGATTCAAAAGTTATAAGGAAAGATAATTTTTTAAACATTGATTTTATTTAATTTCTATTTGTTTTGATGTAGCAACTTAGAGTAAAAATTAAGATGCATCTAAACAGTGAACACTGAGCCTTGGGAATGCTTGATGCCATCAGCCTACACATAAGTAGGCCACAAACCTAACTTGGAAGAACAAGGACATTCTCACATTCCAAGTGCTGGCAGCTGTGGACAGTGTCATCCAATCATAGTTAAAATTTATGACAAAAATCCACAAACATCTTGTAATAAATGCAACATTTGCAAATCTTTGAATAATTTATTACCATGGACATTGCTTTCCAAGATGTAGGATGGCTTCACAATAAGGACGGCTAAAACTTGTTTTGAGGACCTTATTTTAATGTTAGGCATGGTGCTACAAATTATGGAAAAGCCCTGACATTTCCAGATAAAAGATTTCATATTATATGAACATTAGACAATAAGGAAAGAAGTGAATGGAACATGTTGAGCCAGAGTCCAATGTATTAACACATTTTGAAGCAGCTCTGGCATCTGGCAATTAATTGGCGTTAAAAATCACTGGTACTCGTGCCACTTTTACATCTGGATAAAGAAATAAAATTTTACATTAAGCTTTTCAGCAAGCTAACCCATTTTGCCAAGGAGGTGCATCCTCTGTTAAATGGTTATTCATTCTTTCTGTTAGGGCAAATGGTAAAGAATCATTAAGAGATTAATTATTAAAAAAATAATCCTGAGAGAGAAAGGGAATTAGACAAAAGAGTTACTGACTAATACAGGATTAGTGCAAATGAAATACAGTTTCAACATTTTATAAAACCAAAAACTATGTAAGGTATTGATACTCACAGTGCACTGCTTTATCACCAAAAGTAACGATTTTATTATATAGATGGCGCCACTAAAAGATTGTACATTTTCACTGTTGTATGACCAGTCAGGTAAGATGGCTGCAAATGCTGTGGAGAAGGCTTTCTGTGTGCTGGAATTAAACAAACTCTGTTATTGTTGTGCAATAGCGTTTTAGAACACATTGCAAGAAATCACCACCCAATAGACAATTCATCTATGACTGGCAAATTTGAAACAACAGGATGTTTGTGTAAACATAAAAGTCCAGGGAGACCATGTGTATCTGATGAACAAGTGGAGGTCTTTCGTGCCGTTTACCAACACAGCCAAAGGAAATCCATAACAATGGCGGGTCAGGAGTTATACATTCCACAACTGACTGACTGGAAAATTTTGAGGAAGCGCTGAAAATGACTCCCTATAAACTCCAGGTATCGTAAAGTTTAAGTGACAATGACATGTGTCTGATTTGCCTAGGGCAGCCATGAGCAAAATTTCTCAAATGTTAATGTGTTCTGTGCTATATCCCATAAAAAAGTATGTGACCCTTTCTTTTCCCGAGAAAACACGGTAATGAAGGAGGGAGGGGGGGGGGGTCTTATTTCAATATGCTAATTATTTGGTTGATGCCTCAACTGCACGAAGACAGTGACAACTTCATTTTTCAATAGGATGGGGAATCACCCCACTGGCATCAGGAAATTAGAAATTACCTTGATGAAAATCTTCCACAGTGCTGGATTGGCTGCATAACAGGCAATAACAATATAACATGTCACTCACATGTTGGCAACCACGAAGTCTCAATCTAACGCCCTGCGACTTTTTTTTTTTTAATGGGGCTATATCAAAGAGAAGCTCTTCACCCCTTCCCGTCCTGTTAACTTAGCTGATCTGAAAGAAAGTATCACAACAACTATTGTAGTTGATTAAGGTATGCCAACATGTGTTTGGCAAGAATTCTACTATTGCATTGATTTATGCTGTGTGACTAAGGGTGCGTGCATGCATCGAACTTGAAAAGTTTCCCTATAAAACCGTGCAAAGTGAGTGTCAATATATTAAATAGTTCATTTGTATTAACCCTGTATTTTATAAGTGCAAGAAAAGCAAAGCAGTGTTGGCAATACAGGTATTTATATGGAAATAAAAGTTACAGATAGCAAAACAGTTTTCTTTTCAATTTGTGTCGTAATGCATGACTGTGTTACCCTTTCTTCAGCCGAATATTATATGGATTATCAGTTTAAAGTTGTTTCTTTTTTTCTCATTTAGGGTACCATACAGAAATTTGTGGACGATTTCTTGACTACGATTCTTTCAGCCAGTGAATCATTACCTCCAGCTGTTAAATGGCTGTTTGATCTTTTAGACGAAGCTGCCATGAAACATGGCATATGTGATCCTGAAGTTGTACATGCATGGAAAAGTAACAGGTAATGTACCTTATTTTGTGTGTGTGTGTATGTGTGTGTGTGTGTGTGTGTGTGTGTGTGCATGCATGGTTTATGTATTTCTTCCACAACATAATGATATCATTTGTTCCTGAATTATTATAGACAGGAAGGAGGAGGAGGAGGGGGGGATTTAACCAAGAAAAGCTGATAAATGGCTCGTTTTTAATAGCAGTGACACACACTATGATAAAATTACTGTTTAAATCTGCAAATCACTACATAAGTCTTAACAAGCATTCTGTTTGATAATTGTTGTATTTCCATTACACACATTACTCACCTACCAACTATCTTATTAATGTGTTTCACACTCCCAGTGGCATATATATATTGAATATCTTCAATTATTTGAAAAAATCTTAGCTATCGCTTTTGCCACGTTATATTCTGGACGTCGGAAGTTCAGAAATTCATTGCTTTTGAGACATGATATTACTATAAAATAGAATAAACAAGTTAGTAAAATCATGTAATGCATTCATTATGATACGCTTTCCAACATACCAGAAATTATTACTCAAGATATGTGGATAATGGCTGTGGAATAAATCTGGCTTTTGTGCAAAGACCTTTGACCCCATTTCATTGATTTCAACAGAACCGGTTCACTATACCTCCAGAACAACATGATAAAGTATTGTCACAATCCAAGCATTTTAGGTAAGTTATGATGCACAAGGGCTATGGAATGGATCCCACTCCAGTGTCCTGACCTTTGACCCCATTTCGACCATTTTCAATAGGGTTCGTCCCCAGTGGCTCCCTACCACATACTAAAATTTCATCGAAATCGAACCATTTTTACGCAAGTTATGACACATAAGGGCAATGGAATATATCCCGCTCTTATGTCCTGACCTTTGACCCTATTTCCCCCATTTTCAATAGGGCTAGTGCCCAGGTGGTTCCCTACCACATACTAAATTTTCATCGAAATAGAAGCATTTTTACGCAAGCTATGATGCATAAAGGCAATGGAATGGATCCAGCTCCTATGTCCTGACCTTTGACCCTATTCCCCCCATTTTCAATAGGGTTTGTCCCCAGGTGGTTCCCTATCACATACTAAAATTTCATTGAAATCGAACAATTTTTACGCAAGTTATGACGCATAAGAGCAATGGAATGGATCCCGCTCCTATGTCCTGACCTTTGTCCCTGCTTCGCCCATTTTCAATTAGGTTCGTGCCCAGGTGGTCCCCTACCACATACTAAAATTTCATCAAAATCAAACCATTTTCATGTGAGTTACCGTGCGGACGGACGGACAGACAAAGCTGGAGCATATACGCTTCTTCAACCTACGGTTGGAAAGTGTAAAAAAGGGCTCTACTCACAATGTTTTTTGGTGGTCCTCTTCTTTTTATTGTTTTCAATTTTTGAAGTGAAAATATCATGGTTCATGCCTAAAAGATAATTATGACTTAAAAAACAAAGTCTTGGCTAAAAAAATCAATGAACAGTTGAATATGATTATGACTTAAAGACTTCGTTTTTTAAGTCATACTCACCTTTTAGGCATGAACCATTATATTTTATTGTCAAAAATTGAAAACAATAAAAAGAAGAGGACCACCAAAAAACATTGTGAGTAGAGCCCTTTTTTTATTCTATTTTATAGTAATATCATGTCCTAACTTCCGACATCCAGAATATAACGTGGCCAAAGCAATAGCTAAGATTATTCAAATAATTGAAGATATTCAATATGAAAAACAGGCATACACTCTTATGCCAGCTAATCACAACTCACAGAATTTACACTGTGAGTTGTGGACCACCTCATATGGATGCATGGAACTTTCCGAAACAGTGGTTGGAAAGTAATCAACATACTTGCAGAAAGCTAAAGTGGAACGCAATAAACAGTCTACGCATGTTATGAATTTGAACAAACACCACCGACTGTAGTCAAGTTAAAAAGCTTTACTGAAGTCTGAAACCAATATGTACAATTAAAATGTTAGATCTTTCAAGAACACTGTTCCCATCCTCAGATGGAGATGAGGATGGGAAGTATGCTGATATTTAATACAAACATTTGATGTGGACTAGGAACATCAAACAGAGGTCATCGCTCTTTCCACGTTTATATAAGTGAGTCACGGAAAAATTCTCATTGGCCGCCACCAGGAATCAAACGTAGCGTAACTGGATGACCCTGGGTTCGATTCCCGGTAGTGGCCAACGAGAATTTTTCCGTGAATCGCTTGGAAAAAGCGATGACCTCTGATGTTCCTATTCCACGTCAAATGTTTGTATTAATTATTCATTCACCTTCTAATTACTTGTTCGGTTGCTGCTTACCATCTTTGGTGAATCCCCCAGCATTGTGCGGGGCTCCCAGAAGCAACCTGCCAAATTGGCTTGGCAGTTAGTGTATGCGAGTCTGGAGGGATTCGAGGTCGCTGTGGTGTAGTGAAACCGTATCCGGCACATAACTGGATGACCCTGGATTCGATTCCCGGTGGTGACCAATGAGAATTTTTCCGTGACACTTATAAATGTGGAAAGAGTGATGGCCTCTGTTTAATATGCTCATATGCCTAAGCTCCGTGACCTTTCCGAATATGTTGTAGGGATGAAGAGCTAATTTGTTGTGTGCTCTGCCACCGAAAGTTCCAGTTGAGTGTTTAACCTTGAATGGAATTTTTCCAAGCCCTAATCTGAAAGCATCTTCCTATTGTTACATTTACTGTCTGGTACTCATTCGTTCTGTGCTGGTTTGTTTTCATTCTGCATCTCTGCACGTGTTGTGTTGTGTCAGTGTTCACATAACTTTTACATTTCACTTGATATTTAAAACCATTGGCTCTTGGGCATTCACGTAATTTTTTAATTTTGAGGAAAATTATGTAAAAAATTGGAAGAGAGATTGTTTTAACAATCAGAATGCTTTCCTAAAATGAAGATATGAGAAAGTAAGAAACTTTTGTACTCCAGAGGGCATATTTTCAAAGCTCGCTGTGTTCCTGCTTAAGTAAGAACAGCTTACTATTTAAGTGGAAGTAAGAAACTTTTGTATTGAAAAGGGCGTAATTTCAAGGCTCGCCCTCCCAGATAAGAAAAGCTTTCTGTGTTCCTGCTGAAGTAAGAACAGCTTACTATTTGAGTGGAAGTAAGAAACTTTTGTATTGAAAAGGGCGTATTTTCAAGGCTCACCCTCCCAGATAAGAAAATCTCGCTGCGTTCCTGCTTACTGTTGATGTATCAAATGTCTCCATTTATAGTAATCTCGGCACACAACTCGAACATTTCACTGACAGCCATCACACTTATCACACAAGACCTTTTATACTTCATATGCAATCTTTTTCTCATGTTGACATTCCTGAATCTGGTTGTCCCATGATTTCCTTGGCCTTCCTCTACTTTTCTGTCCTTCCACTTGGGCTGAGTAAGCATCTCATTCTTTAAACATGGCCGAAACCACCTCAGAATATTTGTCTCCACCTTACTAACAACATGTTGCTACACATTTGCAACAAGTCTTTGTTTCGCACATGGTCAGAGCATGCCTTGCCTCAACGTACCCCCCCCTCCCCAAGTAATGCATCTCTCCGGCAAACAAACTACTACTGTGTCTGTTCTGCAGTACCCAGGTTTTGCTGTCATGCATCAGAGTAGGAACAATTACACATTCATGCACAGCCATTTGGGATTTTCTTGAGAATCCATCATTCGTATGAAATCCTTCTAAAGCAGCTAATGGCTTTCAAAGAAGAATTCACTAACCTACTAATTTTGCCATAATTTGTTCACTCTGTCAAACATGCTACCTAAATATACAAACTGTTACACCTGGTATTAATATCTAAGGTATTTTACGTGATATTGTCGAAGTATTTCGCACGTTGTTTGCTCTGTGAGGCACGTGCTCCTGGCCCAATAGGTCTCTTCGTTACGGACCTTTGGTTAGTTATAAAAAAACAAAATTGCAGAAATAAAACAGTTAGGTTATATATTTTCAGTTCCACATTCATTCATTCGCACAATTTTTTTTTTTATAACTAAACGAAGGGACCTCTCGGGCCAGGAGCATGTGCCTCACAGAGCAAACAATGTGCGTAATACTTCGACAATATCAGGTAAAATACCTTAGATATTATGTACATATTAATCAAAAGCATGTTTATAACATAAAACAACCCATCATAAGGTTGCCTCATGAATTGCAATTTTCGTAAAACCTGGTAATAATTGATGTCATGGGTGTTCCTAGACTTGATACAGTAAAACCTCGAAAATCCGGCATCCAGAAAACCGGCACTTTTTTTATTTCGTTTTCGTGAGGACATCCGATGTTTCACCAATATCCGTAGAAATCTCCCAATGTACCCTGTCAACAACACACTGTGAGATCATCGGATCTCATTGGGCCGTGCTGAAGTGACGCGGACCAATCGAAAGTGTGGTGATGATCTGTGCTTGGTGGTGGCAGTATGTGGAATTCAATCGTGTAATGACATCTGCATCGGCCTTCATGATGCATTGCGGTAATTGCCTTCGCGATCTATCCTAGTTTCATCAGTCAAAAAAACGTAACATTAATGTAAAATTAACATTGGGTTTTCACAATGTATTGATACATTGCCAGCCAGCTCTGGCTCTTTCGACTGAGTTTTATAATAAATAGTACAAAAAGATTTTTGCCAAAACGATTTTTTCTTTTCGGAAATTGCGAAGAAGGCGATCGGCAGCACAGCTCTTGCATATTTATAAGTTGTAAACACGCAATTTTTTTGTTAATGTGACCTGTTATGTGTAAGTACATGCTTTACATAACACCTGTTATGCAATTTTTGGATAGCTTCATAAATCCGACACTTGTCCAGTCCCATTTATGCTGGATTTAAGGTTTTACTGTATATTATAAATTTCACTAAATTATGGGATTTACTCAGAAATAAAAGGAAATTACTTACAGTCAAATTTTTGAGCAGCACCCACACCTTTCCTCAGGATTACACTATACTATAACATTATACTATAGTGTAGTCCTGAGGAAGGGTAGCTTCCCAAAAATTTGATTGTAAGTAATATCCTTTTATTCCTGAGTAAATCTTACACCTGGTCAATCTCTGTGCCATTTAGACTGATCTTATATTCAGTACTAAAAGTGCCTCACCCCAAAACCATAACTTTGGGTTTTCCCTTATTTTACTCAGTTTGAAATCCACAAAAAAACTTCGTACATCTGAGACAACATATTCTGCAACTCTGATTACCTACATTCTTTCTCTAAATTAAAATATTGTTCCAAACTTTACAGATTAAAACATTTAAAATTTTTATGACTATTCAATAAATTGTTCGTTGTTTCATTACTCTAATTTTTATAGATTTTTCTAATATATTAATTTCTGTGTATATACTTTCAGTCTTCCCCTGAGGTTTTGGGTGAATCTTGTCAAGAACCCCGATTTTGTATTTGATGTTGAGAAAACACCCATTGTAGATTCTTGCCTGTCAGTGATTGCTCAGACCTTTATGGATTCTTGTTCCACTTCAGAACATAGGCTAGGCAAGGTAAGTGATGTCAGTATTTGAAATGGTATTGGAATATAAATATAGCCAATTTATTAACCATCTTTCATTCATGACCCTTTCCATGAATAATTGATTTTGGTTAGTAAAAATAACCAAAAATAAAAATATGTGGTATTATATAATAGAATAATAGCTTTACGCACTACTGTTTCACACGTTATATACGTTCCATGCGTTGTGTGCAAACAACACATGGAGTGTATATAACGTGTGAAACAGTAGTGCGTATAGTATATAACTATTATTCTACCTTCCATGAATGTTACCTGCACAAAAATCTGGAAATTGCTTCAATTCATATTTTTTTTTTTTTGACAGAACAGAGTTTGAATTTCATAGTGAGCTATCTTCTCAAAATTAAAGAAAGTGCAGAATCTGAACAAACCTGCTACAAAAAGTGATTTTCAAAATAAATGGTCTCTGTTCTGAATACAATTACGCTTTAGTGTTGTTTTCTTCCTTTGATAAATAATTACACAAGAGTTTTCAGGAATATCAAAGAAACTGTAAAAAAAGAGTTTAATTTTGGTAATAATTGATGTCATAACTATTCCTGGACTTGATGCACTATGGGTTTTACACAGGAATAAAGGAAATTACTTACAGTCATCTCATAGTTAAGTTAGAAGGCCTACCAAAACTTGACCATCCTATAATTGCTAGTCTTGACATTAAATCTATGTACAGTAACATAGATATGGATCATCTTTTAGAATTCCTCACTGAAGATTTGGATGACAAAATAGTATTTCATAACTACGAAAGGAAGAACTGACAGGTCTTTATCAAATTCTGATGTTTGTTTTAAAAAACAACTATTTTCAATTTGGCAGCAATTTCTACAAGCAAACTTCTGGATTGGCTATGGGCTCACCAGTTACACCATTTCTTGCAAATTACTATGTAGGAAAACTAGAAGAAAAGGATCTAATTACTCCTTCAATCTTTATGCTAGGTATATGAATGCTATTATTTTCATTATAGACAACAAACATGTCTCTTTTCCATGTGACATACTAGACTCGTTCAACTGAGCGGCAGATTGGGCACCAAGCTCTAGAGGGCCCCAGGTGTAGAATCCAGAAAAACAGAGAGCATGGAACAGAAAAACTTAAAAAAGGGAGGTACCGTTATTTTAATTTACTTGAATAAAACATAGTGGTGGTAACTTTTTATTTTATCTTGAATGATTACTAAAGAAATAAGAATGTAATAATAGCTCAATTGCGAGCACGCCCATGTTCTTCCGAGTGCGATAGAAAGCGCATGCGACATAAAGTGATGTTTCTTTACGTCGAATGCGATAGAGAGCGCTTTCGACATAAAGTGTAGTTCTTTACATTTTGAATGTGCGATAGAGAGCTCATTCAAAATGTAAAGTGTTGTACCTGGATATGCATGAACCTCTTTGACTATGTTTACAAATATTTTTTTTTTTATAACCTTTAATTTAATAAGTTAAATCAAAATAATTTTTATTTAAATAATACTTATCTTTGTTAGGAATATATAATAATTGGTAGTATAATTTTAATGTTATATAAGTTTATTAGAAAACTTATAGGAGCAAATTCAAATATGGGTGGCTGGGGGGGGGGGGGCATAGATAATTTGGCCTAAGGCACCAAAAGCCTTAAATCTGGCACTGGTTCAACTGCAAAAAGATAATCAACTCAATTTTCTGGACTTATTATTCGTAAAAGAAGGAAAACTTGAAACAAAGTTATGCAAGAAACCTACCAACAATAATAAAATGTTAAACTATCAGTCAAATCACCCTAATTACATGAAAACAAACTTGGCCACTCAATTTTTGGAAAAGGTTAATGTTCAGAATTGTTAAAACATGCTCTAAAGGAGGAACTGAAAAAAGTTTTGGAAGATAATAATTTCCCTTCTCTAGTAGTCAACAAAATTGTTTCAGTCAACTAGAAAAATTACTTACCATAAAGGACTGTTTGAATAACTTCAGAGGATTAGTAAGAAATTTCTAATCAGACTGGCTCGAGGATTACAAAATAAAATTAGTAACTACCTTCCAAAATTAAAGGTGGGAGCCAGTGAGTCATGAAGAATGTTATTTTTGCGTAACCACACCAGTAAAGGGCTACAATTGCAGAAACATAAATAATATTGTCTACCCAATGACTCTCTGTGCTATCAGACCTGTACCTCATGGTCCTGATTTACCTGTTCCATCCCCTCCTGCATCATTAGATTTTTCATCAGCTTCAGAAGTTGAGTTAAATTGCAGTGAAACTCAGGACTTGTACAGCAATCCTGAAACTAGTAGTGGACCACAGAAGTTTACACAAAGTGAATTAAATGATTTGTTATGGGATTTAAATCTGACAAAGGAAAGTGCACAACTTTTAAGATTCAAAAGCAAAAATCTATTTGCTCCAGGAACAACATTTTCATGGTACAGAAACCGAGAAAAGGAATTAGTTGAATATTTTGCCCAAGAAGAATCGCTTGTATTTTGCAGGCATTCCTGGACTTATAATGCATTTGTCTTCCACTGCTCATGACCCATCACAATGGAGATTGTTCATTGATTCTAAAAAAAAAAAGAAGCTTAAAAGGAGTTCTTTTGCATAATGGCAACATTACCCACCTCAATACCAGTTGCTCTTCAGTTCATCTGAAGGAATCTTATGAAAATCTTGACGTTCTCCTAACTGGCAAATTTGTGCAGATCTTAAAATTCTGAGCATGATATTAGGTGGCAAAGTGGCTACACAAAAATGCTATGTTTCATCTGTGAATGGGGCAGTAGAGCCATTCCCACACATGGCCATCAGACTGATGAATCATGTATCTGGATTCATCAGTCCATAGGACTCGTTTCCATTGATCTACAGTCCACGATAAATGTTCTTTACACCATGCTAAACGACAAGTGGAGATGAAAGACTTATGAGCAGCTGCACGACCACAGTAACTCATGGAATGAAGTTCTCTGCGAATGGTACACATACATACCGTGGTTCCAGCATTTTTACTCACCAGTGCAACACTCCATAGATTAGCTGTAATGACTCTCCTGAGGCTTCGACGTCCTCCGTCACTGGTTTTATTTGGTCTGCCGGTACGTTTTGCTGCTTCAGGCACGCCATGTGTCTTCCACTTATTCAGTACATCCAAAACAGTTGACTTGGGTATGTTTAAATGCCTCTCGGTTTCTCTTATGGACAACCCGCTAATATAACACCCAACCTCACAGTGTGATATGATCGGGGTCAGCTGCAGGCTTGTTTTTATACAGTTTGCAGTTGTACCGCACATCTTAACAATGCAGAGGATCCGTTCATTTGCTTTTGAAGGGGTGTCTGGTGACTTTTGTCAATATAGTGTATATATACAGCATATTCATAATTTTGTTTTCACGATTGTGAAAAATTCTTACGTGACAGAGAAAAACAAATGCTATTTTTGAAATCAGCATAGCAAAATTAATCTAAATCATTTGAAGTAATGTAAACTCCAGTCGAAAAGTTAGATTTTGTAGGGTAGTGTTTATTACTGTTAAGATTTATTATGTTTGATTTATTTATTTATTTACAAACATTATAAATCTTAACCTATAAAGCAGTCATCTACAAATAGTTCCTGTGTGAAATACTTGCATCATTCTCTCAGTTTTCAGGTCACATTTGTTTTCAATCATGCAAACTGTTTTAACAGATTCCTTTTGATTTTAGGACTCTCCCTCCAACAAACTCCTGTTTGCCAGAGATATTCCTACGTACAGGAAGATGGTAAATAGGTTTTATCAAGATGTTGCCAATTCACCTGCTGTCACAGAGCAAGAAATGTGTGTGGCTTTACAGATGCTTTCTATGGTAAGAAAAACTGCAGTCTTTCATTCGATTTTAAAGCAAGTCTCTTAAAACAGAACACAGATAATTTGCTTTGTTTTGTTCTTGAATTTACTTCTTTTGGTAATCTGCCAATTTGTAGTAATTTTAGAGTTCATGAATTTAAAAAATACCATAGTTATTTATGCAATCACTGTTTTTACTTTCACCTTGTTAGAAGAAATAAAAATTTGAAATATTGTTAATCTTTGCAGTCTATTAGAATCATTACTGCTCCAAGGAATATATGTAAGGTGTACCAATATTATTAGGTACACCTTTATATTGTTATTTCAATGGAAAAGGATATTAATAATTGGCATACCATTTTAAATGTGTCATTGTTTCCCAGTAGAGTGTACAATGAAGGCAAACCCATCCCATGTAAACGGATGTATAAATAAATGTGGATTTTGGTGTCTTAATGAAAAGCATAAAATCCTACATTCTTAAGAATACTGCCAAAAAGAACTGGAGTATTTAGCATCTCAGTAAAGAATATGAACTCACCAAAAATTATCAGTAAATATATATATATATATAGGATTCACTAAGAAAAGATTAGCAATAAGACTTCTGCAACACAACACCAAATGGCAGAAAGAAAACAAGGAAAAGAAACTTTGTGTGATTCAAATTTGTAAAACTAATATTAAGGAAACTGATTTTACAAATTTAAAGTTCATACATACCCCAACTGAAGAATGAATAAGAATAGCCGAGTCGGATATTGTATACACACAAACTAGTATTTTAGTAGTATTAATCAAATGATGGCCCACACACGAAAATTTCTATTGTCAACAGAAGCTAGACAAGAAGAAATATTTTTTAGAAGGCAGTTCAGAGTGAAAAAAATTGATCAGAATTCTAAGATAATAGAAGAGATGCCATCATAGCTTTTAATTCCTCATAATACTTAATTCCACAGAACACATACAGCATTACCGCAGTGCCCAATTCTGTATAACACAGTGTCACCATGGGATTTAAAGCTGTATAACATTGTGTTGTATGGAATCAAGTGTGTGGTGACACTAACACCATTACCACAACACTTTATCCTGCATAGCTGTTTGTAAAAACATCATCTTCTCGTGATGTTTGTGTTAATTCGATATAACACAAACAACATCATGAAAAGGCTTGTCCACCTCAAAAATAAACCAAGAAGTTAATATAGAATAAATAATATCACTCTGTATCTGTTAAGGAACACAACACCAAAAGATGACTGAAAAAAAAAAAAAGCACTGCAAAAGCTAAGGTACAAACTGAAATAAATAAAACGTGGATCTGCTACTCTCTCAAGAATAAGTAATGCATCTTTGGGTGTTTTGTAACTTTAACTTAAGGCACGGTGAAATTAAAAAATGTGATTTTATGGCATAGTCAGTTCCATTTGATTTAACAAAAAGCATGAGAAGTGGCACTGCATTATGATAATTTTAACATTTAAAATAGGAATATGATATCATCTTGAATCTGTAGCCAAAGTTTGTGAATTTTTCTCTTGAAAATTTTCATAAATAGATTTTGCTTTCTTCAAGTTTTTGTCACATTTTGTAATGCATGAGAGATTAAGAGGAATAGCCCTCAAAAATGTGCTCATTTCTAAAAAAAAATAGATTCTAGTACAAAAAAAAAAAAAGAACTTTGGATTACCATTTTCAAGGTATTACAAAAAACAACCATGACTTTTTATTAGCATAATTTCTCTCAAAATATTTTTCTCAGGCATATTGCTTTTGGTTTCATGACTTGTGAAATTTTATTGACAGTAAATATTTACTTTTTATATTTTCTTTATGTAACATTAATTTGTTATGTGTCCATCTAAACAAATCCTACTGTATCACAATGACTCCTTTGTTGTATAACAAAAGATAATTATTTTATTGGAAGACACTTGAGACAAAACTATACTACCACCCTGCCTTCGGGTTGTCAACACAGAGCACAAAATAATAAAGAAAAAATAACATGAATGGTAACTACATAATGTAGACCCCAATCACATAGTGTACGTAGTCTACACTATGTGACTGGCGCTTCATCTGCAATGTGCACCTTTTTGAGATCATGAAAGGTATCATGACACAAAGATGCTCTTCTGACAGGGCGAGTGGTGTTTTTTTTTTTTTTTACTTTTTTTTTGTACACTGGAGTGCAAAAATTAAGAAAAAAGAGGAGAAATTAGCAGAACGAGCAGGCAGAATGGACCGAAAGACCACTCAGGAGGTAGACTAAGGTCCGGTACGGTAGGGCATGCCCGGTTACGCTCAGCAATTCGGTGAAAGTTATTGCACGGTGTACATCGGTTTGAACGATGCCGAGTTGCTGCCACCGTATGATATGGCCAACAGGCAATCCAGTAGACGACATCCGGATGAATTTACCTGAGGTCGCATCATTGGGAAGGTCGAAGTGTGACTAGTGTGGCCAAGGATTTCGTCATCGCTCACAGCATCGTTTCACGAGCTTGGAGAGAATTTCAAACAACAGGAACAGCTGTCCGAGAGCTTAGCATTGGTCGTCCACGAGCAACCACGGTGGTGGACGATCAGTATATTGTCCTACAGGCTAGAAGAGGCAGACAGCGGAAGAAATCTCAAGGCATAGACAACTGGACGTCCGTTATCACGTTTTTCCGTGGCCAGGAGGCTCCACGACAACCAGTACAGTGTGTGCCATTAACGCCTGCTCATCGGAGACAGCAGTTTCTGTGGTGCCAGGAACACAAGAACTGGACACATCAGCAATGGGGTAGAGTTCTCTTTACGGATGAGAGCCGATTTAGTCTGACGAGCGATTCTGGACGTATACACATCTGTAGAGAGCAGGGAACACACAATCACACCTCATACATCATCGAAAAGGACCGGTTTGGAGGTGGCAGAGTTCTCGTTTGTGGCGGTATCATGCTTGGTAGCTGTACTGACCTCCACATCTTCCAAGGAGGTTTAGTCACTGGTGTCTGCTATTGTACCGAGGTTCTCCTGCCTCACGTGCGTCTGTTTAGAGGTGCTGTGGGCCCCGAGTTCCTCTTCATGGACGACAACGCTACACCTCATTGTACAGTGGCTGTCACAGAGCTGTTGGAGAGTGAAAATATTCAACGCATGGATTGGCCCTCAAGGTCCCCGGACCTACTCGAGAGACGCTTGGCAGCACGTCACCAGCCGCCAGCAATGATTCCGCAGCTGCGATTGGCGCTATAAGAGGAATGGGCCACGATGCCTCAACAGCTCCTTGACAACCTCGTCCTCAGCATGGACAGACGTTGTAAATCCTGCAACGCAGTCAGGGGTGATCATATCCCCTACTAAAGACTGGATTTTTCTTGGCAACCGCCTGTCACATGGACGTTTCTGTCTTTTGTCCAGTTGTGCTCAAAGCTACCTTTTCAATAAAGGGCCTTTGTATCCTTTGGATTCCTTGTTTGGACGGTTTTGCTCACTTGTCCCACATTTTTACATCTTCGGGATCTTATGGTATGATTTGAGTCGATGTGGAACACTTCTGCACGACGTTACATTCGAAAAACAGTCTCATCCTTAACTTTTGCACACTAGTGTATGAGTGGTTCAATAATTTTTTTCTTGAATTTCATCTTCCTGGACATTTATAAGCAGCTGAAGCATCTGTTAGTCATTTTTATACATTTACTGTGTGTAACTAGTTATATATAATAATTAACAAGTTAATAACTATGACATTGTGTAGCTTAAGGTATTTATTACTAGTATTTGATGTTATTGTGACTCAGTTTGTAAAGCACCCTGGTACTATTTATTTTATGACTAGACCACTGCTTATGGTTACAGTAAACATCAGTTTCTCACTTCTAAGGAAGTGTCAAACTAATGCATTCATTGCATTCTTCTAGTTTCCATTTTATGTCATTTCACACTCTACTTATGACTTACATTTAGCAATGCACATCTTGCTACATTCCTATATCAACATTTAATACACATGGTTCAAAGTACTTAGTCAATTTCTCCTTGTGGTAATGTGCAGCTAACTTCATAAAAATTTACAGATAATTCAATCAAAACGCTTAAAAATTCGAATAGTAACCTCTTAACTCTTTAACTGGCTGCAATGAATTAACTCGGGATTAGGAAAATGGGCTGAAATAATCTCAAACGAGTATTTTCGCTGTCTAAGAACTGGGTTGAAACGAGTTAACCTGCACAACAGAAATCTTTTCTCAGTGTAATGATTGATGTTAATTGTATTAGACTAATTACCTGATAAAATGGCTAAAATAATGTCAACAAACCCTAAAAAAGAGAGAATTCTTAAGTCACTTGTTTCTACCTAGTGGCATGGTATGACTGAGCTCCAAATAAGCAGGCCATGTGGTCTCAAACACTTTGCTGCAGGCAGCAGGGAAACAAGAACATCAACTTTCTGAAGATGCCTATAATTATAATGCAAAAACAATAAAAGGCTTAGTCTTGCCCTCTTCCTATGCAGTGACATGCTTTTTAAAGTTTTAGATGTTTCAATTTTTAGAACTGTAGAATTGTTAATATTCTTGTTATCTAGGATAAATGAGTGAATGTTTTCTGTAAAATATTTGTAAATGAGGTATTTAATAATGATAGTTCTTTCTAGTGAGTAATATGATTTTTATGTAGATAAGGATTAAGAGATTAATGTTTGAATTTTTAAGCATTTTGATTGAATTATCTGTAAATTTCTATGAAGTTAGCTGCAAGCTACCACTGGGAGAAATTGGCTTGGTATCTTGAATCATGTGCATTAAATTTTGATATAGAAACATAGCAAGATGTACATTGCTAAATGTAAATATCCTATGCTTTTGGTTTTAGTGTTAAGTAGCACGTATTTTAATACAGGGTAATTCAAAATGACAATAATGTGTTTATGAAGATAAATATACAGCTGATATCCACACACAAGAAAGATGGAAGTTTAGAAATTTATTGGAACCTACTGCTATGGTGATGTAGGAAAGTGAGCTGCCCATGCTCCAAAGCCAGTGGGTAGAAATGGCTAACGCAATAGAAAAAGCATTTTAAATGCTGGAGTTTTGAAAAGTGTTATTCTGTTGTTACAGTGGAGAGAAGGAAAGGTATGTAGGGGTATGTCAAAGACCATCTGTATGTGCCACCTTTGCCAAGAACTAAAGATGCGCGTCCAGCTTACACTGGCATCAGTGACTACGGACATACTTCATAATGTATGGCGTGAAATGGATTACTGTTTAGATGTTATCCACATGATCCAGTTGAGTCACATAGAACATTTGTAAGGTATGGAAACAAAGTTCTAAACTTCCTTTATTGTGCAACAATGTGATCTCTGTATCTATGTTCATAAACCAGGTATTGTAATTTGTAATTGGGGCAGTTACCCTGTATATTGAAAGTAGAACATTATCGTTCACTTGATATATTTCATTTTCAAGTATACTTATGACTAACTGAATTCTAGTTCAATTTATGCATGTATACCTAAATCAGTTTTGTTTGTTACATTTTAAGTAGATGACATAGAAAAAGTGTTTTTGGCTGTCTTTGATCTTTCCTATGACAGTATGAGCTTAGAAGCAAAGCAAAAATATTAGAAAATTTCGTATGTCTGTGTTTTTTTATTATGTATGTATTAATTCATTTTCCAGCAATATTTCATTTGAACACCTCCTTGTAAGATATATTTTATGTCATTTTTCTAAACCACTTATTTGTATATCATGCGACACTCTTAAGTTGTGTTCAAGTAAATACAATAGTTTTTTTTTTTTTTTTAGAAAATGTTTGTGCTATTTAGTAAAAATGAAATTAAATGTTATTTCTATTATAAGATATTTTGTTTTTCTCTAGGCTCATGCAGGTGAAGTTGACACTTTAAATGCTCTTAAAGAGTTATACATATACGTCTCCAGGTATTTCAGCCAAGTAAGTGTAGGAATTTAAACTACTAAATCTTAATATTCAGTTATATTTTATCAGATTCATAAAGCATTTTCTTCTCTCTATTTCTTTGATTCAGGGAAGGGAAAAAGGATCCACTTCAGCTACCCAAATATTCTGACTCCACTAACTTTTCCCTAATATACTCAAAAAACATAAGAACCAGCTTTCTAAGCTTGTGGACAGGAATTTTCTTGGAACCTACTAGAAAATATGTGCTATATGATCAAAAGTATCCAGACACCCATCTGTCTATATATACCACAATCATGGCCCATACAGGTATAAAAGGATGCACATGGCTTGGGAAACATCATAGACTAGCACAAACAGTGGAATGGGCCATATGGCAGAACTCAATCATTGACTTTTAATGTGGCTTGAAAAGTATCTGGACACCTCTTGAGTAGTGGATCTTCCTATATATACACACTCGCGGAAAATGAAATTTATGCATCTAGAAAAAAACATGCTACAACCGTGAAACTTTGCAAATAGCTAGAGTGCGTGCTGGTATGCAAATGATCCACGTTTGGCGCGATTGCACATGACCGCATTATGGTCTGGGGAGCCATAGCCTATGACAGCCAATCAGCTTTAGTAGTGGTACGTGGATCATTGACGGGACAGCGGTATGTGGATGAGATCTTACAGTCCCATGTGCTCCCATTCCTGGCTGGGATTCCAGGTGCACTATACCAGCAGGATAATTCCATCCATACATGGCTCAGGTTGCCTAGACACTTCCATGGCCTGCGTGCTCCCCGGACATGTCTCCTGTCAAGCATATGTGGGAACAGTTGAAACGCCGGCTGCCGCCGTGCCACACTATCCGGGATTTGGAGCACACCGTCCAACACGTATGGGCTGGTCTGCTGCAGGACAACATCAAGCATCTGTTCGATTCTATGCCAGACCATATTGCAGCATGTATCACCGTATGAGGTGGTGCGACACACTGTTGAAGATGACTGGACTGCATGCCACAGATCGCTCTGTAATTGTCCTGCAGCTCTATTTTTGCCATCATGTGTATCATTCATCCATAAAAATTCAGTTCAATCCCTTGCTTCCTTCTTGGTGCACAAATTTCATTGTCCGTGAGTGTGTCATAGCCATGGCCTATATAGGTATGAAATGATGCACATGGCTGTGGAAGCATCATAGACTAGCGCAAACAGTGAATGGGCCATATGGCAGAACTCACTCATGGACTTCTAATGTGGCATGGACATAAGATATCAACTTAGCAAATTACTGCCCTGATCAACTGTTTGTGATATTATTGCAAAGTGGAAATGTCTAGGAGCAATAGTAGCACAATTGTGACTTGGTAGGCCATGTAAAATGACAGAGAAGCACACCATTGAGTGCTGGAGCAGGTGGTGTGTCAAAATTGCATTTCTTCAGTTTTAGCACTTACCACTGAGTTCCAAAATGCCTCTGGAAGCAATACCAGCACCATGAAGGGAATGGTTTCCATGGCTGAGCAGCCTCACACAGGCGTAACATCAGCTAATTGTCCGTTGGGGTGATGTAAAGCCAGGTGACAGTGGACTCTGGAGCATGGGAACGAACCCACAGGCTAGTTTTCAGGGTAGAGGGCAAACAGAAATTTTAACTAAAAATAACATATACAAACTTCCACTGTGCCTTCTTGTTACCTAACTGCTTTTACCGCATGTAACACACCTACCTCAGAGGGGAAGCACATGTTAAGACAGCAAAGTTACAGAGATAAGCCTTCGTTGGTGTAGTTCAATTGGCAGAACAGTCGCGCAACTCCGGAGAAGGCAGCTGTGGGTTCGAATCCCATCACCGTCAAATTAGGGCTTATTTTCACACGCACTATCAACACATAAATTTGATTGGAAGCCAAAAGACTCCAAAGCTACATGAAAAAAGATAAATAAATGAAATTTGACAGAATGTTAGGTCAATAAAGAAATTTCTTTGTCGTTTTTTGATCCTTTTGGCCACATGAGCTACTAAACCCTAAAGATCCCTCAGTTGGTCACCAAGAATTAAAAAATATGCTGAAGACAAATTTTGGGAGGGGGGGGGATTTCGAGATATTTGTTATGGAGCAAAATGGTTTTCCATTGGTGCAGGAGTTAGACAAGGTTGTGTAATGTCACCATGGCTGTTTAATATATTTATGGATGCATGCGTGATGCCAAAATAGATAATAGTGGTTTATGTCTTGGTGATATCCGTGTGTGCAGATTGCTGTATGCTGATGACACTGTTCTGTTGGCAGAGAGCAAAAGTATGTTGACTCAGATGCACGAAGTTTGCATGAAATTCAAACTGAGTATAAATAAGGGAAAAACCAAAGTTATGGTGTTTGAGAGAGGAATGGGTAGCACTGAATGTAATGTAAGTATAAATGGCACTGTGATTGACCAGGTTAGTGAGTTTGTGTATTTAGGAAGCATGTTTGACAGAGAGAACAAGTTTAATGGTGAAATCAGTAGGTGAGTGAATTCTTCTTTGAAAGTCATAGCTGCTCTGGGAGGTTTTCACAGGAATGATGGGTTCTCTAGAGAGTCCCACATGGCTGTGTTTGAAAGTGTAATTGTTCCTACTCTGATGTGTGGTAGTGAAACCTGGGTACTGCAGAAGAAACATAGGAGTCGTTTGTGTGCTGGAGAAATGTGTTACTTACATGGGATTTGTGGCAAGACATGATATGATTGTGTGATGTGAAGCAAAATGTTGTTAGCAAGGTGGAGACCAATATGCTTCGGTGGTTTGGCCTTGTTGAAAGAATGAGTGATGAAATGCTTACTAAGAAAATCTTTTCAGCCCAAGTGGCAGGAATGAAAGGCAGAGGAAGGCCAAGGAAGACATGGGTGGATCAGATTCAGGTGTGTCTGCATGAGAAAAAGATTATGAGTATGAAGTGTAAAAGATCTTGTGTACAGCGTGTAATGGATATTAGTGAAGCACGAGTTGTGTGTCAAGATCGCTGTAAATGGAGAAGTTTGATACGACAACAATAAGTAAAAATATCTGGAAGTTTGTATTTCTTTTTGGAGCTAACCTCTGAATCTCAGAGAACAGCTTAGTGATATGTATGTATGTGAATAGCTGCTGCAGAGGGCGATTCACTAAGTATGTATGCTGTTCTCCAGCATGCAATGCAAAATTTCATTATTATTTTCTACTGGAAGTTCCCAAACTTTTTCCTATTTTTACTGCATACACACTCGTCCAGAAGTTATACAGAAAAATTAGCAATCAGAATTAGTGTTATCACAAAAATCTGTGTTGTATCTTCCCAGAACAGAAAGGGCACAGTCCGATTTTCGCCCCCCCATATGGGCGCCCATGCTCTGGAGTAGTGGAAACATGCTGTGTGGAGGATACCAGATGAATGCTACCTGCCAGACTGTGTTGTGCCAGCTCTGAAGTTTGGTGGAGGAGGTATTATGCTCTGGGGCTGCTTTTCAAATTGGGAACTGGGCCCCCTACTTCCAGTGCCTGAGAGCCTTTAACTCTGTGGCCTATGATAACATTCTTGACGATTCTGTCCTCGCCGCCCCGGTGGCGCAGTGGTCTAAGGCGCTGGCCTCTGATCATTCGTCCGTGAGGGGTCCGGGTTCGAATCCCGGTGAGGCATGGATGTTGTGTTTGTCTTACGGCACTGGCTCTCTCCCTTCCCTGGAACCAGTGACCCTAAATTAGGGATGGGAGACTGCTTATAGCCCATTGAGTTGCTCACGGTGGTCGTTAAACCTCCAATCAAAGATTCTGTCCTCCCAACATTATGGCAACAGTTCAGTAAAGGTCATTTCCTTTACCAACAGGACAATATTCCTGCCCACAAAGCGAAGGCTGTGCATAAATGATTTAATCAGATAGGTGTAAAAGAACTTGACTGGCCTGCACAGAAACTCATTCTCAATCTCATGCAACACATTTGGGATGAATAAGAATGCCAACTGTGAGCCTGTCCAAACCACACGATATTGGAAATGGACTTGACGAATGCTTTTATGGCAGAATGAATGGCAGTATATGCAGCAGCATACCAAATTCTAGTGGAAGCTGTGATATCAGTAAAGGCTGGACTAACTTTATATTAATTCCTTCCCTATTACTGGGACTTCATGGATAGTGTATTTCAGTGTTCCTAATCAGAGGACAAATTGAATTGGACTTAAGAATGATGGTTACTCAAGGTTATAGGAAATCGGATGGTCATCTTAGATAAAGGGGGTTTATATATTGGTCAGCTTCCTACCCATTCTTCTTCCTAACTTACCTCTATCCTTTACTTAAAATTCTACTAGGAAAATTATTTTTAATTGCAAATTTTCAGAGAAAACTCTCCTTCAGGATGTTTTTTGTTGTCGCTTTTTGAAGAAGAGTTTTTTCCAAAAATTTGCAAATAAAATAATTTTTTTCCTAGCATAGAAATTCACATTGATTAAGGAAGTAGAACGCCAATTTTCAACATGAGCATTTTTTTTGCTAGTAAAATTCCTACCACACAAAAATACACTCTGAAACTGAGATACTAAGGGGGTTGCTCAGAATTTCACAGATGAGTTAATCTCTCTTCAAAAAGCAATGTGACAGTGAGGTATAGATACACAACAAAGAGTTGTATTTTATGATTTGGTGTATTGTGCAGTACCCAACTTTGACACTTTAACGCAGGAACTTCTTTGCTGCTCTTGCTCCAATAGCAGAAAAAAATGAAAAGTGGCATTTGTCGTTCCATGGAAAGCAAAATACTATTCATAATTGCACATTTGTTTTCCATCTTGTTAGCTGTTTATTTGGTTTTTCATAAATATTCAATGTTTATTCTCTTCTTATTTTTGCCCTGCTATTTTTGAATACCAAAAATAGTCTTGCACATACTATCAAGCTCATTGACCGAATTATAGAGTGAGGATAACTGAAACATTAAGAAGTAAAAATATGTACATGCAAATATTTTTACAAATACCCATCAGAGCTACCACACAAAATACACTCTGGAACTAAATGTATGGTCCAGGAATTTGCTGACACTAGTGAAGAAGTGGGATACAAAGTGAAATTACAAAAAAAAAAATTGATGTACAATGTTTTTGCAAGAACTGAAAATTCAGAGGTTGATCGGGCAAATTTAGGTGTAACTGATGTACCTACATGTACCGTGGACTAGATATCAAGCAAGACATTAATAGGGGTATAAATCTTGACTGGATTGCATTTGAAAGATACAACACAATTTCCCACTGAAAGAAGAATGGTCACACCAAGCCATGAGTGTAACCAGGAAAGATAGGAAAAGAAACTTGTGGAAAGAGTGAATGACATCACTTTCAGTGTAAAGACCTTCAAGTGGTAATAGCTTGGACATTATGGTGGAAGAAGTGGCCACTGACAGACAACTGAAAACCGAGGGATAGGTAAAGATCCAGAAGACCACATTGGAGATGGATGGTTGAAATTCGAAAGAAAGAATGACATTGAAGTGAATAGCTCAAGACAGAGTTATGAAGAGACTTGGAGAGGCCTTTATCCAGTAATGGAATGATAATGGTTGTTGATGATATACACATGCTTAGAAAAAGAACATAGAAAGTAAAATACAGTGGTTCCCGCTTAAGAAGTTTTATTTTTAGAGTCCCGATTTTTTTCCCATAGAGCTCATGTTTAAGTTGTAAGTGTCACAAGTTTCTAAGTAAAAAAAATGCGATTTTGGAACTCGTCCAGCAGATAAGTAAGTACATGTCAAAGAAGTTGGGAGGACACATTTCTTTGTTCTCCCCGTACATGTAGCAAGAGAAGCCCCTGCTGGCTTCCCACGGTCAACGCAGGGGGTCATGTTTACACTCCCCACTTCTTCTGCGTCTGCCTTTTGTGTATCACAGTCGCCTTATCTTTGGGGCTGGGGAAAGGCTGGGAAATAAAACACCTGCTGAAAGTTAGTCATTCTGCAGAGTTAGACTGAGATTTTGCACCTCGCATACATGGAGTTAAACGTTTAGTTTTATTGTTGAAATGTGTAGCTAGAAATATGGCGTCTAAAGGCATCGAAGGAAAAGCTTTATCTGTGGAGAAACGAAAAATTATTACGAAAGTTGATGAAAACCCGCATTTAACTAGGATGCAGATAGCAAAAGAACTAAATTTACCTGTTACAACCCTGAACAGTATAGGGGGAAAACAGGACACTGTGCTTGCAAATGCTTCCCATTCATTAAAAAGGGTAAATACAAGGATGTCGAAGAAAAACGCCTTGTGTGGTTTAAACAGGCAAGAAACGCTAACATTCCGATCAACGGGACACTTCTTCGTGAGAAAGCAGACGAGATTTCCAAGAAATTAAATGTTGAATTTAATCCTTCCAATGCATGGATCAACCGTTTTAGGAAAAGAGCAGGACTGACTTATAAAACTGTTTGTGGAGAATTGAAGAAGTGGACGATTGGAAATCTAATGTTTTACCAGAACTGTTATCAGCATACGAAGCAAAAGATGTTTTCAATGCTGACGAGTGTGCTTTGTTTTACAACCTTATTCTTGACAAGACCTACTCTTTCACAGGAGATAGCAGCCACGGAGTCAAAGCAAATAAAGAAAGATTGATAGTTCTGGTAGGAGCTAATATGGATGGAACAGAAAAGTTGCCTTTATTGGTCATTGGAAAATCGAAGAATCAGAGGTGCTTCAAAAATGTGAAAACTTTTCCATGCAAAAACGCATGGATGACAGTTCAGATTTTTGAAGACTTTTTAATGGAGTTTCAGAAAAAAATGGCCAAAGAAAAGTTTTGTTATTTTGGGATAATTGCGCACCCTCCGAAGAACATGGATCATCTGGAAAATGTAAAAGTAGTTTTCCTGCCACGTAACTCGACTTCAGCATTACAACCAATGGACCAAGGAATAATTAAAACCATGAAACAATTTTACAGGAAACGTTTAGTTTATTGGCTACTACAGAAGCTTGAATCATACTCAAGTTACACCAGATGTACACTGAAATTGAATTTATTAGATGCTATGCATTTTATTGTTTCTTCGTGGGAAAAGGTATCTTCAACAATCAGGAAAGCTGGTTTCAATGCTGATGAGCTTAGTTTTTCTGATGAAGAAAACAGTCATGACAACAATGAAGCTTGGGAAAAAAACTAAACTTCAAATCTTCCTTTGAAGAGTTTGTAAACGTTGACAAAGATGTTCCCACTTTTGAAATGCCAAATATCGACGATATTTGCGACGTCGAAACGCAAGAGGACGATGAACCAGAAATGCAAGAAGATGAATGCAGGCCAGTTCCAACTTCAGCTGAAGCTGGTAAAGCATTAGAAACTTTTTGCTGCTTTATAGAAAGCCACGAACGTGTTCCAGCAGACATAATGAGAAATTTGAGGCAAATGGACATGTATTTTGTGATTCTAGCAGAAAATAGGAAGAAACAAACGCTTTTAGATCAGTATTTTTGTAATCCTCATATTTAAGCTTAAATGGGTAAGTTGTGAAATTTTTTATGTTACTTTAAAATTAACTAAAATGTAGTTTCTGGATTTAATCTATGCAACATTTTTAATTGCTAAAGCCTTACAAAACCCAATCAGACACTTCCCGTTTAAGAAGTTTTCCCGCTAGGTCCCAACGAAAACTTCTTAAGCGGGATCCACTGTATACAAATAAATTATGTGTATATGCAAATAACTCTGTTTAGTCCCTGGTAACAAGCCACACACAAAAAGCATGTAACTGTAAATGAAGTCTTTAAATTCAAAACATACACTTAAGTTATGTTAAAAAGGAAGTAATTAATTGATAACTTCAGTAAGAACACATAGTGGTAAGACTTACCACCATCTTCAAGCTTTCTAAGGCTGAAAAAAAAAAAACTGAAGTTATCAGATCAGGTCATGTCTGACCCCAGGTCTTAAACTAGAAATAGGAAGCTAGGAGATTTGGGCTAAAGTGCCCGATAGGAAAGTGACATGGAAGCGAAAAACTGAAGTTATGATTAAAAGCTTTCTTTTAGATAACTTTAAAAAACACTGTTAAGTTTTAATACTTGTCTGCAATCATCATTCTTCTGTTGTAGGTGGTAATACAATTATTCTTCAAAAAGAATAATTGTATCTTCTTAAACAATTATTTTACAATAAGAATAATATTAACAGGAGAATGATAGAAAATTTCAGTTCTGTATTTAGTATATATATGTCTGAAAAGTTCAGAGTCAAAATCAAGAGGATGGACTTATGTAGGTCAGGTAAGATTCACAATGTCCATATCATTGTTAATGAATTTGGAAAGAACCATTCCAAATTAAGGCAACTGACACCAAATTTTCGGGTGTAATAAGCACGTCTTTCGAATCCGTTCTGACACAAATTAAATTTATCAAAGCTATTCAAAGTCAATGGAACCGGTATGGAAAACATTAGTATCTGACGGAAGAAAGAAGTTTTTTAATCCCTCGGATATTGCTGTAAACGGAATCGTGAGCTTACACCCTCTGGTTGCAGACTTGTGTGTTAAGAAAAACATGAATTTATGTAAGAAACATTTCGCACCGGAAACGCTCTCCAACACAGAAATGATTTTTGAAATTGGTCTCTTAGAAACATAATCGGACTCTTAAGATATCAACAAAAAGAAGATGTGACTTTGCGTCCCCTGGTGGGAAAACCATGCATTATCAAAAGGTTTTTGCATATGAGCGGTATTGGTCCAAGAAAAAAAAAATTAGTCGAATTTTCAGGAGCCTAGATTTTGCTACAAACACATCAGAAGCATAGATTAACACTTATGCCCCCTGGTGGCCAAACCATTGTTTACCAAATATTTTCCATCTGGTCTTGTATGCGATACAGGAATAATTTTTCAAATTGGAGTTTTAGGAGCAGAAAACACAATTTACCTGTGTGCCCCCTAGCGGAAAGTCTATGATTTACTTGAAAATTTTGAATTTATAGGGAAAACATTTCGCATCGGAAACACTATCCAACAAAGAAGGAATTTTCAAATCAAACTCCTAGAAGTAGAGATATTGACAAAAATAAGATATACGTCTTTGCACCCTGGCGTAGAAACCATGCATTATTTCAAGAAAATGTTCCTAAAAGGGTTGTCAACATGATTAGTATCAGTCCACAAAACGTTTTTTTTCAATCGGGAATTGATAAGCTCATATTTTGCTGCAAATACATGAGAAGCGGAAATTAAGATTTACGTCCACTGGTGGCCACACCATTTTTTTTACAAAAATTAGAAATTATGAGCAAATGATTTCCGGTGCAGAACAAATTTTTCAAATCGGAGATTTAGAAGCAAGAGATATAGGGGGGAAACGCAATTTACCTCTACGCCCCCCAACAGAAAGTCTATAAATTACTTGAAAAATTTTGAAATTATATGAAAGACATGTCACACTGAAAACACTATCCAACAAAGAAGGATTTTTTCAAATATGACTCCTAGAAGTAGAAATATTGACAAAAATAAGATATACATCTATGCCCCCTGGCAGAGAAACTGGAATATCCCAAAAAGGTTTATCGACGTGAGTGGCATCAGTCCACGAAAGAATTTTTTTCAATGCTCAGATTTTATGGCAAATACATCAGAAGCAAAAATTAACACTTACGCCCCCTGGTGGGCAAAGTATTGTTTACCAAAAATTAGAAATTATATGCCAAAGATTTTTCCATCAGGAGGTGTATCCGCTGAAGAAATATTTTTTCAAATCAGAGTTTTAGAAGAAGAGTTATCGGGGGAAAAGTGACTATATTTAAAATACTCTTCTTTATCTTTTGATTCCATTTATGTCGAAATTTTTCAATCGGATGTTTAGAAGCAAATATGTGGAATAAAGCGTATTTTTGAATTCGATATCATCTGCATTTACGCCCTCTAGCGGCGAAATTGTACATCGTAAAAGAAAACGAAATGAAGGATCATCATTCGTGTATTTCAAGCTTCCCAACGAAAAAAGAATTTTTCAAATCAGACTAATAGTTGCAGAGATATCGTGGGTACGGGCGGACAAACTGATAACATAAGCACGATCTTTTTACAAAAAATGTGCTAAAAATGGAGCAGAAGTATTTCTCACATATGGAAATAGATGCCTGTTGAACCATTTTTGTTGATTATTTCTGACATGTAACATTTAAATAAGATATACAAGGGTTGTACTGAAAGTAACACACAAGTGGGCTTCACTCTTTTTATTTAACTGATAGAGGTCGTTCAAATTTCACATGTTGGTAAAGTAATTCTTTCTCCATATGAAGGTACTACTCGACATAGTCTCCATCATAAGCGACGCGTTGAACGCAATTCTCTTTGAAAAAAATTCAGTTGTGGACTGTTGTACCAACTTCTTCACAGCCACTTTCACCTTGTCTGTGTCATCAAATCGTTGTCCCTGGAAACTGTCCTTTATTGGACCAAACAGGTGGAAGTTGGACGGCACCAGATCTGGGCTGTATGGTGGATGGGCAACCACTGACCAGCCTAATTTGTGTGTGGTCTTGCATTGCCATGGTGTGAATGTGGATTCTTTTCAGATTTTTGTTCGGTCTCTTCCTCCCTTATGGCTTCTTGAGTGTCTCAGTGTACTGCTCGCTAGTCATGGTGTGGCCATACTCCAGAAAATCAAGAAGAATGACACCCCTGTCACCCAAAAACAGTCACAATGACTTTCAGTGCTGATCACTGGCTCTTGAACTTCTTAGGTCTTGGTGAAGAGGTGTAATGCCATTCCATGGATTAATTCTTCATTTCTGGATCACAAAGATATGCCCATGTTTAATCCCCTGTCACCAGCGCAGAAAAACGTGGCTTCAAATGCTTCCAGTAGATCACAGCAGACTTCTACCCTTCTTAAAATCGGGTGTCAGCTGCCGGGGTACCCACTTTGCACACACTTTCCTATACCCTAAGTCTTCCATCTTCTTTTGTATGGCATTGTGACCACAATCCAATTGGGCAACAAGCTCACAGATTGTGACTCGTCTCTCCACGCAAATCAATTCATCAACTCACGGACTATTCCTGTCAGTGGCCGCAGATGATGGTCTCCCACTGTGTGCTTTGTCTTCAGTGCTGGTTTCCCCTTCTTTATCCATCTGTGCACATTGTTCTTGTCATCTCTGTAAATATTCTGTAGCCTTCTGTGGATGTCGAATAGCCTGCATCCTCCCTTCATCAAGAACTCAATGACAGCACGTTTTTTCTGCTTGGAATCCATTATTTACCTGCAGTGAAGAAGAAGGGTTACTGTAGAGGAAGAGTCAGTTACTCTACCAACATGTGCAATTTGAATGACCTCTGTCAGTTAATAAAAAAGTTATGCCCATTTTTGCCTTTGTTTTGGTACAAACCTCATATACTCACCGTATAATTTTTTGGGTGAACTGCTTTGCAGCAATCTTTTTTTCACAAAAAAGCACGCCATCATCTAAGCTACAACTGATCACCCTTTCAGTCTCCCTGAAATTGTCTTCAAACTTGTCAAAAAGTAAATAAAGTCAAACTACTGGTTCCATTAGCTACTATTAATTTTTTTACTTAGAAACTTGTTAATTAAAAGTTTTCGGTGTAAATTAGCCAACAAACCTCCAAATTTCATTCTAACAATAAAAACAGGTTTGCTGGAATCCTGTGATTTCCTTGGTATGTCCTCAGAAGAAAATTTGGCAGCATGCTTTGCTTTGTTGATTCAAAAATAATTAAAGGTAGAAGAGATGTCAAGCAAGGCTCCCAGCTACATCTCTTTCCATAGTCACCATTTAAGATTTCTCAGATACTTTGAACTGAAAGAACAAACACATTCCCTCTACCAGCTTTGCTATACAGAGAAACTATTGAATTGCTGTTAAACACTGTGTCACCAAAGTGGGACTGGTGCACATTGTCCAAATGCCTCAATCTCAGCATTCGACTCCAAGCTATAAGAACTCCATGATTCACAGAGGATGTCATTCGACGAGGTGTATGGCAGTTATGGACTTCCTGATATCTTAGACAGAGATTGGATGAGGTAGGTTTTCACACTCTCCAGTCATTGTGATGACTGCCACTCCCTGCAGCACATAATTATGCAAGTTTCTTGTGGTTCTGTACAAGACATGCTTGGTGGGATGAATGAAACCATGTTTTATCTGTGACAAGTCTCACTTCTGTCTCAGCACTAATGATCACAGATTGAAAATATTGACACAACATGGTCACTGGGCTGATCCTGCTGCTATGCACAAATGTCTCACGTCTTCTTGACCCTGGTGTCATAGTTTGGGGTGCTAACAGCCATTCACAGCTCGCATATGCACACATTTGTAGAAATGACAGCTCAATGATGAAGTACTCCAGCCCATTTGTTTGTTGCACCTCCATGGTATCCATGATGCCAACAAAATAACACCCACAAGCACAGTGCATATATGGTGTTGAGATGCTGTCCCAATGCTCACTTACTGATTTAGGCCACTTCTGTTTCTTCTGCTGTCAGATGAAGATGTCTGGTCATCAAAATACTAGGCTATCAGTAGTTCCTTAATTGCCTGCCATTACTGGTAGATGAACTGTGTATGTAACAAATAAACTCTGCTGTATTGGGCATTTTTTTATAATGAATTTCTAACAAAAACATAAGAGCTTCTTTACACTGCCAGCAAATCCAAAACTGTGTTTACGAAATGAAAGAGTAGGATTTGCTGAGTGCCTCTCAGATCATTTTCAAACTTTGTGTGTATAGGGGAGGGGTTAATAACTATGTTAAGCAACTCTAAGGGCTATAATCAGTCTCTAATTTAAGACCACTTGTTCCAGGGAATAATTTTCCCCAAAAGTGGGCCACACAATCCATGAGCTTGTGTGGCCCACTTTTGGGGAAAATTATCATGGTACCCCTTCCAAAAAAGGAGGTTGGGGTGTAACAGCATCACCATTAATATTAGAACAAAATTGCTTACATTGCTGAGAAGAAATATATAAGACATGTTATCCGAGAGAGACTGTCAAAAACTTGTTTCCATTCTTATGAATTTCAATGCGATAGCTGAATAAAAAATTTGTTATACTTTGTTTGCTTTCAGCAAGAACAGAAATTCAGATGTGCACCAAATTAATTTCTACCTCAAGACTTACCTATCATTAATTAAATAATGATAGGTATGCCATATTGCAAGAATTTCAGTGCAAATTTATAAAGTGAAAATAAATTTTTTATTCAATTACTTTCAAATGGGAAAAGTATTTTTTCTGTAGCTGAAACAGAATTCATGTAACTGTAATATTAAAAAGTAGTAAATCAACTGCAGATGTTGTCAAAGGAAAACATGTACATTGTTCATATAAAAATCACCAACCAAAAGATTTTACTGTAGGGTGAACCTCAATTCATTAATATATGCAATGAACTTCGAGTTGGAGCTCTTTGAGGCCCTTGCACCACTAAACTCCAACTAACCAACTTTGAGTTTGTATTCCACACTATTTCAGCCCAAAGGGACGAGGTTTAAATTTGAAAGTCGAGAAAGGGGAAGCTCGTAAAAAACAGTGTTTGTCTCAAAAGAACATTTGCTTCATAGTGGTGTGTGCGTGTTTTCTGAAGCTGTAAAACTTTGCAGTTTTAAAACAACTTTATTTTCTTGTACAAGTATACGTGTATACTTTCCTTTCTGAGTTGGCATAAGGCCTACTGGGAATTCTCCCGGCAGCCCAGTCTGCACTTGGAGCCAATGCCATAAGAAAAACACCTTACCCATACCTCATCTGGGACTTCAACCCAAACCCACTTGAATGAACAGTCAGAAGCCTGCACTTAAACTACTGCACCTCTGAGTTGGCCATATTTGTTATCATCATGCAGTAAAACATTAATCACTGCATCCATCAGCTGTAATTAGATCAACATAACCCTACAAGAGACCATATGATTGATCGATTCATTAAAGGAAGTTTGACTGTACAGAGTTTTTTAGTGTGTAATTGCTATGCTGATGAATCCCTCTGCCTGACAATTATATTGTGTGTTCTTGTAATTCATGCTGTGTATGAATTTCATTCTTTTGCAAAATGTATCTTTGTCTTTTCAGATACTGGAAGCCCTGGACTCAGATCCCACTTGCCAAAGATTGCACCTTGCTCGTAAATTGGAAACTGTTGCACGTACAATTGGCGGAGAAGGTGCATCGATATGTTGAAATCAGTGCTTAAATCCTGCAGAAAAGCAAACCACTATGTATTTAGTTCCATTGTAGGAACTTGCATCTGATGGGAAGTAAACACAATCATGAATGCCACGTGATGGGACTAATCACATCCGCAACTAAAGTGCAAATAGTCTTGAACTGGATGTGGGATGCCACGTGAAACATCCTGTTACTTGTACTGTGATCAGGCCATTGTGCAACTAAAAATCGAGGTACAACCTCTTCTAGTGCTGTAAATAGGATTTTTTCTTCTATAATTGCCTGTGGTTGTTGTAATGTATACTTAAAGACTCAGACGCTGTTTTCAGTCACACTGCTGTGCAAGGGAGGGTCGCTGCAGAGGAGGAGCCTTCTTGTAAGTGATGACTGCCCCCGAGAAGCCGTGCTGAGGATAACGTTGCTTCACCAAGACTCCGTGCCACCTCTTCTGCCATTGCTATGCACATTTCACTTTCGTTCTCACCAATGTCACCCAATGACGAGACCTTGTGGTTCCTTTCTCTTTGTGTGGCACATTTAGTGGCTGCGCCATAAACACACCTCTCATAATAGTTTAGTGTGCTGGACATATGACGCTCCACAAATGTTGCAACTATTTTGTGTTTGTGTAAATGTGTCTGTCCGAGGGGAAGGGGGTTTAATAAGAAAGGAGGCCCTGGTGGTAATGATGATGATGTGGGAAAACAGCCTTTTTTTTTCTCTTTTATATAAAACATGACTGTTTCAAAGAATTGATAACCAATGTGTAGATTATTTTTAATTTCAATTTGAAGTGCTCTTCTTCCATGGCGTGTATGTGCAGCTGATGCAGCTGTGAGGAGCAGGAGTGATGCTGAGGAATTGTGTTTTGGAATATATATATATACAGATGGAAGTATGCTAGAAGTGTAAATATGTGTGTGGTATGAGCATTAGATGGAACTATAAAGAGTGTATTTATCTGGGAAAGAGTCTTTCAATATGCCAAAGTATTGGTACTTAAGTAGCTATTTTTATGAAATCCTTGCTTGTGAGGTCATACACCCCCCCTCCCCAGGTGACATTTAACTTTAGTTCATAAATTCTAATGTAGAAACTATTTTTTGAGATAACGACCACCTCATTTTCATTAAGCTATTTGTCATAGGAAATTTATTGTCAAATATATCTGAATTTGTCATTTTATTTTTGCAAAGAAAAAAAACAAAATTTAGGCTTTTAACCAGTTTAATTATGCAGGTGTTACTTTAATGCAATGACACTTCTACAAATCATTCAAGTATAGTAGAGGCATTTAATTGTAGAAAGCTTTAAATCAAATTCAGAGTTGTTTAACCGATCATCCTAAAAATGAACATATTTCTTTGTAGTGAATTCTAAATATGTGACTTTAGTATCAGAGCTTACTGGTATTATCAGCTATAATTGGAGGTCAAATACCTCTCCCGCTGCTGGAAGTGCAAAGACAGCCAGTGCAAGTCATATGGAGTAAACTTTCTTGTTGGAACTTCCAAAGCATGAATATTCACATAGAAAAAAATCCATATATTTTGCCAGCCAAAATGTTTTTGAATGTAAGATTTGTTCCAATAAGTTAATCAGCTTAATTCAAAGTTGAGAGAAGTAGGAAGTGCTTGAACGCTGCTGAGTAAAACACTTTTGGACAAATTTCCCCCAATATGTTTAACATTGTATCTTTTAAATGAGGTAGTCCATCCTTAATTTCCAAATTCAGATTTGTACCGTCACCCCAAAACTTGAAGAAATTAATTTAAGAATCACATACTAATTATTAATTTCTTCTAAATCAGTGTTTTTGAGCTTTAGTAATGGGTGTGAAATTTGATACTTATAGCTGCAGTCACATAAGAATTTAAAGATAAATCAATGAAGAAATATTCTTCATAATACATGGAAATTTTGCAGAATATTCAAGCAAAGCAAACTGGATTTGCCTGTACCACCCACTGGTCACCCATTAACACTTTTCAGAAAACTTGAAAATCTCACTGTCCTGGAGCGGGAATCAAACCCTGCATCTCCCGATTACCGGTTGAGTATGCTAACCATTTCAGCACCCAGGACAGTCAGTTCTCAGTTGCTTGGAACTTCACTGTCCTGGGTGCTGAAATGGTTAGCATACTCAACCGGTAATCGGGAGATGCAGGGTTCGATTCCCGCTCCAGGACAGTGAGATTTTCAAGTTTTCTGAGAAGTGTTACATGGGTGACCAGTGGGTGATACAGGCAAATTCAGTTTGCTTTGCTTGAACATAAGAATTTGAAAGTTCTGTTCTCTAAGGGGTGAGATTTTCTGATGTTGTTTGGACTAAAATATATTAATTAGATTTTTTTAAGACTGCAGCACTTCATTTACATACTATTTTTAAAATTTATCCTTCACTATCTACATGTATGTATCTTTTTATAATATGTACAACAAAAATTTCCATTAACAAAATGAGCAATTTCCAAGTACACATACCTTTTGGATTATGTCCAAGTAATGTGGTAACTATGTGCACTACGGTTATTAGGTCCATTGTCTTTTCAATATTTAAATTAATGAAGCCCTAATCATCAGCATAATAAGTTAATATTTTATGAAGTTTCAACCTTTTGTATTTTGTTTGAAACCAAAGCTGTGATCTTCTACTTTATTAAATTTTTTGGGAAGAGTGATGAATTGTAGTTGTGTTTTACTTTTAAAATTTGATTTCTTAATACTTTGGCATTTTGAAGGAACTCTCCAGAACAGAAGACAGAATGGTACTATTTGCCGAATTAACTTGTAAACAATATGAAGCAGCTATTATCAAAATTTAACTAAGGCGTCACCTTCAGCATTGTATATGTCAACCTGTGAAGTTCTTTGTTTGTTTGTTTTATTGATAACTCAGGCCTTTTTTGTTACTGTAAAACAGGTATAACAAAATAACTCTACTAGAGGCCAAAACTAGCTGTACAGTTAACTTGAACTATGCAGTGTTAGTGCTGCCAGGCATCTCGAGCATGTTTTCCTGCTCTAGTTAATTTTTCTTATTTTTTTTATTGCCACTAGTTTTGCAACAGTTAGATAAGTTTGGTTTCTTTTGAATTTGTTTGATCTCCATATATGTATCCATTTCAAGACCAAAACTAAGATAGTCAGTGTACTGACATGTATCCAGTTAATCGTACTATTTCATTTCCCCAGGTAATGTTTCTAGATCCTGGTGGCCCAGCTGCGAAGCTGAAGAGTATTTTTTTATACTGCCCACTGTTTTTATGCCCTCTGAATTGTGGGATGATGCCAATAAATTTTAAGAAATACAATGTCTCTTGTGTTCTCTTCTTGTACTGTTATTTTGTAAAAGCAGTCTCATTACACATAATTTATTCTAGTACTGTATGATTTCTATAGAGCCACAGGCCAAGGTTTTAAAACAATCGGATGGCAGGCTTCATTTCTTAAAAATGTATATAAGGTGATGTAAATATAAAGATAATCAATATAATATGAATCATTTCTCAATCTGCAATACAAATATTGCAAACAATTAAGTAGTGATTAATATATGTTGTGGCTATTAATATCTACAGGAACATCAACATTTCTCAAATTTCTGTTACACGCATCAATAATAGCGGTATCTCACCCAAAGGAACAGTAGCGATGTTAAAAGTAATTGTTTAAACAAATTAAAATACAAGTATTACAACAAACATGGTGAAAGGTAGACATGACTTAGAGTTTACCGAACTTCAAAGCCATGTTTGCCTTTTACCAGGTTAGTGTAATACTTGTATTTTAATTTGTCTGAACAATTATGTTTAACATTGTTACTGTCCCCTTGGTTGAGGTATGGCTATTATTGATGGGTGTAACAGAAATTTGAGAACATTTTCATGTTCATATCATCATCATTGTCAACCATTATCAATCCACTGCTGGACGAAGGTCTCCCCAAGTTTCCTCCACAACGGTCTGTCTTGTGTCAGTCTCCTCCATGTCACTCCCGCATATTTACGAATTTCATCCACCCATCTCCCATGTGGTCTTTTTCTGGGTCTTTTCCTGTCCCTTGGAATCCAATCTAAAATTTCGGCTGTCCATCTATGGTCTGTCCTTCTGGCAGTATGTCCAGCCCCTTGCCATTTCAGGGATTTAACCCTGATCATGATGTCTTCCACTCTCGTCATTTTTCGGATCCACGAGTTTCTCTTCTTATCTCTCCTGGTTATACCAAGCATGCACCTCTCCATGCTTTTTTGAGTTGTCTGCAGCCTTTGTATGTCTCTTTTAGTTAAGGTCCACGTCTCTGCACCATACGTAAGCACTGGAAGGATGCATTGATCAAACACTTTTCTTTTAAGACATAATGGCATATTGCTCTTGAAAATTATGCTGTTTCTTCCAAAAGCTCTCCAGGCAAGTTTTGTACGCCGATTAATTTCTTCATCAATGTGACCCTCACTTGATATCTGCTGTCCAAGATAAACATACGTATCTGTTATCTCCAGTTTTTCTCCATCAATCGATAAATCTTCATTTCTTGTAAAAGCATTGAACATCACTTTTGTCTTCTGAAAGTTCATTTTTAATCCCACTTCTTTACTCTTGTTAGCAAGTTCCTGGATCATACTCTGCAGCTCTGATGGGGTAGTTGCAAAAATGACTACGTCATCAGCAAAACGAAGGTGGGTTAGATAATCTCCATTAATCTTTATCCCTTTGTTTTCCCAGTTCAGTGATTGAAAGACATTTTCCAATGTGGCATTAAAGAGCTTCGGAGATATGGTGTCACCTTGTCTCACTCCCTTTCCAATTTTTATGTGTGTTGTATTTTCAAACAGCCGAATCTTTGCACTTGCATTTTCATAGATGTTATTAATAATATTAATGTATGCATCTTCAATACCGCAGGATTTCAGAGCCGTGGTAACTGCTGATGGTTTCACCGAATCAAAGGCTTTTTCATAATCGATAAAAGCCATGCACAATGGAAGTTCATATTCCCTCGCTCTTTCAATTAGTTCTCTCAGTACGTGGATATGATCTATTGTGCTGTAGCCACTCCTGAATCCAGCTTGTTCTCTCGGTTGAGCCATGTCCAGTGTTACCTTCAAGCGGTGTGAAAGAACTTTAGTGAAGATTTTATAAACCACTGATAGGAGGCTGATAGGTCTGTAGTTCCTGAGATCCTCAATGTCACCCTTTTTATGTAGCAGGATCATTGTAGCATTGTTCCAATCCTCAGGAATCTTCCCTTCATTAAGGCATCGAGTGAAAATTTGGGCGAGTACTGTTTCGATTTCTCCACTTGCTTCTTGTATGATGTCTATAGTAATTCCATCTTCTCCTGGAGCTTTCCCCCGCTTCATGTTCTTGATTGCATGAGCAACTTCTGCTGGGAGGACTGGAAGAACTCTGGTACCTTTCATGATGTCTGGAGTACATGTATCATCCCTTTCATATAATTTGGAGTAGAAATCTTTCACTCTTGTCAAAATTTCGCCTCTATTTCTTGTTATAGAACCATCTTCTTTTCTCAGAGCCATAATCTGTTTTCTTCCCTTACTGAGATGTCCCCATGTTCATATATATATATATAAATTGACTGCCAATAGTGGTATAACCATACCATCGAGATTAGAGGAAATCTATCCCCACACTCACCAACCCGCTTTTCCAGCGTGGTGAGTTATGGCCAAACCCCTCCAAAATGACTCCACAACTTAAATCTTGGCCCTCAGTCAACCCCTCCAAAATGACCACAACTTAAATCTTGGTCTTCAGTCTCCGGCAGCTGGAATGTACCTGGCCAAGGCAGCGGCCAGTGCGACATGAAGGCAGAGGGTGCTAAGAATCACTGGAGGACCGGACTAGGCTGCCATCTGATGCTGGCCTTGGCTACGTATAATGGATGCTCTGTATCTCCTGATTCAAGGCTCCTTGAATTGGAAGAAGAACTACAAAGGATCAAGTGGGACATCTTCGAGCTAAGTGAGGTAAGGAGAAGAACTCATTGAACTGAAAAGTGGACATCTCTTCTATTATTGTGGGACAGATACTGACAGAACTAGTGGTGTTGGATTTATAATAAACAAGAAACTGAATGATAAAGTTGTAGAAGTTGAAAGTTCCTCTGACAGAGCTGCAAGACTTGTTATCCAACTCTCTAGAAGATACCAGGCTCAGATTATTCAAGCTTATGCACCCACCACAAGTCATCCTGAAGAAGAGATTGAAGAATTTTATGAGGAAATTCGTCATCTAAATAATAAAGGCAAGCAGCACGTCTAGATCATTATGAGAGATTTCAATGCAAAAATAGGGCAACAGAACAAAACTTCATTAGGTAAATTCGGTCACGGCAACAGAAACCAGTGGGGAAATACTGTTGTAGAGTTAGCAAAAGGGTTTTTCATTCATCACGAACTCCTTTTTCAAGAAAATGGACATGGAGGCATCCCAGTGGATTGGCAAGTGAAATTGATTTTATTATGTGTAACAAGAAATTTGTCATGGAAGACTGCAGTGTGCTAAACAAGTTCAACACAGGTAATGACCATAGGATGGTACGATGTAAGATGCACCTCAACGCTAAACTCGAGCGTTGCAAGCTCATAAAACAAACAAAGTGTATTCACATGACCAACCCTAAAAACATCATAATACTTTCAAATTGGAACTGAGGAACAGATTCTCTGCTCTAGAAGGTCTAACGTCGGAAGAAGTGGACATCTCTGAAGTTAATAGAAAACTGACTAAGGCTCTTATGGAAACAGCAACAAAAAATAGCTGGTACCCAGAACAAGTTGCATACGAACAAATTATCAGAAAAAAACAAAATTTTGATGCAAAAAAGAGGAGAGACTAGACTTCCAAAGTGGAATATATAGAGTTATGCAAGACAGTACGAAAAAGTATCACTGAAGATGTAAGGAAATTCAACTGTGAACTAGTGAAGAAAGCAATTGAAAACAACCAAAGCCTGAAGAGAGCAAATATACATCTGAGTAAGGGAAGAAAACAGATTATGGCTCTGAGAAAAGAAGATGGTTCTGTAACAAGAAATAGAGGTAGAATTTTGACAAGATTTCTACTCAAAGCTATATGAAAGGGATGATACATGTACTCCAGATATTACGAAAGGTACCAGTATCAGAGTTCTTCCAGTCCTCCCATCAGAAATTGCACATGCAATCAAGAACATGAAACTGGGGAAAGCTCCAGGAGAAGATGGAATTACCGTAGACATCATACAAGAAGCAAGTAGAGAAATTGAAACAGTACTTGCCCAAGTTTTCACTCGAGACCTTAATGAAGGGAAGATTCCTGAGGATTGGAACAATGCTACAATGATCTTGCTACATAAAAAAGGTGACATTGAGAATCTCAGGAACTACAGACCTATCAGCCTCCTATCAGTGGTTTATAAAATCTTCACTAAAGTTCTTTCACACCGCTTGAAGGTGACACTGGACATGGCTCAACCGAGAGAACAAGCTGGATTCAGGAGTAGCTACAGCACAATAGATCATATCCACGTACTGAGAGAACTAATTGAAAGAGCGAGGGAATATGAACTTCCATTGTGCATGGCTTTTATCGATTATGAAAAAGCCTTTGATTTGGTGAAACCATCAGCAGTTGCAATGGCTCTGAAATCCTGCTGTATTGAAGATGCACACATTAATACTGTATTATTAATAACATCTATGAAAATGTAAGTGCAAAGATTCAGCAATTTGAGAATACAGCACTGATAACAATTGGAAAGGGAGTGAAACAAGGTGACACTATATCTCCCAAACTCTTTAATGCCAGTTTGGAAAATGTCTTTCAATCACTGAACTGGGAAAACAAAGGGATAAAGATTAATGGAGATTATCTAACTCACCTTCGTTTGGCTGATGACTTAGTCATTTTTGCAGCTACCCCATCAGAACTGCAGAGTATGATCCAGGAACTTGCTGATAAAAGTAATAAAGTGGGATTAAAAATGAACTTTCAGAAAATAGAAATTATACAGAATGCTTTTACAAGAAATGGAGATACGCTGGAGACAACCATTACCTACACTATCTTTGACAGCAGATATCAAGTGAAGGTCACATTGATGAAGAAATTAATCGGCATATAAAACTTGCCTGGAGAGCTTTTGGAAGAAACAGTATAATTTTCAAGAGCAATATGCCATAATGTCTTAAAATAAAAGTGTTTGATCAATGCATCCTTCCAGTGCTTATGTATGGTGCAGAGACGTGGACCTTAACTAAAAGAGATGTACAAAGACTGCAGACAACTGAAAGCAGCATGTGAGAGATGCATGCTTGGTGTAACCAGGAGAGATAAGAAGAGGAGCTCATGGATCAGAAAAATGACATGAGTGGGAGACATCATGATCAGAGTTAAATCCCTGAAATGGCAATGGGCTGGACATATTGCCAGAAGGACAGACCATCGATGGACAGCTGAAATTTTAGACTGGATTCGAAGGGACAGGAAAAGACCCAGAAGAAGACCACATGTGAGATGGGTGGATGAAATTCGAAAGTATGTGGGAGTAACGTGGAGGAGACTGGCACAAGACAGACCGTTGTGGAAGAAACTTGGGGAGACCTTCGTCCAGTAGTGGATTGATAATGGTTGACGATTATGATGATATAAAAATCTGCTTAAATCTTTATAAATATTTCTAATTAATATTAGAAAATTAAAAAAAACTTTTCCTCTTTTATTAATGAGAGCACTGTGGACAATTTCAGTAAACTCCGCTAGAAGTTGTCTCGTGTCACTGTTCGAGAGGGGGTGATATGTGGCCTATCTGGTTCAGGCAAACTGTTTGTTAAAATCCAGACTGTTCATTGGAACCACTTATATGGGAAGTATGAAAGCAAATATTTGCCAGTTTATTACTGAGACTGTCTTTTTACTTTTTATATTTTTCACCCCCCCCCACATCAGAGTAGTTGTTAGTATATGCCAAGAACACACACAACAAACACCTCATGAAAAGAGGGAAGCTAGTTCATACTTGTGATCCCTTGTCACTGCCTGCATCTTGGAGGAATTTGCTGAAGATGACTTCTGAGTTCACAACAAGCAGTCCTTCCATAAAATAATGTGTAGGAGGCTGAAGGAAAAGTGGGAAAATGAGCTTGGAATTTTTTCAAGGAAGTCTCTCTCATGATCCAAATACATTTTAACACAGAAATCTCATGGTGAAACCTGCCCCTTCAAAGCTGGGGGAGGAGAAGGGGAGAGTTCAATGCCTTATGATGGGAGGGGGTTCTGTTGTAATGCCTGATGAAAGTTTCATTGAAAATTTGTGTTTTATACAGGTTTAATCTGATTCTTGAATGACACAAAGGAGAAGTCCAAAGGATATTGCTCTCTCTTCCTCCTATAACTCTAAAATCTGTTCCAACCTCCAGATATTTAAGCATGTTTTGTGCACGTACGTTTGTGTTTCTATTGTTTGCTGCTACAAGATTACCGAATGAATAGTATTTCCATCTTTAAATTTAAAGTATTTATAAAAACAAGCTTATCCTATATCAAATGGACCCTGTTTAAATACCTTTAATATCAAGAGCCAGACATATACATGAGGAGCCCCTGGGCCTACATCGAAGTCAGGACCCTTACATTCTATGGAACCACAACTCCACAGAACAGCATGATTTTGCTGGACACCAGAGCTCCCTAAAAATGGGGTTCAAGCTCATTCAAAAATGAGGCCCTGTATAAAGCTGAAAGTAAACTTAATAAAAAAAGAGAGATTCAGTTTATGACCAAACTTAATTCTTTAGGAACTGCAGTTAATTTCTGTTAATAAATATCGCCCATTCTGTCACACTTGTCTTCCATCACCGTTATTCATCATGATAATTAACACAGCAATCAACCATGTCTGAATTGACTGTATTTTTACTGCTCTCACGTAATATCAATCACACAGAAAACTTGAAAATTTCATCGCCCTGGAGCGGGAATCGAACCCCGCATCGCCTAATTACCGTTCGAGCATGCTAACCATTACACCAACGGCTTGCATCCTTGAACTGTAATCAGGAAATGCAGGTTTCAAGTTTTCTGAGTGATTGATATTACTTGAGAGCAGTAAAAATAAGTCAATTCAGACATGTCTGATTGTTGTGTTAATTATCATGACGTATTTTCCACGTATTATGAGAAGAATATTTCTTCCACACTACTACCCCATCAGAGCTGCAGAGTATGATCCAGGAACTTGCTGACAAGAGTAAAGAAGTGGGATTAAAAATGAACTCTCAGAAGACAAAAGCGATGTTCAATGCTTTTACAAGAAATGAAGATTTATCGATTGATGGAGAAAAACTGGAGATAACAGATACGTATGTTTATCTTGGACAGCAGATATCAAGTGAGGGTCACATTGATGAAGAAATTAATCGGCGTACAAAACTTGCCTGGAGAGCTTTTGGAAGAAACAGCATAATTTTCAAGAGCAATATGCCATTATGTCTTAAAAGAAAAGTGTTTGATCAATGCATCCTTCCAGTGCTTACGTATGGTGCAGAGACGTGGACCTTAACTAAAAGAGACATACAAAGGCTGCAGACAACTCAAAGAAGCATGGAGAGGTGCATGCTTGGTATAACCAGGAGGGATAAGAAGAGGAACTCGTGGATCCGAAAAATGACGAGAGTGGAAGACATCATGATCAGAGTTAAATCCCTGAAATGGCAATGGGCTGGACATACTGCCAGAAGGACAGACCATAGATGGACAGCCGAAATTTTAGATTGGATTCCAAGGGACAGGAAAAGACTCAGAAAAAGACCACATGGGAGATGGGTGGATGAAATTCGTAAATATGCGGGAGTGACATGGAGGAGACTGGCACAAGACAGACCGTTGTGGAGGAAAGTTGGGGAGACCTTCGTCCAGCAGTGGATTGATAATGGTTGACAATGATGATGATGATGATGATGATATACCATTATTCATGTTTATTAGATGAACTGGTTGTTATCTATTTGGTATATCACCCCTGTTCATACCATTCCTGTGTTTTGACTTTATGTATTTCATATCAAAAATGCCGTTTTTCATAAATATTATATTTTCAAACATTGAAATAACTTGTATTCCCATATCTTTGAATATTTCTCTGCGGGGGAAAAAGAAAGTTTAAGAAAATTCTGTACAAGTCTCTGATCTAGCTATTTGATAAATTAGGTTTGTGCTTTTAATGTGAACATATGTGTGGTTTGAATTCATCAGGTTGTTTATAGTTCTTAATGAATGTCTTTAGCTCAGGGAACAAATACTCTAAAATCTATAACTTCACCAAGTACAGGGATCGCATTCCTCCTAAAATTCCTAATATTTTGTGACCCTCCTTAAATTCCTAAAAATTAGACCTAAAATTGGCTATTCATCCTAAAATTTTCGTAAGCTTATTTTTATTAAAAACACAACCGTTATTAACGCCAATAAATTTACCATTACGGTAAGGTAAAAAGACCTGTTATTGTAGAAACACAGCCTATATGCTGTGCTGCTGAAGGAGGGAAAAATGACGCCATCGAGATGCACTTGCTTCGGGGCGGGCGTTCCCATTTTTTGCCTTCGAACAGTTTTCGAAGTAACAAGAGATCTAAGGGAAAAGGGGAGGGGTCATTTTCACCCCTGGTTTGACGAACTCCGTGGCACGCAGAAGATCGTACTTTATTTTTGTACATGCCTTGTGGAACCTCCTCTTTCTGCTGTTGTTTTGTTATTGTAAACCGCAGGTGGGTGGAAGCAAAGAGGAACATGTGGTCTCCTTCCGTAACCTCCGGTAATGACGATGGGATGGTAGCTGAGTATTATCTTGGCAGGCAGTAGAGCACGTGATCATTGACCTTCGATCATGCGTCGGCGACAGCGACCTTCGATGCGCAATATATCTCGGCTCCGACTCGCTTTGACTGAACTTGCGTGAGATGCGTATGATAGTTTCTGGTTTTACGTCTTTTATGGTGTTCTCTGTGCTGTGTGCAGGTTCAGTTCTCTAGTGGTGACCTGCTTTTTTTTTTTTTTTTTTTTTTCATATCTTCTGACATCCTCGCAGCCAAATTTCGGGAAGTTGTCTGGTTTTGCAATATTGGAACGTGTTTTTGTACTTCCCTTTCATTTTCTGGTTAGTAATACAAGTGTTTAAGATGCCTAAATCCAAAACGAAATTTCAAGATGCGTGGCTCGCCAAAGAATTGGACGGAGTGAAGTTGAAAGAATGGTGTTCTGCAACTGAAACAATATTTTCTGCTAAGTGTATATTGTGTTCAGAAATTTTCAACATTTCTAATAGTGGCTTTTCACAAGTAAAAGCGCATCATAAAGGAAAAAAACATTTGCAGAAATTTCAAAGTAAATTTCAAAATAAGTCCATCCTGAAAGCCTTTGGAGGACGGGATCTTCAGCCCAAAACAAATATTAGTGAAGTACTGAGTCATGATTTACAGTTGGCTAAAGCCGAAGCATTATGGGCCATGAAAGTTGCTAAGGACAATATGTCTTTTGTTTCATGCACTGAAACAGTTGAACTTTTCAAAGAAATGTTTCCTGATTCTGCTATTGCAGCCAAAATGCAACTTAAAGAAAAAAAAGTTGCTTATGTGATATCACATGGATTGTCAAAATATTTTGAAGAGGATTTGAAAAAAGACATTGCATCTAGTAGCCCAGGAAAGGTTACTATAGCATTTGATGAAACTACAAATACACAAGTGAAACGGCAGTTGGATGTGTATCTCAGGTACTGGTCTTCAGAAATAAATTCAGTTTCTTGCCGATACCTAACAAGCGTTTTTCTGGGTCATGCAACAGCAGATATTTTGCTAAAAGAAATTCTTGATGTGTTATCATCCTTCAATATTTCGTTGAACAGAATTATTTGTGTATCCATGGACAGCCCAAATGTAAATAAGTGCTTTTTACGCAAATTCAATGAAGTTGTAAAACAAGAAACAGGCCAGAAATCTTTGGAACTAGGTTTTTGCAACCTGCATGTTGTTAGTAATGCATTTAAAATTTTTTGACAAGCTTAAATATAGATTTTGACGAATTTGCTACTGATATGCATTACTTTTTAAAGAGTAGTGCTGCAAGACAGAGAGGATTATAAATCTGTCGAGGATATAACATTGGTCACTGCCAAATTTCTTTTGCGTCATGTCAGCAACAGATGGTTAACCGTTAGTTCTGTAGCCCAGAGGCTCTTGGATCAATGGCTAAATATTACAGAATATTTTTTAAACTTCTTGCCATCTCAAAAAATATTTGAAAAACAACTGCGCAATTCGGCAAGGTATAAAAGAATTCACTGTTTCCTGAAAAATGAGCTTACTCCTTGCTATTTAGCATTAATTTCATTTTCACACCAAAATTTTGAAAAGTTTTCATTATGTTATCAGAGTGAAGAACCAAAAATACACCAGTTATATTCTGATTTAAATACTTTAATGAGGAATGTTATGGCTCAGTTTATCCAAGATGATGTTATAGCAGGGAAATTTGGAAGACCTAAAGAATGTAGATTTTGAAAACAAAAATTCATGGAAAAAACTAGGGGAGTTAGAAGTTGGTATGAAGACAAAAAATCTCCTCAGGAATGTTCAGGAGACCAGGCAGAAATTATTTCTCTTAGATGTAAGATCATCACTAATTGCAACCACAAAATATTTAAAGTCAAATTTGCCATTCTGCAATCAAAAGCTAAGAGACATAGAAGTTTTAAAGGTAAAAGAACCAAAGAAAGAGTCAACTCAACTTTCAGTCACTGAAGGACTTTCGGAAATAACCAGAATTTCAAGTGTTTTGCATCTTTCTGAGGAACAAATTGATAGAGTAAGAGAAGAGTGGAAACTTTTAAATTGCGATAAGCCAACTCTAGATGAACTAGTGAAATTTTCAGAGGAAGGGCATATTCCAGTGCGGATTGATCATTACTGGCGTAATATATTTAGTATTAAAGACTCTAGCGGAAAAGAAAAATACTCAAATCTTGCTAAACTCATCAAGTCAATTTTAGTTTTACCTCATGGTAATGCTGATGCAGAAAGGGGATTTTCGGTTAACACTGCTCTGTTAAGGAAGGACAAGGCTAACTTAAAAGACTCAACTATAACATCATTAAGAATAGTTAAAGGGGCCATTAAACACTATGGATGTGTAAGTAAAGTTCCCATAACAAGAAATTTGTTAAATAGTGTTTGTGATTCACATAAATTTTATAAAGAGTATGTTGATAAGCTGAAGGAAGAAGAATCAAAAAAGGTAAAAGAAAGGAAGCAGAAAGAGAGGAAAATAAGGAAAAGCAGCTAGAGAAAAAAAGAAAAGCTGAGTTTGATGACAAAATAAAAGAAAATGATGCAGAAATAAATAGACTTAAAAACGATAAAAAGCCTCCCTAGCAATAATTCAAGAGGGAACAGAAAGAATGAGAAAAGCTGTAGAAAAACAAAATACTGTTGAAATAGCAGTTGCCTCTAACTTGATCATACAAGGTTCAGCTGAAATAAAGAAAACTGAAAGTAAATTAGTTGTGGTAGAAGCAGAAAAAGATAGGCTAATCAGGAAAAGGTTAAAACAATAATATGAAAAAAGTAATTCAGTGAACAATTGTACATAGTTCTTGGTTTTCAATTACCTTTTTAGGATATTATAATTTAATGTGAAACCTGAAAACTTTACTGTGAAAATCGTGAATTGCTTCTGGTTCAACAGCATATTAATGTTCAAAGTGAAACTTGAATGTGGTAAATATACTTGAATATGATAATAACACGTGAAAAGATAAGAACTGAACATTAGAAGTAAATCATACTTAAACTTTAGACATTAGACGTTATGCAAAAAATTTGGGTGTTAACTTCGACCATATATACTAATGGACTGCACATTGGCAATAGCTGCATCAAAGCCGCCATGGCTCAAACATTGGGCACGTCATCATCAGACTCCAAATTTCGTGTAAAAATGCTGTTATGATTACTAATTTACGCTGCAGAACTTCAGTGTTTTCGGTGTATTATGTGAATGCGCCTCATATATAATGAAAACTCTTCAGGTAAGTTTACTTATGAGCTATATACATGCATGATCGGGTTGTTTACATTTTGTGATTTATAATGTGATGAACATTTGCGAAGAATTTGGAACATGCATTCCATTTATTTTTCTTAAGTTACTATATTTTTATATCAATAGCTGCAAGTTTCTGGTTAAGTAATTGAACTTTATTGACTTAGGTATTTAATTCGTTTCTTACCCATGAAAAATCATAGAACTTTCTTTACTATATCGGTCAGAGCAACAATAAGCACAGCAGGTGTAACCCATCTTTTTGACTGTTGTCATGTGATTTTATGTTGGAGCCAGAAATTTTGATGTCATGCGCAGTCTATCAGTATATATGGTTGAAGGGTGTGAAGCAAACTCTTTACAATGTATACAAAGTTGTTTTACTAGGTGTATACAAATATACATCTAGTTTTTATTGAAATACACTCCTAAAATTTTCCTAAAATTTTCTAAAAATTCCTAAAATTCCTAAAATTCCTACCTAAAATTTTCCAGAAGTATGCTATGATCCCTGCAAGTATTGTCATTTCATCAAAAAGCTCCTTCAGTCAAACTGCTTCTTTCTAGATTTGGTTTTAACAGTGGCAGCTTGTTACTAAAAAACCAGCTGTATGATTGTAAAGGTTACATATGCAGTAAAACTCGCTTATGACAAGCTCTGATATAACAAGCACTCTGCTGTTGGTCCCAGTGAAATTACCTTTAACCAAATGATAAACGTACTCCGTTGTAACGAAGAAAGAAATAAAGGCAGACTTGCCTATAGCAGCCATCTCAAGTCTAAAAATGAAGACTTTAGAATCGATTGCAATTTTACAACAATTTTTTCGACATGAATGTTGTAGAAGATGAAGACTTTTCTTTAGTTTACATTCACCTGAAACCAGTGGTGGCTCGTCTTAAGGGGCACGTGAGCACGTGCTCTACCCATAAGATATCACGGAATAATTTATTCATTAATACCCACAACAAGTAAGGGAAATATTGGTTTACTTAAAAAAATGTCAAATCTATAATCGAGAAATAGATCCGAAATAAATTTTAATTCAGTTAGCTGCTAACTTTACGCCAAGCAGCTGCTCAGATCGCCATCACTCGTTTCCTCTCTGTGGGCACAATTTTCCTTGGCTCGTCGACAACACAGCTCAAAAAAGGTGCTTGCGCATGTGCGTTACGGATCTACTGAAGCCATTTCGCAAAGCAGAAAGGGTAGCATTGAAACACATGAAAAACTGACCCACATTGAGTCACGATTGTCGTCCCCTACTCGTTTAAACAAACGAGTAGGGGAAGCAACCCTTCACTCCGTTTTACGTCTCTTTTCTGTAGAGACTTTTGTGGCTGTCTTGGTGTGGTCTGCAGTTTCATTTTGCTTATAACTTACAGGATAAAGTGATAAGTATTTATTTATGCATATCAATGAAATATAAAGTGTTACAATGTTCACTTTTTAAACATGAATACTGTTATTTACCGAAACATTCGTTCGCCTCTCATTCATTGGAGCAGAAACTGGAAATTAAAAAGTTGGGTAGGCCCATGCCAGATCTTAAATTACAACAAACTTGTAAAGATAAAAATACAGAACAGATCAGAAAGTTTAACTGTGAGACATATAATAAGAATGAATGGATATGCGGCTGTTTTATAAAAGATGCTGTATTTTGCTTCCCGTGCTTGTTCACTGGTGAAACTTCATGGGCTAAAACTGGTGTTAAAGATTTACGCCATTTAGCGAACAAAATTCAGAAGCATGACATGTCTTCTGTACACAAAAATAATGTAATTAATTTGACTGTACTAGGAAGAGGGAATATAAGCCCCCAACTAGATTCCTGTTACAGGCAGCAGAATCAACTTCCAAACGAAAAAGTAAAAAAAAAAAAAAACAGAGGTACTATCACTTCTCATAAATTGTATCAGATTCTGTGGTGCGTTTGAACTTCGTATAATCAAGCATGCACACAGACACACAAGAAAAAAAAAACACTGGGGGAGGGGGGGCGTCAATAATTGTTGCACCAGGCACCACGAACTAATGTTAAAGTCGGCGCTGCTAGTAGACTAAGAAAAGCTACTTCACCGAGACCAAAGTTAGATCAGTATCACATTTCATTCCTTCCCATCAGGGATGTCGCTAGACTTCGAAATCAGGATGGGCGAGCATTAATTTTGGTGGGACAAGATTGATAGCAACTTTTTTTTTTTTTTTACGAAACACTGAAAGAACAAATCTTTAATCTTTTTTTTTTTTTTTAAATCGAAGGTTAAATGATTACCATGATCAACTCAATGGGCTATAAGCAGTCGCATGTCACTAATTAAAGGTCGCTGGTTCCAGGGAAGGGAGAGGGCCAGTACCGTAAGACAAACACAACATCCATGACTAATCGGGATTCGAACCCAGACTTTTCTCTGACAAATGGTCACAGCCAGTGCTTAGACCACTGCGCCACCGGGGCAGTTTCAATGCTTTTCACTACCGGCTACAAAAGGATCCGTACAATTCTGACCCCCTCCACCTGGACCCACATACATACCTACATACATACATAGACCGCCACTGGTGTAAGATACATAGATTGGTGGAATGTCACCTTTAACTTTTTGCTTGCTCTGGATGCATTGTCTTGAATTTCTTTTCAAAATCTTCCATTTTTGCTGACAAAATTAGTATTGTACTTGAACAATTTGTTAAAAAAATGTTTTTGTTTATCTAAATAAAATGTTAACATTGTGCCTCGCAGACACAATACCTGAACCCACCTTAACTTCCTTCCTTCCAGCCAATGACTTTACCTTGCATTCCTCTCATACAAAGCAGTTGTCAGCCACTTTCTGCACTTTCACTGTCCCGGGTCAGTCTTAAGGATGCTTAACTGTCCCGGGTCAGTCTTAAGGATGCTAATGCAGCTTCAGACTCCACTTTTTGTGTTGGAATCCCGATTGTGTAAAGAAAACAGAGCAATTAGTAGTGCCCCCCTCAGTGAATTCCTATCCACCCTCCTCATTATCCCCCTGCCCACACAAACATGAAAAATAGGCTTAAACTAAACTAAGGAATTGGAAGAGTGGAGAACAACTGAATTTTAATGGCCCTACAGGGCTATTTTGATAACCTCTTTCGGAGACATAAACAATGCACTTCCTAGGGGAAAATACCTAGGGTTACACGAAATAAAACGCAAGTCTTATTACTTGGCAAAGTGCAGACTATATTTTAAAGTTAAATATATTGAAAAATGGCACACTGAACTGGGTGGGTGGGCTAGACAAATTTGAAGGTGGGCTCAGGCCCACCCTCGCACCCCCTCCCTGCTTCTCATGAAAAGAGATAAAATTCATTCTTTCTGAAGTTGGAAAAAACTCATTACACATTTTCCCGCACTCAACCAATAGACTTTATTGAGCTGAAATAAGTAGCCATGTGCGGTTTGGTAAATGCTCATGCAAATAATGTTTTCAGGGTTTGATCCTGATGAAACTACCTCGGGGCCAAAATAGTGGCCCACCACAGCGCATGGAGAAGCGTATACCAAGAACAAAGTTCGCACGCAGGGAAAATTGTGACAGCGGATTGCGGTTGCATTGACCTCAACGGACTGTGAGGACTCCTCGTCGTCGGGTCTGTGCACAATACCAGCTGTTGGGCAAGGACGTATAATTGGGCTGAGAGAGGCCGGGTGGTCAAGTCGCCTTATCGCCAGCCACTTGGGTCGCAGCGAAGTGACAATCGGACGATGTTGGCGCGAATAGGTCGAGGAGGGTACGCGGGCAGTGGACGGCCGAGGGCAACGACAGAACGCGAGGATCGAGCCATTTTGAGAGCCGCACGAACAGAACCGAATTCGTCGCTCTCAACCATCCGTGACCATGTTGCGTCGTCTACAGACACGGAAGGGGCCATGTTGCGTCGTCTACAGACACGGAAGTGGCCATGTTGCGTCGTCTACAGACACGGAAGTGGCCATGTTGCGTCGTCTACAGACACGGAAGTGGCCATGTTGCGTCGTCTACAGACACGGAAGGGGCCATGTTGCGTCGTCTACAGACACGGAAGGGGCCATGGTGCGTCGTCTACAGACACGGAAGGGGCCATGGTGCGTCGTCTACAGGTACGGAAGGGGCCATGTTGCGTCGTCTACAGGTACGGAAGTGGCCATGTTGCATCGTCTACTGGTACGGAAGTGGCCATGTTGCGTCGTCTACAGACACGGAAGTGGCCATGTTGCGTCGTCTACTGGTACGGAAGTGGCCATGTTGCATCGTCTACTGGTACGGAAGTGGCCATGTTGCATCGTCTACTGGTACGGAAGTGGCCATGTTGCATCGTCTACTGGTACGGAAGTGGCCATGTTGCATCGTCTACTGGTACGGAAGTGGCCATGTTGCATCGTCTACTGGTACGGAAGTGGCCATGTTGCATCGTCTACTGGTACGGAAGTGGCCATGTTGCATCGTCTACAGGTACGGAAGGGGCCATCATGACCATTACCAGACGACTTGCGGCAGGGGGGGGCTACATTCGATCAGGGTACTCTGCCTCCTACCGCTGACCAGCGAACATCGCAGTGGTGTCGGGCCCGATCAGCGTGGGAAAGTGTCCAGTGGCATCTTGTCTTCACTGATGAGTCACGGTTTGCACTTGGCGCCGATGACCAACGCGTAAGTGTCTTGAGACAAGCCGATCAGCGCACGAATCGTGACTTAACCGTGGAAAGGCACACAGTTCACACACTGGGAACGACTGTCTGGGGAGCCATTTCCTACGATAGCCGGCTACCGTTCGTTGATAGTCCTCCACACCACCCTTACGGCCCAACGGTACGTTGACGACATTCTACTCCCTGTTGAGCTGCCGTTCCTGTCACATCATCACCCAGCAATTTTTCAAAAGTATAATGATAATTCCTGGCTACACACGGCACGGCTCTCCCACCTTCGTAATGTCGACACCCTTCCATGGCCAGCCCGACGCGTCACCGATCGAACATGATGAGACACCACCACCTACGCCCATCTCGGAATGCCGGCGAACTGGCCTGCAACTTATGTATGCCATCTGGCATGCTCTACCTCAGGACAGTATCCGTGAACTGTGTACGTCAATGCTACGCCGGGTAACCGCTTGTATTCGATCCAGAGGTAGCGCTACAATGTACTGACTTGTTCCACTCGTGTAGCTGTTTTATCCGAATAAATGGCGCAACTGCTCTGGAATTACAATCATTTCCTTTCGTATACACACACACACACACACACACACACACACACACACACACACACACACTTACACCGATGAGTCATTACATTATGACTACCCCCAGCCTAGAGAAATGAGCGCGCCTGTAGACCAAATTGTGGCGCAGGTGAATTTCACAGAGTTATACTGTGTATATATATAAACAACCCGAGGACCGGCTTTCGGTTAGTAGAGTGTTCGGAGTCAGAATGGAAAAAGCTGCCGATTTATCGGAGTTTGGTGAAGGACAAATTGTGATGAAACGGCGCCTCGGAACTAGGATTTTGGAAATGGCGCGACTTCTGGATTGTTCACGTGCCGCTGTAATTAGTACATATCAAGAGTAGTGCGCAGATGGCCAAACAAACCAACCGTTGTCCAACCGTGTATCGTCCGGAGCCCATTGATGCCAGAGAAGTGCGGAGACTGTCGCGCACCGTTCACAGTGCCCGCAGGGCCATTTTGCGACAAATAAGCCGCAGCTGATCAGGGAAATGTGTCGCATCACACAGTTCATCGCAGCCTTCTGCGCGTGGGCTTGCGTAGCCAAAGACCCAGCCAGAGCAAAGTGGAATGTCACAGACTGGCGACGTGTGGTGTTAACCGATGAGTGCCGCTTCGTTTTGGGTACAGATGATCGTCGTGTCCGGGTGTGGAGGTCCCCGGGTCAACGGCACAATCCCGACCTCGCTATGGAGCGCCACACTTCCCCCACTGCAGTCATTACGGTCTGGAGACAGGGCCGGATGGAGGTTTTGCGGGGGCCCTGAGCGAAATTTCATTGCGGGGCCCGGGAGCAAAATTTCATTACTGGCACTAAAAAATAAATCTCACATTTAAAAAAAATCGTTACGTGAAAACACACAGGATGTGAAATTCACAAATTTGCCGGTGACAAAGACGAACCAGCATCCTTCTGCTCTAGAGCCGAATGCTTTTGCCAATCAAGCTGCACCGACAGAATTTATGGCTGTAACTTTTTCAACTTGGCCTGTGCTTCACCTCTGTAGTACGTCATAACGAAAACTATCATAAAGACAAAATCTTTATCTCAAAGAAGTTGTATTTGCTTCAAGCTTAACAAAAAGACCGTAATATGATTGGAAGTTGAAAGGGAGGGAGAGAGAGAGAGAGAGAGCGCTCTTAAAATCTGCACTTTTCTTTCGGGGAGATGGGGTTGAGGTTGTATTATGACTCTTATAAAAACTTCCTCACAAAAAGATAAAAAGATACCTGCTTAGCGAATATTTTTGTGTAGAAAATAATAAGGACCCCTCTAAAATAAATTTGTATTAATAGTTATTTCCCCTGATACATGTTTTAGTGATTGATTTTTAATGCAAAGTCGAGTAATTGGCAAATTAGTGACTTTTTAAACATTTTTACGCTCTCATATATGAAAATTGCTTTTTTTTTTATTTCTAGTAATGTTTTAATAGCCTCCATATGTAGCCCGAAATCAGCTTTGATATTATTTTTATTTCTTTAAAATAAACTACGCGGTTTGCACGCAAATTGTTAAATACATAAAAGTAAGAGCCACAAAGTGATGAAACTTAATTTGCTACTGCATGAATGCGGAAAATATTAAGGTGGTTACAATAATCACTTGAAATCTGCAAACCTCAGTATTTGTACGGCGAAGGGCGATATACTATTCGAAAATGGGGCGACTGGAAATAAAAAAAATTAAGAGCCTCGCGCCCCAAAACACACACACAAAAAATATTTGTAAAACATTCTACCGAAGATGTTTTTTTTCAAACTGCGGGGCCCCTTGAAGGCGCGGGGCCCGGGGCGACCGCCCCGGTTGCCCCTATGGTCCAGCTGGCCCCTGGAGAGCCATTGTCTACGATAGCTGATCAGCTCTAGTAGCGGTACGTGAATCATTGACGAGCCAGCGGTATGTGGATGAGATCCTACGCCCATGTGCTCTCATTCCTGGCCGTGATTCCAGGTGCGCTATACCAACAGGATAATGCCCGCCCGCACAAGGCTTGGGTTGCCCAGAACTGCCTACGTCATGTCCAGACACTTCCATGGCCTGCCCGCTCCCCTGACATGTCCCCTATCGAGCATGTGTGGGACCAGTTGAAACGCCAGCGGACGCCGTACCTCACTATCCGAGATTTGGAGCACACCGTTCAACAGGTGTGGGCCAGGACAACATCAGGCGTCTGTTCGGCTCCATGCCGGACCGAATTGCAGGATGTATCGCCGCACGAGGCGTTGCAACGCGCTATGGAAGATAACCGGACTGCGTGCCACATACAGATCCTTCTGTAATTGTAGTGCAGCTCTGTAAACAGCCAGCATGTGTATCATTCATCTGTATTGTTACGTCCATAAAATTTCAGTTCAATCCGATGCTTCCTTCTTGGTGCGCAAATTTCGTTGTCCATGAGTGTATATGCAAAACGTTTCCGCACCAGAAATGCTCTCTAGAAAGAATTTTTCAAATCGGACTGTTAGAAGCAGATATATGGAGAAAAATAAGATATACATCTACCCCCATGGAGAGGAAACCATGCACTATTTTAAGCAGAAGACATTCTCATTGTTTTTTTTGTGGTGACCTGTATCTTACTTCTAAGGAAATTTTTCAATCGAGTTTTCAATAGCGCAGATGTTGCTGTAAATACAACAGAAGTAGAAACATACACTTAACGTCCTCTAGTGGCGAAGCAGCTCTTTATCAAAAATTAGAAATTATTAGGTTCACAAATAAATTTTAAAGCGTTTTAAGGCAATGCAACATGTAATTTGAGGGAAAACAGCAATACCTTTACGAATCAAAATATGCGCCCTCATTATCTATCACCTTCCGCCATGGGTTGGGCAGCTGACGGATTCCAGCATGAAGAATACTTCGTCGTGTGACGCGATGAAGTCGTCAACCCATTTTTGCACTTCGTCACATGTCCGGAACCGTACAGCAGACAAACTATGTTGCATCGATCGGAACAAATGGTAGTCTGAAGGAGCTATGTCGGGAATATACGCCGGGTGCTCTAAAACTTAATAATTTGACCATGAAATTTTTTACTTGTTAGCCAAGCGTCAATAAAGTTTCCTTGACTGATTTCGCGACATGCGGCCTAGCGCTATCATGAAGTGATTTAACGAGACGCAATCCATTGCTTGTGAATGGACGTTTCCGACAGATTTCCTGGTTCAATTGCAGCAATTGTTGCTTGTAGCAATCAGCAGTAACAGTTTGACCCTGTTCCAATAGTTCATAATAGAGCACACCCTTCATATCCCACCAGAATTTTCTTGGAGTGAATATTGCGTTTCGTTGTCGATGTCATTGCTTCACCGGGGTCCCCAGTGTTTTTTGCGTTTGGGATTATCATACCATATCCACTTTTCATCACTCGTAACGATTTTCCACAGGAAACGCTGTGTTGTTTATTCAACAGATTTAAACAGTCCATTGGCACGCTCATCCTTGTTCCTCTGGCTAAGGTCATGTCGCACCCATTTTCCTTCCTTCTGAATCTTTCCCATTGCGCGTAAGCGATTGGAAATGGTTTGTTGAGATATCCCCAGTTGTTCAGCTAGTTTTTTTTGCGTTTGAGACAAACCTAAACCTGGCAATGCTTGCAGTTCCTCATGTGCAACTTTCCGCTACGTTCTCGATCGCTAGCATCAAAATCACTTGCTTTAAACCGTCTAAACCAAAACTTACACGTGCTTTTTGATGCAATATTCTCCCCAATAGAATGATGCACGTGCTTTTGCAGCACTTTTTCCTTGATGAAATTCGTAACGAATGCAGTGTCGAATAAGGCAGTATCGCGTACCATCTTTCATCTGCTGATGTGCAAGTGCGTTTGACGCTTGGGCAAACTTCTGTGTTACATTTTATACTCTGTTACGGTCAGATGACAAATGCAAATGTCGGATATGCAAATTACCGGTATACATCACACAAAAAAAAAAAGCGTTTGAAAACTTATTTGTACACCTAATATATACATAACATTTCCCACCAGCAGTTTTGTGGTTTGCAAAAAGATTTTTTTAATAGGTGTTTTAGAAGCAAAGATATTGGGGGAAATCCCAATGACTCTGTACACCCCTAACGGAAAAATTATGCATTACTTGGAAAAGAGATCGTATACAAAATAGTCTTTGATAAAAACGGTGTCGAAGGAAAAAAAAATCAATCTGGTATTTAGAAACAACTAGCGGCGATAGCCGGCGTTGTCCGGGAAAGACGAAGTCTATTTTCAAGTAACAATGTAAATCGCGCTATAAAAAAAATGCTATCATGATGAACAACGCTCAAGTCGGGCTTCACGCTGTTCCAAGGTCTCTGCCGCCCTAGATACACTGGCTCTTTCCCGCTGATCCATAAGTCTTCGATCACGTTGTTCGGCTGTCTCACTCTCGAAGTAATTTTACTTTCGGCTGAACTTGTCCGATGGGTCTGCGTGTTTTTGGAGGCATTTCACCACACTTCATGAAAATTTTCTTATAAAAATCACAATTTATAATGGCAGTCCTGAGCCCTAAAAACTCGAAATATCAAACATGCACAATACTGCACTTCCTGCACTCCGCATTCAGCTTTCTGGAGTGTAGATATACAACCTGATCGCACCCAACGGACTTTTTTTAAACTAATCTTGAAAACTAAACCGATTCGGATAATTCTTTCACCGATGGGAAGCTTTCCGGAAGACATAGGCTATTTCGTTTATTTATTATTACTTTTTATTTTTTTATTATTATTTTTTATTATTTTTGGCTGTACTACCGAATAACATCGCTTTCAAGTAGTTTCCAATTTCCCATGTATTGTTCCGCTTTGTTTACAAACAACCTGATCACACCCAACGTGAAAGAAAGTAGCTCACGATAATATACGGATTTGTTTTGTACTAATCTCGAAAACTAAACCCATTCGGATAATTCTTTCATCGTTGGGAAGCTTACTTCTTTCCGGTGGACATAGGCTATTTCTTTTATCTATACTAATACCAATCCTAATCTTGTATTTAAATTTTATGTATGAAGAAGACCGTCTCTTTTAACTTCAACTTAACCTTGATGCTATTTGAGAGGACCACGCCCATTGGTGGGAATCTGTAGCTCCACCCATATTTGAGACTCCTGCGCCAATTGTTGGTAGTCTAATGAAACCTAATCCTTACAAAGAAAATGCCACGGTAACATAAACAAAACAAAACAAAAAAATACTTATGACAATAGTTTCCGCCGGTGCGTTGTGTTTTCAAAAATAGGATTCTTCCCCTTATGCTTGAACCGCGGAAGCTTGCAAGGAGTGAGGCGTCACCTGACGACCGTTGCTCTGACACGCGGAGTAATACCGCAGCAGCCGACATGCACCCAGTCTATAGAGGACCCCGTAAAAACACATTTGACACCCTTAGGGATGGCATTTCTAAAATTCGTCCCGCCTGTATTTCAATATGTGTGATGAAGAGTATGTATGCCAATTTTGATGCAAATCCATCAAACCGTTTAAGAACGTATGCGGAACAAACATACAAACTTTCACATACAGGGTGTTCGTAAACTGTTTTGACAAAAGAAGAGGGGTGATAGTACCCATCAAGACGAACAATATTTACAATGGAACCTAGGGTCGCATTCCACTCTGAGTGTCAGAAAAGAATAAAATTAGATGTCCAAGCTGAACTTTCAACAGTGCAAAGAAAGAGAATTAACGACATCATAAGTTGCACAATCCCATTTATGGGGGTCAGGGACAGACTCAAAGTAGATGCTCAAAGTGGCGGCCACGGGTGCCGTTGCACAATTCACACCGGCGAATGTGAAACGGACTGGCGCACCCTCTCGAAGACTCCTGGTGTCGTGTTTATTCCGTCCGATGAAACAACGATTCTCGCGACGAGATCTTCCACGGAGTCCACAGGCGTCTCGTACACCAATGAATTCATGTGGCCCCAGAAGAAGAAGTCCAGTGGGTTTAAGTCCGGTGAGCGTTGAGGCCATGCTACAGGTCCGCCACGCCCAATCCTGAATGCCACATATCCCGTACGATGGAAGTGTCTACTGCACCTTAATAAGCCAATCAGCTGCAACTGTCGATGCTGCGTCTTTTCTCTGGCAATTTGCATACGGTAAATGCTTAACGGTGACGTTCTGGCGATGTGCTACTTCTCCGGCGCGAAAGAAATTACATCTGAGGTGACGACTTGTGCTTGTTGGACGTATTTCAAAGTTACTTTTTTTCTGACACTCAGAGTGGAATGCGACCCTAGGTTCCATTGTAAATATTGTTCGTCTTGATGGGTACTATCACCCTTCTTTTGTCAAAGCAGTTTACGAACACCCTGTATATATAGAGATGATATGGAATAAAATTTATTTTGAATTCGATAGTATCTGCCTTTACGCCCTCTAGCGGCGAAGTTATGCATCATGGGGTGGGGGGTGGGGAGGATCGTTTTCCTATTTCGGGTTCTAATGCAAAAATAATTTTTCATAACGAAATAATATTTGCAGATATAGCGCCCACAGACAGACGGACGGACGGACGGACAGACAGAGTGATACCAGAAGCACGTACTTTTTTTTTCTTTTTACAAAAGAAATGTCAAAAAACTCATCGATAGAAAACTAACTTTTCCAAGAGAGCCATGCCACATCCGAGAGTCTGGCTCGGGCCTAGTCAGACGCAAGCACCACAAACCACTCGGCCACCAAAGCGGCATCGGAAGATTTATAGAAATTTGTGAAAGCTTATAAAATTCGAGAAAGTTTTCATGTGGGGGAGTAGATGTAGGAGCGAATGTATAGGTCGCTCAGAAGGGATAGGTCATCCAATTACGTTTTTTGATGATACGCATCTTTCCCTATAGTAGTAAAGAAAATCCCATTCATAAAGTTTCAATGTAACGGAAATAGTCAAAATCATTGTTGAAATCTGATTTTCCAATGTTGCCCCATGAAGTAACAATAGTTAATTTCATTGTTACTCAACATAATATTTTACTAAACTAGCGCCGAACATTATTTCATCACGTTTTGCATAAACGTAACAATACCTCATTGCAATCTGCATAAACTACGCGAACCTGATATTAAATGCGATAAAAGCCATTACAAAAATGCATTTTTGATGCAATAAAAACTGTGCGCCGTTGCGACCCCCTAGGGGTAGGGGGAGAGTACCTCTATTGATATATATTTTTTTTGATTGGGGGTTTAACGACCACCTGGAGCAACTCAATGAGCTATTAGCATTCGCCGGTACCTAATTTAGGGTCACTGACACCAGAGAAGGGAGAGAGCCAGTTCCGTATGACAAACAACATTGGTGGCGCAGTGGTCTAAGCGATGACTGCCGATCATTCGTCCGAGTTGGAATACCGGTTGGGCATGGATGTTGTTTGTATTCCCTGGAACCAGTGGCCCTAAATTAAATTAGGGACGGGCGACTGCTTATAATCCACTGAGTTGCTCACGTTAGTCGTTAAACCTCTAATAATAATAACAATACAATAATAAAAAAAAAAAAAACACACACAACATTCAACGCCTCACGGGATTTGAACCCGGACCCATCTTGGCCGAATGATCAGAAGCCATCGCTTAGACCACTGCAACACCAGGGCGGCGCCTGCTATTGACGTGAGCTTTTAAATGGTGTATAACACGATGGGGTGTAACCTGTAAATATCCTAGAGCAAAAGTTACCAATCCCCCTCCCTATTCAACTTTTGTTCCTACCTTGCGGTCAGATTTTAGCTTGCGCATGGGTAGTTACATCACATTTCATTCTTGCGTTCGTCTAGATCTGAAGAAATAAATAAATAAATAAATAAATAAATAAATAGAAATATTGTTTTTGAAAAACCAAACATTCGAAATATTATTGCCGTCGCCATAGTTTAGTAAATTTTTACTTTTATGGCTCACATATCTTCTTTCAATGCTTTTTTTTTTTTTTTTTTTTTTATCGAAGGTTTAACGACCACCGTGAGGATCAACTCAATGGGCTATAAGCATTCGCCCATCCCTAAATTATAGCCACAGACTCCAGGGAAGGGAGAGAGCCAGCGCCGTAAGACAAACACAACATCCATGCCTCAGCGGGATTCGAACCCGGGGCCTTCTCGGACGAATGGTCATGAGCCAGCGCTTAGACTACTGCGCCACCGGGGTGGTTTCAATGGTTTTACACAATAACATTCATTAATCCACCTACTTAAGTGCAGCTCAATGTCAGGAATTAATAAACCTTATTGTTTGTTGTTTACGATTTCCAACCGTAGATTGAAGAAGCGTATATGGCCGCCCCGGTGGCGCAGTGGTCTAAGGCGTTGGCCTCTGATCATTCGTCCGTAGGGGTCCGGGTTCGAATCCCGGTGAGGCATGGATGTTGTGTTTGTCTTCCGGCACTGGCTCTCTCCCTTCCCTGGAACCAGTGACCCTAAATTAGGGACGGGCGACTGCTTATAGCCCATTTGAGTTGCTCACGGTGGTCGTTAAACCTCCAATCAAAAAAAAAAAAAAAAAAAAAAAAAGCGTATATGCTCCAGCTTTGTCCATCTATCTGTCTGTCCGCACGATAACGAGTAAAAATGGTTCGATTTTGGATGAAATTTTAGTATGTGGTAGGGGACAACATGCGGACGAACCCTATGGGAAATGGGGTCAAAGGTCAGGACATAGGAGCGGGATCCATTCCATTGCCCTTATTTATGCCTTATACCCATTGGCGCACCCACGGAGGGGCTTTGAGGGCTTAAGCCCCCCTTCCAAGCAGATTAAGAGCGATGTACTTTACAAATTAAACATTCAAAAATATTATTTTACATGTTCAAAAAATTACATAGTGTCTTCTATTACATGGTGTTTTCTTCAGAAAGCCCTAAAGAGATTAAGAGCGACGTACGTCAGAACCGCGTATAAATTATAGGCGTACACTTATATATACATATCACACTGAAGAGCAATTGAATTATAGAGATACCTGTCTAGTAAAGTATAGCACCACCTGATGACGGCGGCGATTCGTCTCGGCATGGACTCGACAAGACACCGGATGCGTTGGGAAGCCCGTACGGATCCACGACCCCTGAACAAGCTCTCACAGTTCACGAAGATTTGATGGAAGGGGGTCAGAGCCTCGAACATCTCTCTCGATGGCATCCCAGATGTGTTCGACGGGATTGAGGTCAGGTGACCTAGCTGTCCAAGGAAGCGAGGTCACGGTGGTGGAGTGTTCATCCAACCATTCGAATACAATTCGGGAGCGATGCATTGTCTTGTTGCAGGATGAGGTTCCCAGTGGGATGTTGAAGATGCACAAACGGGAGCAAATGGTCGTCCAGGATATCCCGGTAACGTTGACCTGTGAGCGACGATGTCACACGTACCAGGGGTCCCATTTCCGTCCACGTAAACAGTCCCCACCAGCTTGAAGAGTACCCTGCTGACAAAAACGATCCATCGCTTCATGTGGTTTGCGCCGTACTCGTATCCTGCCATCCGCATGTACCAACGTGAATCTCGACTCATCAGTCCAGGCAACATTTCCCCACATGTCTAGGGTCCTGTGGCGATGTTCTCGCGCCCATGCTATAATCTTTGCACCCTGTGATGTGCGGTCAGCAGCAGTACCCTCGTGGGACGATGGCTTTTGTACCCCATAGTGAGGAGATGGTTCTGGATGGTGTGGCAGCTTACACGTTTTTGTGCACCAGCGTTAAATTGCCGAGTGATTTCTAGCACTGTGGCCCGTCATTTCCGCTGTTACAATGCGAGCTAGCCGACGATGACCCCGCTCATCCACACGCTGTTGTCCACGGCAGTTGGCTCTTCCAGGGATGGTTTTACCGGATTCGATGTACTCACGGTGCACCGGTGACACAGTGGCTCGTGAAAATCCCAGTGCTTGAACGACTTCCGAAATTGAGTGACCCATTCGTCGGGCCCCGACAATTTGCCCACGATCAAATGCGCTTAGATCCTTCGTCTTACTCATACTGCGTCCAACTCTTACTGATTCCCGTGGCATCATTCCTTGTATTGTCGAATCGTTGCATACGTCATGTCGTTTCCGTTCACACGGCCGCCCACAGCGTCACATTTGCATAACGCCAGCTGTCTCTAATTCAATTGCTCTTCAGTGTATGTACACACATTGTGAATGTATTTTTTATATATATAGCCCCCTGCAACAGGAATTCCTGGGTGCGCCACTGCTCATAGCTTACGTAAATATGCTTCTATTGCGACAAAACTTCAGTATGTTGTTCCGGAGATGAACTGAACCATTCTGTTTAATATCATCGAAATGGGGTCCAAGGTCAGGGCACAGTAGCGAGATTTATTTCCCCAACCATTATAGTCATAACTTGAGTAATGATTTCTGGTATGTTGGAAAGCGTATCATTATCAATGCATTGCATGATTTTACTGACTTATGATTTAATTCCACTTAGTATGTACCGGACTGTGGCTCACTGTAGTCGTGAGTGACGCGAATAAATGCAATATGTTGTACGCAATTAAATGTATACTCTCGAATCACTAGTTTTATTTCACGCACAGGAAGATCTTGGTATGCGAAAGATGCATAGAATAAATTATCTACATAGAGTACCAAGGTACTCACTCGATTTGCTTTCCTTTCATCAAACAGAACACTGCTGTAATGAATCTGTTGAATTTAATATGAACAATACAAGAGAGAAATGTACGATTACCATAATGTCCTTCTTTTAACGCAGTTTCTTTTGCAATTCTGAGCAACGTTTACCCTAATGTGCTTTTCGTCCCACTTGATCTGGATATTGTGGTAATCGCCCATTTAGTTCTACCCAGAGAATATTCTTCACCCGAGGCTCTACTCCCACGCTAAATCCTTCTGTCATTCCAAAGAGAAAATAATATGCGTAATTAGTATGCATACTTGATTACAGATTTACGTAGGATGTGCATAATTAATCGTTCATGGAGGTTACGCGGGCTTCAGAACGAAAATAAGTTTTACGTGTTTTTGCATTTTCCCATGAGAAGCTATCTTTCTTTTTAAAATGACACTTAAATTTTGATGACGTCAGATCCTGCTTCATGGCACGACAGGGACGTTCACTGGAAAGCCATAAATAAGCTCACTGTCAAGTGCACGTCACTCGCTAATTTACATATCACGAAGCTCTTCGCTATTCGATTTTGTTGCTTTATCCTCTGCCAACGTGGGCTGATGTCGTGCAGGGAAGTAGGCTATCACTTAAACAAGATCTGCAGTCATTAATAATTTTAAGGGGTGTTATAGGAAAAGAGAACGCTTTGTATTAGGAAACAACAACAAAAAAAAATGTTGAATTTATTTCTGTCTTAAGGGTTGAGCCCCATGTGCATTTATTTATCTGGCACCCTCTGTATTACAGAAAGAGTTCTTCCACATTTCATTTTGACGTGCACATTGGCATCGATTCTTGGAACATTCGCACGAATGCTGAAAGTTATACAGACACTAGACCTGAGACGGGCTAAGCCCGAAAACCCAAACCAGAGCCCGGGCCCGAATCGGGCTGTAGAATTTTTACTGCGGTTCGGTCTCGGAGAGAGAGAGATTTTTTTCATATAAAAATGGGATTTTATATTAATTAGCAGATGAGACACTATAGTTGGTAAAGGGAATTCTTCTGCAACTGGTTGTGATTTGGGAGCGGGCATTCGAAATGGCTATTTTTTCCGGGCTTGGGTAGAAAATGCCATAGGCTGCGCAGCACTAGTGTGTTTCTTCAGAGAAGAAAAAGCTTTTTCAAGAACTTACATACATAGTCCAGTCAACGAAGACTGAAAATGGGCAAATATAAGAAATAAATATATAAGTTTCGAAACTTGGCACACTTGTTTATAGGTATCTAGTGAAGATTATATCAAAAGTCCTGACGAATCAGAGGTGAGATGTAGCCGCCATCTTGAAAAATAGGTACTTTTTTGGGGGTTTTCGTGAATATCTCGAAAACGGTTGGTCGTAGTTCAAAAATACTTTGTACAAAATTGAAGCTTACAAAATTTTCTACAGAAAAGGCTCAATTCACTTTTTTTGTATCTCTAACAGTTTCTGAGATAATCGGGTGTCAATGTTGTACTGTTTCCCTGATCGCTACGTTATCACTAGCTTATTTGTATGAAAAACCGTAGTGATAACGTAGCGATCAGCGAAACAGTACAACATTGACACCCGATTATCTCAGAAACTATTAGAGATACAAAAAAAAGTGAATCCAGCCTTTTTTGTAGGACATTTTGTAAGCTTCAATTTTGTACATAGTATTTTTGAACTACGACGAACCGTTTTTAAGATATTCACGAAAAACTGAAAAAACGTACTTATTTTTCAAGATGGCGGCTAGAGCTCACCTCTGATTCGTCAGGACTTTTGATATAATCTTCACTAGATACCTGAAATTCTGATGCAAAAACGAAGAGACATGACGACAACTAAAGGAGATGTGACTTCCAGAGTGGAATACGTAGAGCTATGCAAGATGGTACGAAAAAGTATCACTGAAGATGTAAAGAAATTCAACTGTAAACTAGTGAGGCAAGCAATTGAAAACAACCAAAGCCTGAAGAGAGCAAAGGGACATCTGAGTAAGGGAAGAAAACAGATTATGGCTCTGAGAAAAGAAGATGGTTCTGTAACAAGAAATAAAGGTGAAATTCTGACAAGAGGGAAAGATTTCTACTCAAAACTGTATGAAAGGGATGATACATGTATTCCAGACATTACAAAAGGTACCAGAGTGAAACGGGGAAAAGCTCCAGAAGAAGATGGAATTACCGTAGACATCATACAAGAAGCAAGTGGAGAAATTGAAACAGTACTCGCCCAAGTTTTTACTCGATGCCTTAATGAAGAGAAGATTCCTGAGAATTGGAACAGTGCTACAACGATCCTGCTACATAAAAAAGGTGACATTGAGGATCTCAGGAGCTACAGACCTATCAGCCTCCTATCAGTGGTTTATAAAATCTTCACTAAAGTTCTTTCACACCGCTTGAAGGTGACGATGGACATGTCTCAACCAAGAGAACAAGCTGGATTCAGGAGTGGCTACAGCAATATAGATCATATCCACGCACTGAGAGAACTAATTGAAAGAGCGAGGGAATATGAACTTCCATTATGCATGGCTTTTATCGATTACGAAAAGGCCTTTGATTCGGTGAAACCATCAGCAGTTACAATGGCTTTGAAATCCTGCGGTATTGAAGATGCATACATTAATATTATTAATTACATCTATGAAAATGCAAGTGCAAAGATTCGGCTATTTCAGAATACAGCACCCATAAAAATTGGAAAGGGAGTGAGACAAGGTGACACTATATCTCCCAAACTCTTTAATGCCAGTTTGGAAAATGTCTTTCAATCACTGAACTGGGAAAACAAAGGCATAAAGATTAATGGAGATTATCTAACTCATCTTCGTTTTGCTGATGACGTAGTCATTTTTGCAACTACCCCATCAGAGCTGCAGAGTATGATCCAGGAACTTGCTGACAAGAGTAAAGAAGTGGGATTAAAAATGAACTTTCAGAAGACAAAAGTGATGTACAGTGCTTTTACAAGAAATGAAGATTTATCGATTGATGGGGAAAAGCTGGAGATAACAAATACCTAAATTTATCTTGGACAGTAAATATCAAGTGAGGGTTACATTGATGAAGAAATTAATCGGCGTATAAAACTTGCCTGGAGAGCGTTTGGAAGAAACAGTATAATTTTCAAGAGCAATATGCCATTATGTCTTAAAAGAAAAGTGCTTGATCAATGCATCCTTCCAATGCTTACATATGGTGCAGAGACGTGGACCTTAACTAAAAGAGACATACAAAGACTGCAGACAACTCAAAGCAGCAAGGAGAGGTGCATGCTTGGTGTAACCAGGATAGATAAGAAGAGGAATTCGTGGATGAGGAAAATGATAAAAGTGGAAGACATCATGATCAGGGTAAAATCCCTGAAATGGCAATGGGCTGGACGCATTGCTAGAAGGACAGACCATCGATGGACAGCTGGAATTTTAGACTGGATTCCGAGGGACACAAAAAGACCCAGAGGAAGACCACATGGGAGATGGGCGGATGAAATTCGAAAGTATGCGGGAGTAACATGGAGGAGACTGGCACAAGACAGACCGTTGTGAAAGATACTTGGGGAGACCTTTGTCCAGCAGTGGATTGATAATGGTTGACAATGATGATGAGGTACCTGTAAACAAGTGTGCCAAGTTTCAAAACTTTCATATTTATTTAATCTGAAAACCTTAGTTTGACCGGACTAATATTGGATAGTTGATAGCTTGCAGACGATAATTAATTTACCCCTATCTCCACGCAGTAAGTCCCTGCTAATTCTATTTAGCAACGTACATATTGCAGTGCATTGTGGCGCGATAATATTAGCATTATTTGAGCAACATACAATTGCCACACCGCCCAAAGCACTTTAGGTGGAAACGAACGGTCAAAGAAAATCGTACAGTTACACTATAAAAATAGATAGAGGTCCCTTTCCTACTCCCTATTTGAGAAATATATTGGGCTAATTTCAGGAGGAGGAGAGAATGGAAGTGTGGAAAGGGAGATGTTTTTATTAATGGTTGAACAGGTTAGCCAGCTTTCGGGCTTGTTCGGGCCCTTGCAATATAAAATTCGGGCTCTGGTGGATTCGGACTAATATACCACGCGCTTGGACCCCGAAAATTGAGCCTGAACTCAGCTCTGACAGACAGTTTTTACTTTCGTATATGCTACATTTTAGCATCCCTATATTGCTAAACGACTGTTCAGAAGATTTCTTCAGTGACCCTCTCGCGTGAGTCCGTTAGGCACTGTAAAGTAATTAAGCAGTTCCAAAGTTTTAGCCATTTTTCCCCAATGATGAAACAATCCAGGGGAGAGGGGTCCATAGATTTGATTCATTGGTGAAAGCCTCCCGGGAAAAAATACTCCAAGTGGGAGTAAGCCAATATTTAAAAGTCAAAAAATGAAAAAAAGATTACTCAGAAATAGGTTTTTTAAATATACAACAGCAGCAGTTCCATAAAAACAGAGTAAAATCACACAAAATGAAGAAATATAGGTACAACAAAATATATGTTATTCTATCGCAAAGTGTCTTCCCTCGGATGTTAGGCAACCGTCCCATCGTTCAGTCCACTTTTAAAACCATGTGGCGAAGGCAATTTTGTGAAGGCATTTTGTGTACAGCTTGAATAACGTCAGCATCTGTGTTGACTGTTGCGCCACGGAACTTCTTCATTGTTGGAAACAACCAAAAATCGCACGGGGCGAGGTGAGGACTTTAGAAAGCAGACTGTGGCATGATTTTAATGCTGCGTTTCGTAAGAAACTGTTAGAACACAAGCAGCCACATGTGGACGGGCGTGTTATCATGGTGTAGGGTCCACTTGCCCACCAGTTCCGGTCGCTGAATCGATATGACGTCGTCGTAGACGCTTCAAAACTGAAATGTAATACTCCGCATTGGCAGTAATTTGTGGAGGAATGGCTCGCTGGTAGACTACACCTTTATGAGCAAAGAAAATTATCATAATCACCTTCCCAGCTAATTTGGCGGATATTTTTTCCAGAGGTGACGAGCCTGTGTGTTTCCAGACACTCGTTGCGCGCTTCGCGAGCGGGTCGAAGTAGTGGACCCATGTTTCATCGGCAGTTATTACTGTGTTTAGAAAGTTTGGATCCTTTGCAATCGTTTGTTTCCACTCATAACACACCTGAACTCTGACTAACAGTTGTTCTCTCGTCAGGTGATAAAGTCCCCATCTGTAACTCACATGATGCAGCAGTAATTCGTCGCGTAGAATGCGGAACGCCGACGTTTTTGAAATATTAGTTGACGCCGCTATGTCTTCAGACGCCATTCCGCGATCTTCTTGCAGGATTGCCGAAATAGTGTTTACAATACGCTCCGCAACGACACTTTTAAGTTGACCAGGCCTATATAGGAACGAGTTCTGCCAACAAAAGCCCTTTTTTGAAATCATGGTGCCATCTAAAAATCGTTGACTCACCCAAACATTTATCATTGTAAGGTTTTTTTCATTAAATCAAATATTGCTGGAGCAGTTTTACCCAAACGATAAAATTTTTTTATTGCACAACGCATTTCACTTCTTAATTCTGAATCACTCACCTCCATAGCTGTATGGCGAAATGCAGACGTACCTTAAACAACTGCGCAATAACAGAACCAGAATCGTCTGCCACGGCTAATAACTTTTGCCACAGATACTCCCTTAATTCAATTAGTCGTCTGCGTGGTTATTTTCCCCCTTCGCACTGTTGACAACCCAAAACAAGAACGATGACACCGAATTTTCGGGTGTAATAAGCACGTCTTCTGAATCCGTTCTGACGCAAATTAATTTTATCAAAGCTATTCAAAGGCAATGGATCCGGTATGGAAAACAATAGTATCTGACGGAAGAAAGAAGTTTTTCAATGGGGTCTTTTTTCCCTCAGATATTGGTGTAAACGGAATCTTGAGCTTACGAACTCTTAGAAACACAGTTATCGACAAAAATAAGATGTGACTTTACCACCCTTGGTGGGAAAACCACGTATTATTTTAGGAAGAAAGTATTCTCAAAAGATTTATCCATATAAGCGGTATCGGTCCAAGAAAAAAAAAAAAAATTAGTCGAGTTTTCAGGAGCCCAGATTTTGCTACAAATACATCAGAAGCAGAATTTAACACTTATGACCCCTGGTGGCCAAACCATTCTTTACAAAACATTAGAAATTATGTGAAAAATATTTTTTATCAGGTCTTGTATGCGATACAGGAAGAATTTTTCAAATCGGAGTTTTAGGAGCAGAAAACGCAATTTACCTTTATGCGCCCTAGCGGAAAGTCTTGAATGATTTACGTGGAAATTTTGAATTTATAGGAAAAACATTTCGCATCGGAAACACTATCCAACAACGAAGGGATTTTTCAAATTGGACTTTCAGAAGTAGAGATATTGACAAAAATAAGATATACATCTACGCCCCTGGCGTAGAAACCATGCATTATTTCAAGAAGAAAGTGTTCCTAAAAGGTTTGTCGACATGAGTAGCATCGGTCAACAAGACTTTTTTTTTCAATCGAGATTTTAGAAGCTCATATTTTGCTGCAAACACATCAGAAGCGGAAATTAAGAATTACGCCACCTGGATTGCCATACCATTTTCTTACAAAAATTAGAAATTATGTGCAAACGATTTCCCAGCAGGAGCTGTATCCGATGCAGAAGGAATTTTTCAAATCGAAGGTTTAGAAGCAGAGAAATAGTGGGAAACGCAATTTACCTTTACGCCCCCTAGCGGAAAGTCTATGAATTACTTGAAATTTTTTAAAATTATATGAAGCACATATCTTACTGGAAACATTATCCAACAAAAAATGAATTTTTCAAATCGGACTCCTAGAAGTAGAGATATTGACAAAAATAAGATATGCATCTACGCCCCCTGGCGGAGCAACTGTGCGATATTTTAGGAAGAAAATATTCCGAAAAGGTTTACCGGCGTGGGTGGCATCAGTCCATGAAAGAATTGTTTCAATCGATATTTTAGAAGCTCAGATTTTATGGCAAATACATCAGAAGCAAAAATTAACACTTACGCCCCCTGGTGGCCAAAGTATTTCTTACCACAAATTCGAAATTATATGCAAAAGATTTTCCGTTGGGAGATGTATCAGCTGAAAGAAAGATTTTTCAAATCGGAATTTTAGGAGAAGAGTTAGGAAAAAATGTAATGTACTTTTACGCCCCTAGCGGAAAATCTATGCGTAATTTTAAAAGGAAACTATATCTAAAACACTTTTCGATATAAATGGAATCGAAAGATAAAAGAATTTTTTTCAATCGGATGTTTAGAAGCAAATATGTGGATTAAAACGTAATTTTGAATTCGACATCTGCATTTACATCCCCTAGCGGCAAATTTGTACATCGTAAAAAAACAAAACAACGAAATGAATTTTCATTCGCATATTTCAAACTTCCGAACGCAAAAATAATTTTTCAAATCGGACTAATAGTTGCAGAGATACCGTGGGTACAGACGGACGGACGGACAAACCGATAACAGAAGCACGATCTTTTTTTACAAAAGACGTGCTAAAAACAGGTTACTTTCGGTTTTTACGTTTTTGTATATATCACCATCGTCAACCATTATCAATCCACTGCTGGATGAAGGATTCCCCAAGTTTCTTCCACAACTGCCTGTCTTGAGCCTGTGTCCTCCATGTCACTCTGGCATGATTTCGAATATCATCCATCTATCTCCCATGTGTTCTTCTTCTGGGTCTTTTTCTGCCCCACGGAATTCAGCCTAAAATTTCGGTTGTCCATCGGTGGTCTATTCTTCTGGCAACATATCCAGCCCATTCCCGTTTCAGGGATTTCACCCTGGTCATGATACCGTCCATTCTTATAATTTTCCTTATACACGAGTTCCTTTTCTCATCTTTCCTGGTTGCACCAAGCATGCATCTCTCCATGCGTCTTTGAGTTCTCTGCAGTTTTTGTGTCTTTTCTAGTTAAGGTCCATGTCCCTGTACCGCACGTAAGCAGTAGCAGGATGCATCGATTAAACATTTTTCTTTTAAGTCATAATGGCATACTGCTCTTAAAAATTATACTTTTTCTTCCAAAAGCTCTCCATCCAAGTTAATTTTAATACCAAGTTAAAGCTATATACAGTATATATATACTAGCTTTACTACCCGGCTCTGCCCGGAATTTAGGCTTATTAATTTCATATTCCCTTATATGTCACTGAAAAGATCGGGGAAAAAAATTGATGCTTGCAAGAAAGATAAAAGTTGATTTCACAAATTCGGTCATTACAAATTATTTATTCATAGTGTGATTATTTCAGCACTTGGCCGTACACAACATTTTTGGTTTCTCCTTCATCGGCGACAATATATAATTTTGTTGGATCCTTTGCTCGTGACATTCCAACATACAGCTGTCCATGTGAGAAGCATCAAATGCATCACGTGCTTTCAGTTTCAGACGTCTTTGAGGGGCGAATCTCTGGGATAAAAAAGTTAAAAACGTATCTTGGCGAATATTTTATGAAACCGGCTGAAATTTTAATGAACATAAATCGTTAATAGGAACATGGCCTCCAAAATCCGCCTGAATCGGTTACTAACTTTTTAAATTAGTCGTCAAAATTTTATTAACCGTTTCTGCTTAAATATTTCTGTTTACCGATGAATTAAAAATTACATGCCTATTTTTAAAAGTTTTGACCGGATTGCAGTGAATTTTTGAGGGACTCCATTCATGGTGTTGATACAAATTTCAGCCCGTTTTGTTAAGATCTCACAAAGTTCGCTTTTGCACTTTTTTATGCACAGTTCTCAAAGAATAGAAACACCTGTGGATGTGCCGCGGCGATGAATGCAGTCACGTGCTTTCAGTGAATGCAGTCGCTGACTTTATTGATTAGCTAATTATTAATTCATAACTCGCGAACGGAACAACGTAGAGATCTTAAAATAGTTACGTTGACCTAGAAATTCCAGTATTAACAAGCTACGAAAATTTCACGAGGCCGCAGTTCGGCGTTCGACAGTTTTTACTGCTTCGGACAAACAGACGTTTTGTGTTTTATATATAAGATATATACGCACACTCACGGACAATGAAATTTGCGCACTTAGAAGAAAACATGCTGCAACGTGAAACTTTGCAAATAGATGTAAATGATCCATGTTTGGTGCGAGTGCGCATGACCGCACACACTGTGGTGGCGCTGCAAGCACGAACCGACAGACTTATAAATCCGGCTTGTAGTCGGTGCCCCACGAAAGCGAAAAGCACCGGCCGACGCAAGCAAGAGTACAGAGTGACAACAATGCCGAGGAGACGCTAGAGACGTCGATTTACGCAACTTACGGACTTTGAGAAAGGCCAGATCATCTGGCTGAAAACCGCAGGATGGTCGGCGCGCGGTATATCCCCCGCGTGGATCTTTCTGACCATACAGTCAGACTGTGTGTGTTGAGTGCAGTGGACACGTGACAGCACTGCCACACGGCAGAGCGGCTCCGGACGGACCAGGAAGAGAGGATCGACGGATCACGGAAGGCACGAACGGATCCCACGGGGACCCGGTTCCTATACAGACAGATGTAGTGGCTTATGTGTGCCCACGAACAATTTGGCGACGCCTCGCGGAAGCGAATATGCGATCGCAGCGCCCCTTTTACGTGCGCTGCCATTAACACCGGAACATCGCCGGTTCTGTTTGCAGTGGTGCCAGGGAAGAGCGATGTGGAACGCCATAGACTGGCGATGTGTGGTATTTAGCAATGAGTGTCTCTTCGTTTTGGGGAAAGATGATCATCGTGTCCGGTTGTGGAGGTCTCCGGTTCAACGGCAAAAGTGCCACACCTCCCCCACTGCAGGCATTATGGTCTGGGGAGCCATTGCCTACCATAGCCGATCAGCTCTAGTAGTGGTACGTGGATCATTGACGGACCAGCGGTATGTGCATGAGTTCCTACGGCACCAGGTGGTCCCTTTCCTAGCATTCCAGGTGCGCTATACCAGCAGGACAATGCCTGCCCGCACAAGCTCGGGTTTCCCAGGACTGTCTACGTCATGTCCAGGTACTTCCATGGCCTGCCCGCTCCCCGGACATGTTCCCTGTCGAGCATGTGTGCGACCAGTTGAAACGCCAGCTGCAGCCGTGCCGTAGTACTCGGGATTTGAAGCACACCATCCAACAGGTGTGGGCCAGTCTACCGCAATACAACAACAGGCATCTCTTCGTATTGCAGCATGCATCGCTGCACGAAGAGTTGCGACGCGCTATTGAAGATGATCGGACTGCGTGCCACAGATCCTTCTGTAATGATCCTTCAGCTCTGTTTTTGCCCTCATTTGTATCATTCATCTGTATCATTGCGTCCATAAAATTTCAGTTCAATTCGATGCTTCCTTCTTGGTGCCCAAATTTCATTGTCCGTGAGTGTATATATATACACTGAAGAGCATGTGAATTAGAGACAGCTGGCGTTATGCAAATGTGGAGCTGTGGGCGGCCCTGTAAACGGAAACGACATGACGTATGCAGCGATCCGACAATATAAGGACTGATGCGACGGGTATCAGTAAGAGTCAGACGCAATATGGATAAGACGAAGAACATAAGCGCATTTGATCGTGGGCAAATTGTCGGGGCCCGACGAATGGGTCACTCCATCTCGGAAGTCGTGCAGGTACAGGGATTTTCACGAGCCACTGTGTTACGGGTGCACCGTGAGTACATTGAATCCGGTAAAACCATCACTGCAAGGGCCAACTGCCGTGGACAACAGCGTGTGGATGAGCGGGGTCATCGTCGGCTAGCTCGCATTGTAACAGCGGAATAGACGGGCCCCAGTGCAAGAAATCACTCGGCAATTTAACGCTGGTGCACAAAAACGTGTAAGCAGCCACACCATCCAGAACCATCTCCTCGCTATGGGGTAATGAAGCCATCGTCTCACGAGGGTATCGCTGCTGACCGCACATCACAGGGTGCAAAGATTAGCATAGGCGCGGGAACATGGACCCTAGACATGTGGGAAAATGTTGCCTGGACTGATGAGTCGAGATTCACGTTGATACATGCGGATGGCAGGACACGAGTACGGCGCAAACCACATGCAGCGATGGATCGTTCTTGTCAGCAGGGTACTCTTCAAGCTGGTGGGGGTGGCATTTTCGTCTGGGGACTGTTTACGTGGACTGAAATGGGACCCTTGTAGGTGTGACACGACCATTTGCTCCCGTTTGTGCGTTTTTAACATCCCACTGGGGACCTCATCTTGCAAAAAGACAATGCACCGTGCCATCGCTCCCGAATTGTATCCGAATGGTTGGATGAACACTCCACCGACGTGATCTCGCTTCCTTGGCCAGCTAGGTCACCTGACCTCAATCCCATCAAGAACATCTGGGATGCCATCGAGAGAGATGTTCGAGGCTCTGACCTTCCTCCATCAAATCTTCGTGAACTGTGAGAGCTTGTTCAGGGGTCGTGGATCCGTATGGCTTCCCAACGCTTCCGGTGTCTTGTCAAGTCCATGCCGAGACGAATCGCCGCCGTCATCAGGACGAAAGGTGGTGCTACACGTTACTAGACAGGTATCTCTAATTCAATTGCTCTTCAGTGTATATATATCATCATTGTCAACCATTATTAATCCACTGCTTAACGAAGGTCTCTCCAAGGCTCTTCCACAACGGCCTGTCTTGTGCCAGTCTCCATGTTACTCTCGCATACTTTCGAATTTCATTCATCCATCCATCCATCCATCTTCCATGTGGTCTTCTTCTGGGTCTTTTCCTCTCCCTTGGAATTCAATCTAAAGTTTTGACTGCCCATCGATGGCCTGTCTTTCTGGCAGTATGTCCAGCCCATTGCTATTTCGGGGATTTTACTCTGATCATGACGTCCTCCACTCTTGTCATTTTTCTGATCCACGAGATCCTCTTCTTATCTCTCCTGATTGCATCAAGCATGCTCCTCTCCATGCTGTCTTTGAGTTGTCTGCAGCCTTTGTATGTCTCTTTTAGTTAAGGTCCACGTCTCTGCACCATACGTAAGCACTGGAAGGATGCATTGATCAAACACTTTTCTTTTAAGACATAATGGCATATTGCTCTTGAAAATTATACTGCTGCTTCCAAAAGCTCTCCAGGCAAGTATTACACGCGGATTAATTTCTTCATCAATGTGACAATCACATGATATCTACTGTCCAAGACAAACGTACGCATCTGTTATCTATAGTTTTTCTCCATCAATCGACAAATCTTCATTTCTTGTAAAAGCATTGAACATCACTTTTGTCTTCTGAAAGTTCATTTTTAATCCCACTTCTTTACTCTTGTCAGCAAGTTCCTGGATCATACCCTGCAGCTCTGATGGGGTAGGTGCAAAAATGACTATGTCATCAGCAAAACGAAGGTGTGTTAGATAATCTCCATTAATCTTTATCCCTTTGTTTTATCAGTTCAGTGATTGAAAGACATTTTCCAATGTCGCATTAAAGAGTTTGGGAGATATAGTGCCACCTTGTCTCACTCCCTTTCCAATTTTTATCGGTGCTCTATTCTCAAACAGCCGAATCTTTGCACTTGCATTTTCATAGATGTTATTAATAATATTAATGTATGCATCTTCAACACCGCAGGATTTCAAAGCCATTTTAACTGCTCACGGTTTCACTGAATCAAAGGCCTTTTTTTTTTTGATTGGAGGTTTAACGACCACCGTGAGCAACTCAATGGGCTATAAGCAGTCGCCCGTCCCTAATTTAGGGTCACTTGTTCCAGGGAAGGGAGAGAGCCAGTGCCGTAAGACAAACACAACATCCATGCCTGACCGGGATTCGAACCCGGACCCCTTACGGACGAATGATCATAGGCCAACGCCTTAGACCACTGCGCCACCGGGGCGGCAAAGGCCTTTTCATGATCGATAAAAGCCATGCATAATAGAAGTTCACATTCCCTCTCTCTTTCAATTTGTTCTTACAGTACGTGGATATGATCTATAGTGCTGTAGTCACTCCTGAATCCAGCTTGTTCTCTCGGTTGAGCCATGTCCAGTGTCGCCTTCAAGCGGTGTGAAAGAACTTTGATGCTTCACAAATTTCTAATTGATCTCTTTTCCGTATCTCTCACGATTTCCGAGATAGGAGAGCTAACTTCCACACACGCACACATTATATATATATATATATGGGATGTAAGGTCAGGTGATGCGTAACATCACAGCCTCTCCTTGACAAATGTCAACCCCGCCTTCTCGTGGTGCATCCTGTTCCCACTAAAGGGGCTCTGACGACTGCCCATAGCGGTATAACTATACCATCGGGATAAGAGGAAATTCTATCCCACACTCACCAACCCGCTTGGCCAGCGTGGTGAGTTATGGCCAAACCCCTCCAAAATGATTCCACAACTTGAATCTTGGCCCTCAGTCTCCGGCAGCTGGAATGTACCTGGCCAAGGCAGCGGCCAGTGCGACATGAAGGCAGAGGGTGCTAAGAATCCCCGGAGGACCGGACTAGGCTGCCATCTGATGCTGACCTTGGCTACTTACAATGGACGCTCCCTATCTTCTGATTCAAGGCTTCTTGAATTGGAAGAGGAACTACAAAGGATCAAGTGGGACATCGTGGGGGCTAAGTGAGGTAAGGAGAAAAGGAGAAGATCTCATCGAACTGAAAAGTGGACATCTCTTCTACTATCGTGGGACAGATACTGGCAGAACTAGTGGTGTTGGATTTATAATAAACAAGAAACTGAAGGATAAAGTTGTAGAAGTTGAAAGTTCCTCTGACAGAGCTGCACGACTTGTTATCCAACTCTCGAAAAGATACCAGGCTCAGATTATTCAAACTTATGCACCCACCACAAGTCATCCTGAAGAAGAAATTGAAGAATTTTATGAGGAAATTTGTCATCTAAATAATAAAGGTAAGCAGCACTTGAAAATAATTATGGGAGATTTCAATGCAAAAATAGGGCAACGTGGCAACAGAATGAAACATCAGTAGGTAAATTCGGTCACGGCAACAGAAACCAGCGTGGAAATACTCTCGTTGAGTTTGCAGAGGCAGAAGGGTTTTTCATCTTGAACTCCTTCTTCAAGAAAAAGCCACACGGGAAATGGACATGGAGACATCCAAATGGGACGACAAGTGAAATTGATTTTATTATGTGTAACAAAAAATTCGTCATAGAAGACTGCAGTGTGCTAAACAAGTTCAACACAGGTAGTGACCATAGATTGGTGAGATGTAAGATGCACCTCAACACTAAACTTGAACGTGGCAAGCTCATAAGACAAACAAAATCTATTGACATAACCAACCTTAAAAAACACCATAATACCTTTAAGTTAGAACTGAAGAACAGGTTCTCTGCTTTAGAAGGCCTAACATCGGAAGAAGTGGACATCTCTGAAGTTAACAGAAAAATAACCAAAGCTCTTATGGAAACAGCAACAAAATTAGCTGGGTCTAAGAACAAGTTGCATGTGAACAAATTATCAGGAAAAACCAAAATGTTGATGCAAAAAAGAAGAGAGATGAGGACAACTAAAGAAGATGTGACTTCCAAAGTGGAATATATAGAGCTATGCAAGACAGTAAGAAAAAGTATCACTGAAGACGTAAGAAAATTCAACTGTGAACTAGTGAGGAAAGCAATTGAAAACAACCAAACCCTAAAGATAGCAAAGGGACATCTCAGTAAGGGAAGAAAACAGATTATGGCACTGAGAAAAGAAGATGGTTCTGTAACAAGAAATAGAGGCGAAATTTTGACAAGAGTGAAAGATTTCTACTCCAAATTATATGAAAGGGATGATATATGCACTCCAGACATCATGAAAGATACCAGTACCAGAGTTCCTCCAGTCCTTCCAGCAGAAGTTGCACATGCAATCAAGAACATGAAGCGAGGAAAAGCTCCAGGAGAAGATGGAATTACTGTAGACATCATACAAGAAGCAAGTGGAGAAATCGAAACAGTACTCGCCCAAATTTTCACTCGATGCCTTAATGAAGGAAAGATTCCTGAGGATTGGAACACCGCTACAATGATCCTGCTACATAAGAAAGGTGACATTGAGGATCTCGGAAACTACAGACCTATCAGCCTCCTATCAGTAGTTTATAAAATCTTCACTAAGTTCTTTCACACCGCTTGAAGGTAACACTGGACATGGCTCAACCGAGAGAACAAGCTGGATTCAGGAGTGGCTACAGCACTATAGATCATATCCACGTGCTGAGAGAACTAATTGAAAGAGCGAGGGAATATGAACTTCCATTGTGCATGGCTTTTATCGATTATGAAAAAGCCTTTGATTCGGTGAAACCATCAGCAGTTACAATGGCTCTGAAAAACCTGCGGTATTGAAGATGCATACGTTAATATTATTAATAACATCTATGAAAATGCAAGTGCAAGATTAGGCTGTTTGAAAATACAACACACGTAAAAATTGGAAAGGGAGTGAGACAAGGTGACACCATATCTCCGAAGCTCTTTAATGCCACATTGGAGGGTGTTTTTCAGTCGCTGAGCTGGGAAAACAAGGGGATAAAGATTAATGGAGATTATCTAACCCACCTTCGTTTTGCTGATGACGTAGTCATTTTTGCAACTACCCCATCAGAGCTGCAGAGTATGATCCAGGAACTTGCTGACAAGAGTAAAGAAGTGGGATTAAAAATGAACTTTCAGAAGACAAAAGTGATGTTCAATGCTTTTACAAGAAATGAAGATTTATCGATTGATGGAGAAAAGCTGGAGATAACAGACACGTACGTTTATCTTGGACAGCAGATATCAAGTGAGGGTCACATTGATGAAGAAATCAATCGGCGTACAAAACTTGCCTGGAGAGCTTTTGGAAGAAACAGCATAATTTTCAAGAGCAATATGCCATTATGTCTTAAAAGAAAAGTGTTTGATCAATGCATCCTTCCAGTGCTTACGTATGGTGCAGAGACGTGGACCTTAACTAAAAGAGACATACAAAGGCTGCAGACAACTCAAAGTAGCATGGAGAGGTGCATGCTTGGTGTAACCAGGAGAGATAAGAAGAGAAACTCGTGGATCCGAAAAATGACAAGAGTGGAAGACATCATGATCAGAGTTAAATCCCTGAAATGGCAATGGGCTGGACATACTGCCAGAAGGACAGATCATCGATGGACAGCCGAAATTTTTAGATTGGATTCCAAGGGACAGGAAAAGACCCAGAAGAAGACCACATGGGAGGTGGGTTGATGAAATTCGAAAGTATGCAGGGGTGACATGGAGGAGACTGGCACAAGACAGACCGTTGTGGAGGAAACTTGGGGAGACCTTCGTCCAGCAGTGGATTGATAATGGTTGACAATGATGATGATGATGATGATATATATATATATATATATATATATATATAAATTAACTTTAAATTCGTACCGAATCCCCTCTTGGGGGGGGGGGGGATTCGGTATATGATGAAACGCTTTGTACTGTTGAAATGTTTGCTAAATGACTTGCTTATCTACAGTGGCGCTCTTCTTCAAGGGCAATATTTTCCCCCGATGATGAAATGCTTGCTAAATTGAAAACTCGCTCATCCGCAATGGTCCTCTTCAGGCACTCAACCAGGATAGGATTTTATGTGTTGAAACCCCCTCCGGAGCCCTATGTTTTCCCTTTAAGAATTTGCATTAGCTGTGCCATTTTCATGGTTTTCCTGTCATCGTTGACGGGCTTTCATCTGGTAATTTATATAAACCAGCTATCGACACTTACCCACCAATTCCCGTGGAACTCCAACAAATACTCTCTTAGTGTGGCATTTTATATGCCAAGTAGTGTACATTTCGATTTGCAAAGAGTATCTCCCATTCTAAAATTCCTCTACTGTGAGAAACTTCCATAATTTCTTTTTCAAATGATCCAAGTTTTCCGTTAGGGGGCGTAAAGTTGCATTCATTTTCTCCACATCTCTGCTTCTAAGTGGAAAATACTTTCTTGTTTCAGGTACATTCCACCGAAGGGGACACTTTTTTACGCTATCCAACCGTAGGTTGAAGAAGCATATATGCTCTAGCTTTGTCCGTCTCTCCGTACGATAACTCTCCTAAAAATGGTTCGATTTCGATGAAATTTTAGTATGTGGTAAGGGACATCCTGGGGACGAACCCTACCGAAAATGGGCGAAATGGGGTCAAAGGTCATGACATAGGAGAGGGATCCATTCCATTGATCTTATGCGTCATAACTTACGTAAAAATGGTTCAGTTTCGATGAAATTTTAGTATGTGGTAAGGGACCACCTGAGGACGAACCTTATTGAAAATAGCCAAAATGGGGTCAAAGGTCAGGCCACAGGAGAGGGATCCATTGCTCTTATGAGTCATAACTCGCGTAAAAATGGTTCGATTTCGATTAAATTTTATTTACTATAATAATCAATGTATTCATAGAGATGAAGAGCTAATTAGTCATGTTTGCTCTGTCACCGAAAGTTCCTCTGAGAATTTAAGGACCACCTTGGAACGAATTCTGTCGAAAATAGGCGAAATGTGATCAAAGGTCAGGACATAGGAGCGGGATCCATTCCATTGCCCTTATGCGTCATAACTCGCGTAAAAATGGTTTGATTTCGATGAAAATTTAGTATGTGGTAAGGGACCACCTGGGGGCTAACCGTATTGAAAATAGGCGAAATGGAGTCAAAGGTCAGGACATAGGAGCAAGATTTATTCCACAGCCATTATCCTCATAACCTGAGTAATGATTTCTGGTATGTTGGAAAGCGTATAATAATCAATGTATTGCACGATTTTACTAGTTTCTTTTTTTGCTTCGGAGTACAAGAACCACCACGAGCAAATCTAGGCTATAAGTATTCGCTCGTTCGCAATGTATGACTGCTGGTTCGAGAAGTGGAGAGATCTAGAGCCTTCGCACAAGCACAAAACCTTTACACGAGACTCAAACCCAGAGCCGTAGCTACCGGGAGGGCAGTTGCCTTCCCAGGATGATCGTACAAGGGGCGTAATTTCATATTCTGAGGGGCGTAAAAAACGGAAATGAACAGAGTGTGAATAAATTGGCCGAACATTTAAAATCAAAAACAAAGTTATGCTCTTTTAAATCTTCTTTTGTAAATACTTTAGTTAGTTGCATACACTATTAAGCGCAACCAACCAGTGCACAGAACTTACACTGCGAATTGTGGACCTCCTCATAAGGCTGCTTGGAATTGTCCGAAAAAGTGGATGGAGGTATGTAAAACAATATGCTGATATTCCTAACCTCAGTGACCTTTCCGAATACGTCATAGAGATGAAGAGCTAATTAGTCATGTTTTCTCTGTCGCCGAAAGTTCCTCTGAGCATTTAACCTTGAATGGAACTTTTCCAAGCCCTACACCGAAAGCATCTCCCTATTGTTACGTTTGCTAGCTAGTACTCATTCGTTCTGTGCTGGTTTGTTTTCATGCTGCATGTCTGCACGTGTTGTGTTGTCGATCTTCACATAACTTTTACGTTTCACTTGATATTTAAAATCGCTGTCACATGAATAGGCTAGTTATTGTTTCACTGCGCGAATTTTAGGGGGTTTCCTATAATTTCGGGAATATCAAATACACTATATTGACAAAAATCGCCGGACACATAGAAGAGAAACACAACATAGCATTTATTGACATACATTAGTACGGTGTCGGTCCATCTTTGGCCTTAATGCATGCACTGATCCTTCGAGACATGTTTTCGACAAGGTTTTGCAACACATCGTTAGGCATGCTCTTCCATTGTGTACATAATGCTGCCGTTAACTGTTTTTCAGTAGTAGGTCTTGGTTCCAAACTTCTTATGCGGCGCTCTAATTCATCCCACAAGTGCTCTATGGGATTAAGATCAGGGCTCTGTACTGGCCAGTCCAAACACGATACAGAATTATCGTGAAATCACGCGGTAACAGTCCTTGCTTTATGGCTCGGTGCATTATCCTGCTGGTACCAACAAGGCTCGGTTCAGTCGTATTGCCACAGAGTTGATACGGCATAATTATCCAGAATATCAAGGTAAACGTGCTGGTTTGTCCACGATAACAAATGGGGCGGGACCATACCACGAAAAGCACTCCTACACGAGTACACTGCCAGCTCCAAACTTGACCGTAGGAACAGTACACTGTGGTAAATAGCGTTCTCCCGGCTGCTGCCATACCCACACACGGCCATCAGACTGTTGGACTGTGTATCTAGATTCATCAGTCCATAGGACCAGTTTCCATTGATCTACGGTCCACGATAAATGTTCTTTACATCATGCTAAACGACGAGTCGCATTCAGAGTGAAGATGAAAGGCTTATGAGCAGCCGCACGACCACGGTAACCCGTGGAATGAAGTTTTCTGCAAATAGTACGTGCACATACAGAGTTTCCAGGATTTTTACTCACCTGTACACTGAGGTCTTTTGCAGTACTCCGTCGATTAGCTGTAACACGACTTTCCTAATTCTTCGACGTCCTCTATCACTGATTTTCTTTCGTCTGCCGGTACGTTTCGCTGCTTCAGGCATGCCACGTGTCTTTCACTTATGCAGTACATCCAAAACAGTTGACTTGGGTATATTTAAACGCCACAGTGTTTCTCTTATGGACAACCCACTAACACCCAACAATCTTTCCTTTCTCAAAGTTAGTTCTCTCCCGCCGGGATATTTTGATTCAACCTCACAGTGCGATATGATCCCAGTCAGCTGCGGGCTTGTTTTTATACCGTTTGCAGCTGTACCGCACATCTTAAGAATGCAGCGGATCCGTTCATTTGCTTTTGAAGGGGTGTCCGGTGACTTTTGTCAATATAGTTAGTGTATATCCGCGAATTTCAGATTTTTTTTTGCTATTTTTGTTTAATTTCTATTATAATTTTTAGATTTTTCATATTTTAATAATTTTAGTACTGCCTTCTTTAGAATTTACGCGAAAAATATACCGCAAAGTTATCCTACTCCGAAACCCAAACTAGAACTTTAAATCTCGAATTACCAGTCAAGATTATTCATTACGAATAGAATCTTATCGAACTAGCTTGACGAATTAATTCCTAATCACATGCACTCTGCTGAAAAATTCACGCGTGGTCTTTCGGGATTTCCAACCCCTGCTGCTGTTGAATGACCTTGACGACTTGCTGCACTAATAAACCCTAACTGGATATTGTCAACTGTATTAGTTGCTTTGGCTGGGAAAAGCAGCTCACAGAAGCGTGTGAGTTTCGCAGGCGCTTAGCTTACAAAAAATTGTGCTTCGTGTGAGTATTTAGTTTATAAAGTTCCTAGATATTGTATATTAATTTTGAGAATGAGCCACGTGAGTAAAATATGTGCTTCTGAAAGATGCAAGCAGTACAGCAAAGGCACGTTTCATGTGAACAAAAATCGACTAACGTGAGCAACTTAATAAAGCTCAATTTTCCTTAATAGGGAGCAAAAATACAGGATGAGTCAAATTTAACGACTAACGTGAGCAACTCAATAAAGCTCAATTTTTCTTAATAGGGAACGAAAATACAGAATGAGTCAAAAATCGCAGGACATTCTTGTATTTCAGAAACAGGAGGGCAAATTAAATATCTGAATACCCCAGAAAAGAATCGGTGAGGGGGCGTATCTTTTAGACTATTTCCGGAACATGGTCGCCATCTTGAAATCCGCCATATTGGATCAGTGTCAAATTTTTCAAATGGTAAGGGGGTCATGTTGCATATCAAACAAGACTAGAATTTTCTCAGAAATTGATTGCCGTCATCAGATTTGACATATGTGTTGTGGTTCACAAGTTATCAACACAGAAAGCTGAAATGACCATTGTTTGTTGCAGGTAACTGAAGATGGCATTGACGAGAGAGGAAAATATTGAGGTGATCCTAATGTCTCGGGAACGCAGCTGCAGTACCATAGCCGGAGACGTCAACAACAGACACGCAGAAGGATCACCAATTTCACACAGTACTGTCGCATACCTCATATCCAAATTCCAAGAAACTGGGACTGTGGACGACAAGCCACGTAGTGGACAGCCGAAAACTACTGCCGACGAGGAAACCTCAACAATGGTCTTGGCATCAATTCCAAAGAGCCCACAATGTATCACACGACGTCTTGCAACAGAATAGGGTATCAGCCAGACAGCCATTGCACGGATTCTTCACACCGCTCACTGGCATCCGTTCAAGATCCAGATGCAGCAGTAACTATCAGAGGATGACTCTGATAAACGTGTCAAGTTCTGCACCTGGGCTTTAGACCAACATGAACGGGATCCCCGATTCGCACAGGACATTTTGTTCAGTGACGAGGACAATTTTTATGTCAGTGGTGAGGTTAACCGTCAGAACCACAGGTACTGAAGTGACAGGAACTCTCACTGGACGGAATCATCCAAAGTCGTTCATAATGTAAAGGTTATGGTGTGGTGTGGAATATGGGGCACCAGTGCAATCGGACTCATTTTCATCGACAATAACCTAAATGCTCAGAGCTACCTCAAAATGCTACACTAAACAGTGTTCCTTTCCCTTCTGAATGAAGATGGCAGTTTCCGCTGTTATTTTCAACACGATGGGGCTCCACCACACTACGGAGCAACTGTCCATCAATGGCTAGATGTTCAATTCCCTGGTCATTTTAGTGGCCGACGTGGTCCTGTGTAATGGCCACCCAGATCCCCCGATCTCACACCACTCGACTTATCTGTAGGGTCATCTGAAACACCTGGTGTATACTGAGAAAATCCGCGACAAATACCACTTTCAGCAACGCATCGTAGAGGCTTGTAACTGCATTTTTTTTTTTTTTTGGTTGGAGGTTTAACGACCACCGTGAGCAACTCAATGGGCTATAAGCAGTCGCCCGTCCCTAATTTAGGGTCACTGGTTCCAGGGAAGGGAGAGAGCCAGTACCGTAAGACAAACACAATCCATGCCTGACCGGGATTCGAACCCGGACCCCTTACGGACGAATGCTCAGAGGCCAGCGCCTTAGACCACTGCGCGACTGGGGCGGCTAACTGCATTTCTCCCAGTATTCTTGTGCGGCTGCATAACGACTAGATCAAGCGCCTTGAGCTCTGTGTTCGGCAACAGGGACAACATATTGAAGACATCAAATAGCTGAGCATCACAAGGTACTTTAGAGGTTGTTATTTCAACTTTGTGTTGATAACTTGTGAACCACAACACATATGCCAAATCTGATTACGGCAATAAATTTCTGAGAAAATTATTATCTTGTTTAATATGCAACACGACCCCCTTATCTTTTGAAAAGTTTGACGATTCAATACGGCGGATTTCAAGATGGCGGCCATGATCCAGAAATATCCTTAAAGATAGCCCCCCTCACCGATTCTTTGCTGGGACATTCAGCTTTTTCATGTTTCCACCTGTTTCTGAAATACAAGGTGGTCCTGCGACATTTGACTCACTCTGTACATTTCCTTTTTCAGAAATATTCTCCTTTGCAAAAAATCCGCTTTGAAATATTCTTATGTTTTTCTTAATTGGAAAGGATTCCAAAGACGTGCTCATTGCATTAGCGATTTCGATGTCAACTTTCTTGTTGATGCTGTGAGCACTTACAAAGCACATTAAAAAATAGATATTTTCAAAGATATCAAATTTTTATTTGTTTGCAAATTTCCAGTTACGAACGCCGCAGTACAAACAAAAATTTAACACTTTTTCTTCAGCGAAATAAAAATTCTTTTGCTATGCGATCGATCAAAAAGTATCCTTGAGATCAATTTGTCAAAAGGCATTCTCATTCATCTCAAATTCTTTTGCTATATGATAGATAAAAAAATATCACTGAAACGACCTTAACAGGCTTTTTCATCTAGCTCAAAAATTCTATTGGTAACTGAATGATCATAAATTACCCCTGAAATGACCTTGTTAAGAGGCTCTGCCATCCAGCTCAAAAATTTCCATTAGTAACTGATCGATCATAAAATACCCCTGAAATGACCTTGCTAAGAAGCTCTGCCATCCAGCTCAAAAAATTCTTTTGGTAACTGATCGATCATAAAATATCCCTGAAATGACCCTTTGTTTTTTCTTTCGTTGGAAGGTTTAACAACCACCTTGAGCCGATGGGCTCTAAGCGGTCGCCCTTCTCTAATTTAGGGACACTGGATCCAGGGAGAGAAGAGAGCCAGTGTCGTAAAACAGCACAACATCCATCGCCCACTGGGATTCGAACCCGGACCCATTTTGGACGAATAGTCACAAGCCAACGCTTAGACAACTGAGTCACCGGGGCAGTCTGAAATGACCTCATCCATGGCTCACTGTGATTCGAACCCGTCAACATCCATGGCTCATTGTGATTCGAACCCGTCAACATCCATGGCTCACTGTGATTCGAACCCGGACCCATCTTGAACGAATAGTCACAAGCCAACGCTTAGACAACTGAGTCACCGGGGCCGTCTGAAATGACCTCATCCATGGCTCACTGTGATTCGAACCCGGACCCATTTTGGACGAATAGTCACAAGCCAACGCTTAGACAACTGAGTCACCGGGGCAGTCTGAAATGACCTCATCCATGGCTCACTGTGATTCTAACCCGTCAACATCCATGGCTCACTGTGATTCGAACCCGTCAACATCCATGGCTCACTGTGATTCGAACCCGGACCCATCTTGGACGAATAGTCACAAGCCAACGCTTAGACAACTGAGCCATCGGGGCCGTCTGAAATGACCTTGTTGAGAGACCTTTTCATCTCGCTCAAAAATTCAATTGCTATATGATCGAACATAAAACATTTTTTTTATTTCCACACCCTTGTATATCATATTCTTAAATTTCAGATGGAGATCTAAAATTCGTTAAGAGTTTTAAAATCCTTGAGGAAAAAGTATTAACGTTCGCATAGGTCGAGGTGCTGCTGTTTAAACGGAAGTCAAATGACAGCATAAGCGCCGACTATGGGGAAGGGGGCAATAATTTTACTGGGGGGGGCAAATCCTACCCAATATTTTTCGTCCTGTTTAATTAAAAAAATCCTTATTTTCCGTCAGTTTCCAATATTTTTCATCCTGCTTATTAAATAATCACTTTAGCCTCATAATGTGGATCTAGCTCCACCTGATGAGGTCAAAGTGATTTATTTTCAAAAAATTAATAAATAACAAAATAAATAAAAATGTTTTCCTGATATTTAGCATTGCTCATTGGATAAAAAAAACTGGATTGCGTATTGTATTTTACACGTTCTCGTGATGTGTGGTAAATGTTTAAAACAATTTTCAAAAATAAAATAAATAAAAATATTGAAACGTGTAATCTCTAGCGTCTTTATTTATCTACATGTATTTATTTCTTGCGCTGCTTGATCTTTGTTTGAATAACCCAGCTAATTTCTCATGTTTTTGGAAATAAAATCTGTAGATATTCTTTATAAAATCACAGGCTAAATTTCATTTTCGAAAATATTAATAAGCAAAATATTTCTGTTTACTTGCTGATGAGCAATTGTAGTTGTGTTTCAAAATATACGTCGAATCTCATAGTTTATTTTTGCTTCCCCCCTTTATTTTGCTCCTGGACAATTGAAGAGACATGCCACTCTTATGTCTGATCTCTTAACGCCTGTCCTCTCCCCCTAATAATTTGGTGAAGTCGGCGACCCTGGATGACAGATAAACAACTAAAAACTTTCTCTTTTACGCTTTCCAACCGTAGGTGGAAGAAGCGTGTATGCTCCAGCTTAGTCCGTCCGCACAATAACCCGCGTAAAAAAAGTTCGATTTCGATGAAATTTTAGTATGTGGTAGGGAACCACATGGGGACAAACCCTATTGAAAATGGGCGAAATGGGGTCAAAAATCAAGACATATGAGCGGGATGCACTCCATTGCCCTTATACGTCATAACTTGCGTAAATATGGTTCAATTTCAATGAAATTTTAGTATGTGGTAAAGGACTACTGGGAACGAACCCTATTGAAAATGGGCGAAGTGGGGTCAAAGGTCAGGACATAATAGCGGGGTGCATTCCATTGCCCTTATGTCATGACTTGCGTAAAAATTATTCGATTTCGATGAAATTTTAGTATGTGGTAGGGAACTACCTGGGGACGAACCTTACTGAAAATGGGAGAAATAATGGGATCAAAGGTCAGGACATAGGAGCGGGATCCATTCCATTCATCGCCCCTTATGCGTTATAACTTACGTAAAAACGCTTCGATTGAGACAAAACTTTATCACCTTGTTCCGGAAGTATACTTTACCGGTTTTGTTGAATATCATCGAAATGAGGTCAAAGGTCAGGTCATAGGAGCGAGATTTATTCTACAGCTATTATCCTCATAACTTGAGTAATGATTTCTAGTATGTTGGAAAGCGCATCATAATCAATGCATTGCATGGTTTTACTAACTTGTTCTTTTAACTGCTTCTTGAAAAAACGTGCGCCCTTTCCTCCGCGCATAAGTGAAGTTTTGTGAGAGGAGCACTGAATCTCATTTACTTTTTTTAGAAATATGCAGTCATTTGTAAAAATTTAAGACCACCTGTTGGTATCAGGAGATTTCTACCGATTGCGTGTATATATTACTCAACTTCCTGTCGGTGTTGCATCATCCTACAGCGGCAGCTGTTGATAGAGTTGGGGTAAGTGTGGAGCGTCAGTTTGCTTCTGGTTTTCATGCTCAGAGGTTTTGTACATATTTTCTAAATAGCGAAAAATCGGCAAAAAAGCGTCATTGAGTGTTACTCAGAGGCCACAAATAGTGACTTTACATCATGAAGGATACTCTGAACGTAACAAAAAATATTTGTCTAGTACTTTTTTTTTTTTTATAAATCCAGTCTGGAGACTTTTTGATCACACATTTTACTATAATTAGTACCTTAAGAGTAACTACGTCGGAGACATGAAAAAAAAAGTGTTCTGAAGGTGTGGTTTACTCAAAACAATTTAGTTTACCGATACAAAACTCCTTAATTATTTTACTGATTAATAATTAATGTGGATTCAAATGATCTCTGAACATTTCGGTAATGATGTCCAACTTCAGGCATAACATTGCTACTCAAATTAACTGCAGACTTCTACCTTGAAAACTTCTGAACTCTAGCTTGTCATCTGCAATTTTCTAATTTTAACAACCAGCGTAATTATCTCATTAGGAAGCTCATTTCTCAGCCCTAGCCCCTCTGAAGAAATTCAATAAAGCTGTTGTTGCCATGTTGCGCAAGCAAACTCTAGAAGCCCTTTTAATCCCGACACAGGCCACAGAAGAATTGCAATAACTGCCTTTGCTCTTCCCTAATAAATTCCCTTCTATTACCTGAACACTATCTGCTACAATGGCGCTCTCCTGAAAAATTAAAAGCCTCCTCTTAAAACCCGCGTGAGGAAGAACAAGAAGAACATATGAGAACCCGAGGAAAATAATTCATCAACGATGCATGCAATTAGCTGGAACCGCATGACGTCAATTACGACGCAGTGATCTTCTTTACGACCGAGGCTTATCTGCGCCGAACACTGTCACTACGTTGTTTAATAGATACGTTCGCGTCCTCTGTTCACCTTATCTTTACTGTTGTTTTATGGAGCAATAGCGAACACCGTCTGAAGCTCTTTTCAGATAGGCAACGTCTAGCCAACGAATGGATCTTCGGGGGTGGGAGTGCGGGGGGGGGGGTCTTGTTTCTCCCGCATGCCGTAGACTGAGAAAGCAATCTTAGAGCACAAGAACGCTTTCGCGGGGCTAATTAACACAACGTAAAATTTCCTCGAGTGAGATTTATGGACACGGTATCGTGAATATCAAATAAAATGAAATGTTCCTGGGGAAAAGTGTCGTTGTAATTAGGAATTTCTGGTGTTTTTCCGAAAACGTCCTTTGCCCGCGTGGTTTCATTGTAACACAAAATAAAAACAAAAACCAAATGCGCAAAACAGAAAATTTTTTTAGAATTTTGAACAGGAAAATTACATTTCGTGATGACTTATTCCCGACAAAAGTAGCTTTGCATAATTATGAGCAAAGCTACTTTTGTTACTTACCTGATTAAAAAGACACAAAGAAATACTGGTTTATGTCTTGGTGATATCCGTGTGTGCAGATTGCTGTATGCTGATGACACTGTTCTGTTGGCAGAGAGCAAAAGTGAGTTGCAGAGTATGTTGACTCAGATGCACGAAGTTTGCATGAAATTCAAACTGAGTATAAATAAGGAAAAACCAAAGTTATGGTTTTTGAGAGAGGAATGGGTAGCACTGAATGTAATGTAAGTATAAATGGCAGAGTGATTCACCAGGTGAATGAGTTTGTGTATGTAGGAAGCATGTTTGACAAAGAGAACAAATTGGATGGGGAAATTAGTAGGAGAGTGAATTCTTCATTCAAAATCACAGCTGCTTTGGGAAGTTTTCACAGGAATGATCGGTTCTCAAGAGAGTCCCGAATGGCTGTGTATGAAACTGTAATTGTCCCTACTGTGATGTATGGCAGTGAAACCTGGGTACTACAGAAAAAAACATAGGAGTCGTTTGTGTGCTGGAGAAATACGTTACTTACGGGGGGGTTGTGACAAGACACGTTCTGATTGTGTGAGGAATGAAGATGTGTTGCAGTGTGTAATGTGAAGCAATGTGTTGTTAGCAAGGTGGAGACTAATATTCTTAGGTGTTTTGGCCACGTTGAAAAAATGAGTGATGAGATGTGCTTACTAAGAAATTTTTTTTGCCCAAGTGGCAGGAAGGAAAGGCAGAGGAAGGCCAAGAAAGTCATGGAAGGATCAGATTCAGGAGTGAATGGATGAGAAAAAGATTATGAGTAGGAAGAATAGAAGGTCTTGTGTACGTCGAGTGATGGATGTCAGTGAAGCCCAAGTTGTGTGTCAAGATCGCTGTAAATGGAGAAGTTTGATACGGGAACAGTAAGTAAATAATCATTTAAAATTTATCTGTTAGTTTGTATTTCTTTGTGGAGCTAACCTCTGAATCTCAGAGAACAGCTTTGTGATATACACTATCTACCAACAAGCAACTGCACACCCCTGCAATCGACGATATCTGCGGTCCTGATATACGTCACGGCCGCCGCCGTTAAATATCGTGTGGGAAACAACAGCGCAACCAGTCGCATGCAAGATGCCACGCAGTTCGGAGCTCTCCGATTTCGAGAAAGGTGCAATCGTCTGGTATCACAGAAATAGCCGATCCATACGTGACATATCCAGCGAGTTGAAGTACCCAAAATCAACAGTTGCCTATGTGGTTGGCAAGTGGAAGGTGAGAGGTGACTGTCGGAATGTGCCCTGACCCGGCAGACCCACAAAACTGGGAGTTAGAGACCGACGGGTGCTGGCCAGAGAAATTCGGAAGAACCACAACAAATCGATGGGGCACATCCACGAGGAGTTTTAACAGGCATCCGGGAGTGTTCTTTCGATGAATACCATCAGTAAGGAAGCCCATCTGCTCGGTTATCATGGACGTGCTGGCGCCCACAAGCCTTTGATCACCAAGTCCAATAGCGCTGCTCGGCTAACGTGGTGCAAAGAACGTCGACAGTGGACCGTTGAACAGTGGAAACAAGTTATCTTGAGCGACGAATCAAGGTTCACCCTCTACCGTTCGGATGGCAGGGTCTGGGTTTGGCGTCTGCCTGGAGGACGCCTCCTGCCGGAATGCATTGTGCCAACGGTGAAGTTCGGCAGCGGTGGAATTATGCTATGGGGGTGTTTCTCCTGGTATGGCACGGGACCCTTGGTCGCAATTCCTGTTAGACTCAACGCCGAGACCTACTGCACCATTTTGGATGATCATGCGCTTCCTACGTTGTGGCAGTTTTACGGGGTGGACCCATGTTACTTTCAGGATGACAATGCCACCTGTCATGTTGGGAGTTCCACCATGGCTTGGTATGGTGACAGTGGGGTTAATCGAATGGACTAGCCTGCGCAGAGCCCGGACCTTAACCCTATCGAGCACCTCTGGGACGAGTTGGAGCGTCGACTTAAGAGGGCCCCCATCGTCCAAAATCGGTGAAGGAACTGACCTGTCTTCTCCAAGCCGAGTTTAAGAAAATACCGCTAGCCGTCGTACAACGCCTGGTTGAGAGTATGCCCCGTAGGTTCGCAGCTGTAATCGCCGCTCGTGAAAGCTTCACCAACTATTGAAGGTGAATAAACTTCGTTTTCCTTTGCTATCACAGGTGTCCAATTACTTCTTGATAGATAGTGTATTTCGGATTTTGAGGTTCTTATATATGGTACACCGATATCAATTTGATAACCTTATGATAGGGCCAAATCGAAACACCAAATCCATTTAGATTTCAAGAAATCAAAGGGATTTCGTTCGCGAATGATTCTGTTACAGAAAAAACACTCCAAGAAAGATGACACCGAATTTTCGGTTGTAAGAGCGCGCTTTTTGAATCCGTTCTGACGTGAATTAAATTTATCAAAGCTATGGAAAGTCAATTAGACCGGTTTGGAAAACAAACAAACGGTTTCTATAATCGATAAAACATCCAGAAATAGAAACAGTTATTTACTCGTAGTTCCACCAGCTGCTAAAAAGCATGTTACGAAAATTAAATGACGCACATTTATATTACAAGTATGGTATCAGAGACAAATATTTTCAAATCAAACAGTTAAAAGAAGAAATACAGAAGGAAACATCATACAGTATAAGAGTACGTCTACTAGCGAAATAATTTTGCATAATGGAAAAGATGAAAATAGGCGAAAAATATTCTTCATGGAAAAAGCTATGCTAAGGGAAAAGAACTTTTCAAATGCTTCTTACGGAAAAATGAAGAGTGAGGAAAAGGTTTCAACATTTACGCCCCCTAGCGGGAAATCTGTTCATTATGTAAGGAGGATAATGCTCCACATCTCTAGAGTAGCGAATGGCATACAGTAAAGAAGAAATTTCTCAATGCTTTTAAAAGCGGCGATACAGCTGCAAACTCATTCGTCCGTAAAGGGTCCGGGTTCGAATCCCGGTGAGGCATGGATGTTGTGTTTGTCTTACGGCACTGGCTCTCTCCCTTCCCTGGAACCAGTGACCCTAAATTAGGGAAGGGCGACTGCTTATAGCCCATTGAGTTGCTCACGATGGTCGTTAAACCTCCAATCAAAAAAAAAAAAAAAAAAAAAAAACCAGCTGCAAACTGAAGTGCACAAACACCACCTACCGGCAGAACGGTGAACTACAAAATTCCTCATACACAAGCCTAAAGTGTTCTACAAGGTAAATTACATCCGGTGTTGAAAGAAGATTTTAAATTGCACATGTAGAAGCAGAAATATTGAGAAAAACAGATTAAGAATTTGCGCTCCCTAGCGGCGAAATTGTGCATTATTTTGAGAAGAAAACATGCACACACATTTTGCATAGTTAGTAGTACCTGAGCGAATAAAGAATTTTCCATGAAGTTGAACTTACGCCCTGTAGTGGCAGACTTGTGCGTTAAGAAAAATTTGAAATTATATGAGAAACATTTCGTTCTCCAACAAAGAATGAAATTTTCAAGTCTGACTCTTAGAAGCAAAGATGTTGACAAAAATAGCACGTGCATCTACGCCCCCTGGCGGAAAATCCATGCATTATTTTAAAAAGAAAGTACTCTCAAATGGTTTTTCGATGTGAGCGGTATCGGCCCACGAAATAACTTTTTCAATCGAGTTTTCAGATCTCAGATTCTGCTGCAAATACATCAGGAGCAAAAATAAACACTTACGCCTTCTGGTGGCCAAATCATTCTTTACCAAATATTAGAAATTATATGCAAAACGTTTTCCATCAGAAGCTGCATCCGGCGCAGAAATAATTTTTCAAATCGGAGTTTTAGAAGCACAGATATCGGGGAAAACGCAATTTACCTTTACGCTCCCTAAAGGAAAGTCTATAAATATCTTGAAAACGTTGAAATTTTATGAGGAACATTTCGCACTAGAAGCTCTTTCCAACAAAGAAGGACTTTATCAAATCGGTCTCTTAGAAGCAGAGATATCGACAAAAATAAAATATACATGTACTCCCCCTGGCGGAGAAACCGTTCATTATTTTAAGAAAATATTCCGAAAAGGTTTATCGACGTGATTGGTATCGGTTCAGGAACAAATTTTTTCAATCGAGATTTTAGAAGCTTAGATTTTGCTGCAAATGCATCAGAAGCAGAAATTAACGCCTACGCCCTCTGGTGGCCAAACCACTTTTTACCAAAAATTAAAAATATGCAAAAGATTTCCAAGATTGCCGACCAGGAGCTGTATCCAACGCAGAAAGAATTTTTCAAGTAGAGATATCGCGGAAAAAGCAATTTACTTTTACGCCCCATAGCGGAAAATCCAAGCGCAACTTGTAAAAGTAACTGTACCTAAAATACTTTTCGACATTAATCGAATCGAAAGGTAAAAAAAAATTTCAATCGGTTGTTTAGAAGCAAATATATGGAATAAAATGTATTTTTAATTCGATATCTGCATTTGGACCCTCTAGCGGCGAAATTGCGCATAATAAAAAGATCAAAATAAAGGATCATCATTCGCACATTTCAAGCTTCCCAATGCAAAAAGAATGTTTCAAATCGGACTAATAGTTGCAGAGATATGGTGTCCTCAGACGGACGGACGGTACAAAAGACGTGCTAAAATTATGACGAAATGTATTAAATCTCTAAAGGTTAGCACTTGAGCATTGATCTGTATTTTCTACGGCTACGACATAACAAGTATACTGGTTTCCGAAAATTGGGGATTTTATGTCACTACAAGATTTGTAGCTCGAGAAATAGCAATTTGTATAAAAAAATGCAGGATAGAAGCAAAACTCTACACATCAAAAGACCATCTAAATCACATAATTTTTATGCAGCCTCTTCATTATATTACAGGAATATTGAAGTTTAAAGATATGGAGGGTATTTCTTGAAATAAATACTTCTTCGTAAATGCTACTTCACCCTATAGTTTTGCTGCTTTGAAATCAGTCAACGAAACATAAAAATGTACCAGTGAAACAATTTTTTCAGGAATTCGTTCTTTTTGATTGAGTCGTATTCTCAACTTAGATTGCCAGGGAGCCTATAATATGACAAAGATGCTATGACAAGATTGCGTGCATTTGATAATAATATTTAATTTCATAGGTTTTACATCTATATCCTGCATTTTTATAAAACTTATTTCTCAAGTTACAGATCTAGAAGTGGAACCACCCATGCGCTAAACACTAGAAATTCTTTAGTTCTTGGCAACCAGTTTATAACAAAAATTTCCAAGGAATTATTTTTTAACTACAGTTCTTCGTGAAGGTAACTTATAAACAATGAAATTGGATATACTGTATATAAAGAATTCAGTAATGAAATTCAACATGTGTAATGCCAAGCCCGGGCTTTTCGGCTCTTAATGAATCCTGAGCCCGCCCGGGCCTAGGAAGAGCCCAGGCCCGAGCTCATCTCTACTCCACATTATATAAGGCTTTGTATCAAAATTTTGTAAATCAATATTTTAATGATCAATAAAATTGTTAATTTATTGATGAATTTATGTAATAATTCTAAATAATAAATTATTGATACTAGCTTTTAGCACGTCGCTTTGCTGACGTTGTTTTTTGGTGTAGGCTTTGTTTAGCAAGAGAACGGAACTCAATGTTAAACTTCGTCTGCGACTTCACCATCGTTTTCGAGCAAATAAATCCCAGAAAAAATTCAACTTGAGCTGAAACATATTTGATTTTGTGTTTACTAATTAACTGCAAGTAGTTTTCTCTTGGATGGGTGAAATATTTGACCGTGAATCGTAAGGATACCGTTAATTAATTAAACCGTTAGTTGATTAAATAATCTCATTTCGTATTATTTGAAATGAATAATTATACGTGAACTGTAATTTGATGAAATGCAGTGAAAAGAGCTTGTCCAAACCATCTTTGTGAGAGCATATTAAACGTCATTTTTAAGCATTTCATCGCCATAGCTAGACGTTAGTATCAATGTAGTTCAAAACTGTAACGTCTGAAGTGAATTAACGTTATTTGTAGCGCACTTTCCTTGACGAAAATGCTAATTAAATTATAAAAATACGTCTGTATTACCAAATGAGAACGCTTTCAAGTAGTTTCCGATTTCCCGTGTATCGATCCGCTTTGTTTACATACAACGTGAAAAGTAAGTAGTTCACGATAATATATGATTTTTTTTACTATTTTTTTCATCGAAATAAATCTTCTTGTAAAAGAATTAATCGTAGGCATTTACTTTATTATGGAAAATGCATTTTCATATCACAAATTTATGCATCTTAATCCCGTCTCGTGCCCTTCTGAACATACACCAATGAGGCATTATATTATGACCACCCCCCAGCCTAGGGAAATGAGCACACCTGGAGACCGAATGGTGGCGCAGGTGAAGTTCATAAATCTGTATATATATACAACCCGAGGACTGGCTTTCGGTTAGTAGAGTGTTCGGAGTCAGAATGGGAAAAGCTGCCGATTTATCGGAGTTCGATTGAGGACAAATTGTGATGGCACGGAGCCTCGGAACTACGATCTCGGAAACGGCGCAGTTTGTGGGGTGTTCACGTGGCGCTGTAGCGAGTACGTATCAAAACTGGTGCACAGATGGCAAAACGACGAACCGTCATCCAGCTGTGTGTCGTCTGCAGCTCATTGATACCAGAGGGGAGCGGAGACTATCGCATAGCGACCGCAGGGTAACAATGCGACAAATCACTCACAGCTACAAAAGTGGTGATCAGGGCAATGTGTCACAATATACAGTTCACCGCAACCCTCTGCACATGGGCCTGCGTAGCCGAAGACCCAGCCGGGTCCCCATGCTCACTGCACGTCATCGCCAACAACGCATGAAATGTGCCCAAGACCGTCGATATTGGACCATGGATGATTGGGAGAAAGTTGCCTGGTCCGACCAATCAAGATTCCTGGTTCATCACGTAGACGGTCGAGAGCAGATACGCCGATTAGTAACGGAGGCTATGGCACCTGGATATACTGTTGGGCGGGAACAGGACGACGGCTACGGTGTTATGCTGTGAGCGATGTTTTCTTGGGACACTTTCAGGCCCCATTATCCCAATAGCACAATCTCTGGCAGTTGTTAGGTATCTGAACATCGTTGCGGATCAAGTTCACCCATTCATAGCAAATGTGTTACCTGCTGGTGATGGCCATTACCAACAGGATAATACGCCATGCCACACTCCCAAAATCGTGCAGGAGTGGTTTGAGGAAAATGCAGGCGACTTTCTGTTAATGCTCTGGTCTCCAAATTCACCTGATATGAACCCAATCGGACATTTGTGGTTCGACTTGGAAAAGCGGGTTCGCGCTAAATTCTCCCCCTCCGAAATGTACGGGAACTGGAGGACCTGCTGTTGACATTATGGTACCAGATAATCCAGGATACCTATCGCCACCTCATCGAATCGATGCCTCGCCGAGTGACAGCTGTTTTGCGGGCTAAAAGGGGTCCTACAGTTTATTAGGTAGATGGTCATAATGTAATGTCTTACTTCAGCCCACTTAATAGCTGTCTCAGACTCTTTGGCTGCCTCGCGAAGCAATCGGGACCAATTCCACATCGGCAAAATTTATAAAATCCGAATAAATACTATCAAAAAATGAGGCGTCAGTTCTAGCCACTTTGACTTCCAGAACAAAGGTTCGAAATAGCTTCGATTATGGCTGTCTTTGAATGAGTGTTAGACTTCATATTCTGCGATAGATATCACTCTTTGGGCGTGGCTTTTACGTCTTGGGGGATTGTCCCAGAAGTTGGGATCAGCGAATGACTGAAGACCTGACCATATTCAGAATGGAAGCGGTCTCTCGTTGGCTCTACAATGAAAAGACCAAATATGCGCTGTTACGTTTTAACCAATGACATTGTTGGGGGTGAAGCTTAGTAGGTAGGCGTAATTTCTGTCTCAAATTCAAGTGTTTTCTGGTAATGCACACATTTTCTCTTCAAAAAATGAACGTACAGTAGAATTTAAGATGATCTATAGAAGACAAGATTCCAATCTCACTTCAGTGCCCATTCTCGGATTTCTATTTGGCCTAGATAATTAAAAAATCGGACAGGAAATGAGAGATTTCGTTTCTTCCACACAGAAACATTGCCAAGCTAACTTCTAGCGCCATCTAGAGCCAAATTGGAATACTTTCGAGTCAGATAAATTGAATTTAAAAAAAAATTCTAACACATTTTTTGGAAAAATAACTGCGACACGTATTAGCTATGGGTCGTTTTTATTTGTGCTCATAATGTCAAACTCTACAAAGTAATAATTTTTGAGAAAATGTGCACAAAAGAATTTGCATTACAGATATAGGATAGAATTTCTGTTTCACTCATTCAAAGACAGCCTTAAAGAACACGCTGGCTCCGGATAAAAAAACAACAACAACCGTAGTACTGTTATTAGATGTATTTCCTCCATAAAACGACTAATAAAAATAGTCGTTAAGGTGTCTATTATAACGAAATACTGAAAAAGAAAAGCGTAAAATTTATCGTGAACTACTTTCCTTCACATTGGGTATGATCAGGTTGTTTGTAAACAAAGCGGAACGATACACAGGAAATCGGGAAGCAAGTTTTTTTTAATTTTTGAAATATCTAAAACTCAAAAATCTAAGCCCGAGGTGCACACATCCTCGGTATGTAAGCTACCTTCGTGCAAAATTTCAGGTTTCTAGGTTGAGCAGTTTTGTTTTGTACCGCGAAGGACACAACTACATTTCGTTTTATTAATATAGAAGATTAACGCTTAATTATTAATTGATTATCCTAGATTAGCAATTAGTTTTGGTGTTTGGGTATGAAACTAAGTGTACCTTTCCCATAAATTTTGAATTCCTACGCCCTTGCACATCACACAGTCGCACACTATATGTGAATGGGTTGCAGGAAAAGCAAGATTGTGAGTTTGTGGACTCCTGAAACCGGTACACGCCAACCACATCTTGCTATAGCTGTTTCTTTGCATTCTCTGCAACCGCTATGGTGTTATCTCCCTTTTAACTTGGCATGTATCCTTTGGGAGACCCGGTGTGTGTGTGTGTGCGCGCGGGCGTTTCGCTTGAAATATTTCGTATCAACTTTGGGAACAAATATACGCCCACGCACTTAAAAGGCTATTCATAACAGTTTAACCTTTGAACATTTGAGAAGTAAATGAAAGGGAGGAAGCTCCTGTTACGTGAAATTAATCTGAAGATACAAAAGAGTTAGCAGTGCACTTTACATCCAGGGATTCTATACGTATGTAAATTTGCTTTGTGCGTTACAAAACTCAGATTTGCTTGAGCATGTAGACTTTAATATGAATGACTCCATTCTGGAATTCAGTAAGCTCTGCTGTTGAATCTGCCTCGATATCGTTCACAAACATTTTCTGTTTTATTCGGAAAACGGTTCGGTCGTTCCTTTAAACGGAAACTTTTGGCTGAGATACACTCCGTCAACTTCGGATAAAACGTGACGGCCGCAGAAACTGGATCATTGTAATATGTACACTCCGATAAGCAAGAGCAGTCGGGATATGCAGCGGCATTATTTTCACGCGTAACTTCACTTTTTGCATTCGTTTGTGATGGATTACTTCCATTAGTTGAGAGCAAACCCATTGCTTCCCTCTTCTGTAAGATATCGCGTCAATGCTGGTTTCTTTTGATGAAAAAAAGGAAGAAATATATTTATGCATACATGCGTGGCATCCCCCCTCTCTCTTTCTCGGAAGCTTATCTTCTGCATGCATCGTAAACTTCACCGAGCGCGGCTCTTGCGACGATATATACTGATGCCATTCGGCTTCAGCTAAACTAACAGACATTAAAAGGCTGGGAACGCTGCCTTCTCTTCTTGCACGTTGCTGAAGACTGACCTTGTCGTTCATGAATTTTGATTGAGAACCCAAGATGTTGGCGTTCGCTTTTACTCAAGATAAGTTACTGCGATAGCACGCTTTTAATCTATCATTGTCAAGTTTAGGTAATGGAAGAAGCAAAGACGGAATTTTTCGAGCGGCGTAAACTTTTTTTCTTCTTCTTTTATATTTGAGTGGTATTTCTAGATCCTTATTCACGGTTTAAAAGTTCCCTTGTCGTGATGAATTCACAGACTAGAGCTGATCAAACAGAAATCGTTCTTCCGTCCATTATTATCAGTAGCAACAATGATACAGATTTCGCTGTTGCCGCCATAACAGTTATTGCTTTGAAAGAGATGTCCTTGTCTTCCATTTTGTATCTTTTTTTTTAAGCGCTTCCATTCCGAAAGTGTTACGAAGTTGCCGCCTTCCTTTCTGCTTCAAGACGTTAATAGAAAATGCGAAAATATGAGGTTGGAGATCTTATGTATTAACGTTCTTGTATGTTGTAATCTGTGCTGTACGAACAAGAGTTTATATTTTTCCCCAAATAAAAAATAAAATCGCTTCATCGCCAGGACCTGATTTACGTCTAGGATCGCAAGGCCCCGGGCTCCGCATTTTAAGGGGACCCAAAATCGCAATGCAGAAAAATAAAATCATGCTTTTATATTAATTAATTATTATGAACTAGCATATAGCCTGTCTTAGGACGGTTGGTTTTAAGCTTTAAATATTAATATATAAAGGATATTACCTGTTCTATGACGGAGGGAAATTTTTAATTGAACCAGATTGAAAAGAAATCAAATTGACGCCAGATTTCTTTAAGAAAACATAATAAAAACTTATATAGTAAGAACTCATTCATGTTAGAACTATATACTATATGCTATTTATTTCAGTTTTTCAAAAGACCTCGCGATAAATAACATTCTGTGCAAAATATTTGTTGTTTAACAATTGTAGATTTAGAGCGTTTAGATTGATCGATATTTTGAAAAATGTATAATATAATCAGCACCAAACTGGGAAAGTTAGTTAAATTAAAAAAGTAAAAAATTATTAAAGCTTACAAATTAATATTCGAATTGTGCTAAATTAAATTAATATACAAACGCAACTTTCTGATTTTGAAGATCGGATAAATAGAACTCGAGCCATTGATAATCCAATGTTTTTAAAATAGCACGCGATCACCTTGACATCTAAAAGTGATCGCGTGCTATTATATAGCAGCCAACTCGTTTTGACATTGCGAGACCACACACGAATTGTTCGGTAAGTCATGGCGCAACAATGCAGACGTGGCTGTGATTTTAGAGAGACAGACGGACACTGGTGTTTTTCTAGGCTTTTTCACCACCACCTCATTTCATCTGCAGCTCAGTGACATGTTATGTTGGAACAAGATCAGCCCACAGGAGCAGCCACTGCATAACCACAACCCTGTTTGTTAAATGTTATTTTCTAGTTGCTACGTGTCTCAGAAAGTAAAATTAAATGCAAAAATAGCATTACTAAACTATTAAAAACTACTAAATATAGTTTTACTTACTCATATTTTTAAGTGCAAATTTCCTTGATATAAGATTTAATAAAAGTAGATATCGTTTTCTATTTTTCCCTGCACAGTGTTCCATTTATTAAATCAACTATTAGATTAATTGATGATAGTGACTTTGTTGTACTAATTATTTATGTGTGTCACTTTACACAATTTCTCTTGAAATCTATATCTAAAATGAAGTAATACAAGATTATATTAATATTTATTGACGCAGTTATTTGTAAGTATGGTTACTTATATTTGAGCATGTCATTTACTCGTTTACGACACGATTGCACTTGAAAAACCCGAGTAAGGTTCAGGTTCCCATTTTTAAGTAGATATTTTTTAACAGTGTGAACAGATAATTATGTTAGAGCCATGAACTGATTCGTTATCCTCTGCGATACGACTTCGTCATTCTTTTTTAAATGTGCCTGAGAGATCAATTAATCGTTCCCAAAGTAGAGCCAGACTTTTTAGAAACTTAAAAGACTAATCATGGCGTCAAGAATCATAGTTTTGGCTTAACTAGTTTTCGTTTCGCGAGCAAATGGAGAAAACTTAAATTTCTGCCATCTCCGCGGTCTCGTTAACTTTTGACTCACGTACGCTCTTAGAGCGATAAAAAAGTTCTCCAGCGCTACTTCATTTTGCTGCTGGACAACGCCAAAACGTCCTTCCTAACCTGGGCTTCGTACGTCCCATCTATAACTCAACACCAACTAGAAGAGACTCCTCCTGGCAACAGTGCTCACCCAACAATTTCTCGTTCCGTTTGCACTCACAGGTAAGCTTTAGACGCAACTATGTCACATGGAACGTTTGTGCTGAGTATGAGAAACGAAGTTACATTAGATTGAACCTAGAGGCTCAGATACGATAGAGGGTAAACAGTCAGAGAAGTAGGAATGCCAGATTGAAAGTGCGAGTTGAGACTGATGTCACAACGAGCACTTCCAGAGAGAGAGAGGACAAGGACGGTGGAAAGAACACATGACATGACCTTATCTTTAAGAGGGGGGTCCAATAGTCCGGGACCGACGGCTTAGTGTGTTCATCCAACGCACGGTGAGTTTGCAGTGGTCCAGAGCTATTTAGCCTACTGGGATAGATCCCGAGACCATTTGCTTTAAGGGCGGTTGCTCTAACATCTAGGCTACGAGCAGAACAGAGACTCCCCTCCCCCTCCTTTATGAAAGTAATGCTTATATGTTTCATTGAAACCCATGGCAGTGCTATCCCTCTACTTAGGCGTTTTTGAAAACTCCAATCGTGGAGCGCATTTTCCATCCACTTGAAATGAAAGCGATTAACGCGCTCCGATACATTATTGCAACACATTAACGTATACAGGTATTCTCCAACAACACGGCATCTATTCCAACCGAGGTGTTCCGACTTCGATTATGTGTTTACAAGATAGTAAAACTATAATAGTAATCCGAATTTGTTGGCGTAAAAGTGTTATACAGTCTAATAGCTGTCGAAGCACGGTAAAACGATGTATCATCATCATCATCATTGTCAACCATTATCAATCCACTGCTGGACGAAGGTCTCCCCAAGTTTCCTCCACAACGGTCTGTCTTGTGCCAGTCTCCTCCATGTCACTCCCGCATATTTACGAATTTCATCCACCCATCTCCCATGTGGTCTTTTTCTGGGTCTTTTCCTGTCCCTTGGAATCCAATCTAAAATTTCGGCTGTCCATCTATGGTCTGTCCTTCTGGCAGTATGTCCAGCCCATTGCCATTTCAGGGATTTAACTCTGATCATGATGTCTTCCACTCTCGTCATTTTTCGGATCCACGAGTTCCTCTTCTTATCTCTCCTGGTTATACCAAGCATGCACCTCTCCATGCTTTTTTGAGTTGTCTGCAGCCTTTGTATGTCTCTTTTAGTTAAGGTCCACGTCTCTGCACCATACGTAAGCACTGGAAGGATGCATTGATCAAACACTTTTCTTTTAAGACATAATGGCATATTGCTCTTGAAAATTATGCTGTTTCTTCCAAAAGCTCTCCAGGCAAGTTTTGTACGCCGATTAATTTCTTCATCAATGTGACCCTCACTTGATATCTGCTGTCCAAGATAAACATACGTATCTGTTATCTCCAGTTTTTCTCCATCAATCGATAAATCTTCATTTCTTGTAAAAGCATTGAACATCACTTTTGTCTTCTGAAAGTTCATTTTTAATCGCACTTCTTTACTCTTGTCAGCAAGTTCCTGGATCATACTCTGCAGCTCTGATGGGGTAGTTGCAAAAATGACTACGTCATCAGCAAAACGAAGGTGGGTTAGATAATCTCCATTAATCTTTATCCCTTTGTTTTCCCAGTTCAGTGACTGAAAGACATTTTCCAATGTGGCATTAAAGAGCTTCGGAGATATGGTGTCACCTTGTCTCACTCCCTTTCCAATTTTTATGTGTGTTGTATTTTCAAACAGCCGAATCTTTGCACTTGCATTTTCATAGATGTTATTAATAATATTAATGTATGCATCTTCAATACCGCAGGATTTCAGAGCCGTGGTAACTGCTGATGGTTTCACCGAATCAAAGGCTTTTTCATAATCGATAAAAGCCATGCACAATGGAAGTTCATATTCCCTCGCTCTTTCAATTAGTTCTCTAAGTACATGGATGTGATCTATTGTGCTGTAGCCACTCCTGAATCCAGCTTGTTCTCTCGGTTGAGCCATGTCCAGTGTTACCTTCAAGCGGTGTGAAAGAACTTTAGTGAAGATTTTATAAACCACTGATAGGAGGCTGATAGGTCTGTAGTTCCTGAGATCCTCAATGTCACCTTTTTTATGTAGCAGGATCATTGTAGCATTGTTCCAATCCTCAGGAATCTTCCCTTGATTAAGGCATCGAGTGAAAATTTGGGCGAGTACTGTTTCAATTTCTCCACTTGCTTCTTGTATGATGTCTATAGTAATTCCATCTTCTCCTGGAGCTTTCCCCCGCTTCATGTTCTTGATTGCATGAGCAACTTCTGCTGGGAGGACTGGAAGAACTCTGGTACCTTTCATGATGTCTGGAGTACATGTATCATCCCTTTCATATAGTTTGGAGTAGAAATCTTTCACTCTTGTCAAAATTTCGCCTCTATTTCTTGTTATAGAACCATCTTCTTTTCTCAGAGCCATAATCTGTTTTCTTCCCTTACTGAGATGTCCCTTTGCTATCTTTAGGCTTTGCTTGTTTTCAATTGCTTTCCTCACTAGCTCACAGTTGAATTTCCTTACGTCTTCAGTGATACTTTTTCGTGCTGTCTTGCATAGCTCTATATATTCCTCTTTGGAAGTCACATCTTCTTTAGTTGTCCTCATCTCTCTTCTTTTTTGCATCAACATTTTCGTTTTTCCTGATAATTTGTTTACATGCAACTTGTTCTTAGACCCAGCTAATTTTGTTGCTGTTTCCATAAGAGCTTTGGTTACTTTTCTGTTAACTTCAGAAATATCCACTTCTTCCGATGTTAGGCCTTCTAAAGCAGAGAATCTGTTCTTCAGTTCCAACTTGAAAGTATTATGGTGTTTTTTAAGGTTGGTTATGTCAATACATTTTGTTTGTCTTATGAACTTGCCACGTTCCAGTTTAGTGTTGAGGTGCATCTTACATCTCACCAATCTATGGTCACTACCTGTGTTGAACTTGTTTAGCACACTGCAGTCTTTGATGACGAATTTTTTGTTACACATAATAAAATCAATTTCACTTGTCGTCCCAATTGGATGTCTCCATGTCCATTTCCTGTGTGGCTTTTTCTTGAAAAAGGAATTCAAGATGAAAAATCCTTCTGCCTCTGCAAACTCAACGAGAGTATTTCCACGCTGGTTTCTGTTGCCGTGACCGAATTTACCTACTGAAGTTTCATTCTGTTGCCGGTGCCCTATTTTTGCATTGAAATCTCCCATAATTATCTTCAAGTGCTGCTTACCTTTATTATTTAGATGACGAATTTCCTCATAAAATTCTTCAATTTCTTCTTCAGGATGACTTGTGGTGGGTGCATAAGTTTGAATAATCTGAGCCTGGTATCTTCTCGATAGTTGGATAACGAGTCGTGCAGCTCTGTCAGAGGAACTTTCAACTTCTACCACTTTATCCTTCAGTTTCTTGTTTATTATAAATCCAACACCACTAGTTCTGCCAGTACCTGTCCCACGATAATAGAAGAGATGTCCACTTTTCAGTTCGAATGAGATCTTCTCCTTTTCTCCTTACCTCACTCAGCCCGACGATGTCCCACTTGATCCTTTGTAGTTCCTCTTCCAATTCAAGAAGCCTTGAATCAGAAGATAGGGAGCGTCCGTTGTAGGTAGCCAAGGTCAGCATCAAATGGCAGCCTAGTCCGGTCCTCCGGGGATTCTTAGCACCCTCTGCCTTCATGTCGCACTGGCCGCTGCCTTGGCCAGGTACATTCCAGCTGCCGGAGACTGAGGGCCAAGATTTAAGTTGTAGAGTCATTTTGGAGGTGTTTGGCCATAACTCACCACGCTGGCCAAGCGGGTTGGTGAGTGTGGGATAGCATTTCCTCTGATCCCGATGGTATAGTTATACCGCTATTTGCGGTCGTCAGAGCCCCTTTAGTGGGAACAGGATGCACCACGAGAAGGCGGGGTTGACATTTGTCAAGGAGAGGCTGTGATGTTACGCATCACCTGACCTTACATCCCAAACGATGTATATATAGGTCTTAAAGCGTTTAATAAAATCTAAAATATATACACACCAAAAAACGCTAGATCTTTCGCATGTGGCGTACACATGCATCATCAGGCCATGTACTGATCAAGTCCGGTGCATGCAGGTATATATTAGAAAATGCATGCGCATAAATCTGCGCAGGGTAAAATAAGGCGAGCAAGGGCTGCAGCAGCTCGCCTAGTGAAAGAAGACTCTTTGATACCATTATGGAACGACGCATTTATTATCTTGCGAACTCATACCAAAAGACTTACTTTATTTTCTGAAAGTATGTTTATTATCGCATATAGTGAGCAATGTTGCAATAATGAAACCCCAGTTATTATACCTTCTTCGTGGAAACAATTGGCAAGGGATTCAGTTTTAATTTAGTGTTTGAAATTACATACATACCTCTTTCCATGTTTATTTATTGTACCCTACGCAGATTTATACGCATGCATTTTCTGATATATATATATACTAAAGAGCAAAGCCGAAAACATAAGAAAAACTTTAGAATTTAAAACGAAAGTTGCAAAATAACCTGAAGATCAAAACGCGCAACGCAGCATTTATGAAAATTCAGAATTCACATTCTATTAAGAAGAGACTGAAGCAAAAAATATTTTTTTGACTCACACCAAGTACAACATAGAAAGGTTATGTATTGACCGGTGTGAGTAAAAAGAGAAAAAATAAAACAACTGAATGTAGAAAGTGTTGAGAATACTGAGCCTTGGCTTTATCAAGGACCAGCAAAAACTCTGCATTTTCTCACTTCCACAAAGACCTATTTGGAAATGGGTTTCTGCAAAGTGATAGAAGCAAGTAATAAGCCCACCAAAAAATTTAAAAAAAAAAAAATATATATATATATATATGTTTTATTATTATTATTATTTTTTTTTTTTTAATTTTTTATTACTATTTTTTTCACTTGAGGTTTTTTTCATTTTCTAATTTTTCTTTTTTAGTATGTTTTGGATGCAGCTTTTTGGAGTGTAGTTTATACTCGAGTTTGGTCTTTTCTTGGACTGCTTATTTCTAAAAAGTTTTTCCTAGTTGGTTTGCTCAGAATTTGTATGTTTTGGCCCAAGTGTAGTTCTAAGGACGATGAAAGGATTGGAGGTCAGCTCAGATATTTTAAGTCCTCCCGCTCAGTTAGGCTAGCACCCTTTCCCATAGTGTATGAACTCGCTGGCAAAGGTAATCTAAAGTTATGAAATGACAAACGTTGTTTGACATGTAAATCTGCAGATCCTAACCTGTATTCTTCTGTTGAGAATAATTGCTCCAACAAGTTTTGCAAAGCCTACAATACCATCTATAAACTCACCTGTACTGTCTGCAACCTTAGCTATATTGGCCAAAGTAAAAATCCTCTTCATCTTAGGATTAATGGTCACAGGTCTCTAGTAAACAAGTTCTCTAATTCAGGAGTGAACCCCTCCACAAACGCCAACCAGTACTCTACCTTTGAATTAGAGCATTTCCATACTCATGGTTTTGACAAAGTGAAAATAGAGGTACTACATATTATTCCTGACCTCTATGCTCGGCTAGAAACTGAATCCCTTGAAATTTTGCAGCATCAGTCTCTTTATCCCTATGGCCTTAATTCCACTCTATCTGACAATAAGCATAATCAGCATAAATTTTCAATTCGTGAACTCTTCTTTCTTGTTAATAATAAGAGCTGCTCTAGAGGTAATAGAGGACAAAGGTTATTTCGCACATCAAGCAAAGTTGATTTTGCTAACTTGCTAAAAACTCTGGAAAGCTTTAAAACTGGCACTAATTTTGTTAAAAATACTTACAAAATTCTCAAGTCCTTCAAGCACTCTGTCCTTAAATGTTTTTTCAAATTCTGGAATGAAACTGCTGACCATGTTGATAAGCATGTCTTTGCTTTGGTTCTGGACATTCTTAAACATATTCTTAAAGATAAAATTTCTCTTAAAGAATTTTCCAGTAATTTTGTTACCATCAGGTTCCTAAATAAAGCCTACGATAATCTCAATGTAAGGAAGCTGTTCTACAATAATGCAATTTTTTTCCCATCCACAGGCACCAGTCTATTGTAAGTTTTAAATATGTTAAGACCTTAGGGTCAATAGTTAAAACTACAAACTTAACTCTTCGAGCTACATTCCTGTAATTACTTCTTGTTCTTGTGATGAACATAAAGAAACAGTTCACTATGATAAGAATTACAACCATATTATCACCGGAAACTTGAGTTATGTTGAAAATGAAAAGCTTAGGAATTTATTAGAGTATGGCTCTAAATTCAGACCTTCCTTCACAATTTCCAAAGAAAGGATTCTTGAGAGCTTCACTCAAGATGTAAATAAGTACATCGTAAAAACCAGTTTGACGTACAATCAGCCTATTGAGGCCTTCGCAGAATGGAAATATAATATAATCAATAGCTTCACCGGTGAGTTGGCAGGTCTGGACTTTTGTTTCGACAGAAATCTCTTTTTCTCTGGAGAAGCTAAAAGGTCACTCTCCAAACTACAAGACCAATTTATTTTTACCACTACGGATAAAGCTAGCAATAATTTTGCAATTATCTGTAAGAAGTTCTATTTTGAATTGTTAACTATGGAACTCAATAATAGAGTAACATACGAGCCCGTAAGTTATTCTACCAAGCAGTTAGAAAATCGGTTTAAGGCATTCTTCAAGAAACTTAAAATTCCACAAACTAGAAGATATGGGCCTGAATTTCCATTTCTTTTTTAACGGTTAAGTTTCATAAGGATCCTGTGAAGTTCAGGTTCATAGCTAGTGGAGTAAGGAGTCATAAAAGAAAATAGATCTTGCTTTTGAAGATGTCTTAAAGAAGGTTTTGAATCACATTAGAAACTGTTCTAACTTGATGTACAGAGATTTTTGGATAATTAATAATAATGCAGAAGTAATTTCTACTATACTCAAAGTTTGTCCCCTAGATATTAATAGTTATGATTTTGAAAACCTATATACTAATCTGCCTCTATCAGATATAATCACTACCTTTAAAGAGCTGTATGAAGAATTTAAACTTAACCAATTTGTTGATGTAGGAACTTGGAACTCTTATCTCAATTGCTGCATAAAAAATAACCATATCTTATATAATAATACCCTCTATAAGCAAGTGAACGGTATTCCAATGGGAACATCAACGTCCACAAATATCGCTAATCTATTCCTGTTCTTTAAGGAATATAAATTCATTAAAAATCACCCCACCTGCTCAGATAACTACCTTTACACTTTTAGATATATTGATGATCTGCTGTGTATCAATAATTCAGAAGTTATAGAGAGTGATTTTGATAATATCTATCCTAGCTCTCTTAACTTATGTAAAACCAACCACAGTAATCAGGAACTTGAGTTCCTAGACTTAAGCATTAAGCTCAACAGAGGTAACCCATCTATTAGCCTCTTTGATAAAAGAGTTAATTTTCCTTTCAAAGTAATTAAATATCTACACTGGAATAATAACATTTCAACCAAAGTAATTGAGAATGTACTAATTTCTCAGGTCCTAAGAATTTCAAGAATTTGCAGCAACAATTTAGTTTCAATTACCACATTAATATACTATTAGAAAGTTTTCTAGAGAACGAAATTCCTTCTTCTTTCATCAAAAGAACTTTAAGAAAAATTATTCTGAATAATAGAGTAAGGTTGGCAGATCTGCTTTAATTTTCTACACAGTTAATAATATGATTCTGACCAATCAAAGCCGTAAGGAAGTTGGCTAGAGGATGCCTATTAACTACCTAAAGGAACCTTAGTGCTATGGATATGACGGTCCTATTAAAACAAAAATTAAATAATATAAACAAAATCACAAAAAAAGCTTAAAAATCTGTTTATAAAAAGAAAATAAAAACAAATAAAAAAGAAAACTAGTTATTCATCACTAGGATAGCTATACTAAAAATAGTAAAACCAACATTAAAATTAATAAGATTCTGATTAATCTATAGAAGCTCACTAAGGTGATTTAATACATGCAAAGATTATTAAATAAACTGCTCGTGTATTTTATAATATTTCTCATGTATTCTGGAGAGTTAATTCTGCTCATTCTGATCATACAGATCCACAGTCTTAAGTTTATATATTTTTTTCTCTGGTTAAAATCTCCGCGCGTTGGTTTCTTGCTGTATGAGGAGGCCATCAGCCCCACCCTCACTGCCCCCCCCAGCGTCAAGGGAGTGGCGGAAGGGGTCAGCCATGTTCTCCTCTTGTGTGGAGAAAAGTTTTTGTCACACAAGAGGTAAGCTCTCTTCCTTGTTTTTGGGTTCTAGGTTTTATAAGTTCAATGTTTGTACTTTATGTACCTTTTTTCTCTGTCGTTTTTTAGCGTTTCAGCTTTTAAGCATTGGTTTGTCTGTTAACATTTATGCGGGTTTTAACTCTTACTTTTCTTTTGTAACTTTGAGCGTCTTTTGGGGTACCTAGGAACAGAAGAAGGCTAAGCTTGTTCCTTTTCTATGCGCTGTCTATGCGCTGTTTTTTCAAAGTAGTTAAGTTCTTAATAACTAATTAATTATGCACTTAAAGCACTGCTGAAATACTTTGTACATATTGCAACTAACTGTTTAAGGTATATAACTTTCACAAAGTTTTCTTTAGTTAATTATTATCTTTAACTTATTCTCGTTTTCGTGCTGTCATAAGTTGTAGAGTAGGGGTTTTAGACTCAAGTTTTCTTTCAAAAATCTGTTCGTTATAAATTAACATTTCCTTTTTTAATTGCAATGTAAAATTTGGATTTCTTTTGCAATGTTTTTCAGGTTTAAATTCTCTCTCAAACGAACTTGGAATTTCGTTATAGCTGAAAATCATTTCTATTTATTATGTCACTCTCACAGCTTGAGTTTTCTTTAATCATCTTCTCTCTGTTTAATAGTAACAGATGAAGAGCATGGGTCGGGCCATGAAGGTTAATGGATGCAAGCGAAATTGTTAACTAGTGCTAGGTCATGCTACTCTACGGAGGACATGACTTATATATATATTTTTTTAAACTATTTTAGGTGGGAATGTTACTTGCATCTATGGCCTTGCAGAAACCCATTTCCAACTAGGTCTTTGTGGAAGTGAGAAAATGCAGAGTTTTTGCTGGTCCTTGATAAAGCCAAGGCTCAGTATTCTCGACACCTTCTACATTCAGTTGTTTTATTTATTTTTTTATCTTTTCTCCTTTTACTCACACAGGTAGATACATAACCTTTTCTATGTTGTATTAGGTGTGAGTCAAAATTATATATGTATTTTTTTGCTTAGGTATCTTCTTTATAGAATATATATATATATATATATATATATATATATATATATATATATATATATATGTCATGACCTCCGCAGAGTTGTATGACCAAGCTTTAGTTAACAATTTAGCTTGCATCCATAACTTTCCTGGCCCGATCCATGCTCTTCATCTGTTACTATTAAACAGAAAGAAGAAGATTATAGAAAACTCAAGTTGTAAGAGTGACATAATAAATCAGAAATAATGTTCAGCAATAACAAATTGCCAAGTTCGCCTGAGAGAGAATTTAAACCTGAATAGCTATACAAAAGTATTACAAATTCTTAACATTACAATAAAAAAAGGAAATATTAATTTTTTTTAAGGCACAGATTCTTCAAAGAAAACTGGATTATAAAAACCCCCTACTCCACAACTTCTGACAACACAAAAACGAGAATAAAATAAAGACAATAATTAACTAAAGAAATGCTTTGTGAAAGTTATATGACATAAACAATTAGTTACAATATCTACAAAGTATTTCAGAAGTGCTTTAAGTGCATAATTAAGTAGTTATTAAGAACTTAACTACATTGAAAACACAGCGCAAATTACAAGAACAATGAAACGGCCGGCTGCTTGGCCTTAGTTCCCTAAAAAACGCGCAAAGTTACCAAGAAAAGAAAGAGTTAAAATCCGCAAAAAAGTGAATAGACTTGCCAGTGCCTAAATGCTTAAAGCAAAAAAAGAAAAAAAGTACAAGAAGTTCAAACATTGAACTTGGAAAACCTAAAACCCAAAGACAATGAAGAGAGCTTACCTCTTATGCAACTTAACTTCCTCCATTCTTGAGGAAACATGGCCGACCTTTTAACCCAAACTTCCAAACACCCCTGCCACTCCCTAGTCGCTAGACGCCAGTTTGGGTGGGGCTGAAGGCCTCCACACACTGAAAAAATCCTACTCGTGGAGATTTTAACTAGAGAAAAAAATATAATTAAGATTGTGGACCTGCATGATCAGAAAGAGCAGAATTAACTCTCCAGAATATATATATATATACACTCTCTACCAACAAGTAATTGAACACCTGTGATAGCGAAGGAAAACGAAGTTTATTCACCTTCAATAGTTGGTGGAGCCTCCACCAGCAGCAATTACAGCTCCGACCCTCCGGGGCATACTCTCAACCAGGCGTTGTACGACGGCTAGCGGTATTTTCTTCCACTCAGCTTGGAGAAGACAGGTCAGTTCCTTCACCGATTTCGGACGGTGGGGGCACCCCTTAAGTCGACACTCCAACTCGTCCCAGAGGTGCTCGATAAGGTAAAGGTCCAGGTTCTGCGCAAGCCAGTCCATTCGATTAAACCCCATTGTCACCATACCAAGCCATGGTGGACCTCGCAACATGACAGGTGGCATTGTTATCCTGAAAGTAACATGGGTCCACCCCGCAAAACTGCCACAACGTAGGAAGCGCATGGTCATCCAAAATGGTGCAGTAGGTCTCGTCGTTGAGTCTACCAGGAATTGCGACCAAGGGTCCCGTGCCATACCAGGAGAAACACCCCCATAACATAATTCCACCGCCGCTGAACTTCACAGTTGGCACAATACATTCCGGTAGGAGGCGTTCTCCAAGTAGGCGCCAAACCCAGACACTGCCATCCGAACGGTAGAGGGTGAACCTTGATTCGTCGCTCCAGAGAACCTGTTTCCACTGTTCAACGGTCCACTGTCGAAGTTCTTTGCACCAAGTTAGTCGAGCAGCGCTATTGGACTTTGTGATCAAAGGCTTGTGGGCGGCAGCACCTCCATGATAACCAAGCACATGGGCTTCCTTACGGATAGTATTCATCGAAAGAACACTCCCGGATGCCTGTTGAAAATCCTCGCGGATGTTGCCCATCGATTTGGTGCGGTTCTTCCGAATTTCTCTGGCCAGCACCCGTCGGTCTCCAACTCCCAGTTTTGTGGGTCTGCCGGGTCGGGACACATTCCGACAGTCACCTTTCATCTTCCACTTGCCAATCACGTAGACCACTGTCGATTTTGGGTACCTCAACTCGCTGGATATGTCACGTATGGATCGGCCATTTCTGTGATACCCGACGATTACACCTTTCTGGAAATCAGATAGCTCCGAGCTGCGTGGCATCATGCATGCGACTGGTTGCGTTGTTGTTTCCCACACGATATTTAACGGCGGCGGCCATGACGTGTATCAGGACCGCAGATATCGTCGATTGCAGGGATGTCCAATTACTTGTTGGTAGATAGTGTATATACCTGCATGCACTGGACTTTATCAGTACATGACCTGATGATGCATGTGTAGCACATGCTAAAGATCTAGCGTTTTTTAGTGCGTATATATTTTAGATTTTATTAAACGCTTTAAGACCTACATCATTTTATCGTGCTTCGACAGCTATTAGATTGTATTAGTATCTAGCACGAAGATATTTTGATATTTGTAAAAGTGTAAATCAACGTCGCTTAACTTTCTCAGATGGCTTCTAGACACTAGACAATAAACTGTTGTCCATGCACCTTTCTTGAAAAAGCCATCTGGTTGATGTGAGAAAAGGTCGGAATCGTCGATTTAAATTTTTACGCTAATAAATTCGGATTACTACTATAGTTTTACTACTTTAAGTATAGTTTATGTCAGCGCTCGGAATGGGCCGGTATACCCCGGTATGACATACCTACTTCTTTTCTTCCCAGTATTTCATACCGGCACCCTTTTATCCGGAATGTACATACCCGACACTAATTTTAGTAGTGAGAACTGCAGAAATGATTCCTTTTTTTAATCTTTGACTTACGAGCGAACATTCTTAAACAGAGAAACCTAATGTGCCTCGTGCCCTTGAGAAATAGTTGCGTGGGAACCATAAATGGTAGGGAGTAGTGTACAAATGAGTTATCACTTCAATCCTTTAAGGGGACTAGGGATCTTTGAAATATCGAAAAAATCGATTTCGGGTATTTTGCATATTTCGATAGTGCAATCCTTTAAGAATATCTTCCCGTTTGAATTAAAAAAAAAAAAAAAAAATCACAAAATTGTGGTCATGGAATCATAAAACGGGATGAAGCGCGCGGCCGTCCGAAAAAGATGGTAGTCGCGCAGCCAGTGCTACCTCCCTTACCCGAGTAGAATAGAACGGTCATGTAGGCTTTCAACCAAAGTCCCGGAAATCTATAGTGTAGGAACTGCATTCTATAGTTCAGGAAATTTTTAACGACTGTTCTAACATAAATATTGTACCGAATATTTGAACGCGATTTTCACGAAACTACATTCTTTTGGGGATTTTACCACGATATCTCGAAAACCACTGGAGATATCAACCTGAAATTTATTCGGGAGTTGTAAAATAAACACAATGATGCATTAATTATACCTGACATCTGATTGAATAAAATTGTTTTCACCATTTTATAATAACGAATAACTCGCATTTTTCTATATTTTTCGTTATCTGGAAGTCTTTTTCTGCATTTTGCTTTCATTTTCAATTTTTCAGGCATAATCAATAGAGGGAAGCCTAAGAAGAAGAAATATTTCTGGGATTTCCCGAAATCTTCATTCATTCGATTGCAATCGTGGTAAAATCGGATTTTACATAGTTTGCCTCATTACGTTGGAGCGCCAATGTTATTCACCCGGGAACAAAAATGGCGACATTTTCTTATTTTACCATTTTCTACTAAATACCCCTACACAGACAAAACGTTTTATATTTATTCGCGACCTTGCTATAAACAATTAAACGCAAGCCACTTTTTAAAATGCCAAACCTCCCTAGTCTCCTTAAGGAAACCAATCCCTTTTTAGGCTTCGCATGTTAACCTTATGGGAGGTCTCGATGTACTTAGGTACATGTTTCTCACGATAGACATGGCCTATCAATTGCAAACTTGGCATGCATTTTCCTAACGATATTATACAACACCTGAACTAGAATTATCGTAATCGGTCAATTAATTAATTGTGTATTAATTAATAAAAATTGCTGTCGATTTTGTTGACGTTTTCATTAGCAATTGTATTTATTATTTTAATTGAGAACATTATTTAGTCACGATTCTAGTTCAGGTGGTCCTTGATATATACAGTAAGGTATAAAAAAAAATTCAAGCCATTATCTTCAGTGGTTCATGAGAAAAATGTTCCTAAAGGTACAAAACCACAACTTTTCAGGGGAAGCAAGAAACGAAGAAGACCTGTGACTAGAAGATTCCCGCGTCATACTCCTTTTTCCTCTGCTTTGCTCAAGTGTCGTGTACCATTCGATTCAGCAAACTCTGTAGAAAAAAAAATTCAAATAAAAAAATGTACATAAAATTTTTCTAGGACTGGTCCCCTTAAAGGATGGAAATGAAGCTACTTATAGCGTATGATCACATTTTACCCAACCCCCAGATCATCCCACTGAAGATGTCAGTGATTTTTATTGTATCACTAATTTACTGTATTCGATTTAAAAAGCTTCTTCATAGAATGAAGAATTGGGCGTAATAGATTAAACACAAATTTTAGTTTTCCTGCAATGAGCAGTGGCGCACCCGGGGGGGCTTTGAGGCTTAACTCCCCCAAGCTCCGTACGTCAACTCTTATCTATCTAATGTATATCTATCTTATGCACTCCATATATACATATTGTATACATATCTATATACACATTGTATTGTATGCATATATACATACACTGAACAGCAATTGAATTAGAGATACCTGTCTAGTAACGCGTAGCACCACCTTTCGCCCTGATGACGGCGGCGATTCGTCTCGGCATGGACTCGACAAGACACCGGAAGCGTTGGGAAGCCATACGGATCCACGACCCCTGAACAAGCTCCCACAGTTCATGAAGATTTAATGGAAGGGGTTAGAGCCTCGAACATCTCTCTCGATGGCATCCCGCAGGTGTGCTCGATGGGACTGAGGTCAGGTGACCTAGCTGGCCAAGGAAGCGAGGTCACGTCGGTGGAGTGTTCATTCAACCATTCGGATGCAATTCGGGAGCGATGGCACAGTGCCTTGTCTTGTTGCAGGACGAGGTCCCCAGTGGAATGTTGAAGACGCACAAACGGGAGCAAATGGTCGTCCAGGATATCCCGGTAACGTTGACCTGTGAGGGACCATGTCACACGTACCAGGGGTCTCATTTCAGACCACGTAAACAGTCGCGAGACGAGAATGCCACCCCCACCAGCTTGAAGAGTACCCTGCTGGCAAGAAAGATCCATCGCTTCATGTGGTTTGCGCCGTACTCGTATCCTGCCATCCGCATTTACCAACATGAATCTCGACATCAGTCCAGGCATCATTTTCCCACATGTCTAGGGTCCAGTGGAGATGCTCCCGCGCCCATGTTAATCTTTGCACCCTGTGATGTGCGGTCAGCAGCGGTACCCTCGTGGGACGATGGCTTCTGTACTCCATAACAAGGAGATGGTTTTAGATGGTGTGGCTGCTGACAAGTTTTTGTGCACCAGCGTTAAATTGCCGAGTGATTTCTTGCACTGTGGCCCGTCTATCCGCTGTTACAATGCTAGCTAGCCGACGATGACCCTACTCATCCACACGCTGTTGTCCGCGGCAGTTGGCCCTTGCAGGGATGGTTTTTCCAGATCCGATGTACTCACGGTGCACCCGTGACACAGTGGCTCGTGAAAATCCCAATGTCTGCACGATTTCCGAGATTGAGTGACCCGTTCGTCGGGCCCCGACAATTTGCGCACGATCAAATGCGCTTAGATCCTTCGTCTTACCCATACTGCGTCCGACTCTTACTGATTCCCGTCGCATCACTCCTTATATTGTCGGATCGCTGAATACGTCATGTAGTTGCCGCGGGTGGCCTAGTGGGCAACGTTTGTGGCTGCCGCGGAAAGGACCTCAGGTTCGATCCCAGCCGGTACGAAAGCTCGATCCACTAAATATCCGCCGTGCGTCGGATGGGCACGTTAAGCCGTCGGACACCGGGTACTGGCTCCCAGTAATAAATAGGGAGTCTTCCTCCCCTTTCTACTTCGCTTCCGTGTCACTTTCCTATCTGGTACTCTAGCCCAAATCTCTTAGCTTCCTATTTCTAAGGGTTGTATAAGACTTGGGGGTCAGACACTTACTTCGTAAAATTCTCTACATATGATCATATGATAGTCATTTAGTTTCCGTTTACAGGGCCGCCCACAGCGCCACATTTGCATAACGCCAGCTGTCTCTAATTCTATGGCTTTGCAGAAACCCATTTCCAACTAGGTCTTTGTGGAAGTGAGAAAATGCAGAGTTTTGGTGCTCCTTGATAAAGCCAAGGCTCGGCATTTTCAACACTTTCTACATTCAGGTTAGCTATTTCTTTATTTTATTTTATTTTTTATATTACTCATGCCTGTTGAGTTTTGAGGTTTTCTTTGTTGTTTTCGTCCTTCTTAAATCATTTTTTATTCCAATCTCTACTTAGTAGTGTGTGAATTCTGAATTTTCATAACTGCTGCGTTGCACGTCATGATCTTCAGATTGTTTGTTAAGCAATTTGATTTTAAATTCTTAGGTGTAAATTAAGTCTTTGACTCTGCTCTTGAGTATATACACTATCTACCAACAAGTAATTGGACATCCCTGCAATCGACGATATCTGCGGTCCTGATACACGTCACGGCCGCCGCCGTTAAATATCGTGTGGGAAACAGCAACGCAACCAGTCGCATGCAAGATGCCACGCAGTTCGGAGCTCCCTAATTTCGAGAAAGGTGTAATCGTCGGGTATCACAGAAATGGCCGATCCATACGTGACATATCCAGCGAGTTGAAGTACCCAAAATCGACAGTGGCCTACGTGATTGGCAAGTGGAAGATGAGAGGTGACTGTCGGAATGTGCCCCGACCCGGCAGACCCACAAAACTGGGACTTAGAGACAGACGGGTGCTGGCCACAGAAATTCGGAAGAACCGCAACAAATCGATGGGCCACATCCGCGAGGAGTATCAACAGGCATTCAGGAGTGTTCTTTTGATGAATACCATCCGTAAGGAAGCCCATCTGCTAAGTTATCATGGACGTGCTGCCGCCCACAAGCCTTTGATCACCAAGTCCAATAGCGCTGCTCGGCTAACGTGGTGCAAAGAACGTCGACAGTGGACTGTTGAACAGTGGAAACAGGTTCTCTGGAGCGACGAATCAAGGTTCACCCTCTACCGTTCGGATGGCAGTGTCTGGGTTTGGCGCCTACTTGGAGAACGCCTCCTGCCGGAATGTATTGTGCCAACTGTGAAGTTCAGCGGCGGTGGAATTATGTTATGGGGGTGTTTCTCCTGGTATGGCACGGGACCCTTGGTCGCAATTCCTGGTAGACTCAACGACGAGACCTACTGCACCATTTTGGATGACCATGCGCTTCCTACGTTGTGGCAGTTTTGCGGGGTGGACCCATGTTACTTTCAGGATGACCATGCGCATCCTACGTTGTGGCAGTTTTACGGGGTGGACCCATGTTACTTTCAGGATGACAATGCCACCTATCATGTTGAGAGGTCCACCATGGCTTGGTATGGTGACAATGGGGTTAATCGAATGGACTGGCTTGCGCAGAACCTGGACCTTTACCTTATCGAGCACCTCTGGGACGAGTTGGAGTGTCGAATTAAGGGGTGCCCCCACCGTCCGAAATCGGTGAAGGAACTGACCTGTCTTCTCCAAGCCGAGTGGAAGAAAATACCGCTAGCCGTCGTACAATGCCTGGTTGAGATTATGCTCCGGAGGGTCGCAGCTGTAAATGCCGCTGGTGGAGGCTCCACCAACTATTGAAGGTGAATAAACTTCGTTTTCCTTTGCTATCACAGGTGTCCAATTACTTGTTGGTAGATAGTGTATATATATATATATATATATCATCATCATCATTGTCAACCATTATCAATCCACTGCTGGACGAAGGTCTCCCCAAGTTTCCTCCACAACGGTCTGTCTTGTGCCAGTCTCCTCCATGTCACCCCTGCATACTTTCGAATTTCATCCACCCATCTCCCATGTGGTCTTCTTCTGGGTCTTTTCCTGTCCCTTGGAATCCAATCTAAAATTTCGGCTGTCCATCGATGATCTGTCCTTCTGGCAGTATGTCCAGCCCATTGCCATTTCAGGGATTTAACTCTGATCATGATGTCTTCCACTCTTGTCATTTTTCGGATCCACGAGTTCCTCTTCTTATCTCTCCTGGTTACACCAAGCATGCACCTCTCCATGCTTCTTTGAGTTGTCTGCAGCCTTTGTATGTCTCTTTTAGTTAAGGTCCACGTCTCTGCACCATACGTAAGCACTGGAAGGATGCATTGATCAAACATTTTTCTTTTAAGACATAATGGCATATTACTCTTGAAAATTATGCTGTTTCTTCCAAAAGCTCTCCAGGCAAGTTTTGTACGCCGATTAATTTCTTCATCAATGTGACCCTCACTTGATATCTGCTGTCCAAGATAAACGTACGTGTCTGTTATCTCCAGCTTTTCTCCGTCAATCGATAAATCTTCATTTCTTGTAAAAGCATTGAACATCACTTTTGTCTTCTGAAAGTTCATTTTTAATCCCACTTCTTTACTCTTGTCCGCAAGTTCCTGGATCATACTCTGCAGCTCTGATGGGGTAGTTGCAAATGACTACGTCATCAGCAAAACGAAGGTGGGTTAGATAATCTCCATTAATCTTTATCCCTTTGTTTTCCCAGCTGAGCGACTTAAAAACACCCTCCAATGTGGCATTGAAGAGCTTCGGAGATATGGTGTCACCTTGTCTCACTCCCTTTCCAATTTTTACGTGTGTTGTATTTTCAAACAGCCTAATCTTTGCACTTGCATTTTCATAGATGTTATTAATAATATTAATGTATGCATCTTCAATACCGCAGGTTTTCAGAGCCATTGTAACTGCTGATGGTTTCACCGAATCAAAGGCTTTTTCATAATCGATAAAAGCCATGCACAATGGAAGTTCATATTCCCTCGCTCTTTCAATTAGTTCTCTCATCACGTGGATATGATCTATTGTGCTGTAGCCACTCCTGAATCCAGCTTGTTCTCTCGGTTGAGCCATGTCCAGTGTTACCTTCAAGCGGTGTGAAAGAACTTTAGTGAAGATTTTATAAACTACTGATAGGAGGCTGATAGGTCTGTAGTTTCCGAGATCCTCAATGTCACCTTTCTTATGCAGCAGGATCATTGTAGCGGTGTTCCAATCCTCAGGAATCTTTCCTTCATTAAGGCATCGAGTGAAAATTTGGGCGAGTACTGTTTCGATTTCTCCACTTGCTTCTTGTATGATGTCTACAGTAATTCCATCTTCTCCTGGAGCTTTTCCTCGCTTCATGTTCTTGATTGCATGTGCAACTTCTGCTGGAAGGACTGGAGGAACTCTGGTACTGGTATCTTTCATGATGTCTGGAGTGCATATATCATCCCTTTCATATAATTTGGAGTAGAAATCTTTCACTCTTGTCAAAATTTCTGCCTCTATTTCTTGTTACAGAACCATCTTCTTTTCTCAGTGCCATAATCTGTTTTCTTCCCTTACTGAGATGTCCCTTTGCTATCTTTAGGCTTTGGTTGTTTTCAATTGCTTTCCTCACTAGTTCACAGTTGAATTTCCTTACGTCTTCAGTGATACTTTTTCTTACTGTCTTGCATAGCTCTATATATTCCACTTTGGAAGTCACATCTTTAGTTGTCCTCATCTCTCTTCTTTTTTGCATCAACATTTTGGTTTTTCCTGATAATTTGTTCATATGCAATTTGTTCTTAGACCCAGCTAATTTTGTTGCTGTTTCCATAAGAGCTTTGGTTACTTTTCTGTTAACTTCAGAGATGTCCACTTCTTCCGATGTTAGGCCTTCTAAAGCAGAGAACCTGTTCTTCAGTTCTAACTTGAAGGTATTATGGTGTTTTTAAGGTTGGTTATGTCAATAGATTTTGTTTGTCTTATGAGCTTGCCACGTTCAAGTTTAGTGTTGAGGTGCATCTTACATCTCACCAATCTGTGGTCACTACCTGTGTTGAACTTGTTTAGCACACTGCAGTCTTCTATGACGAATTTTTTGTTACACATAATAAAATCAATTTCACTTGTCGTCCCATTTGGATGTCTCCATGTCCATTTCCTGTGTGGCTTTTTCTTGAAGAAGGAGTTCAAGATGAAAAACCCTTCTGCCTCTGCAAACTCAACGAGAGTATTTCCACGCTGGTTTCTGTTGCCATGACCGAATTTACCTACTGAAGTTTCATTCTGTTGCCGTTGCCCTATTTTTGCATTGAAATCTCCCATAATTATTTTCAAGTGCTGCTTACCTTTATTATTTAGATGACAAATTTCCTCATAAAAGTCTTCAATTTCTTCTTCAGGATGACTTGTGGTGGGTGCATAAGTTTGAATAATCTGAGCCTGGTATCTTTTCGAGAGTTGGATAACAAGTCGTGCAGCTCTGTCAGAGGAACTTTCAACTTCTACAACTTTATCCTTCAGTTTCTTGTTTATTATAAATCCAACACCACTAGTTCTGCCAGTATCTGTCCCACGATAGTAGAAGAGATGTCCACTTTTCAGTTCGATGAGATCTTCTCCTTTTCTCCTTACCTCACTTAGCCCCACGATGTCCCACTTGATCCTTTGTAGTTCCTCTTCCAATTCAAGAAGCCTTGAATCAGAAGATAGGGAGCGTCCATTGTAAGTAGCCAAGGTCAGCATCAGATGGCAGCCTAGTCCGGTTCTCCGGGGATTCTTAGCACCCTCTGCCTTCATGTCGCACTGGCCGCTGCCTTGGCCAGGTACATTCCAGCTGCCGGAGACTGAGGGCCAAGATTTAAGTTGTGGAATCATTTTGGAGGGGTTTGGCCATAACTCACCACGCTGGCCAAGCGGGTTGGTGAGTGTGGGATAGAATTTCCTCTAATCCCGATGGTATAGTTATACCGCTATGGGCGGTCGTCAGAGCCCCTTTAGTGGGAACAGGATGCACCACGAGAAGGCGGGGTTGACATTTGTCAAGGAGAGGCTGTGATGTTACGCATCACCTGACCTTACATCCCATATATATATATATATATATATATATATATATATATACTTAAGAGCAAAACTGAAGACTAAGGAAAAAATTTTAGAATTTAGAACGAAGGGTGCAAATAACTGTGGAAGTGAGAAAATGCAGAGTTTTTGCTGGTCCTTGATAAAGCCAAGGCTCAGTATTCTCGACACCTTCTACATTCAGTTGTTTTATTTTATTTATTTTTTTTTTCTCCTTTTACTCACACAGGTAGATACATAACCTTTTCTATGTTGTACTAGGTGTGAGTCAAAATTATATTTGTATATTTTTTTTGCTTAGGTATCTTTATAGAATATATATATATATATATATATATATATATATATATATATGGTGGGTATATATATATATATATATATATATATGGTGTCAACTCAAAGAAGCATGGAGAGGTGCATGCTTGGTGTAACCAGGAGATATAAGAAGAGGAACTCGTGGATCCGAAAAATGACAAGAGTGGAAGACATCATGATCAGAGTTAAATCCCTGAAATGGCAATGGGCTGGACATACTGCCAGAAGGACAGATCATCGATGGACAGCCGAAATTTTAGATTGGATTCCAAGGGACAGGAAAAGACCCAGAAGAAGACCACATGGAAGATGGGTGGATGAAATTCGAAAGCATGCAGGGGTGACATGGAGGAGACTGGCACAAGACAGACCGTTGTGGAGGAAACTTGGGGAGACCTTCGTCCAGCAGTGGATTGATAATGGTTGACAATGATGATGATGATGATATATATATATATATGTGTATGTATATACTATGTGCGTATACACCACACAAACCTGATATACATCTAGCCCCCCCCACTCCAACAGGAATTCCTCGGTGCGGCACTGGCAATGAGTACAAACTTTTTCCACACCTCGGGCTTTTTTTTTTTTTGAGGTGGTGGTGAAATTGCTGTATTTAATTTAAAACTGAATATTCATTCTGACCCACTTTCTACTTCATAAAGATCCCTATTGAAAGGGTGTACAGAACTTTAAGGCCTTAGCGGCCCAGGGCCTTAAAAGTTCTGGGTTCAAGTCCAGCTGAATCAGTAATGATTTAGCTGAGGTTCGGAAGTCTTGTTAATCCGTTGGTCCCGGGTTAGAGACTCCTTGTTATGATTCTTGGTGTAGCGTAAGTACTGCCAGGTGGATCCACAAACCAACCAAGTAAGATCGACGACTATGATTTCTGACTTATGGTGCAGTAGTATTCCACGGAATTGACGATTACATTTACCATTAGACCATATTGCTGTCTTAAGCACGAAGAAACAAGACATAACCCATTTCAGCACGAAATAAACCAGGTCGAATCATCGCAAGCTGTGAAAACATCTTTACTTACGAACATTAAAACTTGTTTAAAAGGTTAAAATGATTAAAACAGTGTGCGAGATCTTTCGGGTCTGTCTTTTACAGACCCATCCTCTGGCACAACAAGAAAACTCACACGGGCACGCTGGCTTATATACGCACTTCTGTGCAACAGCAAGATACAACGCATGTGCCGTACTACAAGGTCGGATATGCTTTATACAGAAAGTAACAAATGGAAATATGTACAAATGCATGAAAAGAAATACACATGGCAGTAAGTAAGTAATCAAAACATATTTACAGTACAAGTGGGATTCTCCAACAGGAACCTCCAGGGAGCAGGTATGATTTGCGATTGTCTTACAACATGTTTAAAATACTGTGCTTACCAATGGAAGATGTTGTATTTGTCTTACGGCACTGGCTCTATCTCTTCCTTAAAACCAACGGCTCTAAATTAGGGACGGGCGACTGCTTATAGTTCATCGAGTTACTCGCGGTGGTCGTTAAACTTTCAAACTGCCTGAAACGAGTGGATAACGAAGTTTTTGATACTACACTGTTAAAAATTGTGTGGTAGGTTGCACCAAAAAGTGGTGCTACACCAGCTGCACCACTTTCTGAGAGAAGATACACCATTGTGTGGTGCAGACAAAAGCCAATAAAATGGTGCAACTTTGAACCACGTAATGGTACAAGATTACACCACATTGTAGTACAAGATTTCACTATGTTGTTGAGTTCTGTTTGCACCATATAATGGTGTATCTTTTCTCAGAAAGTGGTGCAGCTAGTGTAGCACCACGTTTTGGTGCAACCTACCACAAATTTTTAGCAGTGTAGTAATTAAAGTAAGTTTTTCTAATTATTAAGACCTTCCTGTGCATTTTTGTTTTGTTTCGGGGTATAAGGACCACCGTGGGCAACTGTATGGACCATAAGCATTCTCCGTTCCCTAATTTAGGGCCACCGGTTCCAGAGAAGGGAGAAAGCCAGTGCCGTAACACATACACATGCAACACGCGGCCCAAAACTATCAAACTTATCACGAACAAATGGTCAGAAGCCACTCACTTCATCACATAGGGGCGGCTTTCGTGCACATCGTTTTATAGGTAAACGACGCCAACACACGAGACTTACAAAGTGCTGAATATCTGACAAAATAAGAAGTTATCCGTTTTTGAAAAAAATACTAAAAGTATTTTGAAAAGCACCTTTTATATGATATTGACTGGATGTTTTCTAACTTAATTTTGAATTAGTGAATGTTGAAAAGAATTACTTCTAATAAAAACAAGAAAGATGACACCGAATATTGCTGTAAACGGAATCGTGAGCTTATGAATTCTTAGAAAACAGAGTTATCGACAAAAATAAGATGTGACTTTACGTCCCTTGGTGGGGAAAACCATGCATTATTTTAGGAAGAAAGTATTCACAAAAGGTTTATCCATATGAGCGGTATCGGTCCAAGAAAAAAAATTCTAGTCGAGTTTTCAGGAGCCCAGATTTTGCTACAAATACATCAGAAGTAGAAATTAACACTTATGACCCCTGGTGGCCAAACCATTCTTTACCAAACATTAGAAATTACGTGAAAAATATTTTCCGTCAGGTCTTGTATGCGATACAGGGAGAATTTTTCAAATCGGAGTTTTAGGAGCAGAAAACGCAATTTACCTTTATGCGCCCTAGCGGAAAGTCTTAAATGATTTACGTGGAAATTTTGAATTTATAGGAAAAACATTTCGCATCGGAAACTCTATCCAACAACGAAGGGATTTTTCAAATTGGACTTTCAGAAGTAGAGATATTGACAAAAATAAGATATACATCTACGCCCCCTGGCGTACAAACCATGCATTATTTCAAGAAGAAAGTGTTCCTAAAAGGTTTGTCGACATGAGTAGGATCGGTCAACAAGACTTTTTTTTCAATCGAGATTTTAGAAGCTCATATTTTGCGAGCTGCAATTGCCCTCCCAAGAGCGTCCCAGACATGTTCGATAGGGTTTAGGTCTTGCGATCTGGCTGGCCACTCCATCCGGCGAATATCCTCATTTCAAGATAATCGTCGACCAGGTGAGTCCTATGTGGACGAGCGTTGTCGTCCATAAATTGGAACCGAGGGCCAACTGCGCCGCTGGAAAGTCGAACATAAGACTGTAAGATCTCATCCCTATATCTCTCAGCCGTCAGGGAGCCTCTATCAAACACATGAAGAGGTGTGCCGCCGTCCAACATGATGCCTGCCCAGACCATGACACCTCCGCTGCCATAGCGATCCCTTTCTCGGATGTTGGAGGAAAGGTATCGGGTCCCAGGTTCTCTCCAGATAAAAGTACGTCGAGAATCAGTGTCCAGGGTGAATCGCGACTCGTCTGTGAAGAGAACGTTACCCCACTGAAGTCTGGTCCAAGGATGATCTTGTCTTCACCATGCTAAACGCGCTCTCTTGTGTGCTGAAGTGAGCGGGACGCAAACAGCGGGTCTTCTATCAAAATGTCCTCTCTCATGAAGCCTTCCGGAAACAGTAACGCTTGAAAGTCGGGTTCCAGTGGCGGCATGCAGCTCACGAGATAGCTGTGCAGCTGTAGCAGTCCCGTGACGCCTCGCTGAAAGTGCCAAATAACGATCTTCCTTGGCCGTCGTGGCTCTTGGGCGACCTTGTCCAGGCCTTCTCGATATGTATCTGGTGTCCTTAAACTGTTTCCACAAATTGCAGACGACACTGGGCGTTACATTGAGCTCTGTAGCAACCTGCATTTGCGATTGCCCTGCCTCCAATCTACCGACGATTCTCCCTCTCATTCCGTCATCAATACGTTCGTGGTAACTCATATTACCTGACTGCTTATGAAATTGAACCAACTCCTGCAAGAAACAAAACGAATGTCGCCGAGGAGTAAGAGCGAACTAATCGCGGAAAAAGCCACGTGTGCTTTTCATGCCTTCTGCTGTCACAGCTCCGTCCACACGCACGTGCACGCTTACGTATTCGACTCTGCAAATTTGCATTCTTATTCGGCGGCATAATTTGTACCTTTGGTTTCCGTACTTTTTGTGAAAATCGACAAAATGTGCAAATTCTCTTAATTTTGAACACCATATTTTTTGCTTTAGCTGTAAAGAGTGTCGTTCTTGTAAAAACTCAGTTCAAGAACAGACAAGTCGGTTTTAAGAAGATATGCAACACTGGAATCGGAAGGGGGGGGGGGGCACCTTTTGAAGTTCGACAGAGCTAAAAATGCGACCTGCTCATTTTTCGCAGTTATTTTGATTTCGTATGTTGAATATACCAAAGGGAAATTACCGAACTTGTGAGCCAATCGATGATATGAATGATATGCTGCAGATCGATATGAACGATTGAGGAAAACTTAGTTTCCTGTAGTGATCCAAATGAATCCACTAATTGATTGATAGTGGAAAAAGTTCTTTATCGAGTACATGCATTTCTCATTTAATCAAGAAAGCTGCTATTACTCTCTATTGAAGATTCTATAACATCAAGCAAACGATGTCCCGCGACTATCCAACCTGCTAAATTTCTGTAGATAATTTCGTCGCCTACCTTAGCTTGCACATGGCACTTTTTGGATGGAAGTTACTTTGTTTTAAAGGATTTTCCCGGCATTTTCATCATTGGGATGAATACTAGGCAGAATTATTTTTGGGAGGGGGCTGCTGTCTTGATGTAAATAGAAAGAAGCTTCTCTGCGTAAAAAAAAAAAAAGAAATTATGCATTCAACATTAAATCACTCGTTTATGCGAAATGAAACTTAAAACACCATGCACAACAGCGATGAAGAGATAAATAAACAATGTCAATAATTGCTTAGTCGAACCGCATTATTTGTAGCACACAGTGTATATGACAAGGCTTCCCTAATATTATTTCACAAGTCAAAAATGAAAATATTTCAAATTTCTTTCCTAGATCGTTTCCGATTTGGAATATCCACGCTCTTGTCATCTGATTTAAGACATGAAATCTAGTGAGCAGTTGGTTGATTGTTGTAGTTTCCACAGTGGGGCTGCTGCATACTAGTTCCGCAAGAAAGTGACGTCACGGAAATTTCTTCCTCCCATTGCAGCAGACGCTTTACATAATACCAACAAAGCCATCTAAAACTACGTGGTGTACATGTTAACAGGAAGTAAATTTAGACAGCTGTATAAAGTTTTAAAAATAATTCAATGAAAGGCATGACTCACATTCTTCTACGTGAAGGGCATCAAACTTCTTCTCGGCGAGGGGCGATAACGAGCCAAACAATTGAAATGGTTTCTGCAGACTTCCATTTCCCTGCTGTTGTATGTAATTCCTGCAAGCATTACTCTTCTCGGCAAGTCCCTAAAATGGACGATAGTTTGAACCCTGATATTTTCATTACGTAACATCGGACAGTAAATACATTTTATGAAGCGTTTTATAAAGATTACTTCCATCGAATTTAATTATACATTTAATATTTGTTTCACGTTTAAAAGTTAAGAGGGGAAAAAAATATATCATTTTGTTTAAGCATTGGCAGGATGGACGAATTAAAGCAAACAATTCCCAGCGTCGTGTGATCCATTCTACACTGCTGGCCACCCAAAATGCAACACCAAGAAGGACACGAGATAGCAAAGCCAGATTTACTGGACACATAACAACAGATACAAAGATGAAACGATTGAGCTTACAAGCCCGTTCGACTTGCGAAACACGCAGACATCAATAGCTCGTGTGGACGCCATGGCACGCAATAACGGCCGCTACACGCCGCGGCATCGAACAAAAGCAGCTTTGGATGTGGGCTTGGGGTATGTCGGTCCAGGCTGCTTCCCCACGTTGCCACAGTTCATCAGGCGTAGCCGCGGGTGGCGCTTGCCGGGCCACTCGGTTGCCGATAAGCGACCAGACGTGTTCGATGGGCGACATATCGGGAGAAAAGGCGGGCCACGGCAGCAGTGACACCTGGTGGGCCGTGAAGAATTGTTGCACGATGCGTGTCACGTGCGGGCGCGCATTGTTCTGTTGAAACGTGGCCACTGACAGGTCCTGCAGGAAAGGGAGGACTACAGGGTCCAAAACGTCGGACATTAAAGCATTGGTTGTTGAGTGTACCGGCGATGCGTACCAGAGGGGGTGCGGGTGTCATATCCAATTGCGCCCCAAACCATAACGCCAGGCCACGGACCGGTATGGCGATGCATAATGCAGGCGTCACACAGTCTCCGCCACGGTGCCGCCACACGCGGACCTGACCATCGTAGTGCTGCAGGCAGAAGCGGGATTCGTCGGAGAACACAATGTCGTTCCATTCCGTAGTCCAGGTGCGGCGTTCAACTGCCGCCGCACTCGCCGGTGGTGTAACGTCGAGGTGTAATCGGAGCAATGGTGGTGTAATCGGAGCAATGGGCGCCCTGCGAGAAGTCCCCGCTCCTGCAGACGACGTCAAACGGTACGTGCTGACATAGGTTGTTGCGCAACACACCCTAATTTTTTTTTTGATTGGAGGTTTAACGACCACCGTGAGCAACTCAATGGGCTATAAGCAGTCGCCCGTCCCTAATTTAGGGTCACTGGTTCCAGGGAAGGGAGAGAGCCAGTACCGTAAGACAAACACAACATCCATGCCTCACCGGGATTCGAACCCGGACCCCTCACGGACGAATGATCAGAGGCCAGCGCCTTAGACCACTGCGCCACCGGGGCGGCGCACACACACACCCTAATTTCTGCGCTAACGTTCGTGATGTGGCGAGGCGAGCCGTCAATGACCGCCGCACAACATACCGGTTCTCTCGTTCGGTGGTGTGCCGCGGCAATCGCTCACATCGGTCCGTCCCTCCTGCACCCACCGAATCCATACTCGCCTCACTGTGGCTGGATGTCGTACCACACGGGCGCCGATGTTTCGGTACGATAAACCACTATTTGTCCTCTGTCGAACTCCGAAACGTGCTGGAATGACTGCCGTATTCTGCGACGAGGCATCAGGAAGCTTCCCGCGCACAGGTCCGGCAGCACAACACACTCCCACTACTTATACCCAGCCTTCTGTGCACCCTTCTTATATATGGCTTCTCGGTGGCGTGCCGGGCGCACATGATTTGCATATGCCCTACAATGCTAATCGTTTGCATGTCCTCTCGCGGGCGACCGATGATGCGAATTTCAGGCCAATCGGATGCTTCCTTCTTGGTGTTGCATTTTGGGTGGCCAGCAGTGTATTTAGGACGCGCAAATACAGATAGATGCGCATATATAGTTTGGCATTTGAAATTTACTTTTGTAGTTGCTACCTCGAGAGGAAAATGCAGAACGTTTCTTTGATATCAGGAATTGACCACAGGCGGCTATATCGAATATTTTGCAAGACATTGCATATGGACTCGAACTCACACGTACATTTGCCTACATTTAAAACACACTAAGTGTTCATATTATGGCGAACACCATTGTATTATGTGCTCAAAAACAGAAAATACACGAGTAATAGTTACAGAATGAGAAACTGCGTGAAACAAGTAGTGAGAAAATGAGAAACATAAGAAGGGATAAGAGAGAACCGGAAATAGCGACAAGGAAAGAATATAGAGAAAAGTGCAAAAACAACAACAACAAGAAAGATGACACCGAATTTTCGGATGTAATAAGCACGTCTTTTGAATCCGTTCTGACGCAGATTAAATTTATCAAAGCTATTCAAAGTCAATGGAAACGGTATGGAAAACAATACATCTGACGAAAAAAGAAGATTTTCAATCGGGTTTACAATCCCTCAGATACTGCTGTAAACGGAATCGTGAGCTTACGAACTCTTAGAAACAGAGATATCGACAAAAATAAGATATGACTTTATGCCCCCTGGTGGGAAAACCATGCATTATTTTAGGAAGAAAGTATTCTCAAAAGATTTATCCATATAAGCGGTATCGGTCGAAGAAAAAAAAAATTAGTCGAGTTTTCAGGAGCCCAGATTTAGCAACAAATACTTCAGAAGCAGAAAGTAACACTTCTGACCCCTGGTGCTAAACCATTCTTTACCAAATATTAGAAATTATGTGAAAAATATTTTCCATCAGGTTTCGAATGCGATACAGGAAGAATTTTTCAAATCAGAGCTTTCGGAGCAGAAATAACGCCGAAAACGCAATTTACCTTTTTTCTTGAAAATTTTGAATTTATAGGAAAAACATTTCGGATCGGAAACACTATCCAACAAAGAAGGAATTTTTCAAATCGTACTCTTAGAAGTAGATATATTGACAAAAATAATATATACGTTTACGCCCCCTGGCGTAGAAACCATGCATTTTTTCAAGAAGAAAAGTTTCCTAAAAGGTTTGTCGATATGAGTAGCATCGGTCAACAAAAGACTTTTTTTTTCAATCGAGATTTTAGAAGCTCATATTTTGCTGCAAATACAACAGAAGCAGAAATTAAGACTTACGCCACCTGGTGGCCAAACTATTTCTTACAAAAAGTAGAAAATATGTGCAAACGATTTTCCACCAGGAGCTGTATGCGATGCACAAAGAATTTTTCAAATCTGAGATTTAGAAGCAGATATATAAGGGGAAACGCAATTTACATTTACGCCCCCTAGCGGAAAGTTATGAATTACTTGAAAATTTTGAAATTATATGAATCACATGTCACACTAGAAACACTATCCAACAAAGAAGGAATCTTTCAAATCGGACTCCTAGAAGTAGAGATATTGACAAAAATAAGATATACGTCTACGCCCCTGGCGTAGAAACCATGCAATATTTTAAGAAGAAAATGTTTCTGAAAGGTTTGTCGACACGAGTAGTGTCGGTCAACAAACGACGTTTTTTTCAATCGAGAGTTTAGAAGCTCATATTTTGCTGCAAATACAACAAAAGCGGAAATTAAGGTTTACGCCCCCTGGTGGCCAAACTATTAAAAAAATTAGAAGTTATGTGCAAACGATTTCCCATCAGGAGCTGTATGCGGTGCAGAAAGCATTTTTCAAATCGGAGATTTAGAAGCAGAGATATAGGGGGAAACGCAATTTACTGCTACGCCCCCTAGCGGAAAGTCTATGAATTATTTGAACATTTTGAAGTTATGTGAAAAACATGTCACACGGAAAACACTATCCAACAAAGAAGGAGTTTTTCAAATCGGACTCCTAGAAGTAGAGATATTGACAAAAATAAGATGTACATCTACGCCCCCTGGCGGAAAAACTGAAGTATTTTAAGAAAAAAATATTCCGAAAAGGTTTATCGATGTGAGTGGCATCAGTCCACAAAAGAATTTTTTCAATCGATATTTTAGAAGCTCTGATTTTATGGCAAATACATCAGAAGCAAAAATTAACACTTACGCCCCCTGGTGGCCGAAATATTCTTTACCATAAATTTGAAATTATATGCAAAAGATTTATCATCAGGAGATATTTATCATCAGGAGATGTATCCGGTGAAAAAAATATTTTCAAATCGGAGTTTTGAAGAAGAGTTATTCGGGAAAATGTAATTTAGTTTTACGCCCCCTAGCGGAAAATCTATGCGTAACTTGAAAAAGTAACTAAATCTAAAATACACTTCGACATAAGTGGAATCGAAAGGTAAAATTTTTTTTTCAATCGGATGTTTAGAAGCAAATATGGGGAATAAAACGTTTTTTTGAATTCGACATCTGCATTTACGCCCTCTACCGGCAAAATTGTACATCGTAAAAAAAAACGAAATAAAGGATCATGATTAGCATATTTCAAGCTTCCTAGTGCAAAAAGAATTTTTCAAATCTGACTAATAGTTGCAGAGATACCGTGGGTACAGACGGACGGACGGACAAACCGATAACAGAAGCACGATCTTTTTTTACAAAAGACGTGCTAAAAACAGGAATCTTGGAGTAAATGTTTATTCAAAATCCTGTATTCATGACAAGATATCTTAAAACGCTCATTTGTAAATAAAAAGCTCAAGAAACAAAGGTTACAATTTAGAACCTCAAGTGTGTGTTTATGGCAAATATCGTCAGGTTAGAACGGTAGCTGGCAGAGTACAAAACGCAAATTTATTCAATTGCTGTCATGTACGCGCAAGCACAAAATGTATGAGGAATAACTAGACATTTTTCGCTGGGTTGTTTTTGTTTCGGGATTCAAGGACCACCATGAGGAATTCTGAGGGTTAAACAGTCGCATAATTTAGGGCTACTGGTTCCAGGCAGGGACAAAGCCAAAGTCATCACACAAAACCACTACCCAAGCCTCACCAAGGATCCTTTCCCGTGATCATCTCGGACGAATGATCAGAAAGAGGCACCTTATATCACTCGGACACCTGGAGCTAGCTGAAATTAAATATTTCTTAACAACACAAAAGCAAATAAAACAATGCATCCTAAGCGCAATCTTGCGTTTCCTAGATTAACTTCCTGCATTTGATGCTATGTTTTGAAATCTCCAATTTTATTCAGATACACATGATGGTAAAAAGAACCCGGTATCGTTTGTTTTGACGTTAACATTTTCCCGCATCTAATTTTCCTATTCGTCAGCTCCAGGATTTTTGTCCTCCCAAATGTAGCGATTGAAGTTTTGACCGGAATGGCGTAAACAGTTAAGTGTATTTTCTGTTTTCTCCTATCCTCATCAGAAGGGGAGAGCAACAGCACCTCAGAAAGTGACAGAAATATTCAAACGAGCGACATAGCACACTTATACGAAATTTGTGATAATACGGTAGCAACTGATGAATGCAGGGAGGATGATACTGAGGAAAATGAGCATGTCTCTTTCAGTGAAGCAGTCGGAAGTTTAGAAAAATTAAAACTATTTCACCTGATTTGAGTAGAATTGAAAAAAAAAATACTTCAAGTTAGAAGCCAGCAAGCAACCATCACAGACTTTTTCAAACGTTAGTGTAATAAAGCTCCTATTAAAAAGGTAGTAGGATGCACATAATTACCCAAATTGCGTAATTTTTAAGGAATAGTTACAACGTACATATTTTTCCTGTGGGTACCTGCAATATAACTTTTCCTTTGACTCACTCTTTGTACTTGTTCACGTGATGACGTACAGCGAAAAAGGATCTGATTATTGTTTATCACTTAGCATTTTAAATTGTAATTTTGAGCTCAAATAAATGTGTTTCAGTATTTAACGTTCATTTTTGGTTTCTTCCAAAAACGTTATATCGCGATTGGACTCTATAATAAAATTATACAACGTAGGCAGCTTGCTTACAAGAAATAGAATAACAATAAGCAAAAAGGTACAGGTTATTAGAAAATCCATAGCTCCCAACAGTTTAATAATGAAGTATGTGTATAAAAAAAAATTAAGTGTTAACTAGCAAACATATTTATTTCAGTATATTAGAGATTCAGGTAATTTTTTTTTTTGATTTGAGGTTTAACGACTACCGTGAGCAACTCAGTGGGCTATACGCAGTCGCCCGTCCTTAATTTAGGGCCACTGGTTCCAGAGAAGGGAACAAGCCGTATGACAAACACAACATCCATGCCTCACGGGATTTAAACCCGGACGAAAGATCAGGAGCCACCGCTTAGACCACTGCGCCACCAGAGGCGGCGAGATTCAGGTAAAAAAAGTAGATTAACATAAGACTGATGAACGTTGTACGATTCTATGATTTGTTTACAGAAAATATGGTCCCTGTGGATTTTATCTTTTGGAGTGACGAGTCTGTTGTACACTGGCGTGCAAGAATTAAGGACGAGACGGTTTCTCGAATGTAACGTCGTGCAGAAGTGCTCCACATCGACTCAAATCATACCATAAGATCCCCAAAATGTAAGAATATGGGACAAGTGGGCAAAACCGTCCAAACAAGGAATCTAAAGGATACAAAGGCACTATATTGAAAAGGTAGCTTCGAGCACAACTGGACAAAAGACAGAAACGTCCAAGTGACAGGCGGCTGCCAAGAAAATTCCAGTCTTTAGTAAGGGATATGATCACCAATGACTGCGTTGCAGGATTTACAACGTCTGTCCATGCTGAGGATGAGGTTGTCAAGCAGTTGTTGAGGCATCGCGGTCCATTCCTCTTGTAGCGCCAATCGCAGCCGCGGAGCGTTGCTGGCGGCTGGTGACGTGCTGCCAAGCATCTCCCGAGAAGGTCCCAAACGTGTTCGATTGGATTTAGGTCCGGGGACCTTGCGGGTTAATCCATGCGTTGAATATCTTCACTCTCCAACAGCTCTGCGACAGCCACTGTATGATGAGGTGTAACGTTGTCGTCCATGAAGAGGAATTCAGGACCCACATCACCTTTAAACAGACGGATGCGAGGCAGGAGAACCAATAGTGGACACCAGTGACTGAACCTCCTTGGAAGATGTGGAGGTCAGTACGGCTACCAAGCATGACACCGCCCCAAAGGAGAACTCCGCCACCTCCAAACCGGTCCCTTTCGATGATGTTGGAGGTGTGATTGCGTGTTCCCTGTTCTCTCCGGATGTGTATACATCCAGAATTGCTCGTCAGCCTAAATCGGCTCTCATCCGTAAAGAGAACTCGACCCCATTGCTGATGTGACCAGTTCTTGAGTTCCTGGCACCACGGAAACAGCAGTCTCCGATGAGCAGGCGTTAATGGCACACACCGTACTGGTTGTCGTGCAAATAAACCACATTTGTGCAACCTCCTGGCCATGGTAAAACGCAATAACGGACGTCCAGTTGTCTGCAGCATGTGACTTGCGATTTCTCCCGCTGTCTGCAGTCTGTCTCTTCTCGCCTGTAGGACAATATACCGGTCGTCCGCTGTCGTGGTTGCTCGTGGACGACCACTGCTAAACTCTCGGACAGCTGTTTCTGTCGTTTGAAATGCTCTCCAAGCTCGTGAGACGATGCTGTGAGCGATCCCGAACTCCTCGGTCACACTAGTCCACACTTCGACCTTCTTCCAACTTCCCAATGACGCGACCTTGGGTAAAGTCATCCAGATGTCGTCTACTGGATTGCCTGTTGGCCATATCGCACGGTGGCAGCAACGCGACGTCGTTCAAACCGATGTACACAGTGCAATAGCTTTCACCGAACTGCTGAGCGTATACCGCCGGTGTGCTTAATACCCTTCCGACATTCCCCCCTACCTACGTCATGCTGCATATATGCACATGCCCTACCGTACCGGACCCTAGTCTATTTCCTAAGTGGACTTTAGGTCCGTTCTGCCCGCTCGTTCCGCTGTTATGCTAATTTCTCCTCTTCGTCCTTAATTTTTGCACACCAATGTATTACCTAACCTATATATCGCATATGTTCTTTTTAATACGTGCTCTCAAGCGAAAAATGGATTGCGCGCTTAATTGGGATTGAGTATAATAGAGATATCCGATGCTGAACATTACGTTCCGAGAGGTGAAAATGTAGATCACCTGTTTTACTAAGTTAAACACAAATTTTATTTATTTCGGAGTTTAGCGACTACCAGATCTGTGAGCAGTCGTCAGTTCCTATTGTTGGGCAACTGGTTCCAGGAAAGAGAGAAAGTCGGGGCCATCAGAGAAACGTCACCCATACTTCACCTGGGACCATCTCAGAATAACGGTCATAATCCATTAGGGGAATATTAGCTGAGCATATCAACGATAGTATTTCATGTGGCGTATATCTCTAAATTAACCTTCCTTTTTGAGTTCCTGCTCTTATGTGAAGTATGGTATTGCTCCTCGTTATATTTCTTTCTGAACTGCACATCAAATCCTCCGAGTTTTCTTATAAATTTAACGGTTGGCAGTAAATCAGAGACAAACACAAATCTGAAGTGCTTGAGATACATATCTACTATCGTGTAGGACCTCCTCTAGCCCGGCGAAGTGCAGCAAATCAACGTGGCATAGATTACACAAGTGGTCGGAAGACTTCTGGAGAGATGTTAGGTCATGCAGTCTGAACATCCGCCCACAGTTCCCCGGTATTTGTAATTGCAAGATCTTGGGTGTGAAAGGACCTTTCCACCACGTCCCATAAGTGCGCTATTGGGTTAATGTCGGGCGAGCGTGGTGGCCACTCCAACCGTCGGAAATATCCAGAATGTTCCTCTAGCCAATTTTGGAAAACTTGGGGCTCAATAACATGGTGCATTGTCCATCTGGAAAATCCCATCGTTTTTTGGGGTACGCGAGTCCATGAAGGGCTGCAAAATGGTCATCTAACAGAGTAACAAAATCATTACCGGTTAATGACTTGTTTACGAGGAGCAGTGGACCTAAAAAAGCATGACACGGAAAGACACCCCCGCACATATATGGAAGCACCACCAGCTTGCACTGTGCCTTGTTGACAACTTGGGTCTGCGCCACACACGAACCCTACCATCAACTGGTAACAACTGGCAGCGTGACTCATCGAACCACGCCACATGTTGGCAGTCTTTCAGCGTCCAATTACCGTGTTCACGAGCCCAGGTGAGGCCCTGTGCCAGATGTCGTGGTGTTAACAAAAGCACTCTAGTGGATCTACTGCTTCCATACCCAGTGAACACTAAATTACGGTGTACTGACATTACGGATATGACTGGTATCTTTTTTTACGTTTTCCAACCGTAGGTTGAAGAAGCGTATATGCTCCAGCTTTGTATTTCCGTCCGTCCGCACGATAACTCACGTGAAAATGGTTCGATTTCGACGAAATTTTAGTATGTGGTAGGGGACCACCTGGGGACGAACCCTATTGAAAATGGGCGAAGCAGGGTCAAAGGTCAGGACATAGGAGCGGAATCCATTCCATTGCTCTTATGCGTCATAACTTGCGTAAAAATTGTTCGATTTCGATGAAATTTTAGTATGTGGTAGGGAACCACATGGCGACGATCGCTATTGAAAATGGGTGAAATTGGGTCAAAGGTCAGGACGCAGGAGCTGGATCCATTCCATTGCCTTTATGCGTCATAACTTGCGTAAATATGGTTTGATTTCGATGAAATTTTAGTATATGGTAGGGAACGACTGGGCATGAACCCTATTGAAAATGGGCGAATGGGGTCAAAGGTCAGTCAGGGCATTAGAGCGGGATAAATTCCATTGCCCTTATGCGTCATAACTTGCGTAAAAATGGTTTGATTATGATGAAATTTTAGTATGTGGTAAGGAACTACCTGGGGACGAACCCTATTGAAAATGGGCGGAATGAGGTCATAGGTCAGGACGTAAAAGCGGGATCCATTGCCTTTATGCGTCATAAGATGCTTAAATATGGTTCGATTTCGATGAAATTTTAGTATGTGGTAAGGAACCACCTAGGCACGAACCCTATTGAAAAAAGGCGAAATGGGGTCAAAGGTCAGGCAGGGCATAAGAGCGGGATATATTCCATTGCCCTTATGCGTCATAACTTCCGTAAAAATGGTTGGGCTTCGATGAAATTTTAGTATGTGGTAGGGAGCCAATGGGGACGAACCCTATTAAAAATGGGTGAAATGGGGTCAAAGGTCACGACACTGGAGTGGGATCCATTCCATTGCTCTTGTGCATCATAACTTACTTAAAATGCTTGGATTGCGACGAAACTTTATCATGTTGTTCTGGAGGTATAAGTGAACCGGTTCTGTTGAATATCAACGAAATGGGGTCAAAGGTCAGGACACAGGAGCGAGATTTATTCCACAGCCATTATCCACATAACTTGAGTAATAATTTCTGGTATGTTGCAAAGCGTATCATAATTAATGCATTGCATGATTTTACTAACTTGTTTTTTTTTTAGTTTAGAGGTTTAACGCCCACCGTGATCAACTCAGTGGGTTATAAGCAGTTGCCCGTCCCTAATTTAAGGCCACTAGTTACAGGGAAGGGAGAGAGCCCGTGCTGTAGGACCCCTCTCGGACGAATGATCAGAAGCCTTGGCTTAGACCACTGCGCCACCTGGGCGGCTGTCTCTGGTATCTCGTGCATTGAATGTGGACGTTGTTTGAGCCAATATTGCTTGTCTGTTAGCATGGACAATCCTTGTCAGACGCTGCTGGTCACTTCATTCCGCACCGTGGTCGGCCACATGCGCTGTCCACGGTAAGTGGTAATGCCTTCCATTAGCTAATAGCTCTACACCAAATCATGATTCCAAGTACGTAGGTCAATATTATAACCCCATGAACACGAGCTATAACACTACAGCTTACTCAAATCAACGAAATAGCATTTAAATTACAGGTGGAGGTAAGAGAAAGGCAGAGTTTTATCAACTATTGACGTTAAAACACTTCTAATAGCAGCAAAAGCACCTGAATTATTTCATGTTCTACTCACTTTAGAATACGTAATTCTACCTATAAAGTTTTATTCAGTGTGCCTAATGTGTTTATTTTTTTCAAGAACCATTTTCTACAATACCAATGTAACGGCAGTACAAAATTTTCGTAGTGCGTGTACTGCAACCAATGCAGTTTCTGATGTTATTACGTTGCCAGCAAAGTGATGGAAGTGAGAGAGAAAACAAAGAGCTAGAAAACAATAGAGAAAAGGCAGAGAGGTAGAGGATATATATGTGCAAAAGAGAGCAAAATTATTCAGAACAGGAACAGAGCAAACAGAAACAGACGCAGGAAGCATACAAACAGAGAAAAGGACAAGAATAAGTGACAGAAAGAGGATAGAGGGGAAAGAACAGGAAATACAGAAGACTTAGAGAGAAGATACGGGGAGGAGAGAGTACATAGAAGATAAATAGAGGAAGAGAGAGGTAGATCATAGATAAGATCAAAGATAAAAAGAGAGCAAAATTAGGGAAACAGGGAAAGAGTAAACAGATGGAGGAAGCGTACAAACAGAGATTAAGGAGAAAAGGACATCTGACAGAAAGAGGATAGAACGGGAAATACAGAAGATTGAGAGAGAAGATACAGGGAGGAGATAATGCATAGAAGAGAAACGAGTGATAAAAAAAAAAAGAGGATATAGGGAATAGAAAACAAGCAAATAGAAATGAGAGAAAGGTAGAACAGAGGAGAAAAAAAGTAGAAAAGATGAACAGGGAAAGAAATTGCGACACGAAGACAATACACAGGAGAGAAAACGGATTTCAGAAGAGTGAGAGAGAAGAGATATGGAGAAAGAGTACATGGAGGATGAATGAGTGGCAGAGAAGGGAGAAAGGGAATAGAGAACAAACTGAGGAAAAGACAGAAGAGAGGACAAAGAATAGAGAGAACAGAAAAACTTGAGTGAAGAGAGCGAGAAAGCAGGGAAAGAGGTAGAGACGAACGGGATTATAGATGAAAGTAAGAAAACATAAAAGGAGTAAAGAACAGAGGAAAGAAAGAGAGCTAAAACAAATGCGCATCTCAAAACTCTCTAGTCACGAAAAGTCGTATTTTAAAACAACTTTAGCGCAAAGCTTTATGGAATGAGTTGTTATGACAAGTATAATCTCCCAGATCATGTTTTCTAATTACATCTCGGTAAGGGTCTAAAAACGCTGCGACACGTCACTTGTGTTATCTTCCGGTATTTTCTTTAAGGAGTGTTGCATTTCAATTTGCCAGGTCGGCATTCTTCTTCTGTTAAGCAGAGCTTAATGGCCGGTGCATTTCTAGTCTTTAGTAGGATGATGCATGTTTGGAGTTCAAGTGTTATCAATGTTTAACGTGAACAAGGTAGAAGGAGCGTGTGTGAGTGGGAGGAAGTCATCAGAACGTTGGGAGCTGTTAAAAACTCGAAACGCATCAAGAAATTGCATCGCCGAGTCCCTAGAGCAAAAGCGCCATCGCGCCGGGCCTCAGCACTTTAATTAAATCTGAAGGGTAAAAGTAATTACCAGACCACCTTATTATCACAGATGCAGAGAGGTTTTAGTTAACAAGATGGATGGAGTTGAGTTGACTGTGAGGGAACACTTAAAAAGAAGAATACCCGCGGTGAAAGCCTTGAAATTACTTCAGATGCACCCATAAGGAATGAGGCTTAAGGAAAAGGAAATCGCGAAAAATAAAGGACAGTAAAGCATTGTTAAAAACATTCTCTTAGCATCATCGCTAAGAAATCTTTTGGTTGGTGCAAGTAATTTGCGTTGGCCTTACGAGTGAAAAGCAGTTTGTAAATTGTTAATGGGAAGCTCAGTAAAGCAGAAATTATTTTAAAAACGTGCTGATCATCAAATTGCTGTTGTAAGTTAAACATATCAAAGCATAAACAAAGTTTTCGTGTTTAATTCTCTGGAAACAAAGTGAAGATAGGATAATGCTTTAAAACGTTAGACGTTCGGTCGAATCTTCTGCTTTTATCTAGGATTTTTATCAAGCGATGACGTCAATGCGCAGGTAGACAACACTTTCTTTTTAGGTCTTGCAAATCACACGCGTATTCCGTTAAAGCAGACGAGCTGTGAGAAATAGTATTTCTACACAACTTTATTTCTATGTATTTATTTATAATTCGCAAACCCCGTATTGTGCCATGTCCCTTCTCATCTAACATAATTTTCAGATTTCCTGGAAACAGGACATTTAACGGATCGTGTACTTTGCGAAAACACAAATTTGTCCGTGACTGCGATCGAACCGGCGCCCCCTCACTCCGGAGTACGTTGCTCTCCCAACTAAGCTACACGGACGGAATGCATCGCTGCAGATTTGTCGTCTTGACACGTGCTTTACCTCCGCAGTAAGTCACAACTGAAAGTACGCTGTAACGTTACCTGTAAAGCACGTGTTAGATGCGCCGATTTTGAAAACATTGGTCTAATTCAGTGTCAGAATTTTTTCTCCGTTTTTTTCGATTTTGCATAACAAAAACCTAAAATACACTATATGATGGAAAGTACCCGGACTCTCCTTTTGAAAACTAAGTTTGTCCATATATTAGGCGTACAAATAAGTTTTAAAGCGTTTATTGTATGCATGACGTATACCGCTAATTTACATACCCGACATTCCCCCGCGTTGTTGTCATGTGACCGAAACTGGTCCAGAAAATAAATGCGACACAGAAGTTTGCCCAACGCACTTGCACATCGGTAGGAGAAAGATGGCGAGCGATACTGCGTTATTCGACACTGCATTCGTTACGAATTTCATCAAGGAAAAAGTGCTACAAAAGCATGTGCATCGATCTGTTCTGTTCTGGGGGAGAATATTGTATCGAAAAGCACGTGTGAGTTTTGGTTTAGACGGTTTAAAGCACGTGATTTTGATGTTAGCGATCGAGAACGTAGAGGCGCCACGCAGAGGGTTGCACATGAAGAACTTCAAGTATTGCTGGATGAAGATTCGTCTCAAACGCAGAAAGAACTAGCTGAACAACTGGTGGTAACTCAGCAAACCATTTCCAATCGTTTACGCGCAATGGGAAAGATTCAGAAGGAAGGAAAATAGACGCCACATGACCTCAGCCGGAGGAACAAGGATCAGCGTGTCATGAAGTGTTTGAATCTGTTGAATAAACAACACAGAAAGTCCTTTCCTGTAAAAAATCGTTACGGGTGATGAAAAGTGGATATGTTACGGCAATCCCAAACACAAAAAACACTGGGTAGACCCCGGTGAAGCAACGACTTCGACACCGAAACGCAATATTCACTTCAAGAAAGTTCTGCTGTGCATCTGGTGGGATATGAAGGGTGTCTGCTCTATTATGAACTATTGGAACAGGGTCAAACTGTTACTGTTGATCGCTACAAGCAACAATTGCTGCGATTGAACCACAAAATCTTCCAGAAACTTACATTCACAGGCAAAGGATTGCGTCCTGTGAAATTACTGCATGGCAACGCTAGGCCGCACGTCGCGAAATCGGTCATGGAAACGTTATTGACGCTTGGCTGGGAAGTTTTGAAGCATCCGGCGCATAGTCCCAACATAGCCCCTTTAGACTATCACTTGTTCCGATCAATGCAACATGGTTTGTCTGCTGTACGGTTCCAGACATGTGACGCAGTGCAAAAATGAGTTGACGACTTCATCGCGTCACACGACAAAGTATTCTTCATGGCTGGATTCCGTCAGCTGCCCGACCGATGGCGGAAGGTGATAGATAATGACTGCGGATATTTTGCTTAATACAGGTATTGTTGTTTTCTCTCAAATTACATGCTGCGTTGTCTTTAAACGCTTTAAAACTTATTTGTACACCTAACACATCATACAGGTGTAAAAAAAAAAAAAGTGCACGTGGTCTGGAAAACATTATAGTTACGAGTGAGGCTTGGTTGGCGTGCTTATCTCACGGCACTGCCTCATTCCCCTCTCTGGTACCAGAGCCCCAAATTAGGGAGGGCGACTGCTAATAGCGGATACTGTTTCTCACTGCTGTCGTTAAGCTCCCACTAGCATACTTTTTTTTTAGCATTGTTGGTTAGATATATACCGAAAAGCAAAAAAAAAAAAAACATTATTACCACGTGCCTGAAATGATGTCAGTCCTCCACACGCCACCAGATAGCTCTTACCCGGCGAGGTACAGACGCTACAAAATTTCTAAAGATGTCTTGTGGTATCTGGTGCTTACCAGTAGGCCCTTTAAATCTTGTAAGTTACGCGGTTCAGTCGCCACAGATCAGATTTGCTGTTTCAACACAAAGCACACATGCTCAATTGGATTGATGCCTGGGGAATCTGGAGGCCAGGCCAATACCTTGAAGTCTTCCTCATGTTCCACAAACCATTCTCGAATAATGCGTTATTTGATTCATGTCTGGGCAATTTGAAGGCCAGGGCAATACCTGGAAGTCTTCCTCATGTTCCACGAACCATTCTCGAATAATGCGTTATTTGATTCATGCCTGGGGAATTTGGAGGCCAGGGCAATACCTGGAAGTCTTCATGATGTTCCACAAACCATTTTCGAATAATGCTTGATTAGATTGATGTCTGAGGAATTTGGAGGCCAGGGCAATACCTGGAAGTCTTCCTCATGTTCCACGAACCATTCTCGAATAATGCTTGCTTAGATTCATATCTGGGGAATTTGGAGGCTAGGGGAATACCTGGAAGTCTTCCACATGTTCCACAAACCATTCTCGAATAATGCTTGATTAGATTGATGTCTGCGGAATTTGGAGGCCAGGGCAAGACCTGGAAGTCTTCCTCATGTTCCACAAACCATTCTCGAATAATGCTTGATTAGATTGATGTCTGGGGAATTTGGAGGCCAGGGCAATACCTGGAAGTCTTCATGATGTTCCACAAACCATTTTCGAATAATGCTTGATTAGATTGATGTCTGAGGAATTTGGAGGCCAGGGAAATACCTGGAAGTCTTCCTCATGTTCCACAAACCATTCTCGAATAATGCTTGATTAGATTGATGTCTGAGGAATTTCGAGGCCAGGGCAAGACCTGGAAGTCTTCCACATGTTCCACAAACCCTTCTCGAATAATGTTTGATTAGATTGATGTCTGCGGAATTTGGAGGCCAGGGCAAGACCTGGAAGTCTTCCTCATGTTCCACAAACCATTCTCAAATAATGCTTGATTAGATTGATGTCTGGGGAATTTGGAGGCCAGGGCAATACCTGGAAGTCTTCATGATGTTCCACAAACCATTGTCGAATAATGCTTGATTAGATTGATGTCTGCGGAATTTGGAGGCCAGGGAAAGACCTGGAAGTCTTCCTTATGTTCCACAAACCATTCTCGAATAACGCTTGATTAGATTGATGTCTGCAGAATTTGGAGGCCAGGGCAATACCTGGAAGTCTTCCTCATGTTCCACAAACCATTATCAAATAATGCTTGCTTAGATTCATATCTGGGGAATTTGGAGGCTAGGGGAATACCTGGAAGTCTTCCACATGCTCCGCAAACCATTCTCGAATAATGCTCATTAGATTGATGCCTGTGGAATCTGGAGACCAGAGCAATACCTGGAAGTCTTCCTCATGTTCCGCGATCCATTATCGCAAAACCCGGGCAGGGTTGCATGACGCATTATTCTGCTGAAAGATGGCACTACTAGCGGGGGAATACCGATGCCATGAAAGGATGTACCTAGTCTGCAATGTTGTTTAGGTAGGTGGTAAACGTCATAGCTCCCTGCGCATCAATGACTTGACCTAGGGTCTCCCAGCAGAACATCGCCGAAAATATTAAACTCCTTCGACTGGCTTGTTTTCGCCCCACGATATTGCCTGGTACCAACATTTCCCCAGGTAAACGACGCACACGTACCCTGCTATCCACGTGGTGCAACAAGAAACGAGATTCATTGGACGACATTCTTCCAATCATTAACCCTTGAACGACCATAACGCCCGTACGTAGAAATGACCATAGCCGCCCGAAATGCCTGTCTATTGTGAGTCAGATTTCCTACCTTATGTAACCTGGGCATCCATATTTATCAGAAGTGAAGTTCAGTAGCCATTTTAAGGATAGTGAATTGTAATCATTTTCCTTCAATTCCCACCATTTTGATGAGCGGGGCGACGGATCTCTTTTTCTCCCGCATCTCTTTGAGGGAGTGAGTGTTAGATTTATGGTTTCATGGATGTGCGAGAGGAGACAGCGAAACCAATTAAGAAACTTCTGCGTCTTCAGAGAGAAGGTATTTTTAAGGAGTGTCCGCGCTTTTTTGGAGAGCGTGGATTTCACTCTTCTGCAGGGGACATTTTTTGGCGGGTTTCTCAGCAAGAGGACGTGGCACTCGGTGGCAGGAAGTACGGGGGTAAGGAGGAGTGAGAGCAAGGTGCGAGGAGCTTGCTGGTCGGCGTGACGGGGATAAGTAGTAAGCAATGGGGCTGATGACGAGAGGGAGGAAATACTGACCAGGCGAGAGAAGGAGATTCGACGTGTTAATAAGATAATGAAAGAATGAAAATGATGGACAATGCTTGGAGACAATTCCTATGACATTTGAATAAACATCTTCCTCACTACAAGAGCAAAGCTTAACTTTAGTCGATTTTATTTGTATTTTATTTATCTGCTCAAGTGGAGTAAAATACGGGTTAAGGTCCAGAAACAAAACTCTTTGGAAGCAAAGCATCAAACAAACCCTTCACACAGGGCGCTGTAATATAAATCATCAGCACCAAGCCCTGTAACACTTACCTGTTCTTTAAATTTTCACGACCTATGAGGGATCAGTTGCAGTCACCCTTAGTCACTATTGTTACTAAACAACAAAATGAAAACAGACAGTTTCGGGCGTTATGCCATTTAGAGTGATTCAAGATTTCTGGGTCATGGTCGTCAAAGGGTTAAAGATCCAGTCTTGATGCCTGTGTGCTGCTAGAAGGCTCTTTCGACGGTGAAACAATGTTAGCATGGGCCCTTGTAGTTGCCTGCGGCTAACCAGCCTCATATTTAGCAAAGTTCGATGTGTTGTGTACTGTGGCACATTATTCCCGTCAGCAGCATTCAAATTACCAGCGAGTTGAGCCACATTATCCCTTGTGTTTTTGCTCGTACCATACGGGATAGCCTGTAACATCACAGACACTCGATCACAACACAAAACATTTATTACTTTACACAAAAACATAAACTGGAATATACTCCGCGGTACAAACTGAACTTGTTGTCTTAGCCAAAGCTCGGCATGTCCTACTCCTTCAATATTTCTCACGCAACTCCCCACATCACTCACCACACGCTCAAGTCATTCCGCACTTTTGTGCGTGGAAGTTCGTATTTTACAAGCCTTCGTTCACCTTTAGCATCGATAAACCGTAGCCATCCCACACCTTTCCGGCGGCTGGTGGTTTTTTTATCTTCTCGCAGACCACCTTTTGAAGGTACGAACCACGACTGATTGTGAGCACTCTCATGCCTTGCTGTCTAACGCTCTGACCCAGTCGCCTGGCCATTACAATTTGGCCTTTGTCAAACTCGCTGAAGTTTGCTGCCTTTCCCATCTGAAGAATAAAAATAACACTGATTAAGAGAGCTCAGCATTAGGTGTTATTTACGTAGTTTCATGACCTTCAAATTTTAACGACCTATGAGGGATCAGCTGCAGTCACTATTGTAACTAAACACGCCGTCATTTACCTGCAGTTTTCTCGTTTTGCATAAAAACGGAATGGGGGTTTAACGACCACCAAAGCAAACACTGGGCTATAAGAAGTTTCCCGACCCTAATTTAGTGTCACGGGTTCCAGGGAATGGAGAACCAGTGCCGTAAGATAAACACAACATCCATGGATTACCGGGATTCGAACCCAAAACCACCTCGGACGAATGGATAGAAGCCAGCACTTAGACCACTGCGCCACCTGGGCGGCGAAGACTGGCTGGTCATAACGTTTTTGTCTCTTCGGTGTACATGTACTTATTATCCAAGAATAGAAAGCAGGTTCAGGAGAAAACAGTCCGCGCTTTGTACAGAGAATGACTCAAAAGTTTTGCAATATTTGGATCACTTTATGTCTTCATACCTGCCTTTACGGCGAAAGCTAACTAGCATTCAAAGTATAGGCCATCGTGTTGCACGATCTGTCCGCCAGTTCTTCGATTCCGCAGCGGTACAAATTCTTGAAGGCGAAGAACTCCTTCACCCCAGCGGCCACCTCCTCCTGGTTCTTTAAATGCCGCCCGGGAAAGAATTGGGCCACAGATCGGAACAGGTGATATTCCGACGGGGGCCAAGATCTGGACTATATGCTGGGCGTGGTATCAGTTCGATGCCTTTAAGTTTCTGGAGTTTTCCCCTGGTCGCTCGCGCGGTATGAGTCCCAGCTTGCTCCTGCTGTAGGAGAGCGCGCTTTCTGTTCACCAGAGTGGGGAACTTCTCCTCCAAAACGGCATACATCTTCTCCAGCTGTTCAAAATAGAGGTTGGCGTTCATGGTCCGACCGTTTGGAACAAATTCATAATGCATTATTCCGTCAAAATTCCACAAGGCGCAGAGCATCGCCTTGTGCTCGAAGCGCTCACGTTTGGCAACAGGTTCGAGAAGCTGACCCGGGCTCAACCGCTACCGTTACTTAGGATTACGGAAATAAACCCACGTTTCATCGCACGTAACAATTCTCTTGATGAAACATACATCGCGCTGGTTTTCTAGGAGTTTTGTGCACACTTCCACTCGGCGGTTTACTTCAGTTGGAAGGTCCTGTAGATCTTGCCGAGGTTCGAAGTTTTTTTGTTTTAAGGTTTAACGACCGCCGTGAGCAACTAAATGGGATATAAGCAGTCGCCCGTTCCTAATTTAGGACCACTGGTTCCAGGGAAGGGAGAGATCCAGTGCCATTAGAAACACAACATCCATGCCTCATCGGGATTCGAACCCGCACTCCTCCCGGACGAATGGTCATAAGTCATCGCTTCGACCACTGCGCCACTGGGGCTGCGGTCCCGAAGGTGAAGAACCACGGTGGTCTGTGATATGCCAAGCTCGCCTGATAATCTCCGAGTGCTGCTTGTTGGATTTGCCTGTACGGCCTGGCGCATAGCCACCGAATCCACGGTTCGCGGCCTACCTGACTGTCGAGGTTTCTGTCACCTGAGCGAAATTTCTTGAACCATCTGGTTGTGGTGCTGTGGTCTACGGAAACTTCCCCTTTCGCATGGCAAATGCTCCGTGTTGCTTGAGCAGCGTCATGGCAGAGTTCAAACTCGTAAAGCAAAAGTTCCCTAATTAGGCGGTTGTGGCTGTTCATCTTTTAGGCGTCCCACCCACTAACAGAACGACGACATGCAATGCTGTTTACAGCAACGACTACCAATTTATATCCCTTTCCTGCAGTGCGCGATTTAAACCAGTTTTAAACACGTGACATGCCCACAGCAGCATATGAGTTTATGCAAATATTGCAAAACTTTCTACTCACCTTCTGTAATTATTAGGAGATTCATTTATTTATTGCCTTTGGTCATATTTTAATTGCTCGTTAGTTTGAACATTCAAGCTCACACATCTATCATAGCTGGCCGTAAACTGTCTGAAAGAAAACTTGTTGAAACATCATCATCATCATCATTGTCAACCATTATCAATCCACTGCTGGACGAAGGTCTCCCCAAGTTTCCTCCACAACGGTCTGTCTTGTGCCAGTCTCCTACATGTCACTCCCGCATATTTACGAATTTCATCCACCCATCTCCCATGTGGTCTTTTTCTGGGTCTTTTCCTGTCCCTTGGAATCCAATCTAAAATTTCGGCTGTCCATCTATGGTCTGTCCTTCTGGCAGTATGTCCAGCCCATTGCCATTTCAGGGATTTAACCCTGATCATGATGTCTTCCACTCTCGTCATTTTTCGGATCCACGAGTTTCTCTTCTTATCTCTCCTGGTTATACCAAGCATGCACCTCTCCATGCTTCTTTGAGTTGTATGCAGCCTTTGTATGTCTCTTTTAGTTAAGGTCCACGTCTCTGCACCATACGTAAGCACTGGAAGGATGCATTGATCAAACACTTTTCTTTTAAGACATAATGGCATATTGCTCTTGAAAATTATGCTGTTTCTTCCAAAAGCTCTCCAGGCAAGTTTTGTACGCCGATTAATTTCTTCATCAATGTGACCCTCACTTGATATCTGCTGTCCAAGATAAACATACGTATCTGTTATCTCCAGTTTTTCTCCATCAATCGATAAATCTTCATTTCTTGTAAAAGCATTGAACATCACTTTTGTCTTCTGGAAGTTCATTTTTAATCCCACTTCTTTACTCTTGTCAGCAAGTTCCTGGATCATACTCTGCAGCTCTGATGGGGTAGTTGCAAAAATGACTACGTCATCAGCAAAACAAAGGTGGGTTAGATAATCTCCATTAATCTTTATCCCTTTGTTTTCCCAGTTGAGTGATTGAAAGACATTTTCCAATGTGGCATTAAAGAGCTTCGGAGATATGGTGTCACCTTGTCTCACTCCCTTTCCAACTTTTATGTGTGTTGTATTTTCAAACAGCCGAATCTTTGCACTTGCATTTTCATAGATGTTATTAATAATATTAATGTATGCATCTTCAATACCGCAGGTTTTCAGAGCCATTGTAACTGCTGATGGTTTCACCGAATCGAAGGCCTTTTCATAATCGATAAAAGCCATGCACAATGGAAGTTCATATTCCCTCGCTCTTTCAATTAGTTCTCTCAGTACGTGGAAACATAGAATGTGCAAATAAATTTAGATTTTTGTTTATCGTGCCTATTTTATTCTTGTGCGATTGATTTTACGTGGTGAGTTTGCATGATATTCATCTTCTACTCCTAAACTGTTTTATATCACCGCCTGTCTTCAATTCCTAAGAACTCTCGACTGTGTGGTTCGATCCAACTACACATCTGGAAACTCAAACGAAAATACTGTGTCCACACAAACTGTCAGCTGGTAGGAGAGAAGGAAAAAGCAATTTCGATTCATAGTACATTTTCTGCTCTTTTCATTTTTATCTGTCTGCCAGCACAAAATGAAGCACGGCAGACAGAGAACTCCGGCGTAAACAATGGCTGAGAAAGAAGAGAATCGTTCTCGATTTGAATGAGAATAGCACATTCCATTTCGCTTAGCAATGCATCCATCAGGCAGCAGTGGGTATAAAAATAAATTTCGAATCTTAGATGGGCAGTGATGTAAAACTCCGTAAGCGGCGAAACAAATAGCCTTTGATGGATTACAATTGAAGAGGGCCTTTCGAACTCGGAATAGTTGGGGCATTAAGTGTTTTCCCTCGGAAATACCATCCATCATTTTGGTCACTTTTTAATTTCTCTTGATCTTCATGAAGTTCTTTACTTTGGCATGGATTTCGGAGAATGCTCCCTCTCTTTTTATGAACATTTTTCTTCTTCTGCAAACAACCATAATACAGACACTCAAATCCTGTCACGGCGACACAGTTCTTTGATAATTTCCTAAAGATTTATGTTTGGAAAAACTGCTGATAGTGCGCTGTCGTTCTGAACCAGCGTTGAAGATTTGCAGCAGAATATACAGTGTCAGTGACCGATCGATCTTGGAGAGTGACTTTTCGAAAATTTGGTTATCAAACGTGTGGTACATGATCGTTCATATGGCAATGAAATTCTACGGTAGCTGTAAATTTGGGAAGACTGGCTCCCAATTTGCCTTATTTGTTCGTGGAAAAGTCATTAAGCACTTTAAATTATTAAATTACTTCAAAAGGAGAAAGGTTAACATGGAATTCGGAGATGTAAAAACATGTGTTTTGACAAGCCGCACACCTTTAATGCCTGTTTCAACGTACCTCATACTCTCCCGTATAAGTAGAAAAATTTAAGAATGTTTCCTAAATAAAACTCTTAGTCCGTTAAACAAACAAGAAAGATGACACCGAATTTTCGGGTGTAATAAGCACGTCTTTTGTATCCGTTCTGACGCAAATTAAATTTATCAAAGCTATTCAAAGTCAATGGAACCGGTATGGAAAGCAATAGATCTGACGAAAGGAAGAAGATTTTCAATCGGGTTTTTAATCCCTCGGATATTGCTGTAAACGGAATCCTGAGCTTACGAACTCTTCGAAACAGATATATTCGACAAAAATAAGATGTAACTTTACGTCCCCTGGTGGGAAAACCATGCATTATTTTAGGAAGAAAGTATTCTCAAAAGGTTTATCCATATAAGCGGTATCGATCGAAGAAAAAAAAAAAAAGAAATCAGTCGAGTTTTCAGGAGCCCAGATTTTGCAACAAATACTTCAGAAGCAGAAATTAACAATTTTGACCCCTGGTGATAAACCATTCTTTACCAAACATTAGAAATTATGTGAAAAATATTTTCCATCAGGTTTTGTATGCGATACAGGAAGAATTTTTCAAATCAGATCTTTAGGAGCAGAAAACGCAATTTACATTTGTGCCTCCTAGCGGAAAGTCTACGATTTACTTGAAAATTTTGAATTTATAGGAAAAACATTTCGCATCGGAAACACTATCCAACAAAGAAGGAATCTTTCAAATCGTACTCTTAGAAGTAGAGATATTGACAAAAATAAGATATACATCTACGCCCCCTGGCGTAGAAACCATGCACTTTTTCAAGAAGAAAGCTTTCTTAAAAGGTTTGTCGACATGAAGAGTAGTATCGGTCAACAAACGACTTTTTTTTCAATCTAGATTTTAGAAGCTCATATTTTGCTGCAAATACAACAGAAGCGGAAATTAAGACTTACGCCACCTGGTGGTCAAACCATTTCTTACAAAACTTAGAAAATATGTGCAAACGATTCCCCATCAGGAGCTGTATGCGGTGCAGAAAGAATTTTTGAAATTGGAGATTTAGAAGCACAGATATATTGGGAAACGCAATTTACATTTACGCCCCCTAGCGTAAAGTCTATGAATTACTTGAAAATCTTGAAATTACATGAAAAACATGTCGCACGGAAAACACTATCCAAAAACGAAGGAATTTTTCAAATCGGACTCCTGGAAGTAGAGATATTGACAAAAATAAGTTGTACATCTACGCCCCTGGCGGAGAAACTAATATTTTAAAAAGAAAATATTCCGAAAAGGTTTATCGATGTGAGTGGCATCAGTCTACGGAAAAAGTTTTTTAATCGATATTTTAGAAGCTCCGATTTTGTGGCAAATACATCAGAAGCAAAAATTAACACTTACGCCCCCTGCTGGCCAAAGTATTCTTTACCAAAAATTTGAAATTACATGCAAAAGATTTTCCATCAGGAGATGTATCCGCTGAAGAAAAAACATTTCAAATCGGAGCTTTAGAAGAAGTTATCGAGGAAAAGGTAAATTACTTTTACGCCCCCTAGCGGAAAATCTATGCGTAATTTGAAAAAGTAACTATATCTAGAATACTCTTCGATATAAATGGAATCGAAAGCTAATTTTTTTTTTCAATTGTATGTTTAGAAGCAAATATGTGGAATAAAACGTATTTTTGAAATCTACATCATCTGCATTTACGCCTTTTACCGGCGAAATTATACATCGTAAAAAAAACTGGAATAAAGGATCATCATTTGCATATTTCAAGCTTCCCAATGCAACAAGAATTTTTTCAAATCGGACTAATAGTTGCAGAGATATCGTGGGTACGGGCGGACAAACCGATAACAGAAGCACGATCTTTTTTTACAAAAGACGTGCTAAAAAAGAAATCCTAGTACAGTAGAAGAGCTGCTGAATTTTTTTCCACGAAATTTTCTAATGAAATACAAATTTTTATATTCTTGACATTTTTTTTTTCAAGTGAAATTCTAAATCGGTACATACTGTGTACGACGACGTCTTCTGTTCATAAAGTTCAAATTTCACTTTCGGTACTTACTTGTGCCGCCGTTTTTGAATACTTACTGCACCTGTCGAAGTCTTCTTTCAGTACGTACTGTACCCATCGCAGTGATCTTTCAGTACGTACTGTACCCATCGGAGTCATCTTTCAGTTCGTACTGTACCCTTCGCAGTCTGCAGTGTTCGCAAAGTTCAAAATCGGACCACCCCGTTGGCGCAGTGTCCTAAGCGATGGTTTCTGATTATTCGTCCGGGATGGGTTCGGATCCCGGTGAAGCACGATGTTGCGTTTGTCTTACGGGGCAATGGCTCACTCCTTTCCCAGGAGCAAGTGACCCTAAATTAGGATCGGGCGACTGCTTTTAGCCCACTGAGTTGTGGGTAAAAAGACATTCTTAAATGAACAAAAAATCTGGGTACGACAAGACTATTAAAAATTAAAAGCAATTCATATAGCCATTTATTGCATGCACCAACTCCTTAGTTCTGCGAAAGAATATACTGCCAAATTTGTAAAAATGAAAATACCGAAATAAATGGGGTTTTAGGAAGCATTAACGCTCTTTATGCTCTTTAAAGGGTATCTATGTGATTAAAAAACTAATTTTGAAAACTTATCACTGCATTCACACATTTCGGAAAACATCGATGTTTTCCTACTTTTACATAATAAGTTTTCATCCATCTAGATTTTCTTGTTTGGTGTAGTAAGTTTTCTCGGAAACTGCTGTCTTCCGAATGAACATCTTGTGCAAATCTTTGCAAGTATATAACTTCACGGTGTTGAGTTTGTGACCATCTGTTGAATAAATCGCAACGTGGGCTTTAAAGTTTTACAAGTTTTATCTTCGTTGAAAAGAGCGTTTTCTCAAGCGTGATTAATCGGGCTCAGAAAGTCTGAACTTTGGGGGGTTAATATCAAGGATGCTGCTAAGGACAAAGAGCAGCGTAGATCCCGGTGTCATTTGGAAAATTGATATCCCGTGAAACATTATTCATTTTCAGAGTAATTAGCTCGGTTCTCGTCATATCAACTTTTCAGCAGGTGACGTGGTCTCAGCGAGTGTCACTTTATCGCCAGGTAAGCCTTCCCCAATCCCTTTTCCTTAATTACGGAGCTCCGATATTAATTCCCGGAGGAGACCATGCCAAGGTATGCGGCACTGCAAATCCAAGAGAATCCTTGGTGCGATGCTTGTGGCATACAAAGACGGATAAGACCTCAAAACCACGCTCGTGGCAACGGGTTTACCCCAAGAGATCGACTCGCAAAAGAGTTTTAGGGCTGGAACCAGATCACTTGATTGTTTGACGTCGCTATTGTTGGCACCGTCATACGGAAAATTGATCCACATTGCATCCTTGTGTTAATTACTTAATGCCCGTGGAAAGTCCTTCATTAATATTTTTGAAGTCTCGAAATTCCTCCATATTCTCGGTGCGTGTTACTCCAGAAGGCTTTAAGAAGAAAGATTAAAGGATAGCCTACTTCCCACTAGTGGACATAACGGGGCTTAAAAATATTCGCAGAGAAAGAAGGCGGCTTCAACTTCGGAAGCAGAAACGCTGAGAACTTGTTTACTATAGAACATCTAATTTCCTTATCGATGCTAAAAACAGAAGTTTCCTGTACAACCAGAAAACTGTGTGGAACGCGTTTCCTGTGACAATCAATATATTCTTCTGCACAACCAAAATTTTCCCACATAGACGGCATCACTCTTCATCAACATATCGTTAACGCATTTTTATCTTCAGAATTTAAAGTAAATTATAACTCGCTCCTGAGTTTTAAAACATCGTTAATGTCGCAGTAAATATTTCCTGTTGTCGTATTTCTACCAAAAATTAAAAAGAAAAGAAAGGAAGGAAGGGCCGTGTGGGAAAATCCGCCGGAAATGCCTCGTTTATCGTAAATAAAATAATGAAAATAAAATAAACTTTACAAAATTTAACATTTCCTCCTCGTAAAGTACGTCTATGGAAAAACATTAAAACAAAACATTATCATATAAATTAAACAACCAAATCCTAGTGAACCATTAATGACAAATGAAAATACGCTAAAACGTAAAAAAGAATGCTGCATATAGTGTTACAACGAGAAGTAAACCAACACTGTTATTATAACTCGACAAACACAGACTTATAAGGTACATCCGCCGTGAAGTCAGAAACCCACAACAAAAGCATAGAAAAGTAGTCTTAATTCACAGGCGGTCAAAGAAGGGCATCAAAGGGCAATGTCGAGCAATAGTGCCTTCGAGGCGTGCGATGTTCATCGAACACGCTGTTGCCAGTTTCAATTCTTTGAGTTTCTTTTATTTTCGGTAATTTCTTATCAAAAAGTTCTAAAAATGTAAACATCTTCTGTAGCTAGCTCAACTGCAGATCGAAGTGTTTCACCGGAAATATTGTGGACATAGCTCTTAATACTTGCCTTGAGGTCCAAGTTTGCGATGAATCCGCAACAGAATATGTTCTTTACATGACCCCAAAACTAAAAGTCACATGGGCTCAGATACGGTTAGTGTGTTGCCGAAGCTGTCAGAAACTAGCTGCTGATTATTTTTCTGTTGGAAAAATGGGCTTGAAGCAATTACTTGATGGACGTTGCTATGTGAGGAAAAGCACCATCGAGGCATCGGTGCTGTTGAAATGTTGGAATCCCCGGGTTCGCCACGCACTCACGCGCACAAATGTATTACTACTTTCAAAAAGTTCCGGAACTTTTTATATTAAAAAAGAATGAGTACAGATAATACCTGTTTATGCGGTGTTTCATTCGAAGTAGTTACCCTGTGCAACTATGCATTTTTGCCAGCGCTCATACAAAGATTCGAATGCAGATTGCAAGCCTTTTGCCACATCCTCTAGTGCCTCCGTCTCAGCTCGTTGCCCTTCTTCGGAACTTGAGAAGCGTCGCCCCTTAAGCAAATTCTTCATCCGGGGAAAAAAGGGAAAAGTCACACGGGGCGAGATCAGGGGAATAAGCTGGTTGTGGAAGAACGGGAATGTAGTATTTGGATAGGTAATCGGACACCAGGAGGGATCTGTGAGCCGGCGCATTGTCGTGGTAGAGCATCCACGAGTTGGTCTTCTAAAGATCGGGTCGCTTGCGTCTCACTGATTCTCGGAGACATTTCAGGACGTTGACGTGCTCTTCTTTAGTGACATGTTGAAGGAATTCCTTGTGTCCTTGCAATCGAAGAAAACTGTTAACAAGATCTTTCCTTTGGAGCGGTCAACCTCCAAAGGAAAGATCTAAGGTCGTCCTGTCATATCATCCTCGATACTGTCGCCCGTTTACAAATCGTCGATGCCACTCATAAACTCTAGTTCGACTCATTGCACTCTCACCGTACGCTGACTTAATCATTTGAAAAGTCTCAGTGAAAGATTTTCCGAGCAGAACACACAATTTTACACTTGAACACTGTTTAAAATTCGACATCGTTGTCCTCGCGACGGAGAGCCTTGAATGCCTGTAATCACGAACTACGCACATACGCTGTACGTGTTGGATCTGAATCAAACCGGTTCTGGCTGGCCGGTTCACATGATTCTCTTCGCTTGCTCAGCGGGGAATGACGTAATTCACTGACATTTGGCAAATATTCAAAAGTTCCGGAACCTGTAACGAGACTTGCAAGAGACCAAGTCTCTCCAAATACACTGACGGAAAAAAATCCCAACACCAAGAAGGGGTTGTGTTAGATAAACGACAGTTGGTAGGTGGTGAGAGTCCATCTGTAAGATGACGTCTATGCAAATTTCGCGCTCGGCGCATACGTGTGGCGCTAGTAGCGCCCCTCGGAACATGAAAAGCAGGTTTGCTGTAAATACGCGCTGTAACGTTCGTGAGCGTTAGTTATCGTTGAGATTCGACGTAGTTTGTTGATGTTAGTCAAGAATGCCTTTAAGAAGACGAAGAAGCCATTATCAACAGCTCATGGAGTTTGAACGAGGTCGTGTAATAGGGCTACGAGAAGGTGGATTTTAGTTCCGCAATATTGCAGAACGACTTGGCAGGAATGTAGCCACTGTGCATGATTGTTGGCAGCGGTGGTCAAGGGAAGGTACTGCCTCAAGAAGACCGGGTTCCGGCCTGCCACGTGGCACTACTGAGTGGGAAGACCGCCGTGTACGGCGTATGGCCGTGGCGCATCGTACTGCGTCTGCGGCAGCAATTCGAGCTGCAGTTGTCACCACAGTGACACAACGAACTATTACAAGACGCCCTCTAGCGTGCATTCCACTTACTCCAAACCACTGCCGTTTGCGACGTCAGTGGTGTCAAGCTACAGCTCATTGGAGGACGGAGTGGAGATCAGTTGTGTTTTCTGATGAAAGCCGGTTCTGCCTAGGTGCCAGTGATGGCCGTGTGTTGGTTAGAAGGAGGCCAGGTGAGCGCCTGCAACCAACCTGTCTGCGGTCGAGACACACTGGACCTACACCTGGAGTTATGGTCTGGGGAGCAATTGCCTATGACAGCAGGAGGACTCTCGTGGTTATCCCACGCACCCTGACGGCACAGTTGTACGTCGGTCTGGTGATTCAACCTGTTGTGCTGCCATTCATGAACAGCATCCTAGGGGTTGTTTTCCAACAGGATAACGCTTGCCCGCATACCGCTGTTGTAACCCAACATGCTCTACAGAGTGTCGACATGTTGCCGTGGCCTGCTAGATCACAGGATCTTTCACCAATCGAGCACGTATGGGACATCATTGGACGACAACTCCAACGTCACCCCCAACCAGCATTAACCGTCCCTGTATTGACCGACCAAGTGCAACAGGCATGGAACTCCATCCCACAAACTGACATCCAACACATGTACGACACAATGCATGAACGTTTGCGTGCTTGCATTCAACATTCTGGCGGTTACACCGGTTATTAATGTACCAGGATTTCACATTTAAAATGGCTCTTCTCGCGCTTACAATAAGCTGTGATTTTGAAATCTTAATCGATTAAATATGTTACCTATACAAATGTATTGCCGCCATTTCATTCCTCTACAACTATTTTTTCGTGGTGTTGGGATCTTTTCCCCCTCAGTGTAGAAGGGTCCAACGATGAATTCCGCTGAAAAACCACAACAATAGGTGACTTTTGAAGAATGGAGTGGAATCTCCTGCACATTATATAGATTTTCTGCTGTCCAAATTCTGGACACTTGCGAAATAGATGGAAGTGAGCTTCCTCTGTCCATCAAATGTTCCATGGCCGTTCGTTGTTCAGTTCAACCAGAGCAAGAAACTGCAGTGAATACTTCTTGTGCACCCCGGATTAGGGAGAAGAAAGTGCTGAACACGGGAAATTTTGAAAGGATAACATCGCATTATTTTTCTCAGAAATTTGTGCCCCGTGTTTTCGAAGCCTTTTCTAAAGACTGTAATACTACGTGCGCTACTATTTCTCACAATATTCGACATCCTGTCTTACTCTAATCCTGTCGCTACATCCTCCACGGTTTGCCGGTCTACTGCCTTTCGCACTCTGCCAAGTTTGACATCCAAAGAACCTGTCCTTTTAAACTTCCGGTTCATTTTACGTAACTCATTTGCAGTCATAGGCCCAGTTTTCAAGATCTTTCATCTTCTGGACTCTTGCGCACTGCTGCTAAGGCATAGCTGTTATGCTGAAGTGCACGAATATTTTGGTGACAGTGACATTATTTTTAAAACGTTGACTACTCAGCTGCAGTGAAATGATGCATTCCGCATTTATGGCAGCTTCTTTCCAAGCATGCCGCATTGCGAATACTTGTAATTAGCATATTTGGACAGTGGAGCGCGCATAACTGCAGCTCCCCGTTGCTACACGTGATCACAGCGCCACTTATCCCTTGGAGGAAGATTTTGAAACTGATTTTTGTTTTTCCATCAAGCAAAATTCGATCACCTCAAGAGGATTCATACCAAACTTTAAGTCATTTTTTTGATTAAAGGTTTAACAACCACCGTAAGCAACTCAATGGGCTGCAAGCAGTGCGCGTCCCTAATTTAGTGCCACTGGTTCCTGGGAAGGGAGAGAGCCAGCGCCGTAAGACAAACACAACATCCATACCTTACTGGGATTCGAACCCTGACCCTTCTCAGACGAATGGTCCTAAACCAGTACTTAGAGTACTGCCCGGGGCGGCCTTGAAGATATTCCTATAGAAATAGTGTTCCACCTGTAGCGCCCTTCAGCAGACGTGTCATTTTGCCAGTAGCAGTCCCGTGCAATGGAGGAAAGAAGGACTTGGAGTTTGAACTAGGAATGATTATCACAGCTAGGAAGGCGGAGGACAGCATCTCTGCAACCGCATGCATTCTTGGCTGTTCGAAGGCAATCTGAGTTTATCGTGCGATGGGAACGGCGCGAATAAGGACATACATCCACCTTACGTGCCGCAAAGGGGGATATAATCACTGGTTGATAATCGAGATGAACTGTGGTTAGAACAAGATGTCCGGGACAACAGACGGCTGGCTACAAGCCGAGAAAACAGAAAAATATTTCCGAGCACACAGACTAACGGGAGTTCTTTCTTGCCCAAGCTAACAGTTCGTTTTCTGAGAGCATAGGAGACACGTGATTGGATTTCGTCTGTTCCGATGAGTCCAGGCCCCCAGCATGCCAATGGACGCACCCGTATACAACGCAGCGCAGGTGAACAGCAGTAATAAGAATGCATGTTTGGACGAAAACAGGCCGCTGGCAGCATCACGGTATGAATAATGTTCTCATACACATAACTTGGTCCTCTCATTTCCTCTGAACACATTTTCACCACCAGAAATTTTTTTTTAATTGTTGCCGATAGATGGCGCAGCGATACCGTGCGAGAGAGGAGCTCGCGTCTTTTTTTCCCACGAAGAGATAGACGAAGAGGGTTGTGAGGTAAAGGAAGTATGCCGAAAGAGATGACGTTTGTTCTTGTTCAGAGAGCTTGAATTTATAACGACTGCTGTTATCATATACCATTAAGTATTAAATGTTATTTTAGTTGTTACAAAATAAGTTGGTCCTGTTCAACGAGTCAGAATAACTTCTCTGGGGAATCCACGAGCGCTATCCTACACACACTAATTTTTTTTTTTTTTGGAATGGAGGTTTAACGACCACCGTGAGCAACTCAATGGGCTATAAGCAGTCGCCCGTCCCTAATTTAGGGTCACTGGTTCCAGGGAAGGGAGATAGCCAGTGCTGTAAGACAGACACAACATCTATACCTCACCGGGATTCGAGCACGGACCCCTTTCGGACGAATGATTAGAGGCCATCGCTTAGACCACTGCTCCACGGCTCAAGCAACATTGTAGTAGCTCCTATGGAAACATGCAAATGTCGATCTACGTCATCGAACTGGCAGGCACGTGACCTTGATAAACGTTGCTCTCAGGGGCTTGCAATTGAATCTTGAGTTGGACTGTTAGGAGAAGAATGGCTCCCTACCATCGCTTAGAAGACTCTTTACGGTGGAGAATGATCGGTAGATTGGAAGGTGGACAATCGCAACGTAAGGTAGCAAGATGGTTGAATGTGTCGAGACAAGTGGTCTCCAATTTCTGGATACAGTTCCAGAAAACGGGAATAATAACCGCTCACGGCCACAACAAGTCAAGACGACCGGTATTTGTCTTCAATAACTCGCCGCCATAGGGAATCGACAGCCAGGCAACTCTCCAAGGAGCTTTCTTCTACCACGGGAACCACGATATAGAGCCAAACGGTTTACAGAAGATTTCACGAGAGAGGTCTGTATGCAAGAAGGCCAATGGTCAGCCCCCACAGGTCTCATCGCATAGAAGAGTTCCGCTTAATTGGGCCCGACATCATCACCACCACTAATCGCTTTATCAATGAGCCTGTGCCCTCTTCAGTGACGAGTTACGGTAAAGCCTAAACACGGATTCTTGAAGTGCGTACATCTGGAGACAGGTGTTAAGACAAAATCTTCCCTCCAACATTAAGGACATTGACCACTACGGTGGTGGACTTCTGGTTTGGGCTGGCTTCATGCTGGATAAACGCACAGCGCTACACGTGTTTGCAGGAGGCATCTTGACTGCTGCCCACAACAGAGATTTCATCCTAAAGCCCTATCTACGGCTTCTCAGGTGAAAGGTTGGCCCCCAGTTCCTTTTATGAACGATAATGCCCGTCGCCATAAGGCTCGGCTAGTCGACGAATACCTGGAGTGTGAGGATATTCGCAGGATAGATTGGCCCGCAATACTCCTGGACCTGAAACCGATAGAGCATGTCTGGGATGCACTGTGAAGAGTAGATGCAAACCTACAGCCCCTCTAGAACCCTCCGACGAGCTTTGTTGGAGGAGTGACACTTATTGCCCCAAACTCTCATTCACAGACTTGTAAAACAGCAAGAGGCTCTTTGTGCGAGCTGTATTACTGTTCGGCGTAAGCACACCCTATTATCCCCTCGAAATCGGCACCACTTGCTTCATCACCTTTGGACTGCCATGCCGTCATACGCATGCTTTCTCCTCGCGTAGTGATGGCATTTCTCTTCTGAAGTGTATTATCGAAATGTATGTACGTGCGTGCCAACCATAATTAAACTCTGTAAGTGCGGATTTGGCGTTATTCATGATTTCGTTTTTCAAGCTGCCGCACCTTAATCTGAAAATTCAGAGTGTGTAAGCACATGCTTCGTCACGTTATTTTTTGGACACCAGTGTACTTTTAAGCCCATGTCTCTGGTCCATAAGTGAGAACTGGAACACTTTTCTTAAGACAGATTTGAAATTGCTCTTGAGAGCTGTACTGTTCCTTCTAAATGCACTCCACCCAAGTTTTGTGCACCTATTAATTTCTTCTTTAACGTGGTCTTTTTTTTTTTTTTTATATCTATTGTACACAGTAAATATAGACATCAGTTACTTCAAAATTTGCCCCATCGGTCTCTAAATCTTCAGCTCCTCTTAGAGCATTGTACAGAAATTTTATTTTCTGTAAGTTCATCTTTAAATTCCACTTTACTCGTATTATTATGTTCCTTATTATTATAATCACCTTTATACCAAAATTGGCGGTCTAAATTTGGGAAAGAAAAGGAAATATGTCCCCTGGAAATTATGGCAGTTCAAAAATTTCTCTTTTATTCAGAGATTGATAGTTTTCTATGTTCTTCCGGGCTTGGTGAAGGAGCATATTATTATATATACGTATTATATCCGAAGAATAGCCCTCTGCATACAAGCGTATGTGCGAATGATATACCTACACCCTCTGAATATTCAGATTAAGGTACGGCAGCTTGAAACTTCTGAAACAATATTTCCGCGGATGAGATCTGATAAACTGATGAGACAGTGTACGCAGTTCTCTTATGAGATCTGCTACCACTTCTATGGTCATTTCCTCATAAAGGAATAGTAATCAAATCTAACAGTTTCTCAACAAAGTCTAATATATCATTACCATATTGACGCAAAATGTCGCTGGATAATGATGCTTCGAAACTTTGTAGTCTAAATTGTTGGGTTTAGGGTTTTCGCGAATTGTCACACTTCGCTAATCCCTTGGTCATGATTAATGGCATTTCCCACTCTAAGAGAATAGGAAGTTGAGGGAGAAACTTAACAATGCTTTCATGCACCCCTTCGCTTTCACAATAGACCTCGAAAGTGCCTGTCACGTGGAAAATTGATATCCTGGAACATTATTCATTATTCGCTCTAATCAGTCCCTTGTCTAAGGTATAATTATCTCAGTCAAGCTCTTTTCGACTAAGGAGGATCTCCTATTCCTCCATCAGGTATGTAGGCTTCTACGAAATCTCGCAGTTATAATTACGAATCCGCCGATTTGGTTCTCGGCGGATGTAACTCAAAAGCATCGCTGAAACTTTGTGATTAGAAATGAAGAGAAACTCTCAGAGCGAGCATTAATGCATCAAATTACGATAGAAATTCGATGCGCCTATTCCCATTTTTCGACATTAGGTATAATAACGTAATTGTCATTTTGATTCTTGTAAGCAATGATCTGCACCAGTAGTTTACAGGGGTCAAAGTAACTCGGTGATAAGCCATTTGCCTAACAACGACAACATGCTTATGCCACTCTTGTTTGAACAGTGAGTGGTACACTTCAAAGAATCGGCCAGAAGACCTACATTATAGCTATGCTCATTTCCTGGTTTGAAACATGAAAGCTGACACAGAATTGTTGGATATAATAAGCACGCCTTTTGACTCAAAAGAGTTCATAAAATACGAACGTTTTAGGAAATCTTGCAACTAATGGCTGTTCGTAACCAATAGTACAGTATTAACGAGGACCGCGGGATCTACGGAAATCTTATCGTTTTGATATGAAAAGTCCCACAGTGTAAAAATATAGATATACGCTTATGTTATGCATCCATAACAATTTTACACACCTGAGAGGTTTAACCCTTTAAGTGTCCGATATACCTGAACAAACAGGGTCCAACATTTTCTGTGCTCCGCAATATAAATGTTCAAATAGCAACCAGGTTTTACAATAGCTACCACAAAACAATTCCTTCATATCAGCAATACCGACCATAAACCTGTCACTAGTGCTTAGCGCTCCCTTCTATTCGTTTATTCTCTGCTCTATTACCCAAAGGCATGACGGGGAAAGATAGTCCCTCTGACATGGGCATCCTTCCACTGGGAACAAGCAACTGACAAACATAATATCTATCCTTTTTGGTTTAATCGGCATTGCTATACCTCTTCTAGCAGTTAGTCAAAAAGATTAGTGTCAATCATCTCCCTAAATGACCACTTTGAATAACAAAGCTAAGGGGAAAGCAACGCTTTCTTATGCGCAGGTTTACTCGTTCCAACCACGGTCGGCCCACTTCTTAGACAGCATATATATATATACCTAAATCATCACCTTGAATAACAAAACTATGGGGAATGCAAAGCTTTGTGATGTGTAGATTTCACTCGTTATAACCGCGTTCGGCCCACTCCTTACACAGCGAATACATTCCTAAATGACCACTTTGAATAACAAAGCTAAGGGGAAAGCAATGCTTTCTGATGCGCAGGTTCACTCGTTCTAGCCACGTTCGGCTCACTTCTTAGACAGCGAATATATTCCTAAATGACCACTTTGAATAACAAAGCTACGGGAAAAGCAATGCTTTCTGAAGCGTAGGTTCACTCGTTCCAACCGCGTTCGGCCCACTTCTCAGATAGCGGATATGCACTGTTAAAATCTTGTTGCAAGCTGCACCAATAAGTGGTGCTACAACAGCTGCACCACTTTCTGAGAAAAGATACGCAATTGTGTGGGTGCAAACAAAACCAAACCACATGGTGTAATTTTGCACCACGTTATGGTACAAGGTTTCACCACGTTGTGGTGGAACGCCCACTTTGAATGCGCAGGTTCACTCAAATCGTTGGGGGTTTTTTTTTCGCACCACACGATGGAGTATCCTTTCTCAGAAGGTGGTGCAGCTCTTGTAGCACCACCTTTTGGTGCAACCTACACACAATTTTTAACAGTATTCATTTGAGCTTATTTTAGCCCATTTTGACAACCCCGAGTTAACTCGTTCCAGCCGGTTAAACGGTTAATTAAAATAAGTACTAATTAAAATAGGCACTTTCACCAGTACAATATTGTTTGTGAAAATTGCAACACCGAGAAAGAATCGCTCTTTTCAAAGAAACTTATATCACAGAGTCCTCATATTACAGGAGATAACTAATTACATTTGTAGAGATATACACAAAATTTTTTCGCTTCAAAACTCAGTATCGTTTGAAGCCACCTTGAGCAAAAATGACAACCTGTACAAGGAGTGGCATTGAATGGAAGAGTATATTGATATCTTTCTGTGAAATAGCCTGGTAGGCTGCTTCTATGCCTGACCAGAGTCCAATTGTAGTGAGTGGCGGAGGCGCTTCGCGGGTCAGTCGCCTAGCTGCCATGTCGCAAATACGTTTTTTTTTTGTTTTGTTTTTTACGCTTTCCAACCGTAGGTTGAAGAAGCGTATATGCCCCAACTTTGTCAGTCTGCCTGTCCGTCCATCCGTCTTCTGGATAACTCGAGTGAAAATGGTCCGATTACGATGAAATTTTAGTATGTTGTAGGGAAACACCTGTGGACGATCCCTATTAAAAATGGGCGAAATGGGGTCAAAGGTCAGGACATAGGAGCGGGATCCATTCAATCGCCTTTATATGCGTTATAACTTACGTAAAAATGCTTCGATTGAGACAAAACTTTATCATGTTGTTCCGTAAGTATGCTTAATTGGTTCAGTTGAATATCATCGAAATGGGGTCAAAGGTCAGGGCATAGCAGCGAGATTTATTCTACAGCCATTATCCTCATAACTTGAGTAATGCTTTCTGGTATGTTAGAAAGCCTATCATAATGCATTGCATGATTTTACTAACTTGTTTATTTAATTGGAAGTTATAAAAGCCACACGTTCGATCGGATACATCCTGCGAACGTGCTAGCCAGGGAAGAAGCGGTATCTGCCGTGCATGGAAGAGGTCTTGGACATTCCGGGCCACATGTGGCCGAGCATTGTCCTACTAGAATATAGCGCCGGGAAAACTGTGAAGGAAGGGTATCACCTCTGCCTCTAAAACATCCTTGATGTATCATTTGTGTGTTTAGGGTTTGCTCAATTAGAATAAGGCTAGATCGCGAATTAAGCCCAATGGCACCCCAAACCATGACGTTTCAAAATGCACGCTGCAAGGTGACGTTCTCCACGATGTCTTCAAACACGTATGCGACCATCTTGGTACATCAAGTTGAAACACGACTCGTCATAAAACACGACGTGTTGCCAATCAGCGCGCCAATGCCTGTATTCGAGACAACATTGCATCCTCAGGCGTCAGTGATTGAACGTCAAAGGAATGCGCAGCAATGGTAGCCACCAGTCCTGTTCAGCAGGCGATGTTGAACTGTGCTGGAGGAGAAAGCCTGACCTGAAACGGTGCTAAACTTCTGCGCTAACACCGTGGATGTCGCTGTGTGATCGGTCATTGCCATGCAGTAGAGGTGTCTGTCATATCGCCCAGTGGTGCCATTTTGCGGTTCCTCGGGCGTTCACTATGCGACCTTCGGCGACGGGGCATAGGGAGACACAAGAAACAACCTTTAGACTCTTAACTGATTGCAAAATCTCGTTGTAGCCAGCTATTTTTACCCAAAACCGGACAATTCAGAGGGCGCTGCTCCGAAGCCGCACCAGCATTTTTACTGACATTTTATCCATTTAAATGTCCCAGCCTATCGTATTAGGTGTACAAATAAGTTTTAAAGCGTTTTTTGTATGACGTACACCGCTAATTTACATATTCGACATTCCCACGCGTTGTTGTCATGTGACTGTCACTGGTACAGAGTATGAAATGTGACACAGAAGTTTGCCCAACAGTCAAACGCACTTGCACATCGGTAGGTGAAAAATGGCAAGCGATACTGCATTTATTCGACACTGCATTCGTTAAGAATTTCATTAAGGAAAAAGTGCTGCAAAAGCATGCGTATCGATCTATTTTGACGCGGGGGAAAATATTGTATCGAAAAGCACGTGTGAGTTTTGGTTTAGACAGTTTAAAGCAGGTGATTTTGATGTTAGCGATCGAGAACGTAGCGGCGCCCCGCAGAAGGTTGCACATGAGGAACTTCAAGTATTGCTGGATGAAGATTAATCTCAAACGCAAAAGAACTAGCTGAACAACTGGGGTTAACTCAACAAACCATTTCAAATCGGTTACGCACAATCGGAAAAATTTAAAACGAAGGAAAATGGATGCGACATGACCTGAGCCAGCGGAACAAGGATGAGCGTGTCATGAAGTGTTTGAATCTGTTGAATAAACAACACAAAAAGTCTGTTCTATGGAAAATCGTTACAGGTGATGAAAAGTGGATATGGTACGACAATACCAAACGCAAAAAAACACTGGGCAAACCCCAGTGAAGCAACAACTTTTACACTGAAACGTAATATTCACTCCAAGAAAGTTCTGCTGTGCATCTGGTGTGATATGAAGGGTGTGCTCTATTATGAACTATTGGAACATGGTCAAACTGTTACTGCTGATCGTTAAAAGCAATAATTGCTGCGATAGAACCAGATAATCTGCCAGAAACGTCCATTCACAGGCGAAGGATTGCGTCCCGTGAAATTACTGCATGACAACGCTAGGCCGCATGCCACGAAATCGGTCATGGAAACGTTATTGACGCTTGACTGAGAAGTTTTGGAGCACCCGGCGTATAAGTCCCGACATCGCCCCTAATGTCTATCATTTATTTCGATCGATGCAATACGGTTTGTCTGCTGTAAGGTTTCGGACATGTGACGAAGGGGAAAAACGGGTTGATGACTTCATCGCATCACACGACGAAGTATTCTTCATGGCTGGATTCCGTCAGCTGCCCGACCGATGGCGGAAGGTAACAGATAATGACTGCGCATATTTTGATTCGTAAAGGTGCTGTTGTTTTATCTCAAATTACACGTTGCGTTGTCTTAAGATGCTTTAAACCTTATTTATACATTTAATGCATATCCTTTGCGTTTCTAGCGAAAACCAGCAGTCCATGGTGTTGCAATTTTCACAAACTTTTGAGTACAAAGGCCGCTCCGTAAAAATTGAGAGTAACTTTTATTTGAGTTGGCAACAGTGCGAAGGGGAAAAATAACCACGCAGACAACTAATTGAATCAAAGAAGTATCTATGGCAACAGTTATTTGCCGTGGCAGAATATTCTCATTTTGTTATTGCGTAGTTGTTTAAGGTACGTCTGCATTTCGGCATACAGCTATGCAGGCGAGTGATTCAGAGTTAAGAAGTGAAATGTGTTGTGCGCTAAAATGCTGCTATCGTTTGTGTAAAACTGCTCCAGAAACTGTTGATTTAATGACAAAAGCTTACAAGGATAAATGTTTGGGTGAGTCAACGACTTTTAGATGGCACCATGATTTCAAAAAGCGCGTTTGCCCGCAGAACTCTCTCGTAGGCTTGGTCGACCTGAGAGTGTTGTTACGGAGCGTATCGTTAATACTGTTTGGGCAATCCTACAAGAAGAATGACGCGTGAAGACATAGCGGCGTCAACTAATATTTCAAAAACGTCGGCATTCCGCATTCTACGCGACAAATTACAGCTGCATCGTGCGTGTGTGTTCCATATGCGTACACCATCACCTGATGAGATAACAATTGTTAGCCAAAGTTCAGGTGTGTCATGAGTGGAAACAAATGATCCCAAAGGATCTAAACTTTCTAAACACAGTAATAACTGCCGACGGAAACCTCGATTTCAACCTCCTCACAAAGCGCGCAACGAGTGGTTGGAAACACACAGACTCTTCTTCGTAAAAAAATTCGCAGAACCAAATCTGGTAGAAAGGTGATGATAATTTTCTTTGATCATAAAGGTTTAGCCTACCAGCATATCGTTCCTCCACAAATTACCTTCAATGCTAAGTATTACATTTCAGTTTTGAAGCGTCTGCGACGGCACATATCGATTAATTAAGCGACCGGAACTGGCTGACAAGTGGACCCTACATCATGATAACGCCCGCTTACATCTGGCAGCTTGTGTTCAACAGTTTCTTACGAAATGCAGTATTGAAATCATGACACAGTCTGACTAGAGTCCTGACCTCGCCCCGTGCGATTTCTGGTTGCTTCCAACAATGAAGGAGAAGTTCCGTGGTGCAACATTCAAGACAGATGCTGACGTTATTCAAGCTGTACAGGGGTCGCTAAAGCAGCTTCCACAAAATGCCTTCGCCACATGCTTTGAAAAGTGGATTGAACGATGGGACCGTTGCGTATCATCCGAGGGAAGATACTTCGAGAAAGAATAACATGTTTTGCTGTATCTGTATTTCTTATTTTGTGTAATTTCACTGTTTTAATGGAACGGCCGTTGAACATAGTAGCAGATAATCCTGAAGCAGCCAGCATCAGGGAACATTTTAAACAGGAAAGATGATACTGAATTTTCGGCTATGACGAGCACGTCATTTGAATCGCTTCCGACAGGAATAAAATCTAAGTTATTCATAATCAATGGAACCTGTTAAAAAAATAGCTTGGTTTCCACAGCAGACGGAACATCTAGAAATTTTTTTTTTTTTTTTTTTGGTTGGAGGTTTAACGACCACCGTGAGCAACTCAATGGGCTATAAGCAGTCGCCCGTCCCTAATTTAGGGTCACTGGTTCCAGGGAAGGGAGAGAGCCAGTACCGTAAGACAAACACAACATCCATGCCTGACGGGATTCGAACCCGGACCCCTTACGGACGAATGATCAGAGGCCAGCGCCTTAGACCACTGCGCCACCGGGGCGGCATCATCTAGAAATATAAAGAGCTAACTTCTTCCACTAACGACTAAAAAGTATGTTACAAAAATTAAATTTTGCAGAAAAAGTTCCTCATGGCTAAAGGAAGATATCAGATGCAAAGGGATTTTCAAATCAAAGAGTTAGAAGAAGAAACATAGAGGGAAGCACTATATAACTTTACGCCCCCTAGCGGAAGAATGCGGAAGAATTTTGAAGAACATAAGTAGAAAATGTGCGAAAAGTGTTCTTCATAGCAAAAGATATTAAATAATCTTTCAAATACGTCTCCTGGAAGCAGAGACAGCGAGAGAAATGCACTGGCGGAAAGTGAAAAAAGAACACCAAGAAGGAATTGGCAGCATGAAATTTACATATGTTAATGGGGTCGAGTTTACGTAAGTGTGATATTAATTTCGGGACCAACCGGTGAGCGCTTACGCCACAGAACGGCATAATATGCAAATTATCGTCGGTGGTATTTAAGGAGTATACGGCGAAGTGAATGTAATCAGTCGTCGGAGTACGGACACGGGCGAAGATTCTGAAGAAGCTGCAATGCATCGTCATGGAAGACGTGTACGATTTTAGCAGTTATCGGACTTTCAGCGAGGTCGCTTAGTCGGACTCCGCGATGCCGGGTGGTCGTATCGTCGTATTGCGGAGCGAATTGGACGGGAAGTATCGGTGGTGGTACGATGGTGGCGTAGATGGTCCAAGGAACATTCCCACACGAGAAGACGTGGAACCGGGAGTCACAGACGGACTGATGAGCGGACCGATGGACGCATAAGAAGAGCGGCGTTGTCAAGCAAGAACATCCACTGCGACGCAAATCCGAGCTGCCGTTGCACCTGAGGTGACTGTGCGAACAATCCGCAACCGTCTACTGGATGCAAGACTACGTGCACGTACGCCTCTGGCATGTGTACCTCTGACTCCAGGGTACAGTCAGGAACGGCTGCAGTGGTGTCGCCAACGTCTGCACTGGAGAACGCAATGGCGATCTGTCGTGTTCAGCGATGAAAGCAGTTTCTGCTTGGGAGCCTCAGATGGCCGTATGCGTGTTCGCAGACGCACAGGGGAGCGTCTACACCTTTCTTGCCTCCGCCAGCGACATCCAGGGCCTACACCTGGTCTCCTGGTGAGGGGAGTGATCAGCTACCAGTCCCGTACACAACTAGTGTTTGTACCGGGTACGTTAAACAGCACCTCCTACATCAACAACATCATTCAGCCCGTTGTTGTGCCATTTGTAAGGCTGGTCCATCGTGGTGTTTTCCAGCAAGATAAAGCACGCCCACACACTACACGTGCAGCGAAACATGCACTTCAGGGTGTGGGACAACTTCCATGGCCTGCACGTTCACCGGATTTGTCCCCCATTGAGCACGTGTGGGATTTTATGGGACAACGACTTATCCGGTCTCCACGGCCAGCCACGACCATCCCTGATTTACGCGTCCAGGTTGAGGATGCTTGGAACTCAATACCCCAAACTTACATCCAACATCTGTACGACAGACTCCATGCCAGAATTGCACAGTGTGACGCAGTTCATGGCGGTTCAACCTCGTACTAACCATGTTACATGGAAATGTTATTTTTCAGTTTACCCGCAAATACAGCTGTATTTTGCCATAATGTTTTGATCACGTTATCCTCTGTATTCCGTTATTATGCTGTATAAATTTTGTTGATATCAGACGTCTCCTTCTTGGTGTTCTTGTTTCACTTTCTACCAGTGTATTTTGATATTTACGCGAACTAGCGGGAAAACTGTTTACTTAGAGAAGATAATGTTCCCCATCTTTTTTTTTTTTTTTTTTGATTGGTGGTTTAACGACCATCGTGAGCAACTTAGTGGTCTGTAAAACAGTCGCCCGCCCGTAATTTAGGGCCACTGGTTCCAGGGAAGGGGAGAGCCAGCTCTCTAAGACAAACAACATCCATGCCTCACCGGGATTCAAACCCTGGACCCATCACGGACGAATGATCAGAAGCCATCGCTGAGACCATTACGTCACCGGGGCAGTTCCCCATCTTTACTATTCCGAGTTTCCTACAGTAAAGCAAGAGATATTGCAATGGGATCTTTAGGAGCATAGATACAGCTACAAACAGAAATAAACACTACCACGACCTAGTTCCAGAACAGTGAACTACAGAAACCACAAGTGCAGGCAAAATGTTACACAAGGTAAATGGTATCTGGCGTTAAAATAGTTTTTTTAAACGTGACTTTTAGAAGCAGAGATATCAACAAAGTGAGATTAAATATTTGCGCCTCCCAGCGGGGAAATTGGGCGTTAATTTAGTCAGGAAATGCACCCAAAATATATTCGTAATCAGTAGTAAAATAATTTTTTCAATTGGGGTTTGAGATATGAAAACACAGTAGTTGGGCAGAATAACGATTACACACATTTGCAACTGATGTCGTCATGGCTACTTTCGTTTCCCAATATTGCATACAGCGCCATTCCACGCTGGTGGTGAGTTTTGGAACTAATTTTTTTGTTTTGCGGAAAATAAAATCCCATGACCTGTTAACTATTACCAAGTTTGGTAACATTTTGTCCAGTAGTTTTACTTTTATGGCCATTTAAAAGTGGAACTTTAATTATAAAGACCCTGTATATATATATACAGTACTAAATCATTAGGAAATCAGAGACAAAATCTGGGTATCTTAACTTTTTAAACTCTTGTTCTTGTGAGAACAATGAAAAATACGGTGACTTATGAAAACTTGGCAATTAATTTATAGTTAGAGTTTCGTGTAAACGGACTACATAATTATTCCCCATCATAAGTTCTTTGGGGGCCCACTCAAATGTCTTAGCCTAGGGGCCCACTAAGCTCTTAATCCGGCCCTGCGTACAAGACCATCTATGGAGTGGTACTTGTGAGAGCAGCCCACTTTTTCTAGACATACAAGTTTGATCACGATCTTTGCAGCAAACGAGTCTTTTGTGCTGATGAACCGTGGCTAAAAGAGGATGTCTTCGGCGTCGTCTGCTGTTATAGCGCATGCGTGCGAGTGTGGGACATTTGGTCATGACAGATACTGTTCCGAGATAACTTCTGTTGCATTCGGTATAGTCAACTGTTGAACAGTGCTTCGTCTGTTAGCCTGTACTAGTCGTCCGAACCGGCTCTCACCTCTCAAATTAACCGTTCGTAGCTGTCCTATGCTGCTGCAGTTTTACCTCCTTGGTCATTGTGTGACCATTTTCACTCCAGCCCTTGATACACTTTAACTACGGCGGCTCTCAAACGACCCACTAGTTCAGCCGTTTGGGAAATTGAGGCATCCGCTCTCCGAGCTCCCATAATCTGTCTTTTTTTAAGTCTGATAAATCATTCCTTTTACCCATCACGCTCTGAATTTTACTACCTATTGTTCCACTCACACCTGCTACGTCGGTCTACTAATCGCGCCTTCTCGGAAATTACGTGATTAACGGCGGGCCACATCCACTTTCGATACGGGTGGTCAAAATTCAGTGATCACTTGGTATATATTCAAAGAAAATATATTTTGAATTCGATAGCATCTATGTTTACGCCTTCTAGCTGTGAACTTATACATTATTAAAAAGTGGACAGCAAAGATTACCATTCTCACATTTCAAGCTTCGCAACAAAGAAAGAATCTTTTAAAATCGGACTGACAGTTACAAAAATACGGGTGCAAAGACAGACGGACAAAGTGACACCCCGATTTTAGACGTGCTAAAGAAAAAATAATTTAATATGTCAATTTGGAAAAAGAATTTAATATTTTATTTTCCATTCTGTATTTATGTTTGCTTAATTTTTTTGCCGAATAATATTTAGTGCCTCTAGTAACTGCCGCAAGTAGTTACATCTAAAAAAAAAAAAATAGGTTGGAGATTTTACGCACAGTCAGTGGCTGTTGCATACGACAGCGGCCGAGTTTTCTCCTCTTCGCTTTCTTCCAACTCAACAGAGCCACACTAATGTCAAAATGATGCTGACTTTTTTTTTCAATCATGAGGGAACTGTGCATCATGGATACGTTCCAACAGGCCAGACAATCAGCAAGGAGAACTACTCTCAAGTTTTGATGAGTTTGAGGGACGTAGTTCGTCGCAAAGGCCTGGCACTACACGAGAGTGGCGAGTAGCAACTCCGCCACGACAACGCGCCTGCCCACGCGTCGCAACTTGTGCAGCAGTTTCTGGCTAAGCACCGCATTGCACCGGTTCTACAGCCAACCTATTCGCCAGATCTCGCTCCCTGCGACTTTTCCGCTTCTCAAAAATAAAATACAACCTGAAAGCAAAAACATTTCAAGATATTGAAGAGATACAACAGAATACACGAAGCAGCGGTTCGCTATATAAGAAGAAGACTTAAAAAAATGCGTCAAGCCGTGAAAGCAGCCCTGGTCTAAGTGAGTAACTTCGGAAGGGGACTACTTCGAAGGCGATTAAGTTTCAAATCTGTAAGTATTGTACTTAATAGTACTTCTTTTGTAAAAAAAGTTCGAGCTTATGTTATTAGTTTGTCCGTCCATCCGTCCGTCAGTTTGTGGACTCCATATGCCCGCAACTATTGCTCCAATTTGAAAAATTCTTTTTGCATTGGAAAGCTTGAAAAATGCGAATATAATACTTCATTTCGTTTTTTACTGATTTACAATTTCGCCGCTAGAGGGCGTAAATACAGATGATATCAAATTCAAAATACATTTTTATTCCACATATTCGCTTCTAAACATCAGATTGAAAAAATTCTTTTACCTTTCGATTTCATTTATGTCGAAGAGTATTTTAAGTATAATTACTTTTGCATGTTACGCATAGGTTTTTCCGCTAGGGGGCGCAAAAGTAAATTGCGTTTTCTCCGATATCTGTACTTCAAAGACTCAGATTTGAAAAATTCTTTCTGTACCGGATACAGCTCCTGATGAGAAATCTTTTGCATAAAAGTCCTAATTTTTTGGTAAAAAATGGTTTGGCCACCAGGGGCGTAAGTCTTAATTTCCGCTTCCGATGTATTTGCAGCAAAATCTGAGCTTCTGAAATCTCGATTGAAAAAAATTCGTTTGTGTAACTCTACTTCAAAGAGTCCGATTAGAAAAATTCTTTCTTTGCCAGATAGAGTTTCCGGTGCGAAATGTTTTTCATATTTTCCAAGTAATTCATAGACTTTCCGCTAGGGGGCATAAAGGTAAATCGCGTCTTCTCCGATATTTCTGCTTCTAAAACTGATTTAAAAAATTCTTGTATCGCATACAGCTCCTGATGGGAAATATTTTTCATGTAATTTCTAATATTTGATAAAGAATAGTTCGGCCACCAGGAGGCATAAGTGTTAATTTCTGCTTCTGATGTATTTGCAGCAAAATCTGGGTTCCTGAAAACTCCATTGAAAATTTTTTTGTCTGGACCGATACCGCTCACATGGAAGAACTTAGAGAATACTTTCTTCTTAAAATAATGCATATTTTCCCCGCCAGGAGGCATAGATGCATATCTTATATTTGTAGATATCCCTGCTTCTAAGAGTCCGATTTGAAAAATTCTTTGTTGGAGACAGTTTCTGCTGCGAAATGCTTCTCATATATTTCTAAGTTTTCTTAACGCCCAAGTCTATCACCAGAGGGCTTAAGATCACAATTCCGTTTACAGCTATATTTGAGAGATTAAAAACCCGATTGAAAACACTTCGTTTTTTGCTTAGATACTACTGTTTCCCATATCGGTTCCAGTGACTTTGGACAGCTTTGATAAATTTATTTCGCGTCAGAATGGATTCAAAGGACGCGCTCATTACAACCGAAAATTCGGTGTCATCTTTCTTGTTTTTTTAGTGAATCCAGTCTATTACCTTTTGATCATACCTTGTATATCAATCTTTTTTTTTTTTGTATGAATACATCAGTTATACTATCCGAGCAAAAATGTTTACTGAATGAGACATTAAAATCACCCCAGAACGCAAAAGAGAATCATTTGGGCTTTCTGATCTTCCTGCGTGGTGACTCTTAGGAAAACAAAAAAGATTTGCAGAGCAATTTCGGTGTTCTAAAGTCCGGAACGATATATTTTATTAGAAGAAAACTCTGGATGATTATGTTTATGCATGGATGGAAGATACATAAAGAAGAGTAACAATTGACCTTCTTTTGTGGCAGAGATAAACTATGAAGATGCGGCTGATTAAAGGAAAACTAGCGAACTGCTTTGTTAAATAATGGCAAGAATTAAAACAGAGAAATTAGCCTTATACTGGATGCTAAATAACCTGTAAAAATCTTTATAGCTGTAATAAACGAAAATGATCAATCGCAATAGAGCTCGTGAAAGGACCTTAACCGAGCAAGAAGACATTTTCCCTACGTGCTGTGCGCACTCATAACTGCAGCTAAACGCCAAGATAACACCACTTAATTGCTAACGACTTAGATTACCATGACAACGATTGGGGCAGTAAAATGCACAAATAAATAAATAAACCGTATAAATAACTTGTTTTTTTAATTCCTCTGCGCTGTTTTTATCTGGTACATTTACTATCCCGGTTCGCTGAAACTATTTGCTTCGCTGGTTGGAATCTGTAATCTTGCACTAAAGACGCAGCAGTTCTGCGTTAATTGCCGGATAATGGTATAAATTAGATGAGTAATTCAGAGCCTAAAGTTCTATTTTTTTCTTTTACGGAAAAACTACGTTCATTTCATGGCAATTAATGCATAGGGAAGACTAAGTATATTTTAATCAGTTTTAATAGCATAAAATAATCTCAGCAATGCAGCTTACTAAAATATCAAAAACATTCCAAAATCCGTTCATATTCAACACACTGGTACATCGAATTATCACGAACACCAATCACAGTGAAAATTACATTAAAAAGTATACAGTGGTGGCAAAAATTGTCGACACTTTGAAATTTTCATGTTTTGCAAATTTATAGGAAATGTTATTTTGCAGCAAATGCTTATATGTCAATTCAAAGAAAATTTCATGCTGAATTCAATACAAAAAACAGAATGCAAATATATGCAGTACAAAAAAAGGCATGCCTACTTTTATCTGAAAAAGAAACGAATGTGATTCAGTTAAGAAGCGGATTGTAAGTGCAAACCTTACTGGCCAATTACAGTCCTTGTTCTGGGGACCAATCAAATGGCAGTAGCTGCAATACATCTTGTGAGAAGTTAAGGAAAGTCAGTTTTGCTGTTTGTTCTGTTGAAGAAAGTCTATTAGCGGTGTAAGTGAAGCGTAATTGTAGATTGTGTGAATATTTTTAGTATTTCTTTAAATATAACGTGTAGATAATAAGTACAGCAAAGGCGCCAAAGAAAAGAGTCGATTGGTCACCCACGAAGAAGACCAGGATTGTTTTATTACATGAATCGTTTCTTACTTATGCTGAAATTGCAAGGCAAGTAGGTGGGTCAGTGACAAGATCTGGTGTACGAAAGTGCTGTTTACGTTATCAGGAAACATAGTCACTGAAAAACAAACCAGGAAAAGGTTGAAAAAAGTGCACAAAAGCTGTTGATCACAGAATAATAAAAAGTTTCATCTAAGACTATCAGAGCTGAACTGGGTTCATCTGGCGTTTCTGTAAGTTCAAGAACGATAAGGAGCAGACTATCAGATATGGGACCAAGAGGTAGGATTCCAAGAAAAAAAGCCATATCTGAATCTACAGCAGCACAAGAAACAACTACAGTGGGCAAAAGAACACTTTGGATGGACAGACGATCAGTGGAAGTAAGTAATTTGGAGTGACGAAAGTAAGATATCCTTATTTGGTAGTGATGGCTGAAAATACGTGAGACAGTAGCAGAAGAGCTACATCCTGACTGCATGGAGGCCAATGTAAAGTATCCAAAGAGTTATGATTTTATGCATGGGAGCAAACTGTGTTGGCCGCCTTCATGTAATCGATGGCACGCTGAACGCCAGAAAATACATTAATACCGTACTGGAACCAAAACTGCTACCTTCCATCAGGGATCTCTTTGCCAACAATGCACCATTTCTTTTTCAGCAGGATTAAGTTCCATACAACACAGCAAATATATGCAATCAGTAGTTCACAACAACGTCCAATCCATTGTTGACCTGGCCAGGAAACAGCCCTAACCTGAACTCGACAGAAAATTTGTGGCACACTTTGAAAAGCCTTGTACGAATGATGCGTCCATCAAATAAAAGGCAATTAATGGAGGCTATAATTGCTTCCTGGTACGACGTAATAACGAAGGCAGAGCTTCAAACATTTGTTGGCTCAATGAGACCTCGCTGTCATGCGGTTTTAAAGGCTACCCTTCAAAATACTGATAGTACACTGGTGTGCAAACATTAAGGACGAAGAGGAGAAATTAGCATAACAGCGGAACGAGCAGGCAGAACGGACCGAAAGACCACTCAGGAGATAGACTAGGGTCCGGTACGGTAGGGCATGCGCATATATGCAGCATGACGTAGCGGGGGGTGGGGTGTCGGAAGGGTATAAAGCACACGGGCGATGTACGCTCAGCAATTCGGTGAAAGTTATTGTACGATGTATATCGGTTTGAACGACTTCGAGTTGCTGCCACCGTGTGATATGGCCAACAGGCAATCCAGTAGACGACATCTGGATGACTTTACCCTAGGTCGCGTCATTGGGAAGTTGGAAGAAAGTCCAAGTGTGACTTGTGTGGCAGGGGAGTTCGGGATCGCTCATAGTATCGTTTCACGAGCTTGGAGAGCATTTCGAACGACAGGAATAGTTGTCCGAGAGTTTAGCAGTGGTCGTCCACGAGCAACCACGGCGGCGGACGACCGGTATATTGTCCTACAGGTGGCAAGAGACAGACGGCAGACAGCTGGAGAAATCGCAAGGCACATGCAACAGCCAACTGGACGTCCATTATCGCGTTTTACCGTGGCCAGGGGGCTGCACAAAGGTGGTCTATTTGCACGACGACCAATACGGTGTGTGCCATTAACGTCTGCTGATGGGAGACTAGGGTTTCTGTGGTGCCAGTAACACAAGAACCAGACACATCAGCAATAGGGTAGAGTTCTTTTTACGGATGAGAGCCGATTTAGTCTGACCAGCGATTCTGGACGTATACACATCTGGAGAGAGCAGCGAACACGCAATCACACTTCCAACATAATCGAAAGGAACCGGTTTGGAGGTGGCGGAGTTCTCGTTTGGGGCAGTATCATGCTTGGTAGCCGTACTGACCTCCACATCTTCTAATGAGGTTCAGTCCTCTGTGTCCGTTATTGTACAGAGAATCTCCTGCCTCACGTGCGTCTGTTTAGAGGTGCTGTGGGTCCTGAGTTCCTCTATATGGACGACAACACTACACCTCATCGTACAATGGCTGTCGCAGAGCTGTTGGAGAGTGAAGATATTCAACGCATGGATTGGCCCGCAAGGTCCCCGGACCAAAATCCAATCGAACACGTGTGGGACCTTCACGGGAGACGCTTGGCAGCACGTCACCAGCCTCCAACAACGATTCCGCAGCTGCGATTGGCGCTTCAAGAGGAATGGGCCGCTCTGCCTTCAACAGCTCCTTGACAATCTCGTCCACAGCATGAACAGACGTTGTAAATCCTGCAACGCATTCAGTGGTGATCATATCCCCTACTAAAGACTGGATTTTTCTTGGCAGCAGCCTGCCACATGGACGTTTTTGTCTTCTGTCCGGTTGTGCTCGAAGCTACCTTTTCAATAAAGGGCCTTTGTATCCTTTGGATTCCTTGTTTGGACGGTTTTGCTCACTTGTCCCATATTCTTACATCTTGGGGATCTTATGGTATGATTTGAGTCGATGTGGAGCACTTCTGCACGACGTTACATTCGAAAAACATTCTCGTCCTTAATTTTTGCACGCCAGTGTACATTGAAATCGTAAGTGCATTACAGTATATTCAGCATGATTGCTGTATAACCCTGAATGTTTTTTGTACGGAATATATTTGCATTCTGTTTTTTGTATTAAATTCATAATTACATTTTCTTTAAATTTACATATAAACATTTGCATTTGGTGAACTCACCAATAGCAGTAGGGCTAGAAGAATGTGTACATTGAAATCGTAAGTGCATTACAGTATATTCAGCATGATTGCTGTATAACCCTGAATGTTTTTTGTACGGAATATATTTGCATTCTGTTTTTTGTATTAAATTCATAATTACATTTTCTTTAAATTTACATATAAACATTTGCATTTGGTGTAAAATAACATTTTCTATAAACCTGCAAAGTTGCAAAACATAATTTCAAAAAATGTCCACAATTTTTGCCACAACTGTAAGAAGGTTATCGAGCAAAACAGAGCAGTCATGATACATACATTGAATATCTGATGCTCTCAATTCTGCTAAACACGATTTCAAATGGTTTGCTTCTCAAATTAAAAGAATTCGAGAGAGTGTCATGTGGTACTCTTTGTAGATAATTTATGCCATGCATCTTTCGCATGTCAAGATCTTCGCGGGTGTGAAACAAAACGAGTGATTAGAGAGTATATATGTACTTATTTATGTACAACACACTGTATTTAGTTCGGCCACTTACTGCTACACAGAGCTGTGTACTTCTGTCTGTTCTTTCAGCATAAAGTTTGTGTTTACATCTATTTCAAACTATAGCGATTCTCCATTTAGCCTAGCATGTTGCCCATTGGGTGAATGATTAGCGTCTAATGGATTTGCTTTCTTGTGACAAGCTTGTCTCGACATTACCACATGGCGTCATCCAGTGCTGATCTCGCTTCTCCCCAACGGCATTCTTCTAGCCCTACTGCTATTGGTGAGTTCATGGATACTTCGTCTCCTGCATCTGACACGCATGCAACTTGTGTCTCAGCCAGCTATGCCTTCGTCGATGAGCTATGCATCTGCTACTACGAATGCTAATGCTTCTGTGTCACCTTGTGTGCCTATGATGTGTAGTCCCCTTGTTTCGTTCATCACCAGTAGGGATACTTCTATTATTGTCACTCTTCCGGAATATCAAGGAAGTGCTTCAATGTTGTCTACTCTTAAGAGCAGCGTCCCTTTTGAGGCTTGTTGTCTGATACTAAGCTGAAAACGTATCCTACATCCCTTCAGAGTGGTCTTCCACTTGGTGCAGTGTCCCATACGGCAGTGTTCTTCAACCGCTGTGCCCCCACAAGATGAAAGGTGATAAATAGTTCCTGACATTGAGCGGTACTTAGGTAGGTGGATTAATGAATGTTATTGTTGTAAAACCGGAAGATTTGAACATATGTGAATCGTAAAGGTAAATATTTATTAAACTATGGCGGTGGCTATATTACTTCGACTGTTTTGTTTTTCATAAGCAATATTTATTACTGTTATACATGATTTAGACAAATACGAGAAACGTCCCTCATACAAATAAAACGTGATGCAGCTGTGAAAGTTCATCTGCTCATATGCAAGCAAAAATCTAACCTCAAGATAGAAAGAAAAACTGAATCTCAAGTGCGTTAGTGAGGGCGACTGGTAATTTTCGATTTAGAATAACTACAGCTTACTCCTCATCGTGTTATACATCATTTTAAAGCTCTCGTCGACAGCAGGTAACCCCTCCGTTGGGAAGGTCGAGGGGAAGCCAAATTTCGCTACAACGCGTATTTTACTATTGTCAGGAAAGATACATATCATCAAAACGCATTTTTTGTAATAGCTTTTATCACATTCAGTCTCAGATTCTCGTAATGCACGCAGATAACCATGAGATATTGTTACGTTTATGCAAAACGCGATGAAATAATGTTCAGAGATTGTTTAGTAAAATATATTGATGGATAACAACCAGAGTTGGGCAGGAATGCATTACAAAGTAATGGAAGCACAGATTACAATTAACGTGTAATGCATTACAAGGTAATCTCAAGTATGGTTTGCACAAAGTAATGGAATTAATCTGTAATGCATTACAATGAAAAAAATATAATTCAATTATTTAATAATGCCATTCAAACGCAAGGGAATTATTTGTTAATGAAATTACACAATTTGCAAATAATAATTACATACTAATAGTTTATAGAAATGTTCGTGTGTCAAAAACTATGTCTAGAAAAGTCGCCCATGTAACAGCAGACAGAGACCGAAGTGTCGTGTAGAATGTTCTAGAAGCGGCAAGAATGGGTTATTTTTTTTATTGGAGGTTTAACGACCATCATGAGCAACTCAATGGGCTATAAGCAGTCGCCCGTCTCTAATTTAGGGCCACTGGTTCCAGGGAAGGGAGAGAGCCAGTGCCGTAAGACAAACACAACATCCATGCCTCACTCGAGTTATCGTGCGGACAGATGGACGGACAAAGCTGAAGCATATACGCTTCTTCAACAAAGCAGGAGAATATGCGCTTCTTTTTTTGGAAAGCGTAAACAAGTTAGTAAAACCATGCAATGCATTGATTATGGTACGCTTTTCGACATACAATAAATCATTACTCAAATTATTACTCAAGTTATGGGGATAATGGCTGTGGAATAAATCTTGCTCCTGTGCCCTGACCTTTCACCCCATTTCGATGATGTTTAGCAGAACCAGTTTAGTATCGTCCCGAACAACATGATAAAGTTCTGTCGCAATCCAAGCGTTTTTACGTAAGTTATGAAGCATAAGGGCAATGTAATGGATCCCGCTCTTATACACTGACCTTTGACCTGATTTCGTCCGTTTTCAATACGGTTAGTTCCCAGGTGGTCCCTTACCACATACTAAAATTTCATCAAAATCAAACCGTTTTTACGTGAGTTATCGTGCGGACGGACAAAGCTGGTGCATGTACACTTCTTCAACCTACGGTTGGAAAGCGTAAACAATTTAGTAAAATTATGCAATGCATTGATTATGATACGCTTTCCAGCATACCAGAAATCCTTACTCAAGTTATGAGAATAATGGCTTTGGATCAAATCTCGCTCTTGTGTCCTGACCTTTGACCCCATTCCAATTATATTAAACAGAAATGGTTCAGTATACCTCCGGAACAACATACTAAAGTTTTGTCGCAATAGAAACATTTTTAATCAAGTTATGAGGATAATGGCTGTGGAATAAATCTCGCTTCTGTGTCCTGACCCCATTTTGATGATATTAAACAGAACCGGTTCAGTATATCTATGGAACGACATACTAAAATGTCGCAATCGAAGCATTTTTACCTAAGTTATGACGCATAAGGGCGATGGAACGGATCCCGCTCCTATATCCTGATCTTTGACCCTATTTTGCTCATTTTTAATAGGGTTCGTCCCGAAGTTGTCCCCTACCACATACTAAAATTTCATCGAAATTGAACCATTTTTACGCGAGTTATCGTGCGGACGGACAGACAAAGCTGGAGCATATACGCTTCTTCAACCTATGGTTGGAAAGCGTAAAAAAGTGACATTCATCCACATCAATAATAAACATATCATCGAGCGATTAGAAATCTACCTTATACGGAACTGCATATTAGGGTCTTTCTGGCTTCTTGTACAAAAAAGGCCCCTAGTTCGAAATCCCCAAGGAGAAAAGTGAAAGGAGTCGTAAAATGGCTGAAGTTAAAATTGAACATTTTGCGGTATTTCTATATAAATACGGAAAAACCCGAAACGGAAATTTAATAAATAAACGAAATTACTGAATTTTATGAAATAAACTGAATTACTAAGGAAATTCTGTCAAAATACTAAAGTTAGAAGAAACGAAAACTTCATTAAAAGACAGATATCGACACCGACAACTTTGCTGCAAGTTATTTTCAGGAATTTTCGGTGAATTCACACCACTTATTTTGTACAATGTACATGTAAATGTTTTGAAAAGATGGGAGACTGCACTGTAAAGAATGGAATATCTAGCTTAACTTCGCTAGCTAGTTCCCTATTCCCGAATTATATAAGAGTGCGAAAAAGAATACTTCCTCTCATTTCTTAATAAGCGTTTGAACCCACTGGAGCGACTGGTTTCAATCCGAAAAATTTAACTTCATTCATTTAGTTTACCAAGTGTTCCGTTTTCATTATTCAAAGACGGAAGGGGAATGCTTATTTTCCCAATTTTCACACATCAATAGCTCTGCATTTTCTCACTGCTTTTCTTGAAGAGTCCATAAATTACCGAAATTATTCTAACACTAGCGAAAGAGTTATCGCCGAACTCTCCATGCTTCTGCTCCTATGTTTTTCTTTACTTTCCTTGAAGATGATGAGGCTGTTAAAAATATTCATAATCTCTATGCCGGGTGATCCATAGCCTGAAAATGAGGCCATCCGCATTTCATTAATCAAGTATGAAAACTCAGTACAGACAACCTTTTTTCTTTTTTATTAATAGTTTTCCCTCTTGCCACGTAAGGTTGCAATGAATATTTAAAGTAACGGATGACCGTGTGTCAGTTGGGGCCATTGATAAGGATTTATATTGCGGATTCTTCGCATTGTTCCCCGAGAACTCGATGAATGGCCGCTATTTGTGGCTGTTAGGATAACATTATGATGCAAAATAGGACGAACTAATCGAAGAGAGGGGTTTTACCGCCTGAATGATTGATAAATATATTAATGCGTCTTGATTATGCGAAATATTTTCTCTCACTTGCTTGGGAAGATAGTCTTTCCAGCAACGAAATGGTGTATGCTTACTTGGTCACTTTTTTTATGCTTTATGGTGCGTGATATTTGTGGTTTACGATGAAAAATAAAGATAAAAAAACAGTAAAATCAAGCGGTCTTTGACCGAAGAAACTGCTTTTCAAGAACAAAAAAAAAAAAAATGTTGTTGATTCAGTGTTAGAATTTAGCGCCAGCTACCATAACGTGATTATTTGTACATCTAGAAAAACAATATACATAAAGTGTCTCCTATTGTCAGCGTCAGATGAGGTGACATGGATGCCTCATTTCTAGCACGTTTTTTCATTAACAAGTTAGTAAATTCATGCAATGCATTGATTATTTATGATACGCTTTCCAACATACCAGAAATCATTAATCAAGTTATGAGGATAATGGCTGTGGAATAAATCTCGTTCCTGTGCCCTGACCTCTGACTCCATTTCGATGATATTAAACAGAAACTGTTTAGTACATCTCCGGAACATGACGAAGTTTTGTCGCAATCGAAGCATTTTTACGTAGGTCATGACGTATAAAAGAGTGGATCCCGCTCCTATGTCCTGACCTTTAAAGCCATTTCATCCATTTTCAATTAGGGTTCCTTTCCAGGTTGTCCCAATACATACTAAAATTTCATCGAAATCGAACCATTCTTACGCGAGTTATGCGGACGGACAGACAAAGCTAGATCATATACGCTTCTTCAACCTACAGTTGGAAAGCGTAAAAAAAAAAAAAAAAGAAAGCTTGTGTCATTTTCACCACCCTTATTGTAAACATCATATTCTGTATCTATATATGGCATTGCAAAAATTGTGTTTGCAGATGATAAACTGAACCACGAAAAGGATGATTCATACATAGGGTGTCCCACTCGCTACCGAACCTGGCATTTCTTTAATAATATTAACACCAATGAAGATATTGCAACGAAATTTGCAGTGGACTTACCTCATTTCGTGCGAAATATGATGACATGTGCTGGAAGTGGCCACCATTTGCGTCCAGACAGCATTAAACCCGTGGCTGTCCGCCCGCCCGCCAGCCAGCCAGCCGGAGTGCCTTTAGTGGCTGACACATTCTTAAGTCTGACATTTCTTCAGGAAAATCGAGGCATTCTGGACTACACGTGGTTCTCGGACGAGGCATAGTTCCACCTGTCCGGATAAGTCAATTCTCCGTATTTGGGCCAATGAAAATGCCAACGCGATACACGAAGACCCCCCCCCCACCCCTTCATTCACAGAAAATAGGTGTTTGGTGTGGGATGATCCGGCGCCGCATAATTGGTCCCATCTTCTTCGATACAACCATCACAACAGCTACATGGGTATCGTTCACTTGACCGAAAATCACTTCGCCGAAAATCACTTGATCGAAAGGTACATTTCACCGAAGGGTCACTTGACCGAAAAGTTCATTTCACCTAAAGATCACTTCACCTAAAAGTTCATTTCATCGAAAGGACACTTGATCGAAAAGTTCATTTCACCGAAAGATTACTTTACCTAAAAGTTCATTATATCGAAAGATCATTTCACCGAATGGTCAGTTTATCGAAAACTTAGAATTTTGTTGTTATAGATCTGTTGGAGTATGGTGCTGGTTTTTAAAAAACTGGTCACCTAAACATTATTGGATTGTATAAAAAATACACTTTTAATTTCTTTTAAACACCTCCCCATAAGTAGGTTTTTCGAAATATAACATTAATTATAAGTCATAGATAGACCTGTGCCTTTTTGCCAAATTTTAATCCCCCGAGCTCATATTCATGAAGTTTACATAACAACTCAAGTTAATGAGTTGTTATGTAAACACACTTATTCAGACAAAAAAAAAAAAAAAAAAAATCAGTTTTAGGGCCCTTGGCCTCGGTTTAGGCCTTTTTAGAACATTTTAATCGTGCGTGCTCATATTCATAAGGTTTACGTAAAATGTCTAGCTAATAATGTTGCACATTTATTCAGGCAAAAAAGAATCAATTTTTGGGCCCTAGGCCTCGTCTTAGGCCTTTTTAGAAAATATTAACCGTGCGTGCTCATGTTTATAAGGTTCACATAAAAACTAAAGTTAATGATGTTGTACTCTTATTCAGGCCAAAAGAATCAGTCTTAAAGCCCTTGGCCTCGTTTCAGGCCTTTTTAGAAAATTTTAATCCTGCGTGCTCATATTTATAAGGTTTACATAAAATGTCAAGTTAATAATGTCGCACATTTATTGAGGCAAAAAAGAATCAATATTAGGGCCATAGGCCTCGCTTAGGCCTTTTTAGCAAATTTTAATCGTGCTTGCTCATGTTCATAAGCTTTACATAAATAGTAAAGTTAATAATGTTACACATTTTTTCAGGTAAAAAAAGAATCAATTTTAGGGCCCTAGGTCTCAGCTTAGGCCTTTTTAGAACATTTTAATTGTGCTTGCTCATGTTCATAAGCTTTACATAAAAAGTCAAGTTAATAATGTTGCAATTTTTTTCAGGCAAAAAGAATCAATTTTAAGGTCCTAGGCCTCAGCTTAGGCCTTTTTAGAAAATAATAACGGTACGTGCTCATGTTCATAGGTTAACCTAAAAACTCAAGTTAATGATGTTGCACACTTTTCAGGCTAAAAGAATCAAGTTTAGGGCTCTAGGCCTCGGCTTAGGCCTTTTTAGCAGATTTTAATCGTGCGTGCTCATATTCATAAGGTTTACGTAAAAAGTCAAGTTAATAATGTTGCACATGTATTCAGGCAAAAAAGAATCAATCTTATTGCCCTTAGGCCTTTTTTTTTTTTTTTTTTTTTTTTTAGCTTAGGCGTTTTTAGAAAACTCTAATCTTGCTGGTTTATAAGTTTACATAAAATGTCAAGTTAATAAGTTAATAATGTTGCACATTTATTAAGGCAAAAAAGAATAAATTTTATTGCCCTTAGGGCTTTTTTTTTTTTTTTTTTTAGCTTAGGCGTTTTTAGAAAATTCTAATCTTGCTTGTTCATAAGTTTACATAAAATGTCAAGTTAAAAAAATCAAGAGGGGGGTTAAAGATTGCCATTTCTGGGCATATATTGAGAACTGAATTGGGAACTCCAAACGCATTTCGCGAAAACGGTCCATGTAAGCCAAGCGAGGCGAGAATTGCACTTTAATTTGAAGAAAAAAATTGCCGAGGATCCGAGGTACACCTAGTTTTGGGAGGGTGTACCCCCAACTTCCGTAATATTATAATCGGGGCCGCTGGAGTCTGTCAGTGTATCCAGGATGTTCCCCTTGAAGCGTCCGCGAGGTCCGTCATCTTGGGGGGGGGGGTTTGGCTTTCCCCCAAAATGTTAAAATGGACGTAGAGCTGTAAACATTAGACCCATGCTTTATATAATGATTCTGTACACGACCACGAATTTTCAGGAATGTGGAGTGAAACTGAACCCCCCGTTTCCAAGAGCTCTTCAGGGGTAACATCGAGGATACACTGATGACCGACTCCAGAATATAAAATTACGGAAGTTGGGGGGTAGAGCTCTCAAAACCAAGCACCTCGTATCCCTTTTACAGACTTCACCAAATTTCTGGGGGAGGGGGAAGGGCATACATAGTTTGGCACTAAACACAACATGAAGCATAGAAATTGCGAGCAAATCCCTTACCTTGAACACCTGTCTGCGCTCTTAGAAACTTGGGGGAGGGTGAATTCGTCCCACCCTCCTGAAAATTCGTGATCGTGTACAGAATCATTATATAAAGCAAGGTTCTAATGTTTACAGCTCTACGTCCATTTTAACATTTTGGGGGAAAGCCCCTCCCAAAGCTCACGGACTTCGCAGACACTTCAAGGGGAACATCCTGGATACACTGACAGACTCCAGCGGCACAGAATATAATACTATGGAAGTTCGGGGTACTGTTCCCTCAAACCAAGTGTACCTCGGATCATCGGCAATTAATTTCTTCAAATTAAAGCACAATTCTCGCTTGGCTTACATGGAACGTTTTCGCGAAATTCGTTTAGAGTTCCTAAAAAGGCCTAAGCCGAGGCTTAGGGCCCTAAAATTGAATCTTTTTTGTCTCAATAAATGTGCAACATTATTAACTTGACTTTTTGCGTAAACCTTATAAATATGAGCACGCACGATTAAAATTTGCTAAAAAGGCCTATGCGGAGGCCTAGGGCCCTAAAATTTATTCTTTTTGCCTGAATAAATGTGCGACATTATTAAGTTGACATTTTATGTAAACCTTATAAATATAAGCAAGCAGGATTAAAATTTTCTAAAAAGGCCTAAGCCGAGGCCTAGGGCTTTAAAGACTGATTCTTTTGGCCTGAATAAGTGTACAACATCATTAACTTGAGTTGTTATGTAAACGTTATGAACATGAGCACGCACGGTTAAAATTTGCTAAAAAGGCCTAAGCGAGGCCTACGGCCCTAATATTGATTCTTTTTGCCTGAATAAATGTGCAACATTATTAACTTAACTTTTTGCGTAAACCTTATAAATATGAGCACGCACGATTAAAATTTGCTAAAAAGGCCTAAGCGGAGGCCTAGGGCTTTAAGACTGATTCTTTTTTGCCTGAATAAATGTGCAACATTATTAACTTGACTTTTTGCGTAAACCTTATAAATATGAGCACGCACGATTAAAATTTGCTAAAAAGGTCTAAGCGGAGGCCTAGGGCCCTAAAATTGATTATTTTTGCCTGAAAAAATGTGTAACATCATTAACTTGATTTTTTTATGTAAACTTTATGAACATGAGCACGCACGGTTAAAATTTGCTAAAAAGGCCTAAGCGAGGCCTACGTCTTTTTGCCTGAAAAAATGTGTAACATCATTAACTTGATTTTTTATGTAAACCTTATGAACATGAGCACGCACCGTTAAAATTTGCTAAAAAGGCCTAAGCGAGGCCTACGGCACTAATATTGATTCTTTTTGCCTGAATAAATGTGCGACATTATTAACTTGACATTTTATGTAAACCTTATAAATATGAGCATGCAGGATTAAAATTTTCTAAAAGGGCCTAAGCCGAGGCCGTGGGCTTTATGACTGATTCTTTTGGCCTAAATAAGTGTACAACATCATTAACTTGAGTTGTTATGTAAACCTTATGAACATGAGCACGCACGGTTAAAATTTGCTAAAAAGGCCTAAGCGAGGCCTACGGCCCTAATATTGATTCTTTTTTGCCTGAATAAATGTGCAACGTTATTAACTTGACTTTTCATGTAAACTATTTATGAACATGAGCACTGAACATGATTTTTATGAAAAACGTATGAACATGATAAAACTTGCTAAAAAGGCCTAGGCCGAGGCATAGGGACTTAAAATTAATTATTTTTGCCTTAAAACTAAATCTTTGCGTTCTCTGTGACACGGAGAAATCAAAAGTGCAATTTGAGTATGATCCCCTAACGTTTCGGTGGTCTGTCTGTCAAACTTGCACCATGCTTCAACAGATCCTGTAATGAAATCTAGCGTTTTCGATAAACTGACCCTTCGGTGAAATGACCTTTCGATGAAATGAACTTTTAGGTAAAGAGACCTTTCGGTGAAATGAACTTTTCGATCAAGTGACCCTTCGGTGAAATGTACCTTTCGATCAAGTGACCCTTCGGTGAAATGAACGCTTCGATCAAGTGATCTTTCGGTGAAACAATTTTTTCGGTGAAGTGATTTTCGGTCAAGTGACCCTTCGGTGAAGTAAACGTCGGGCAAATGAACCAGACCCCAGCTACATATATGGAAATCTTCAACTCTTTTGTAAATCAGTTGGACGAAGAACTCTTTATTGGATATCACCAGCATGATGAAGCAACATCACACACCAGTATGGCCGAAATTGTCTTTCTTCGGCGACCACGTGATTTCGAAGGGTCTATGGCCGCCGCGCTCGCCAGATCTGACGCTTCCTGATTACTTTTTATGGGGATATCTAAAAGGAAGAGCTTACCAAAAGAAACAGCGAATTATAGGTGCCTTGAAAACAAACGTCACCGGAGAAATTCGGGTAGAGACGGCGAACGTACTGGCAAGCACTTTCCATAATATGGTGCGCCGGGTTCAATGCTGTCTAGACGCAAATGGTGGCCACTTTCAGCACATATTGTGATATCACATTTCGCACGAAATGGGGCAAGTCCACTTTAAATTTCGTTGCAATATCTTCATTGGTGTTAATATTAATAAAGAAATGCCGGGTTTGGCAGCGAGTAAGACATCCTGTACTTTTTATTTTTGCGATGCACAGGTTTCCCGTTAGACGACAAAAATATTTTCCTAGGCATTTAAACTCTTCTAAAATTCAGAAAAAATTCCTTTTGAGCTCCATAGCCAGAACTATGTACCATTTCGCTCCATATCTCTTGAGAAATTTATACTGAATGATCACTGAATTATGACCACCTACTTAATACTTCGTAGGTCCTCCTTCCCCCCAGTATAGTAAGCTATCCGACGTGGCACTAACTCAATAAGATGCCGGAAGCGGTTAGGAGGTATGGCGAACCAAGCTGTGCTGCCTTCAATGCAGGAATGGAGGTGGCTGGTGTATCCAGACTCTTGATATACCGTTCCAAAGCGTCTCACAAATGCTCTATGGGTTTGATATCGGGGGAGTTCAGAGGCCAATCGTTATGCTGGAAAGCTGAAGTGTATTCCTCAAACCATTCCTGCGCAATCTTCGACCTGTAACTCGGCGCAATGTCATCTTTGAAAACACTGTCACCATTAGGGAAAAAGGGCAACATTGTTGGATGTACTGAGTCAGCAAGCAATTCACGATAGTAGGCACCAGTCATACGTTGTTTTACATGCACCAGGGGGGGGTTCCAAGTTCCTGCCGGGTAAAGATTCCCCACAACGTACAACCGTCTTCATCGGCTTGCACTCTGGAGACCATGCAGGATGGATTTAGTGCCTCATGTTGTTTGTGCCAAACATATGCACGACCATCCACGGAGGGGAGCAAATAACGCGACTCCTCAGGCCGACATACTGTCTTCCAGTCATTCGACGTCCAACTTGCATGAACTTTGCACCAGGCGAGTCAATTGCGCCGATGAACCGTGGTTAGGAGAGTATGTCATCGGTGCTGTCTTCTGTTATATCCCATACGTGCGACGCATAGACATGACAGATACTGTTCCGGGTTGACCACTGCTGTACTGAGCAGTCAGCTGTTAAACAGTGCGGCATCTGTAAACATGTACGAGTCATAGGACTTGGCGCACAACTCTCAGATCAAACTTTTGCTATCCTGTGCAGTTTTGCTTTCGGGTCGTTGTTTGACCATTTTCACGCTAGTCCTGATACTAAATAATTTGTTCCGCACTGCTCTTTACTTGAGATTCTTATCCTGCGTGGTCCTATGTTTTTCCATTACAGCCGGTGAGGTCGGATTACAGGGTGGTAATATTTCTCTGCGTTTTGAAATCGCCTGCACTTAAAAACGCAGTGGAAAGTTTCAACTTTTTGTGAAAAAGATTAGGGTAACTTTTTAAGGGGGGGCGAGTGAAAGGTGAAACAGAATTCGTAGCAATATTCACAGTCGAGTAACATTATTGTGACCACCTCCTACATTTGACGTCAACAGCGCGTAGCCAATGAAAAAAGGTACGTGTCGTGAGCTGGCTTGGAGGGTATGTAAAGTGAGATGTAGGCATTCTGAAAACATCACTCGTTGCTATGATGGATAAAAGGAGCAATTTATCAGATTTTCAAAAAGGGATGATTATCGGCTTCCGGGACAAGTGTGGCAGTATTTCTAAAACAGCCCAGTTTGTGAACTGTTCGCGTGCTGCTGTGGTTAAAGTGTATCGTGATTGGAGAAATGGCACCATTGCGAATAAGTGACGTGAAAACTGCGGAGCATCGCGTCCCATTGATGTCAGAGGTGAACGTCGGCTGCGAAGGTGCATGAAGGCCGATCGACACTATACATTGGAGCAACCACAGTGGCCGAACGAACCAGGGAGACTATCTGAAGTGTGTCTAAAATGACAGTTCAACGAACCCTACTGCGTATGGGGCTCCGATGCAGACGGATTGGTCACCGCACCCATGTTAACGAAGGTGCATCGGCAAAAAAGGCTTAGATTTGCATGGCAGTATCGTAACGCAGCATTGCGAATAAGCAACGTGGACCTCCGCTGATTGGCAAAGGATTGCCTTCTTCAAGATATCAGGTTCTCGTGCGGAATGAGTCAATCATAAAAGCTTACGGTAGCAATCTTAAAAGCACGATAATTAAAACACTACGCAGGCTTCTGATGAAGTGAAAAACTTATTTAATGTATAAGTTAAAATATTAAAATTAAAGATATAAGAACTTTCAGTATTCCTAAAGGTCATCACCAGATGGAAGTACTGAAGTAGCATTTTTGGGTTGGGAGACATAAGTAACCTACAGGCGTAACGAACAGAACAGGTGATCATGTCGTCAATCCAAATATGATTATTTTTTTTTATTTGAGGTTTAACGACCACCGTTAGCAACTCAATGGGCTATAAGCAGTCGTCCGTCCCTAATTTAGAGTCACTGGTTCCAGGGAAGGGAGAGAGCCAGTGCCGAAAGACAAACACAACATCTATGCCTCACCGGGATTCGAACCCGGACCCCGTTCGGACGAATGATCAGAGGCCATCGCTTACACCACTGCGCCTATGATGAATTTAAATTACCCCTTTCATTTATTCTTTTTCTACGTCTCGTATGTTAATTTTTTGATAATTTGACCATTTGATTGTATGTATTCATATTTCGATTTAAAATCATATCTGAATTGACGACATGATCACCTGTTCTGTACGTCACGCATGTAGGTTACTTATGTCTCGCCACCCAAAAATGCTCCTTCAGTACTTCCATCTGATGGTCTTTAGGAAGACCGAAAGTACTTTTTGGCTTTGTTTTTAATCTTTTAACTTATACATTAAATAAGTTCTTCCCTTCATCCGAAGCATGCATAGTGTTTTAATTATCGTGCTTTTAAGATTGCTACCTTAAGCTTTTATGCTTGATTGCCTTCTTCGATGAGTCACTTCTTCTGCTTCATCGAACGGGTGGACGTTGGCGTATAAGGCGAGAAACATCAGAGAACAAACACTCAAGCACTGCTGGAAGAACACAATATGGTGGGAGCAGCGTTATGGTCTGGAGAATGTTTTCGTGGCATTCCCTGGGTCCACTCATACATGTGAAAGTACTATGGACCGAATTCGTTATGAATCAATCTTTGCAGACCGCGTGCACCCATACATGCTGATTATCTTCCAGGACTACAATGCGACGTGTCACACAGCTAGAAATGTCCGAGAGTGTTTTGGAAGAGCACGATAAAGACTTCAAAATACTTCCTTGGCCCCATAATTTCCCAAATTTAAACCCAACTGAGCAGCTGTGGGATCACCTCGATCGTGTTGTTTTCTCTCTATGGATCCTCCACCACGCACCCTCCAGCCAGCTCTCAGATTCACGGCTCCACCTACCTTTGAACACCTTCCAGCACATTAGCGAGTCACTCCCAGCCCGTCTAGCTTCTATCCGCGCTGCACACAGTGGTTATTCCGGATATTAGCTTGGGGTCACAATAATGTGACTCGACCGTGTATTAGGTGCACTTTTTCTATTGCTACTATTGGGTCTTTTTTCTTTTGGTGTTCGTCGATTACCATGAGAAACTCTAAAGGTATATGCTGTCCCTCGTCCCTGATCGAGGGCCACTAATTCCGCGGAAGGAAGACAGCCAGTGCCGTAGAACAGTATACACCATCCATGCCTCATCAGAGATTAAAACACAGACGACTAACTCCTCCGAACACTCGGCCGGCGTTGGTCGTACTCCGATGTAATTTCAGTGGATATAGTTACTCAAATTGTATTCTTGGCTGTGTTGGTTCTATCTGGTTAAGTATAAGCACTTTTAGTAATTATTTCTCGGAGTGCTGAGTTTCATTTACACAGGGAAGTAAATCAGTCAGTCCTAAGTTTTGAACTTCCATGGAGAAGAGCAAGGCATCGCAACAACCTGTGTGTCACCGTTAACCGGGATCTCCAAATAAATATGATGGAGGAAAATGGGAGATAATCACATGGCACAAAACTGTTTTTCATACTACATGAGGTTAACTTACCTTTTTTTGTTGGGGTATAACGACCGACCACCGTGAGCAACTCAGTGGGCTATAAGCAGTCGCCCGTCCCTAATTTAGGGTCACTGGTTCCGGGGAAGAAAGAGAGCCAGTGCTGTAAGAGAAACGCATCGTCTATACCTCACCGGGATTCGAACCGGATCCCATTTCTGACGAACCAACCCTTTTTGTTAATGATACCATTCATTTTAACCTCTATGCATGCATTGCACTCAACATATAAAATTTTAATTCATTACCACGTACTAATTTACTCATAGCACCTCCAGTAGTCGAGTGATCTGAGGCGTGCTGTCTTTCTCCATTTCCTGGGACCAGTAGCCCCAAATCAAGGACGTGCGACTGGTTCAAAGAGTTGCTCCCGAGTGAGGTCGTTTAACCCCAAAACAAAAATATACATAGTGCACACGTAATGAACACGTTTTCTAAGTAACTCAAAGCAGAGGAGTTGTATCGTCTCGTTCAACGACACGTTGCCAGCTTATACACATGTAGTCCTTCACTACGTTTCACCATGTAGATTTGGTCTAACTCGCTGTACATGATGGTTAAGAGGTTTTACAAATCCGCCTGTCAAGTGCAGTGACATCTTGTTTACAGAGGGTGGACTGACAAAATGGCACTAAAGGCACGCTCGTATCCCAAAACCCATGCAAAAAACAGTGCACGCGTTTTTCACGCTTTCCAACCGTAGGTTGAAGAAACGTCTGTGCTCCAGCTTTGTCCGTTTGGCTGCACGATAACTCACGTAAAAATGATTCGATTTCGATGAAATTTTAGTATATGGTAGGGGACAACCTGGGAAGGAACCATTTTGAAAATGTCAGAAATGGAGGTCAAAAGTCAGGACATAGGAGGATATCCACTCCATCGCCTTCATGCGTCATAACTTAGGTAACAATGCTTCGATTGAGACAAAATGTCTTTTTGTTTGTTTTTGTTTTGGATTGGAGGTTTAACGACCACCGTGAGCAACTTAATGGGCTATAAGTAGTCGCCTGTCCCTAATTTAGGGTCACTGGTTCCAGGGAAGGGAGAGAGACAGTACCGTAAGACAAACACAACATCCATGCCTCACCGGGATTCGAACCCGGACCCCTTTCGGACGAATGATCAGAGGCCATCGCTTAGACCACTGCGCCACCGGGGCGGCAAAGAGACAAAATTTCATGTTGTTCCGGAGATGTACTGAACCGGTTCTGTTTAATATGATCGAAATGGGGTCAAAGGTCAAGGCACAGCAGTGAGATTTATTCCACAGCCATTATCCTCATAGCTTGACTAAAAATGCTTCCACTGCGACAAAACTTTAGTATAATATTCCGATGGTATACTGAACCAATTCTGTTCAATATAATCGAAATGGGGTCAAAGGCATCCACAGGCATTATCCTCATAACTTGAGTAATAATTTCTTATATGTTGGAAAGCGTATCATAATCAATGCATTACATGATTTTACTAACCTGATTTCAATTCAACCACTATTTCTCATTCAGGAAAACATCGCGGTTTGAGAAATCACAGTCTCTTGAGCCTGACCATTTGACCTTTTGCTCCTGAAAGGTTGTGTGCTACACTAAAGATCGCAGGGACACATCTGGAAATGGGCTTACAATGTGAGAATACCACAAAACCACTTTTGTTTACAACAATATTTTCTTAGCAAAAATGCCAAACTGAAGCCTTCCAGTTTTCTGTCTCAGCTAACCACTTAATGACATGTTTCTTTCCCCTCGGGCAAAAGTAACAAAATGTTTCCTTACACCGTTTTTCCAGTATCAAAAGAGGAGCAGCAGACTTTTTTTTTTTTTTGAAGAGGGATTAACGACATTCATGAGCATCTGGGGCCCATCTCTAATATGGGCCCTCTGGTTCCAGGGAAGGGGCAACGCAGCGCTAAAAAAAAATGGGCGCAACAGCATGCATCATCAAAGATACGAATCCATAGTTGGAATTCCGCTCCCCTGACCACTCGCTCACGACGATAGCAGCAGCTTACTGCTCTTTGGAGCTTTGATACTTCAGATAACATGTATCTTCTGTGAAAAGGAAGACATTATCTTTCTGCTATCTGAACTGTAGTACAGTCTCTAGGAATTTCATTTGGTAATAAGTTCAACGAACTATCCTCAATTATCAAAGGATTGTTTTAGGTCTTAAAAACTTTCTTTTTTACTGGAGTTTAATACCTATCGTGAGCCACGCAATGGGCCATAAGCAGTCCCCCGTCCCTAATTGTGTTGCCACTGACTCCAAGGAAGAGAAAGGAGCCAGTAGTGTAAGACAAACACAACATCCAGATCTCACCAGGATTCGAACCTGGACCCACCTCTGACGAATGATCAGAAGCCATCGCTTAGACCACTGCACCACAGGAGCGGCCTCAAAAAACTTCAATGAGCATTGAAACATAGAACGAATAATCGACGCCTAATTTAAAATCTCGTATTATAGGTAAAGGAGAAAACTAGAACTGGAAAAGCAAAAACACCAGTAAAGAGGAGAAGCAGGCAAATATAACATCGGCAAAGGAGCCAACCAGAATCCAGGAGCAAATACAAAACCAGCAAGGAAGAGAACTAGAACCGCCAAAAAAATGCAACATCGGCAAAAGAAAGAACCTGAACCGAGGAACAAATACAAAACTACCAAAGGAGAGAACAGAACAGAGAAACAAATGGAACATCGGTAAAGGAGGGAAACGTAACTGACAAACAAGAACAGTATCACTAAAGGAGAGAACCAGAATCCAGAAGTAAAAGAGAAAGCTGTAAAACAGAAAATCGGAACACCATGGAAAAATACATCAGAATAGAAGAGAACCAGAACAGAGTAAAAAATACAACGTTGGGTCAAGGAAAGAATCAGAACTGGGGAACAAATACAACGTCGGTAAAGAAAGAACCATAACCGAGGAACAATATATAACATGGGCAAAGAGAACAGAATCTAGGAATAAATGCAAAACATCGTAAAAGAGAGGACCAGAACAGAGGAACAAATGCAGGTGAAGTCTTGAAACGACCCAAGCCATAATCATCGCGAAAATATAGCATGTAACCGCTCAACCATTGGTTAGGACCTCAGAGTCATAACACATTGATTCAGTGAGAATGCTTGAACTGTTATTTTCTTAATTCAAGACCATTTTTCAAAAATCGATGTTCCGTCATAAAAACGTTTTTGAAGTTTAACAACTCATCACATTGTAGTTTAGGCAGCAGATGAAAAATAAACCTCCGGGTTTCCTTACCAACGGGTTCATCTTTCTTCGTGGCAATACAGACACAATTTTGAAAAAAAAAACCCATTGCTGTTTAAACAAACAACGAAGTTGAAGATTTATATTCCATCAAGATGACTAAACTTCGATCCAAGTATCATATTTTTTACGCTTTCCAACCAAAAGTTGAAGAAGCGTATATGCTCCAGCTTTGTCAAACTGTCTGTCCGCACGATAACCCGCGTAAAAATGGCTCGATTTCAATGAAATTTTAGTATGTGTTAGGGGAGAACATGGAGAGGAACCCTTTTTAAAATGGACGAAATGGGGTCAAAGGTCAGGACATAGCAGCGGGATAAATTCCATTGCCCTTATGCGTCATAACTCACGTAAAAATGCTTCGATTGGGACAAAACTTTATCATGTAGTTCTGAAGGTATTCTGAACTGGTTCTGTTGAATATAATCAAAAAGGGGTCAAGGCACAGGAGCGAGATTTATTCCACAGCCATTATCCTCATAGCTTGACTAAAAATGCTTCTATTGCGACAAAACGTAAATATGTTGTTCCGGAGGTATACTGAACCGGTTCTGTTGAATATATAATCGAAATGGGGTAGAAGGTCAGGGCACAAGAGAGATTTGTTCCACAGCCATTATCCTCATAATTTGACTAAAAATACTTCTATTGAGACAAAAGTTTAGTATGTTGTTCCGGAGGTATACTGAACCAATTCTGTTTAATATCATCAAAATGGGGTCAAAGGTCAGAGCACAGGAGCGAGATTTATTCCACAGCCATTATCCTCATAACTTGAATAATGATTTCTGGTATGTTGGAAAGCGTATCATAATCAATGCATTGCATGATTTTACTAACTGGTATGGATCATTGCGAAAACATCTCGATAGCTGCCGATTTCAATCAGATGTTGAAGTGATTCAAGAGAAAAATACGTTACGCCCAAGGTGAGGTCAGTTAATTACTCTAAACATATCGCGGATCGAATAAATAAGTACTTCAGCGGTGGATTACGTGGTAAAGTACAGTATAAGTTGCAATAGTCAATGGCTTGTTTCCTACAGCAGAATATAATTATGGAACTGATTAATCAAAACGACGTTATGATCCGTCTGAAATCTCTCTGTAAATAATTTTGAAAGTGAAATATTTTGATATCCACACATACATGTCATCAAGCTGTTCTCTAAGTTCAGAGATCATCTCCAGAAAGCAAGATTACCTGCCAAATCAGAATTGCCGTTAGATTTTACTTAATGTTGGTGTTTCAAACACCTTTATTTGCTGCTGTCTTGGCACATAACCAGGGCTGGATTAAGACAGTGAGTTTTCTAGGCTAAGACATCTAAATGGCTGCAAAGGCATCTGAGTTGGCCCCCAAAGAACTTATGACTGATAATCATTTTGAAGTCGGTTAAAACAGGAAACTGTAGCAATGCACTTGTGATAACGTAGTGCATTCTTCAAACTAATAAATTACTTGCTGAGTTTTAATAAAAAAAGTCACTGTATTTTCCATTGCCATCACGAGAATACGAGTTAAAAGCTTAGGATTCCTAGATTTTTTCTTGGAATTTTTAATAATTTAGTATTGTAAGCCGTGTTATGCAATTTTTTCTTAGCCCTTAACAACCTAGGTCCTGTCTCACTGACCGCATTGGAAGCGAATTTTTTTTTTGCCTACTTCCAGGTAAGGTTTCAGAGTTGGGTCCGGGTGAGGCATGGGTGTTGTGTTTGTCTTACGGCACTGGCTTTCTCCCATCCCTGGAACCAGTGACCCTAAATTAGGGACGGGCGACTGCTTATAGCCTTTGAGCTGCTCACGGTGGTCGTTAAACGTCCAATAAAAAAAAAAAAAAAGGTATTTTCGTCATCGGATATAGCGTGGCTTACATTTTTGCCGCCCCAGTGGTCTAAGGCGCTGGCTTATGATCATTCGCCCTAGTTGGGTCCGGGTGAGGCATGGAAGTTTGTATTTATCTTTCGGCCCTGGCTCTCAATATGTTACATGTCCAACAATGGTTATCTGTGTACATTGGTAGCATACTGCAAAATCCATGTTTGATGTATACTTGTTCCCAATGTGTTACATGATCAACACTGTCTAAATCTGTGTAAATTGATCATTTGGAAGGCTGTCAACCATGTATGATTTGTACTTGTTCCCAATGTGTTACATGATCAACACTGTCTAAATCTGTGTAAATTGATCATTTGGAATGCTGTCAACCATGTATGATTTGTACTTGTTGCTGTCTAATTTCTCTCTCCTGTATGTATTTGTACCACTAGGTCCAATAAACCCCAAATAATAATAGTAATAATAATAAAATAATAAAAATGTTTCAGCCCATGCGCAATTGTCCCCCTCTCGCCCAAAATAGCACGTTAACATGAAGTAAAAATGTGATGGTCTGAAACACCGGACGTGGAATGATATGTAACAAATATAAGACCTGGGTAGTTAAGGGTTAATGCATTACGAAGTCACGGGGGATTTTGCCCATTAACGGTTCTACGTGCAAGCAGGAAGGTGTGGGTGGAGAAAAAGCTACAACGGTTTCGACCCCGCAGTACACAACGACACAAAACGTTTACCCCTAGCGAGTCACTGGCTTGAAATCTGTTAGTCTTCTACCCTGTGTTTGCGATCTAGTGAAATCACACAAGATAAAAACTGTTTTACTTCTCTCTACATACAAATATATAAACTGTATATTATTTGTGATGTAGCAGCATGCCGTCTGGGCCCTTGATAATGGTAAGCCCCTAAGCTATAGTCCCGTTTGATCCCCCTCTCTAATCCTGCCTTGCACACAACTCGACTGACAGTCATACAAGTTCCACACATAAGACATTTTGTACTTCGTTCTCATAATCCTTTTATCTTTTTTTTTTTTTTTTTTTATTGGAGTTTAACGACCACCGTGAACAACTCAATGGGCGATAAGCAGTCGCCCGTCCCTAATTTAGGGTAACTGGTTCCAGGGAAGGGAGAGAGCCAGTGCCGTAAGGCTAACACAACATCCATGCCTCACCGGGATTCGAACCCGGACGAATGATCAGAGGCCATCGCTTAGACCACTGCGCCACCGGGGGCGGCTCTTTCATCTTGACGGCATTCCTGAATACGGTCCTCCCGTGACGTCTGAATTTTCCTTTCCAGCTTAGAAGAGAGTCTAAAGGGAATTCTGCTGGGCAGCAGCAGCAGCACACACGACAGCAATTGCCGAATCTGTGAATCTCTGGAGCCGTTATAAAATTGAGCTTCAGTATGAACACTGTTGGGGAATCAAATAGTTCTGTAGGAAACTAACCAACTCACTGGGCCGTCCCACTGGGAAAAACTCACTGGGTTTTTTTTTAAATGGAGGTTTAACGATCACTGTGAGCAACTTAATGGTCTATAAGCAGTCGCCCGTCCCTAATTTAGGGTCACTGGTTCCAGGAAAGGGAGAGAGAGGCAGTGCCGTAAAATAAACACAACATCAATGCCACTCCAGGATTCGAACCCCTTTCGGACGAATGATCAGAGGCAATCGTTTAGACCACTGCGCCACCGGGGCGGCCCACTGGGCTTTCTTCCTGAACCCTAAGTTATAATGACCAGATTAACCATTCGCTGTGTACTGTTAAAGCAAATTGTGGCATTAACACCAAAATGTGCTGCTAAACTTTCGGTGGCAAAAGTACACTATTGTGTAATCATATAACACACAAAAACATAGTTCAATTATGTATCTTGTTATACACTATCTTAGGTGTAATCTTGCACTTGTGTCCGACCCAAAATGGCTTATTGGTACAGTGTTGCAAGAATGCCCGACCTGACTGATGCAAAATTGAACCACGTTAGGTGGATAATTTTACCATGTCGTTGTGTGTTTCATGCATCTTTACAAAAAAAAAAAAAAAAAAAAAAAAAGGTGGTGCTAGCTGGGGTTTTTTTTTTTATGGGGTTTACTACTAACGTAAGCAACTAAATGGGATATAAGCAGTCGCTCGTCCCTAATTTAGGGCCACTAGTTCTAGGAGAAGGGCGAAGCCGGTGCCGTAAGACAAACACAACATCCATGCCTGCGCGGGTTTCGAACCCGGACCCATCTCAGACGAACGATCAGAAGCCAGCGCTTAGACCAACCGGGGCGGTTAGCTGGTGTACTATCAATTGAACTACAATATAGCACGAACACATACCTTACTGAAATGTGTATCTATTGATTAATGAAAACGCAGTTTGACTACTTACGATTTGAAATAAATTTTAGCTATACCAAACACTGGGAATTCTATAATAATTTCGCGAAGTACTATACAACATTCCACAACACAGGACTCACAATACAAAAAAAATTCTGAAGCGTTATATTTTAAAGAACCCCTAAACTGTAGGATTACCGAAACATTGTAAAGTTATTACTGTTACACTGGGCATGGGAATAAATATAAGTCAGAAACAGCGTACCTTCATCTTGATTGAGCAGCTTAACTTCAGACAAAAATTCTCACGTTTCTCACCAAAATGGAGGTCCACGGTCTGCATAAATCTTCTCGTACCCCGTCCTTCGTTCACGAAGAGTGCAGAACGCATGCGTGGTTTACTTGAATACTCCAAAACGCGGAACAAACACTACCACCTTCGGTGTATCTTTTTATCTGCATGAAAAGGTCCTGAATCAGAATATTTCAAGTCCCGCTTTTTAGTGCAAGCGCAAAAGTTGAACGACATTACTGTGTGTAACGTTGAAGAGAAAGTTTTATTAGTCTGGACTTATTCTGCATACTGGTGGTTTTCTATTTTATGATTTTCAAGGCTCAAAGAAACACAACGTATATTTGTAAATCACAGTTTATAAATACACATATACACCAAGTGAGATAACTGAATTATCTCCATCCCTATCAAAAGTGGATGCGCCGAAAGACAAACGCAAACATCCATGCCTCACCAGGATTCGAACCCGGTCTCACCTTGGACGAATGGACTGAGCCATCGGGGTGGTATTTTTATGGTTGAGAAGGGCATTTCAGCTAAACTCGTCACCGGTTCCAACAAAAGGAATACCCTGAGCTCATTCTGTGATTCCTTATGAGTAACGTAAAAGGACGCTCCGGGATCCGAGTGGTCAGAGGCAATGGCTTCTTGCCAGTCGCTAGAGATTGGCTCGAGCTCCGGATGAGGTATGGGCACTGACCTTCCCGGAACCAATGGCTCCAAATCAAGATCGGGGACCATGGCCTAGATGATCGGGGATGCTCATTATACCCGGCAAGAAACTAAACAAGTTAGTAAAATCATGCAATGCATTGATTATGATACGCTTTCCAACATACCAGAAATTATTACTCAAGTTATGAGGATAATGGCTGTGGAATAAATCTCGCTCCTGTGTCCTGACCTTTGACCCAATTTCGATAATATTCCACAGAACTGGTTCAGTACACCTCAAGTATAACATACTAAAGTTTTGTCACAATAGAAGCAGTTTTACGCAATTTATGAGAATAATGGCTGTGAAATAAATCTTGCTTTTGTGCAATGACCTTTGACTCCATTTCGTTGATATTCAACAGAACCGGTTCACTATACCTCCGGAACAACATGATAACGTTTTGTAGCAATCGAAACGTTTTTTGGTAAGTTATGATGCACAAGGGCAATGGAATAGATCCCACTCCAGTGTCCTGACCTTTGACCCCATTTCGCCCATTTTCAATAGGGTTCGTCCCCAGTGGCTCCCTACCACATACTAAAATTTCATCGAAATCGAACCATTTCAACGCATGTTATGACGCATAAAGGCATGGAATGGATTCCACCTTTATGCCCTGACCTTTGACCCCATTTCGCATATTTTCAATAGGGTTTGTCCCCAGGTGGTTCCTTACGAAATACTAAAATTTCATCGAAATCGAACTATATTTACGCATGATATGACACATAAAGACAATGAAATGGATTCCGCTTTTATGTCCTGACCTTTGACCCCATTTCACCCATTTTCAATAGGTTTCGTTCCCAGGTGGTTCCTTACCACATAACAAAATTTGATCGAGATCGAACCATTTTTACGCAAATTATGACGCATAAGGGCAATGGAATAAATCCCGTTCTTATGCCCTGCCTGACCTTTGACCCCAATTTGCCAATTTTCAATAGGGTTCGTGCCCAGGTAGTTTCCTACCACATACTGAAATTTCATCGAAATCGAACCATATTTACGCATGTTATGACGCATAAAGGCAATGAAATGGATCCCGCTCTTATGGCGTGACCTTTGACCGTACTTCACCCATTTTCAATAGGTTTCGTCCTTTGGTGGTCCCCTACCACATACTAAAATTTCATCGAAATCGAACCATATTTACGCAAGTTATGACGCATAAGGGCAATTGAATGGATCCTGCTCTTATGGCGTGACCTTTGACCCCATTTCACCCATTTTCAATAGGGTTCGTCCCCTGGTGGTCCCCTACCACATACTAAAATTTCATCGAAATCGAATCATTTTTACGTGAGTTATCGTGCCGACAGACAGACGGACGGAAGGACAGACGGACGGAAAAAGCTGGAGCATATACGCTTCTTCAACCTACGGATGGAAAGCGTAAAAAAGAAGGCAATAGATATTCACCACTCCTACCACTAGTCTTAACAAGAGCAGCATGTAAGTTACATTTATTATGTGACTCATTCACATTATTCATATTGAATATTTGGAACCGTACAGAATGATAGAACAGTATTTAAAGGGAAACTTAATATTCTTAGGATGTGACTCTCACGTAACTTTTATCTTTTATTTAAAATTTCTGAAATTAAGCAATTTTTCTAAAAGGTGATAAAAATAATTAGTAATAAAGCTTTAATGAAAATACTGATGGAAACAATAAATGATATTCTAAATTGCTTTTGAAAGTTTGAAGTGCCTTCTTTTCGGTTTTGTTTCACCTAACAATTCACCGCTAAGGCACTTTTTTTTTCACTACATCACTGGTGATATCATAGCATGGCCGCCCCATGCTATGATGTCACCAGTGATGCATGGCGCAGTGGTCTAAGCGATGGCCTCTGATCATTCGTCCGAACGGGGTCCGGGTTCGAATCCCGGTGAGGCATGGATGTTGTGTTTGTCTTATGGCACTGGCTCCCTCCCTTCCCTGGAACCAGTGACCCTAAATTAGGGACGGGAGACTGCTTATAGCCCATTGAGTTGCTCACGGTGGTCGTTAAACCTCCAATCAAAAAAAAAAAAAAAAAAGATGTCATAGTATGAGAACTGTTCACAAGAATCCCTCATCCCCATTAAGCACACCTTGGCTTACGGCATTGTCTCTTTCTCTTCGCTGGAAACAATAGCCACAAATTAAGGACGAGCACCTGCTTGAAGTGCGTTGAGTTGCTCACGGTGGTCATTCAACCCAGAAACGGGGGGGGAGGGGTGATTTTTTTATTGGAGGTTTAACGACCACCGTGAGTAACCCATTGGGCTATTTTTTTTTTTTTTTTTTTTTTTTTTTTTTGATTGGAGGTTTAACGACCACCGTGAGCAACTCAATGGGCTATAAGCAGTCGCCCGTCCCTAATTTAGGGTCACTGGTTCCAGGGAAGGGAGAGAGCCAGTGCCGTAAGACAAACACAACATCCATGCCTGACCGGGATTCGAACCCGGACCCCTTACGGACGAATGATCAGAGGCCAACGCCTTAGACCACTGCGCCACCGGAGCGGCCCCATTGGGCTATAAGCAGTCGCCCGTACTTTAGGGTCACTGGTTCCAGGGAAGGGAGAGAGCCAGTGCCGTAAGACAAACAGAACATCCATGCCTCACGGGATTCGAACCCGGACCCCTTTTGGACGAATTTTTTTTTTTTTTTTTTTGATTGGAGGTTTAACGACCACCGTGAGCAACTCAATGGGCTATAAGCAGTCGCCCGTCCCTAATTTAGGGTCACTGGTTCCAGGGAAGGGAGAGAGCCAGTGCCTTAAGACAAACACAACATCCATGCCTCACCGGGATTCGAACCCGGACCCCGTTCGGACGAATGATCAGAGGCCATCGCTTAGACCACTGCGCCACCGGGGCGGCCTTTTGGACGAATGATCAGAAGCCATCGCTTAGACCACTGCGCCACCGGGGCGGCGGGCGGGGGAGGGGGATAACAAGATATGATTGTTACCTAAGACAAATTATTATGGCCGCCCCGGTGGCGCAGTGGTCTAAGGCGCTGGCCTCTGATCATTCGTCCGTAAGGGGTCCGGGTTCGAATCCCGGTGTGCCGCCCCGGTGGCGCAGTGGTCTAAGGCGTTGGCCTCTGATCATTCGTCCGTAAGGGGTCCGGGTTCGAATCCCGGTCAGGCATGGATGTTGTGTTTGTCTTACGGCACTGGCTCTCTCCCTTCCCTGGAACCAGTGACACTAAATTAGGGACGGGCGACTGCTTATAGCCCATTGAGTTGCTCACGGTGGTCGTTAAACCTCCAATCAAAAAAAAAAAAAAAAATCCCGGTGAGGCATGGATGTTGTGTTTGTCTTACGGCACTGGCTCTCTCCCTTCCCTGGAACCAGTGACCCTAAATTAGGGACGGGCGACTGCTTATAGCCCATTGAGTTGCTCACGGTGGTCGTTAAACCTCCAATCAAAAAAAAAAAAAAATTATTATGCTATGTATATGTGCATGTATTTGATTTGCATATATTTTAGATTTTTCTTTTTTGGGATGAGGGTTTAACGACCACCGTGAGGAACTGAGTGGGGTATAAGCAGTCACCAGGCTCTAATTTAGAGCCAACAGTTCCAGGGAAGGGGGAGAGCCAGTGCCTTAACACAAGCACAACATCCATACCTCACCGGGATTCGAACCCGGGCGTATCCCGAACGAATGATCAGAAGCCGTCGCTTAGACCACTGCGTCACCGGAGCTTTAAAGAAAGCGCGAAAGCCCTGGCACCTCTCCTAAGAATATACCAGGTATTTGAAAAAAAGATTGAGACAAGCTTTTACCTCTTCAACGGTTGACACATACTTTCAATTAGAAAAAAACTCAGATACCCCTAAGGCACAGTGGTCTAAGGCGCTGGCTTGTGACCATTCGCCATAGTTGGGTCCGGGTTGGAATCCCGGTGAGGCATGGATGTTCGGGTTTGTCTTTCGGCACTAGCTCTCAATGTGTTACTTGGTCAACACCGGCTCTCTGTATACATTGGTCATTTAGTATACTGTAAAAACAATGTTTGATATAAAACTTCAATAAAAAAAATAGCATCTCGTAGCCTTTTCTTTTCTTTTATTCTTTAGGGCGGGGGAGAGGGGGATTGGGGAAGTAATTGCCAGCCTGAGCAACTCTAATGGAGATAAGCAGTCATGCATTTCTATCTTAGCGGACCACGTTCCATTGGAAGGGAAGAGCCAGCCAGCGTACTAAGGCAAACTCCACATGCCTCATTCGCAACTAGGGCTTTGCTCGACAAGTCAGATACCTATGCCTCTGACCACTCTGCTATTTGTGTGGTAGTAAAATATGTTTTCTTGTTTCGGGGTTTAACTATAGCCATGAGCAGCCCTAACTGATAAAAGCAATGCCGTGGATGGCCTAGTAGTCAGCGTTCGTTACTGCCATAGGGATGACCTCAGGTTCGATCCCAGGAAGGTTCAAACCACTAAATACCCGCCGTGCGTCGGATTGGCACGTTAAGCCGTCGGCCCCGGGTAATGTCCCCCCCCCCGTAATAAATAAGGGCGTCTTCCTCGCCCTTTCTACTTCGCTTCCGTGTCACTTTCCTTTCAGGCACTCTAGCCCAAATCTCCTAGCTTCCTATTTCTAAGGGTTGTTCAAGACCTGGGGTCAGACACTCCCTTCCTAAAATTCTCTACATATGAATTGATTTGATAAAAGCAATCGCCCGTCCCTAACTTTGAGCCGCTGGCTCCAGCATGGAAAGAGTTGGACCAGTAGTGACACCAGCAGTTCAGAACTGAGGGAGGTCTGTTCGGGGAAGGCGATCTAAGTATCTTACGGGGATGCACACATTTTGAAGTGTTGGCAGAACTTTTGCTCAAAAATTCCTTTAATGTAGATTTATCCGACGCTGATGATATCCCCAGTAAAAAAAAGTTTTCAGGTACAAACTGTACGCAGTATATATTCAATGTACAGTATGTAGTACTGGGAGCCATGGATACGAACCTCCATGGCCTTTACTATTCTTTACAATTTCAACTTATTTACGTCACTTTTTTTTTAACATACAGTTATTGTCATAAAAATCCGCGCACCGAAAAGGAGGCGTTGGATTGAAATGAGATTTTAGTAGTGAGATGGTGCATGGCAAGGACAGAAGTGATTACAATATCACAGCAGAAGGACGATTTCCGGCGGACAGACTGTACACGTTCTGGTCAGCTTTAGTACCACGTGGGACCTCCTCGTGCTCGGATACATGCGCTGATACGGTCCGGCATGGAGTCAAAGAGACGCAGTATGTTATCCTGGGACAGATTGGCCCACACTTCTTGCAACTGACGCTCTACGTAATGAACACTGGGACATGGAGAAAGCTGGCGTTTCATCTGGTCCCACACAATGGCTCCGGGCCAACCCGCCAAGAAAGGCTGCTGCGCCGGGGCTGTCAACGTCCCTCGGATCACTGCAAGGGAAGTCCAGCCGTCATACGCGATGGATCCCTACACCATCACGACTGCAGTTCGGGACGTGTGCCGCTGTACAGTGAGATTGGGATTGTTGCGCTCACCTGAGGTTCTCCACACTCTGACACTGTGGTCGTCAGTTCCCATACAGAAGCGGGATTCGTTGCTGAACACCATACGTCGCCAGTTCGTAGCATTCCACGTGCTCGCTGCTGACACCACTGTAATCGACGCCGACGATGGTTAGGTTTTAATGGCAGAAACCGTAATGGCGTTCGAGAGTGCAGATTCGCCTCTGCCTGGCTTCTGGAAATGGTTCTGGCGGACACAGGAGTCCCTTGTGCAGCCGCCACATGTCTCTGGATATTGGACAAGGACGTCGTTGCATCTGTGCGTGCCGCTCTCACGATCTTACGGTCCACTTTGCTGGTGGTGTGTCTGGGTCGTCCAAAGCCAGTTTGCCGTGTCTGGGTGCCTTCCCGTGTCCATTGCTCCAAACACGATTGCACCGTAGTGTCCAACTGGCCCAAATGGCGGCCGATTTGGCTCACGGGCCACCCTGCCTCTCTCATCTCGACGATACCGCCTCGTTCAAACTCCGTCAGTTGTCCGTACGCATATCTACGGCGGCTTCTCGGTATGTCTATTGCTTAGGGATCTCACCTGACTCTTACCGTGCACTTCGGCACCAATGTGGAGTCCCCTGCGCGGCGCTTTATAAGTCCCAAAGGATTGCGATTGCAGCGCCGGTCTTGGACGCGCGGGAATGCGGAACCAAACGAAACTTTAATCATTCGCATGTCTGCCCTCCTTGTAGATATTCGCCGAGTTTCGCGTTAATCGCACGGTCTTTTTTTGGTGCGCGGATTTTTATGACAATGAGTATATTTTTTAATATTTGCTGCCATATAGCTGTTCATGATTTTTAGTTTATGACGTGATAAGGAATATCTCTTTCTCTCTCATCTTCTTAAACTACAATTACGAAAATGGTGTCTTTCTACTTAGGGCCGGCTGCAGGGCGGTGCTACCGCGCATCGGGCACCAATTTCAGAGAGACGCCGAGCGCAACCTCTTTTTTTCGAACTGACGCAGTGGTCTAAGCGCTGGCTTATGATCATTCGTCCGAGATGGGTCTGGATTCGAATCCCGGTGAGTCATGGATGTTTCGTTTGTCTTACGGCACGGGCTCTCTCCCTTCCCTGAAATCAGTGACCCTAACTTAGGGACGGTACCCGGCTTATAGCCAGAGATGGAAACGGGTCACGGGTCAACGGGTCGACAATTTCCAGCGCGTCAAACGGATCGGGTCATGGCGTTCCTGACCCGATTTGGACCCGGCTTTATTTCCGTTTTATTTCTGAAAAGGAAAAAAATTCAAAGAAAAATGCGCACTGGGGAATTTTGTGCTAGATACTGGTCCCTCAGGACTGAAAAATGATTTGTTATGCAATACGAAGGAAAAGTGTCCTCAGAGAGAAAAGTGCCAATGTTTTCATCATTGACCCTCTTCCTTTTGAGGGTCAATGATGAAAACAACAGCCGCATTTTGGAAACTTTCAACTCATAGTAAACTTGGGAAAACTGGTGTTGCCGTGAAATTATTCTGAAGCTTGATATGTTATGAAGAAAACAGCAAAAACTGAAATTAAACATACGGGAAGTTGCTTAATTAAAAAAATTCGACAGCAGCGCCATCAAAATTAGGCGGAACAGACTTAACATTACTGCCGAGGGACTTTTTGACTCTCTCACATGTGTTTGAAAACATGTGTAAAACAGTTAGGTTATGTCTTGCAAATGAAGGACGACAGTTTCAATACTTCTTGTAAGTAAGTTAATAAATTATACGTTCCTATAATGCATTTGTTTGATTTCCATAAATTTTCACATAAGCAGGGTCTTCTAAAGCACGCACGCACTCATTTAAGTCGAAAATCTCATACATGCCAAGTGTGCTCGAGAACACGAGCTTAAATCGAACACCTCATACATGCTAAGTGTACTCGAGAACACCAGCTTAAGTCGAACATTTCATACATGCCAAGTATGGTCGAGAACACCGGCTTAAGTCGAACACCTCATACATGCCAAGTGTGCTCGAGAACACCAGTTTAAGTCGAACACCTCATACATGCTAAGTATACTCGAGAACACCAGCTTAAGTCGAACACCTCATACATGCCAAGTGTGCTCGAGAACACCAGCTTAAGTCGAACACCTCATACATGCCAAGTGTGGTCGAGAACACCAGCTTAAGTCGAACACCTCATGCATGCCAAGTGTGCTGGAGAACACCAGCTTAAGTCAAAAATTTCATACATGCCAAGTGTGATCGAAAGAATTCACACGAAAACAGAACCTTTCCCAGCATTTGCTCACTCCCAGATGTGACAGATTGTATCAATGCGAAGTGTCATCTAAGAAATTCGTATATAAGAACAGGGGCGTTCCTTGGGTCCGAGACCTGGGCTTTCTCCTCCATCTCGCCCTCCCCCAGTACTGTTTTTCTTTAATTGCGAAGTTTAATTTTTAATTGTTAAGTAATAAAAGTAACTTTTTCTAAATTTTAGGTACATGCCGTTGCTAACATGATCAAATAATTATGAGGATTAGGATTTGAACACTTATTTGTACATGAACTCCATTCTTCTTCTCCTTTTGTGCGAACTTGAGTGCTACGTTTTAATAAAATGTTTCTTCCGAGTACTTTTTCATATTTAAAAACAATGTTTTTCTCTATTGACAAAACAGCCAAGTTTTTCGAATGTGCTCTAAGATATATCTTGATTATTTTTAATGCAGAAAAACTTCTTTTGGCAGTTGCAGTTGTTAATGGAAAGCTTAATTGTGAGGTCTGCTAATTTGTACACTTCACCAAACACTATGTTCAATTATTCAACTTTATGTAACACGTAATGTCTCTTACTGATTTGTTTTTGTATTCATCAAGGGAATAAAACACCTTCAGTTCATTTTTTAGTCGAGCTGTATCAAAATTTGAAGCATAGAGTTCTTTAAGTTCTGACAGTAGATGTTCAGGGAAGCTTTCACAAAATTTATCAAAACAATTCGAATCCAACAAAGCCTCGAATTTAAGATCTAATACTTCTGAGTTTAGTTTCATTGACACTTCACAAAAACTGAAACAACTCTCGCGAAACACTCTAATGGGCGGGAGTATGCGAGTGACTGAGATAGTCTAACTCTTTTTTTTTTTCTGAGCGAACTGTTTCTCAAAGCAATGGCCCATTCCCCTCTACCAGCTGATTCATGTTGTCATGGAAACGCTAGCAGCCGATTGTATGGAAGGTTTTTGCATCAGAACTGTGAAGACTCTGGAAGAGCTGTTTGTGTTATGCCGTTGGTTTTCGCTCGCCAGACTGAGTCAAAGAAGCGAATCCGCACGCGATTATTTTTTCGCACCGAAAGCGTCGACGTTTTTTAATACCGTTGATAATTGACTTTTATTTGTGTATATTTAATTCAGTTTTATTGGTGCATTCTATCGGCTTCGCAGCTAGCCTCGAATATACGCCACTGCAAAAGAGACTTTCGAAGCATTTACTCTCTTATTCAGTTGAACCCTATGTTTGTCAAGTATGTTGAAAAAATTTCAAACAAAGAAGTAATTTTTCACAGCATATGCTCATTCGCACAGGTTAGAAACCGTGTGAATGTCACAAATGCTCCAAAAAGTACACACCTAGGTCCACTCTCACAAAGCACTTACGCACTCATAGAAGTGAGAGCCCTGGTGTGTGAAGTATGCCCAGTTGAAATAAGGCTGCTGCCTATTTCAGCTGGCCATACTGGGCATAAGGCGGAGAGACTTTTTGAAAGCCCTTAATATAAGTTATGGTTCAAAGCTGATTTGTCCGGGTCGGCTGAGAGTCAGTTATAGATCCGGGTTTGGTTTGGGTCGCGTCCAATTATGTGACGTCCGGGTCCGGGTCCAAAATGTTTGACCCGTTTCGAACTCTGCTTATAGCCCACTCAGTTACTCACCGGGGTCGCTAAACCCCCACTCCCTCAAAAAATAGCAGAGTATATACACTATCTACCAACAAGTAATTGGACATCCCTGCAATCGACGATATCTGCGGTACTGATACGCGTCACGGCCGCCGCCGTTAAATGTCGTGTGGGAAACAACAACGCAACCAGTCGCATGCAAGATGCCACGCAGTTCGGAGCTCTCTGATTTCAAGAAAGGTGTAATCGTCGGGTATTGCAGAAATGGCCGATCCATACGTGACATATCCAGCAAGTTGAAATACCCAAAATTGACAGTGGCCTACGTGATTGGCAAGTGGAAGATGAGAGGTGACTGTCTGAATGTGCTTCGACCCAGCAGACCCACAAAACTGGGAGTTAGAGACCGACGGGTGCTGGCCAGAGAAATTCGGAAGAACCGCACCTAATGGATGGGCCACATCCGCGAGGAGTTTCAACAGACATCCGGGAGTGTTCTTTCGATGAATACCATCTGTAAGAAAGCCCATCTGCTCGGTTATCATGGAAGTGCTGCCGCCCACAAGCCTTTGATCACCTAACGTTGTGCAAAGAACGTCGACAGTGGACCGTTGAACAATGGAAACAGGTTTTCTGGAGCGACGAATCAAGATTCACTCTCTACCGTTTGGGTGGCAGGGTCTGCGTTTGGCGTCTTCCTGGAGAACGCCTCCTGCCGGAATGTATTGTGCCAACTGTGAAGTTCGGCGGCGGTGGAATTACGCTATGGGGGTGTTTCTCTTAGTATGGCACGGGACTCTTGGCAGCAATTCCTGGTAGACTCGACGCCGAGACCTACTGCACCATTTTGGATGACCACGCGCTTCCTACGTTGTGGCAGTTTTACGGGGTGGACCCATGTTACTTTCAGGATGACAATGCCACCTGTCATGTTGCGAGGTCCACCATGGCTTGGTATGGTGACAATGGGGTTAATCGAATCGAATGGAATAGACTGGCCTGTGCAGAGCCCGGACCTTAACCCTATCAAGCACCTCTGGGACGAGTTGGAGCGTCGAATTAAGGGGTGCCCCCACCGTCCGAAATCGGTAAAAGAACTGACCTGTCTTCTCCAACCCGAGTGGAAGAAAATACCGCTAGCCGTCGTACAACGCCTGGTTGAGAGTATGCCCCGGAGGGTCGCAGCTGTAATCGCCGCTCGTGGAGGCTCCACCAACTATTGGAGGTGAATAAACTTCGTTTTCCTTTGCTATCACAGGTGTCCAATTACTTGTTGGTAGATAGTGTACATATAAAAAAGAAAACCCCCGGAGGGTGTTGTAATTTAAGCTAATGTTTTTTTTATTATTATTGAGGTTTAACGACTAACGTGATCAACTGAATGAGCTATAAGAAGTCGCCCGTCTCTAATTTAGGGCCACTGGTTCTAGCGAAGGGAGAGAGCCAGTGCCCTACATGCATGTCTCACCGGGATTGTAACCTGGACCCATCCCGGACGAGTGATCAGAAACCATTGGTTAAACCCCGGCGGCAAGTCGATGGGGATTGGAAACGATTAAAGGTCTCGTTGTCACTAGAACAATACAAATCATCACAGTAGAGTACTATTACAATGAAGCGCAAGAAGGAGCGTCGTTTGTGGCGTTGAATTTAAGATTAATGCGCGCGATTATTAATTTACTGTATATCGGTCTTACGTAGCAGGAAGAAAACGCCATACAATCCAACACAGAAGCTTGCGGTGGACGTAAACAAATATTGTCTCACTGGGCACAACAAACGCTCCTGTTTCTACTACTCTTAGACATTTGCGCAGAAGTCTCACTCGAGTGCACTAAATTGTACCAAAAAGTTCATTCTTTAAAATTAAATTTCTGCGAAATCGAAAAATTCGCATAGGTTGACCGAAGCTCCCTAAAATCTTAGATGGTTGCACTCGGCATGTGTTCTAACTGCTTAAATTTTTTTGGTGTGTGATGAGGTGAAGGGGGTCTTATCGGTGGGCTAGAAGAAAAAGTTGGGTGGTCTTAAGCCCATCCAACTTTTTCGAGCCCACCTTAGCGTCGCACGCCCGTATGGAGTGAAATGAAAAGGGATAGTGCTTATGATTAAGCCCTATTTTTACTCTGATATACCGGGTTGTCCAGAACCTCCCCCACCCCAAACGGCGTTTTTGCTAATACAACTCCACGGCGTAGATCAGCATTTTTTATGCGGGGCAGTTTTCCTGTGCTACAGCCGACTGAAAGCGCGTACTGTGTGTGTGTGTGTGGGGGGGGGGGGGGGGTCAAAGGAGGCGTGAAGCACTTGTCACGACATATGCGTTAGACTTGTATCGCTGTCAATCGCAGAGTTTGAAATATTGGTTCCATTGCAATATTACTACAAACAGGGGTTGAAAGCTGCCGAAGCAGTCCGAAAAATTAACGAAGTTGAAGATGAAGGACTAGCAGTTGCTCGGACGGCCGAAACATGGTTCAAGCGATTTGCAGCTACTGACTTGAGCTTGAAAAGGACGGAAGGTTTGTGTAGGCCTTCTGCTGTTGATTCGAACGTCCTGAAAGCGACAGAGGAAGACAACCCATAAACAAGCACTCGCAAATTATCAGAAGAACTGGGATTATCTAAATCTACCGTCGCTGAGCACCTACACAAGATAAGAAAGGCAGGGCCGGCTGGACCATAGGGGTAACCGGGGCGATCGCCCCGGGCCCCGCGCCTTTAGCGGGCCCCACAGTTTAGAAAACAAAATAATTTTCGGTAAAATTTTTTTAACTACATTTTGTTTTGTAACTTTTGGGGCGTAAGGCCCTTAAAAATATATTTTTGAAGTTTTTTTGTTTGTTTCCAATCTCCCCATTTTTGAATACGCTATCCCCCCTCTGTTCGTCGTACGGACACTGAGATTTGTAGATTCGAAATTATTTTTGTAACCACCTTAATCTTCTCCTCATTCATGAAATAGCAAATTAAATTTCATCATTTTGTGGTCCCCTACTTTTATATATCCAACAATTTGCGTGAAAACCTGATACTTAAATTTAAGGAAACAAAAATAACAATATCCAAGTTACTTTCGGACTACATATGGTGACCACTTTTCCAACATTACAAGAAACTGAAAAAAAAAGGCGTCTTTCATATATAAACGCATATAAAAGTTTAGAATGTCACTAATTTTTCAGTTACTCCACTGTGCATTAAAAAACAATCACTAAACATGTATCAGGGGAAAAAACTGTTTATACCAATTTATTTTAGAGGGATCCTTATTATATTTCCTGTACAAAAATATCCGCAATGAGAATATATTCACTAAGCAGGTATATTTTTATCATTTTGTCAATAAGCTGTTATAAGAGTCACAATGCAACCTAAACCTCTTCTCCCGGGAAAAAAAATCGTAGATTTTAACACTTTTACTTTCTCTCTCTCTCTCTCTCTCTCTCTCTTTTCTCTCTCTCTTTCTCTATCTCTCTCCCTCTCTTTCTCTATCTCTCTTCCTCTCTCTCTTTTTCTCTTTCTCTCCCTCCCTCTCTCTCTCTCTCTGTCTGTCTCTCTCTCTCTCTCTCTCTGTCTGTCTCTCTCTCTGAACTTTCAGTCCGTATTATGGTCTTTTTCTTAAGCTTAAAGCAAATACTTCTTTAAGATAATCGTTTTGTCTTTACGGAAGTGCTCGTGTGTCTTCCTCACGCACGATAATATTCAGAAACGACTTTATTAAAATATGAAATTTATTTTTTAGTGCCCACAATGAAATTTTGCTCTGGGCCCGCAATGAAATTTCGCCCAGGGCCCCGCAAGAGCTCCATCCGGTCCTGAAGAAAGGTTTACAGACTATGCCCTCAGGTGCTTCACGAGAACACCCTAGCAGTCAGAGGTCCCCAATCTGTGAGTCACGACGCCCCTGGGCTTCGCTGATCTTGGTCCGGGGCGTCCGAACTATAAGGAAAACCAAAAACTTATAATTTATAGTGAAAAGCAACATGCACATTTTCAAGACGTGAATATATTTTAAAGAATGAATTGTAAGAAAGAATGTTAAAGAAAAAGGAAAACACCACATATTTCTTTTTGTTAAAGCGCTTCCTTCATCTGTGTTCCGGACTGTAATGCTATTTGAAAACTTGGTGTGACGTTGTGCAGATCTCGCTCCCCCTGCAGTCTGAAAATGGACTGAGCCAGACTAGGTCAAGCAATAAAGTTCTGCCGCCGCCTTGTTGGACGCTTAATTTAATACGCAGTCTTCATTCGATACATTCAGGGTGTATAGGAAAGCCCTTAAACAGAGAAATAACTTTTGAACCCAAAATGCTAGAGTTGTGCAAGTAGTGTGCACATATAGTAAAGTGACGATATTCTATCAGATGAGACCGATTGCAGCACCCCTAGCGGCGAATTATGGAAGTTAGCTATCCTATCGCGAGAACCAAGAGAGATAGCGAAAAAATGTTAACAGCAAACGTGTAGAGCGTCACCGATTTAGTATGAAATGATGCCCTACATTCACCAAAAACACCAATAGAATTCCGGAAATGCAGATCTCTCAGTATCCGATCACCGGCATAAATACGTCACTCATCGCGTGCAGAAGTGTGACATTATAAAGTGATACAAATTTACTAATAAAACTAATACATGTACGTGTCAGCATGGTACAATTTATTATGTACTGTACAGTAAAGTAGTAGAAAATTCATGCAGCAGTAGGACATTATGAAGAAGAAAAACACAAAATAATGTTCTAGAAATACAAAATGTCAGTACTAATACTTAAGCATTCGCGATGTGTCCACCATCGGCAGCAATACACATCTGTATTCGAGCTAGAACTTCTTGTTGGACGTTCTGCAGCATTTCAGGTGTTACGTTACTGCATGCTTGGATAATACGGGGTTGTAGAAATTTACCATATGTACACGACCAAATGTAAGACCACACGTCGCACTGATCTCTCTCGTACTGCAGTGAGGGTGGGCTAGCGCATAGGCCAGGACGTCTACTGGCTGCACGTGCACACCTGCAAGTGTCGACCTACCTGAACGGGAACGACTTGTAATGCTCCCGGTTTCTCTCAGCCGGCGAACGACATCGATGATAGTTGCCGCAGTAGGATGAGAACGATTAAGGAAACGTAATGCATATTGGCGTGCTGCCTCTCTTGCCCGACGACCGCATTCCCCGTACAACATAACCATCTCGCAGTACTCCTCGTTTGAATAACTAGCCATGTGTAGACTCGAAGATCCAGTACACGCACTGTCTGACAAACCTTCCCTGACCGCCAATTGATGCTTCCCGATGAGGTATGACGTAGCGTTACCATTTGCATACTTTCATCCATCCTTCGCTGTTTTGCAGGCAAAATTCGTTTACAGATTTTACGCTTTGCGATGTCATTTGTGAAGTATTTATGCCGGTGATCAGAAACCGAGAGATCTGCATTTCCGGACTTCTATTGGAGTTTTTGGTGAATATAGGGCATCATTTCATACTAAATCGGTGACGCTCTACACGTTTGCTATTAACTTTTTTTTTGCTATCTCTCTTGGTTTTCGCGATAGGATAGCTAACTTCCAAAATTCGCCGCTAGGGGTGCTGCAATTGGTCTCATCTAATAGAACATATTCACTTTTCTATATGTGCACACTACTTCAACAACTCTAGCATTTTGCGTTCAAAAGTTATTTCCCTGTTTAAGGACTTTTCCATACACCCTGTATGTAGCGTGTATAAACATTCGTTAGAACTGAGATGCTCTGTTTTAATAACTGTGAACGTAGTTATTTCTATGTGAGTGTGTGTTGGCTTATGATAATGGAGAAGGTTTTAAATAAAACAAGTTAGTAAAATCATGCAACGCTCTGATTATGATACGCTTTCGAAGATACCAGAAATGGCGCGCAGACAAACCCTTCTTCCTGCCATGACTACTGATTCGTTCAGTATAAGTACCTCCAGAACAACATGCTGAAGTTTTGTCGCAATAGAAGCATTTTCACTCAAGTTATGAGGATAATGGCTGTGTAATAAATATCGCTCCTCTGCCTTTGACCCCATTTCGATGATATTAAACAAAATTAGTTCAGTGTACCTCAAGAACAACATACTAAAGTTTTGTTACAATAGAAGCATTTTTAGTCAAGTTATGAAGATAATGGCTGTAGAATAAATCTCGCTCCTGTGCCCTGACCTTTGATGCCATTTCGACGATATTCAACAGAACCGGTTCAGTATATCTTCCGACTAACATGATGTAATTTTGTCGCAATCGAATCATTTTTACGTGAGTTATGACGCATAAGGGCGATGGAATAGATCCCGCTCCTATGTCCTGACCTTACACCCCATTTTGCCCATTTTCAACAGGGGTTCTTTCCTGGTTGTTCCCTACCACATACTAAAATTTCATCGAAATCGAACCATTTTTAGGCGAGTTATCGTGCGTACAGGCAAACAGACGGACAAAGCTGGAGCATATACGCTTCTTCAACCTACGGTTGGAAAGCGTAAACAAATGCAAGGGAAGTATCGCTTTATGATGCGGTATAGGTGAGTCTAGCGTCTGAGTCGCATCGTCGGTGGGTGGAAATCTTCGCTGCTTTAAGAAAGAGACGGCAATGTTTTTGTATGACAAATCATTTTTCAGTCCGCTGGCATCAATTCCACAGTACGCATTTTTCTTTGAAATACTTTTTTTACTTTTCAAAAATAAAACGGAAATAAAACCTGGTCAAAAATCGGGTCAGGAACACCTTGATCCGACACGTTTGACGCACAAGAAATTTTCGACTCGTTGACCCTTAACCCGTTTCCAGATCTGTGGACCAGAGTTGAAAAATTGCGTTCAAAAGTTATTTCCGTGTTTAAGGACTTTTCTATACACCCTGTATAACGCCTATTCTCCCCCCCCTTTTTTTTTAAGTGTGTAAACATTTTCGGTCAAAAATCAGAAACCAGTGTTTGAACATCCCTTTTAATATTCATTAAAGAGCTTTTATATTTGATCTCACTCAGAAAAATGCTAACCCAGAGTTGAAAATACTTTGAAAAAAAATATTGAGTGTCATCTTTGTGAAAAATCACCTAAATCTCATTCATTTTCTTCTTTCCATTGTACAACGTTCCCCGAGATTTTTTTTTTTCAGAGTGCACTAAGCATACGATTGTTTAAATTTCTTTGTAAATCTGGTTCTCCCCCATTTTGAAACCCGAATATATGTAACAGTGCATTCTTTTTCCTTTTGTTATCCTGCCATTAAGCAGCTTTCAAGACGAGGTTTCTGTGGGGATGGTTTAATGATGTATACTTACTCAGGGATACCGTAGTTACTACATCATGAATCATGGAAACTTCCTGCCCATTTATAAAAATAAATACACCTCTGCTTCTTTCAATCATTTTATGCGAACATGTGTGTGTGTTCACGTGACGTTCGGAAAACTGATGAATGTGTATCTTTCAAGACTATCGGGAACAGCGTCATTGTCACGTGCTGCCTTATTTTTGCCGTCGTTCATTCCCTGCCTGGCGACAAATTCCAGTGTTGCCATGGCAACGTAACAAGCCCCGTGATCCATCATCTCCGGGTCCGTCACATTGTCATCTTCCTCCCCAATAAAAATCCCAACCATGTTTTCTCACGTCATTTCCGGTAAGAAAGGGAAGGCCAAGGAGAAAAGTGGGGAGAGGAAGCACTTTCTCCGGTCGTGAGTCTTCACAGGTCGTCTCCATAGTAACAAGAAACTGTGTTTTTCTTGGGCTCCTTTCCCAGAAAGCCTTGTTTTAGGACAGGAGAAAGACAGCCTGTTGCTAATGCCACTTTTAGAACATGCGACAGAAATATCTAAAAACTGCTTATTCAGAAATTGAGGCTGTTCACCCTTTACAGTAAAATAAATGCACCATTTGGTGCCAAAACAGATTCTTTTTTTTTTTTTTTTTTACGCTGTTCCGTAACGAATTCCCGATATAATGAAACTACACATTATGAACATTAGAAGAAAAAACAAATGGCTAATTGTTTAGATTTGCTACATTTGAAAAACTTGATATAAGGGTTTGAACATTAAAAATTTTAAATTGATTTTTTGACAGAGGAAAAAAGTTCGGGTTATTTTATAACAGTTTTAATAGCGCACATTTGTGCGTATGTGCGTTGCGCTAATGAAACTGTGCTGTTTTCTTTCTCGGCAACGAGACATTTTTTTTATCTTCATCGATGGCATTCAGTTAATCGTATCAATTTAAATAAGTAGTGTTTTAGTAATCAACTATGCCGAATGGCACCAAACATTCCTCTGTATTGTTTTTTTTCTTTTCGCAAAGCGAGTAACAAGAATAATATCAGAAACGTTTCCCATTAAAATTCTTATTTAGCTGCCAGAGAACAACACGAATGTTTCTCATTAAACCACATAAATATTCCTATTTGTTGATACTTGTACGAATATTTTATTTTTCATACACTTCCCAGCGATTAATTTATGTCAATCAAACAACAAAAAGAAAAGAAAAGAAGCATGCAGCCGATTTTGGAGGTAGCTTCTTTCCGCAAGAATACCGATCGCCCCCCCCCACCCAATCTAATAGTCCAATTCCGCATGATTTTTTTTTGTCCCGTGGCTTTTGTCAACACTAAAGCCGCTGTCACCAAATTTAAATCCGAAAACTACTAATGGGGCGGAAAATCATTATTTACAGCTCAGTAAGGAATTTTATGTTGCTCATCCTTCAATATTCAGTTTCTATTTCATGTGATATACTTGGAGATCGGGCTGCAGGGCCGGAGCGCTACTCTGGAAACGAGCGTAGCGAGCCTAGAGGCGCAGCCCCTAGTTTTTTTTTAAAAATACCCAAAAACATCACGTAGATTATAAATATTATTTTGTTCTCGTAAAGTATATATAAACTGTAATTCACTTTTTTTATAGTTTCTTAAAATAATTCTCAATCTTATTTTGTTTCATTTTTTTAAAAGCAGAATTCAGAATTATCGTTTCTAGCTGATTTATTTTACTGGTGGTGTCATCAGAAACTCCCATCATGCTAGACACAAAACGCCTTAAATCACCGGGTGAATTTAATGCTGCGGCTCTGGCGTCTGCGGTGAAACAGGCTCTTTTTCTTCTTCTTCCTCACTTTCCTCGTTTGTAGTAGTACTCCCAGTATTATCTTCTACAATTTCTTGTACTGTTCGAATCTCAGAAGTTGCGATATCACAATCGACAGACACGTCAAGCCTGCTTAGTTAGCGGCGAGGAATAGGGGAACATTCAGTGACTCGTGTAACATGCGACTTACCCATTTTTTGCATAGTATTACTATTCACCCAAATTTTTATTTCACTTATTTGGGGATTTAACGACCACCATGAGCAACTCAATTAGCTATAAGCAGTCGCCCGTCCCTACTTTAGGGCCACTGGTTCATGGGAAGGAAGAGACCCAGTGCCGTGAGGCAAACACAACATCCATGCTCACCGAGATTCGAACCCGGACCCATTTCGGACGAATGGTCAGAAGCCAGCGCGTAAACTACTACGCCACCGGGGGGGGGCAATGTATCTCAGTGTAGCATCTTTGCGTAGCTGTTCAATCCATGATCTATAGCAGCCAGTGGCGAGTTTAGTTTCAGATATTCCTACCCAATTACAGAAATAACTAAATCTATAAACAACAAGTTAGTAAAATCATGCAATGCATTGATTATGATACGCTTTCCAACATACCAGAGATCATTACTCAAGTTATTACTCAAGTTATGAGGATAATGGCTGCAGAATAAATCTCGCTCTTATGTCCTGAACTTTAACCACATTTCGCCCGTTTTCAACAGATTCCGTCCCCAGGTGGTCTCCTACCAAATATTAAATTTTCATCGAAATTCAACCATTTGTAGGCAAGTTATGACGCATAAAGGCGATGGAATGGATCCCGCTGCTATGCCCTGACTTTTGACCCCATTTCGACCATTTTCAACAGGGTTTGTTCCCAGGTGGTCTCCCACAACATATTAAAATGTCATCGAAATGGAACCATTGTTATGCAAGTTATGAAGCATAAGGGCAATGGAATGGATCCCGCTCCTATGTCCTGACCTTTGACCCCATTCCGTCCATTTTCAACAGGGTTTGTTCTCGGGTGATCCCCTAACACATACTAAAATTTCATCGAAGTAGAACCATTTTTACGAGAATTATCGTGCGAAAAGTTGGACGGACAGACGGACAAAGCTGAAGCATATACGCTTCTTCAACCTACGGTTGGAACGCGGAAAAACTCTGTCTTATAGTTACTTAAGATAATTTTCATAACATGAAACGCCAAGCAAATTATTACTTAAGCAGTAAATTGAACATAAAATTAAATTTTTATTAGAGCTATACGCAGTAGATATCATAATGACAAAAATTTACAATATATTTTTTTATAATTATTTATGTTAAAGATTCAGGTGACAAGATTAATGAGAAATATGAAGTTTCATCATTAATTGAATACAAGTGAATATTACAGGCCGCCCCGGTGGCGCAGTGGTCTAAGGCGTTGGCCTCTGATCATTCGTCCGTAAGGGGTCTGGGTTCGAATCCCGGTGAGGCATGGATGTTGTGTTTGTCTTACGGCACTGGCTCTCTCCCTTCCCTGGAACCAGTGACCCTAAATTAGGGACGGGCGACTGCTTATAGCCCATTGAGTTGCTCACGGCGGTCGTTAAACCTCAAATAAAAAAAAAAAAAATATTACAGAGGTTGAGTCGAAAGTTTTCCAATATTTGCATAAACGTATGAGCTGTGGCAACTATGTCACGTGTTTAAACTAGGTCAGGTCGCGCAATGCAGTCAGTCGAAAGGTATATAAAGTGGTAGTCGTTGCTGTGAACAGCATTGCATGTCGTCGTTAATGTCTGTGGTTGGGACGCCTAAAAGATGAACAGCCACAACCGGCTAATTAGGGAATTTTTGCTTTACGGGTTTGAACTCAGCCATAACGCTGCTCAAGCAACACGAAACATTTGTCATACGAAAGGGGAAGGTTCCGTGGACCACAGCACCGCAATTAGATGATTCAAGAAATTTCGCTCAGGTGACAGAAACCTCGACGATCAGCCAAGGTCAGGTAGGCCGCGAACCGTGGATTCGGAGGCTATTCTCCAGGCCGTAGAGGCAAATCCGACAATCAGCACTCGGAGATTATCAGGCGAACTAGGCATATCACAAACTACTGCGGTTCCTCACCTTCAGCACCTCGGCAAGGTCTACAGGAGCTGTCGCATTGTCCCTCACAAATTGATGCCAATTGAAGCAAACAGCTGAGTGGAAGCATGCACGTAACTCCTAGAAAACCCACGCAATGTACGTTTCATCAAGAGAATTGTTACGTGCGATGAAAAGTGGGTCTATTTCCGTAATCCTAACACACAACGGCAGTGATTGAGCCCGGGCCAGCTTCCAGAACCTGTTTTCAAAGGTGGGCGCTTCGAGCACAAGGTGTTGCTCTGTGTCTTTTTGAATGTCGAGGGGATAATCCATTACGAATTTGTTCCAGACGGTCGGACCATCAACGCCAACCTCTACTCTGAACATCTTGGGCGGATGTATGCCGTTTTGGAGGTGAAGTACCCGGCACTGATGAACAGAAAGCGCGCTCTCTTACAGCAGGACAACGCTCGGCCTCATACCGCGCGATCCACTCGATCAAAAGTCCAAGAACTTGATGGCATCGAATTGATGCCACACCCACCATATAGTCCGGATCTTACCCCATCGCATTATTACTTGTTCCGGTCTATGGCCCACTTCCTTTGCGGGTGGCACTTCAACATAATAGGAGGAGTGGCAGCTGGTGTGAAGGAGTTCTTTGCCTCGAAGGAGAAGAACTGGTACCGCCGCGGAATCGAAGAATTGGCAGACAGAGGGATAAAAACGGTGCAACACGATGGCCTATATCGGGAAAAAGGGATTTCTACTGGGGAATCTCAATATTAATATTCCTATTACTAATTCACAGACTCAGTCTTTTATTCAAACATTAACTGCTGCTGGTTTTATCAATGCAATATTACATCCAACGAGAATTGCATCTCAAGCAGAAACTATTATTGATCTATCACTCACAAATGCTCCACAAGATTCAGTTTTATCAGGAGTATAAATTATGATATTAGTGACCATTTACCAATCTTCACAGTTTACACTCACACATATGCAATGAGGAAACAGTTAATAAATATACAAATACGATTAATAAATTCTAATAACATGGAAAGATTTCGGAATCTGCTTCAAACTATAAATTGGGAAAATTTCATCCCAGCGGAAAATCCAAATACAGCATATAATATATTTACAACACTGTTAAAAGACTCATATGATCAAGCTTTTCCAATTATAAAGAAAAGTAATAAAATAAAAAAGAATAGGAAACCATAGATAACTAGGAACCTTTTAAATCGAATAAATAAATAAAAAATAGACTGTATTCCAAATTTATTAAAAGTAAACTACAAGTCGATTTTCAGAATTTTAAAACATATAGAAACAGATTGAATTTAGATATTCGGAAGTCGAAAAGAACTTACTACGTTAATATATTCTCTCAAAATGACCCCAAACTAACATGGAGACATTTGAATTTATTACTATGGGAAAATATCAGCCCAGTTACGCCGCAATACTTAATAAAATCAACTTACAAAATAACTGATAAACAGGCTATAACTGATATATTGGTCCAACATAAATAACTGATAAACAGGCTATAAATGAGATCAATAATCATTTTATATTGTCACCACAACTGATCAAGCAACAGCTTACATTTTCAGGAATCCATTATACAAAACACTTAATAAAATCTATTAAGACTTAATACTTTTTATATGTTGAAAATTACTAGGACTGAACTTACTTATGCTTTAAACCAAATTAATAGAAATGCCGGACCTGGCTACGATGAATTTTCTCCAATAGCCATAAAATTTGTGGCAGACATTATAGTTGAGCCATTGTTGTGTATCTATAACCTTATACTTGAAACCGGAATACTTTCAGACGCTTTAAAAATCTCCAAAATTACTCCGAAATACAAGAATGGTTCAACAAACGACATAAATAATTATCGTCCTATCGCAAATTTATCAATTTTTGCAAAAATACTTGAGAAATTAATCCATACCAGACTATTTTCGTATATACATTCAAAGATATAACATATTCCATCAAAGATAATTCGGATTTGTACCAAATAAATCAACCGAAATAGCATTATTACATACACAAAATATAATCCAGCAAAATCTATTACAAAAAAAAATAACAATAGCAGTCTTTCTTGATCTATCAAAGGCATTCGATACCGTAAATCATGATATATTACTTCATAAGTTAAATATTATTGGACTCCGGGGATCTAGCTATAAATTACTCAAAAGTTACTTGTCAGAAAGAAGGCAATACAACAAGATTCATCAGAATCGATCTATATTATAAAATATAAACTGTGTGGTGCCCCAGGGATCAGTTCTTGGTCCTTTATTTTTTAATTTATGTACACTGCTGGCCACCCAAAATGCAACACCAAGAAGGAAACATCTGATTGGCCTGAAATTCTCAGCATGCGTAGCCCCCGAGAGGACATGCAAACGATTAGCATTGCAGGGCATATGCAAATCATGTGCGCCCGGCACGCCACCGAGAAGCACTGTAAGAAGGCTGCACAGAAGGCAATGTGTAAGTTGTGGAAGTGTGTTGTGCTGCCGGACCTGTGCGTAGGAAGCTTCCTGATGCCTCGTCGCAGAATACGGCAGTCATTCCAGCACGTTTCGGAGTTCGACGGAGGACGAATAGTGGCTTATCGCGACAGCGGTTTATCGTACCGAGACATCGGCACCCGTGTGGGACGACATCCAGCCACAGTGAGGCGAGTATGGATTCGGTGTGTGCAGGAGGGACGGACGGACCGACGTGAGCGATTGCCGCAACAGTGGCACGCCACCGAACGAGAGAACCGGCATGTTGTGCGGCGGGCATTGACGGCTCGCACCGCCACATCACGAACGGTAGCGCAGGAATTAGGGTGTGTTGCGCAACAACCTGTGTCAGCACGTACCGTTCGACGTCGTCTGCAGCAGCGGGGACTTGTCGTACGGTGCCCATTGCTCCGATTACCATTGACGTTACACCACCGGCGAGTGCGGCGGCAGTGGGCCATTGAACGTCGCACCTGGACTACGGAATGGCTCGACATTGTCTTCTCCAACGAATCCCGCTTCTGCCTGCAGCACCATGATGGTCGGATCCGTGTGTGGCGACACCGTGGAGAGAGACTGTATGACGCCTGCATTATGCATCGCCATACCGGTCCGTCGCCTGGCGTTATGGTTTGCGGCGCAATTGGATATGACACCCGCACTCCTTTGGTACGCATCGCCGGTACACTCAACAGCCACCGCTACATCTCCGACATTTTGGAGCCTGTAGTCCTCCCTTACCTACAGGACCTGCCACATTTCTACAGGACAATACGCGCCCGCACGTGGCACGCATCGTGCAATAATTCTTCACGGCCCACCAGGTGCCACTGCTGCCGTGGCCCGCCTGTTCTTTCGATATGTCTCCCATGGAACACGTCTGGTCGCTGATCGGCAACCGATTGGCCTGGCAAGCACCACCCGCAGCTACGCCTGATGAACTGTGGCAACGTGTGGAAGCAGCATGGACCGACATAACCCAAGCCCATATCCAAAGCCTCTTTCGTTCGATGCCGCGGCGTGTTGCGGCCGTTATTGCCAGCCCTGGGGGCCACACGAACTGTTGATGTCTGCGTGTTCCGCAAGTCGCACGGGCCTGTAAGCTCAATAGTTTCATCTTTGTATCTGCTGTTATGTGTTCAGTAAATCTGGCTTTGCTATCTTGTGTCCTTCTTGGTGTTGCATTTTGGGTGGCCAGCAGTGTATTAACAACTTATTTGCAGTATTAAGAGATAATGATACAATCTTATATGCAGATGATGTAACTATTCTTTTAAAGGGAACTGATATAAATGAGTTTATACTAAGAACTAATATTCAGCTTAAACTTATATCAGATTGGCTAAATGCAAATGAATTAGTTTTTAATACTAACAAAACTAAATTAATGGCCTTCTCTAATTCACAAAATTCACATTTATAGGATTAACTGATTCTGTTAAATGGAGTCAGGATTAGTACTGCCTCAACTCACTCTTATCTAGGTACAACTATACACAATGACTTGAAATGGAACAAACACATTGAAAATTTAAGTAACAAAGTCTCTAGAAATATTGGGTGGTCAGTAGTATCTTGCTAAACTTAACACCAAAAACATTAATATCAATTTCTCATACACTATTTCAAACACATATTAATTATTGTATTTTAACCTGGGGACAAACTACACAATATACTATCAATAAACTACAAATACTGCGAAATAGATTTATAAGACTAATAGACCTAAAAACATTAAATAATTTTCAACCAATCTCATTTATTTAGTCAAAAATGAACCCCAATTTATATAATATTTTTACCATAAAGCAATTATATGACTATAACCTGGGAAAAATAATGTATTAAGGAATTAAAAATGGTTTACACAATGGTATCATAACACTAAATGTACATACTCATTACCACAACACTAGGAATAGATCAAAATTAATTCCAATGTTCCCACGAACTGAGAAACTTAAAATGAACATAAATTATAGTGGCCCAAAATTTTGGAACTCATTGGATCTGGCAGTATACTCGTCTAGGGGTGTTTTTCGAGGTATGGTCCCAGACGACTGGTTATTGTGGACAAACCCGTTAACCAGCACGTCTGCCTCGATATTCTTGAACAATTATGCCCTACTAACTCTGCGGCAATACTATGGAACCGAGCCTTGTTGGATAATGCACCGAGCCATAAAGCAAGGACTGTTACGGCGTGGATTGACGATTATTCCGTATCATGTGTGGACTGGTCAGCACAGAGCCCTGATCTTAATCCCATAGAGCACCTATGGGCGGAATTAAAGCGCCGCATAAGAAGTTTGGAACCAAGGTTTACTACTAAGCAACAGTTAGCGGCAGCATTATGTACTGAATGGAAGCAAATACCTGTCGCTGTGTTCCGAAACCTTGTCGAAAGCATGTCTCGAAGGGTCAGTGCATGCATTTAGGCCAAAGGTGGACGGACACCGTACTCATGTATGTCAATAAATGCTGTGTTGTGTTTTTCTTCTAGATGTCCGGTGACTTTTGTCAATATGGTGTATATTATTTATAGATAAAGCATTATGTGTAAGACAATGTGGGAACTGAAGGAATATATAAAGGAAATGAAAATGAATGCTAGTCAACTTTCGTCGTAAAGGTACGTATGAAGACATAAAGTGAACCAAATGTGGCAAAACTTTCGACTCAACCTTTATGTTAATATAAATTACATCTAAGGCCTATTAAAACATAAACTACGCCTTTTTCGCGTCGAGAAAATCACTGGCAATCCTCTACTTAACGTCTTTTATAACTTAACCCAGGCCTTTTTGTATCAGAAAAGCCTGGCATACCTGGACTGAGTTTTAAAATAGTGTGTGAAAGGTCGTTTCATCATTTCATAGACCCTATTCAAAGCATAAAATATACCAGTAAGTGAAACCTTACTTTGTCGCCACGCTGGCACACTAGTCTCAGCACTGGCTTTTGACCATTCGTCCCAGGTGGGTCCGGGTTCAAATCCTGGTGAGCCATTGATGTTATGTTTGTCTTCCGGCATTGGCTCTTTCTCTTCCCTGGAACCAGTGGCCCTAAGTTAGAGATGGGCGACTGCTTATATTCAATCTAGTTGCTCACAGTGGTAGTTAAACTACTAAACAAAAAAAAACAAAAAAAAAAACGAGACCTTACTTTTTAATCAAACCACGTGTATCTTCATTTCCATTCTATTTTATTGGTTTTTATGGATTCAAATAGCTATCTTCATTCTAGTCTTTTGTATCTTCATTTCCATTCTATTTTATTGGTTTTTATGGATTCAAATAGCTATCTTCATTCTAGTCTTTTGTATCTTCATTTCCATTCTATTTTATTGGTTTTTATGGATTCAAATAGCTATCTTCATTCTAGTCTTTTGTATCTTCATTTCCATTCTATTTTATTGGTTTTTATGGATTCAAATAGCTATCTTCATTCTAGTCTTTTGTATCTTCATTTCCATTCTATTTTATTGGTTTTTATGGATTCAAATAGCTATCTTCATTCTAGTCTTTTGTATCTTCATTTCCATTCTATTTTATTGGTTTTTATGGATTCAAATAGCTATCTTCATTCTAGTCTTTTGTATCTTCATTTCCATTCTATTTTATTGGTTTTTATGGATCCAAATAGCTATCTTCATTCTAGTCTTTTGTATCTTCATTTCCATTCTATTTTATTGGTTTTTATGGATTCAAATAGCTATCTTCATTCTAGTCTTTTGTATCTTCATTTCCATTCTATTTTATTGGTTTTTATGGATCCAAATAGCTATCTTCATTCTAGTCTTTTGTATCTTCATTTCCATTCTATTTTATTGGTTTTTATGGATTCAAATAGCTATCTTCATTCTAGTCTTTTGTATCTTCATTTCCATTCTATTTTATTGGTTTTTATGGATCCAAATAGCTATCTTCATTCTAGTCTTTTGTATCTTCATTTCCATTCTATTTTATTGGTTTTTATGGATTCAAATAGCTATCTTCATTCTAGTCTTTTGTATCTTCATTTCCATTCTATTTTATTGGTTTTTATGGATCCAAATAGCTATCTTCATTCTAGTCTTTTGTATCTTCATTTCCATTCTATTTTATTGGTTTTTATGGATTCAAATAGCTATCTTCATTCTAGTCTTTTGTATCTTCATTTCCATTCTATTTTATTGGTTTTTATGGATCCAAATAGCTATCTTCATTCTAATCTTTTGTATCTTCATTTCCATTCTATTTTATTGGTTTTTATGGATCCAAATAGCTATCTTCATTCTAATCTTTTGTATCTTCATTTCCATTCTATTTTATTGGTTTTTATGGATCCAAATAGCTATCTTCATTCTAGTCTTTTGTATCTTCATTTCCATTCTATTTTATTGGTTTTTATGGATCCAAATAGCTATCTTCATTCTAATCTTTTGTATCTTCATTTCCATTCTATTTTATTGGTTTTTATGGATCCAAATAGCTATCTTCATTCTAGTCTTTTGTATCTTCATTTCCATTCTATTTTATTGGTTTTCATAGATCCAAATACAGTTACCATGTGTTTTGACATTAAAAGTAAGTTGTTATTTATTGTAGTTTTTTTTAATAGCGTACTATTAAAAAAAAAACTACTGTATTGCTTTATTTATTGTAAGCACATCCCTACAGACGGTAAATCTAGTTACAGGAATTGCTATGTATTTATATTTACAGTGATGATTACCAAGTGATATTTACAATCTTGCAAAACATGCTTTACGAAAAAAAAAATATTACTTACATTAAAAATATCTGGACATTCTTCAAGTGAGTTGTGAAGCCTATACATTTTACATAACGGGTAATTTTTTCAGCATCAGTTCTGCAAAATGGCACTGTAAATATGTACCTCACGTTTTGTCCTCGGTAAATATGGGGCACTGAAACTTAATTGGATTACAAGTTGATTATCATCTATCACTCCATTGATGATGCCGTACAGGAACTTGAGTTGGAGAGCCTTCCTTCTCGATTGCAGAGAGGTCCTCTTGAAGAATGTCAGAAGGTTAGCAGTCGGAATGTCCGCTTTATATAAACACTGGTCGATTTATAAAAAAGGTGTCGAAGAAACTTTTTCTGAACTTTCTCGATTTCATTTACTAGAGTTACTTGGCTAGGACTCCAAATGATCGCCGCATATTCCAGTGAGGATCTTACCGTAGTCTCAAAAATGCGAATAAGTGTCTGAGTATTCGAGTAATACTTGGAATGTAGCATGATAAATCTAAGTTTTCTGTACGCTGTACGTACAATTCTTTTGATATGACTTTTAAAGTTCAAGTTTGAATCAAACGTGACTCCCAAGTCCTGGACTTCGTTTGTCCGGGTAAGAGTCTAGTCGCCAGCTTTGTAGTAAAAGAATTGGTTTTCTTTTCCGCAAAAAAGAAACGACATGACACTTGGAGATGTTGAGTACATCACTGATCTTCTGGTGAGAAGAGGACTTTCATTTTTAAAATAAATGCACGTCAAAATTATTTTATCATTTTCCTTTCCTTCCTTTTACATTTAGTTTAAATGTTAACTTTTCATTTCATTTCATTCACCACCACTTGGAAATTTGTGATAAAAGGTTTTACAGATAGCACGTTGTTTATAGAATTGTTTATAAGTGGTCTCGCTGGACGAGTGGTCAGAGGTGCGGGCTTACGGCTAATCAGCCGAGCCGGGCTTGGGCTCAAGTTGCGGATAAGACATGGGTGGTGTCGACGTTAGCCTTCCCTTGTAAGAGTGGCCATGAATTACTCGTGACTATTTATAATCCTGGATTCTCACGGAGGTCATTGGGCCATGAACAACACAAATAAGTGTTAGTAGAATACGGCAGACTATCTATCGTTGTATTATATAGCTTAAAATTTCTAATAAAATCTTCACTAGTAAGCTTTCGAGAAACAGAATTTCAAATTAGTGGATATTTTTTCATAACTACCTATTTTGTTTAAAATTCTTTCTAAAGGAAACTTACCGCAAACTTTTTCAACTCATACACTAAACTGATTATCCGAAAATCCGCCCTCCGAGAAAATTCCGGAAGTTTTATAAAAATTGCATCATGTAAAATTAAAAACAATCTTTCACAGTGAAGGCATTCGAGGAACTATGTGGAAATGCATGCTTTCGTTTCAATGAAAACATAAAAATTTAATTCATGAAGAAATAAAATATTCTTCGATCAATCGAGTTGAAAAGTGCAACAAGGTTTTTTGCTTTGTTTTTCGCATTATAAAGATAAATATCTTATTCTTTGTAGAAAGTTAGATGCAACATAAAATAAAAACTTATTGGCTGTAAAAAACTTGGAAATACGCCTTGAATACTTGATGATACTGGTGTTCAAATATTCCAATATTGCAACGTTTCTCTGTGAAAATGAAAAATCCATATTTTAAGGAACCCGAATGCCTTACTGCATGTAAGAATAACAATATCACACCCCAGCATAGGAAGCTACAACAGGAAGGTCCCTTGATATTTAATTTCAACTTATACATGTCAGTTTTAACGAAAAAAATTGCCGAATTAGTTAAGAAAGGGTACATAGAGTGAAATGTGCGGAACTTTCAGATATGCTTTACAGATCGAAGTTTCCCGTCGTCAAAATTTAGCATTGGAATTTGGAATCCTTCCGACAAAATTCAGTTTGATGCATTTTGCATTCCTTTATTGAAATGTATTTTAATTTTCGTATCTTTCTGTGGCATTTATACAGTCAAACCCGTTTATATCGAACATGCATACATCGAATTATTCCCTTTATCGAACTTCAGAAAATCACCGCGAAAATTACAAAAAAAAAAAAAAAAGAAAAAAAGGAAGGAAAAAAGGTGGTATGCTGCAAAACCCAATTTTGTAAATCGTTAGCCGCAGTGGTGGAATCAAATGTTAGCCGCCCCGGTGGCGCAGTGGTCTAAGGCGTTGGCCTCTGATCATTCGTCCGTAAGGGGTCCGGGTTCGAATCCCGGTCAGGCATGGATGTTGTGTTTGTCTTACGGCACTGGCTCTCTCCCTTCCCTGGAACCAGTGACCCTAAATTAGGGACGGGCGACTGCTTATAGCCCATTGAGTTGCTCACGGTGGTCGTTAAACCTCCAATAAAAAAAAAAAAAAAAAAAAAAAGAATCAAATGTTAGTAGGGACGTTGCCAAAGAGGTGCGAGAATTTTTCTTGCCCACCCTACCTTAAAATATAATCTGGACTTTGCCAAGGAGTAATGTGCCACGTGCTGTTCGTCGTGTAGCCCTATGTATTTTCTCCCCTAGTAAGATTATCAAAATACAGAGAGTGAGTCGAAAGTTTTGCAATATTTGCATAAACTCATGTGCTGCGGAGGATATGTCACGTGTTTAAACTAGTTCAAGTCGCGCCCTGCAGTCAGTTGTAAGTGGTAGTGGTTGCTGTGAACAGCATTGCATGACGTCGTTCTGTCAGTGGTTGGGGCGCCTAAAAGATGAACAGCCACAACCGGCTAATTAGGGAACTTTTGCTTTGCGAGTTTGAACTCCGCCATAACGCTGCTCAAGCAACACGAAACGTTTGTCATACGAAAGGGGAAGGTTCCGTGGACCACAGCACAGCAATCAGATGATTCAAGAAATGTCGCTCAGGTGACATAAACCTTGACGATTATCCAACGTCAGGTAGGCCGCGAACCGAGGATTCGGAGGCCTTGCGCCAGGCCGTACTGGCAAATCGACCACCAGCACTCAGAGATTATCAGGCGAGCTGGGCATACCACAGACCACCGCGGTTCGTCACTTTCAGGACCTCCGCAAGGTCTACTAGAGCTGCCGCATTATCCCTCACGAATTGAAGCAAGCCGCCGAGTGGAAGTGTGCACGAAACTCCTAGAAAACCCGCGCGATGTACGTTTCATCAAGGAAATTATTACGTGCGATGAAAAGTGGGTCTATTTCCGTAATTCTAACAAACAACGGCAGTGGTTGAACCCGGGCCAGCTTCCACAACCTGTTGCCAAACGTGGGGGCTTTGAGCACAAGATGATGCTCTGCGTCTGATGGAATTTCGAGGGGATAATCCATTACGAATTTGTTCCTGACGGTTGAACCATCAACGCCAACCTCTACTCTGAACAGCTGGAGCGGATGCATGCCGTTTCGGAGGGAGAAGTATCCTGCACTGGTGAACAGGAAACGTGCTCTCCTACAGGAGGACAACGCTCGGCTTCATACCGCGCGAACGACCCGGGCAATACTCCAGGAACATGAGGGCATTGAACTCACGCCACACCCAGCATATAGTCCGGACCTTGCTCCGTCGGATTATTACTTGTTCCGGTCCATGGCCCACTATCTTCGCGGGGCGGCATTTCAACAACCAGGAGGAAGTGGCAGCTGGTGTGAAGGAGTTCTTCGTCTCGAACAACAAGAAATGGTACAGCCGCGGAATCGAAGAACTGGCAGACAGATGGCTAAAGACAGTGCAACACGATGGCCTATACTTTGAATGCTAGTCGGTTTTCGTCGTAAAGGTACGTATGGAGACATAAAGTGATCCAAATATTGCAAAAATTTCGAATCACCCTCTGTAGCATCCGCGAGGCCATGGAATTTAAGTTGTTCTCCACTCTTACAAATAATTAGTTTAAGTTTTTTTTCATATTAGTATTGCCAGGGGCGAATGGGGAGGGTGGATAGGACTGTTTTGGGAGAAATGAGTGCAAGACTAGGCTGCTGGCTTGAAGGAAGGGAGTTAAGGAGGGAGTAGGTATTGTATCCTCAAGCCTAATCAAGGAAAACCTTTGCTTTCAGGTCCTTTTCCTATGCATACAAATTTTCACCGCTTTGGTGGCGCAGTGGTCTAAGCCAAGGCTTCTGACTATTCGTTCGAGTTCCAATTCTGGTGAGGCATGGATATTGTGTTTGCGTTACGACACTGTATCTGTCCCTTCTCTGGAACCAGTGGCGCTAAAGTAGGGGCGGACGTCTGCTTTACAGTTGATCGAGTTGCTCACGTTAGTTGTTAATCCACCCCACTTAACAATTTCCATTTTGTCAGTGCGTGCTACTAGTGCTAGTGACATGTATGTTATACGGGTGTGTAACGCTTCAGGTTTTAGTAATTTTAATTTCAAATGAATTGACGGAACATTAACGACAAGAAAAAACAAGAAAGATGACACCGAATTTTCGGGTGTAATGAGCACGTCTTTTGAATCCGTTCTGACGAGAATTAAATTTATCAAAGCTATTCAAAATCAATGGAACCGGTATGAAGAACAATAGCATCTGATCGAAGAAAGAAAGTTTTTCAATCGGGTTTTTAAATCACGCAGATATTCCTGTAAACGAATCGTGAACTTACGCCCTCTGGTTGCAGACTTGTGCATTCAGAAAAATTTGAAAATATATGAGAAACATTTCGCAGCGGAAACTCTCTCCAACAAAGAAAGAATTTTTCAAATCGGACTATTCGAAGCAGAGATAAGGACAAATATAAGATACGCATCTACGCCCCCTGGCCGGAAAACCATGCATTATTTTAGGAATATAGTGTTCTTAAAAGGTTTTTGATGTAAGCGGTATCGGTCCAAGAAAAAAAAAATTAATTGAGTTTCAGGAGCTCAGATTTTGCTGCAAATACATCAGAAGCAGAAATTAATACTTATGCCCCCTGGTGGACAAACCATTCTTTACCAAATTTTAGAAATAATATGAAAAACATTTTTCATCAGGAGCTGTATGCGATACAGGAAGAAATTTTCGAATCAGAATTTTAGAAGCAGAAATATCAGGGAAAACGCAATTTAGCATTGCTTCCCCTTGCAGAAAGTCTAAGATTTACTTGAAAATTTTGAGTTTATATGAAAAATATCTCGTATCGGAAACACTATCCAAAAAAGAAGGAATTTTTAAAATCGGACTCCTAGAAGTACAGATATTGACAAAAATAAGATATACTTTTACGCCCCCTGGCGTAGAAACCATGCATTATTTTAAGAAGAAAATATTTCTAAAAGGTTTGTAGACATGAGTAGTATCGGTCCACAAAATAATTTTTTTCAATCGAGATTTAAGAAGCTCAGATTTTGCTACAAAGACATCAGAAGCGGAAATTAAGGCTTACGCCCGCTAGTGGCCAAACCATTTTTTACCAAAAATTAGAAATTATATGCAAATGATTTTCCATCAGGAGCTGTCTCCGGTGCAGAAAATAATTTTTCAAATCGGATATTTAGGAGCAGAAATATAGGGGGAAACGCAATTTACCTCTACGCCCCCTAGCGCAAAGGCTATGAATTACTTGAAAATTAAAAAATTATATGAAAACATGTCACACCGGAAACTGTATCCAATAAAGAAAGAATTTTTTAAATCGAATGTTTAGAAGTAGAGATATTGACTAAAATAAGATGTACATCTACGCCCCCTGGCGGAGAAACCATGCATTATTTTAAGAAGAAAATATTCCGAAAAGGTTTATGGACGTAAGTGGCATCGGCCCATGAACGCATTTTTTTAATCGAGATTTTAGAAGCTTCGATTTTATGGCAAATGTATCAGAAGCAAAAATTAATATTTGCGTCCTCTGGTGGCCAAAGAATTCTTTACCAAACATTAGAAATTATATGCAAAAGAGTTTCCATCAGGAGGTGCATCCGCTGAAGAAAAAAGTATTCAAATCGGAGTTTCAGAACGTAATTTACTTTTACGTTCCCTAGCGGAAAATCTATGCGTAACTTGAAAAAGTAACTATACCTAAACTACTCTTCGAAATAAATGGAATGGAACGATAAAATAATTTTTTCAGTCGGATGTTTAGAAGCAAATATATGGACTAAAATGCATTTTGAATTCGTTATCATCTGCGTTTACGCCGTCTAGCGGCGAAACTGTACATCGTAAAAAAAAAAAAAAAAAAAAACGAAATAAAGGATCATCACTCGCGTATTTCAAGCTTCCCAATGAAAAAGAATTTTTCAAATTGGACTAATAGCTGCAGAGATATGCTGTCTACAGGCGGAGGCGGACGGACAGACAAACGGAAGGACAAACCGATAACATAAACACGAACTTTTTTTACAAAAGATGTGCAAAAAAGTACCCCAGACTTTGGATTCTCTTGCATTCAAAAAACAGCAAAAACATCAAGATGATTCAAAAATTAACAGTATGTATAAAATGAAAGGAAGGGGGATTGCACGAATACCTTTGCAGCCCATAATGGAAATCATTAAAAGTTCTTTCTTTCATTGGTTTGTAAAGCTATTAAATTTGCCCCAGAGAAAATAATACTCGTCCACCCTGATTTCGAAGTCTGGTGACGTCAATAAATGTTCGATATACACCAATTAGCCATTCCATTATGACCACCCCCAGCCTTGAGAAATGTGCGCGCCTAGGTACCGAACGGTGGCGCAGGTGAAGTTCACAGAACAGTACATATATATTCCGAGGGATCGGCTTTCGGTTAGTAGAGTGCTCGGAGTCAGAATGGGAAAAGCTGCTGGATTTATCGGAGTTCGAGAAAAGACAAATTGTGATATATCATGGCGCCTCGGAACTGCGATATCGGAAACGGCCCGGCTTGTGGGTTGTTTGCGTGCAGTAGTAGTGAGTACGTATCAAAAGTGGTGCAAAGATGGCCAAACGACGAACCATCGTCCAGCCGTGTGTCGTCCGCAGCTCACTGATGCCAGAGGGGAGCGGAGACTGTCGCGCTTCGTTCACAGCGACCGCAGGGCCACAGTGCGACAAATCACCTGCAGCTACAAAAGTGGTGATCAGGGCAATGTGTCACAGCACACAGTTCATCGCAGCCTTCTGCGCATGGGCCTGCGAAGCCGAAGTCCCAGTCAAGTCACCATGCTTACTGCACGCCATAGCCAACAACGCATGAAATTGGCCCAAGATCATCGAGATTGGAACCTGGATGTTTGGAAGAAAGTAGCCCGGTCTGACAAATCAATATTCCTGGTGCATCACATGGACAGCAGAGCGCGGATAAGCCGAATACCGGTGTGTTGGGCGGAATCAGGCCGGCCGCGGCGTTGTTATGTGCTATCTACACCGATGGAGAGAAATATCTATTGGTTGTTTCTACATCGTCGCCTGCCGGTACCAGCCACGCTCTATCGAATGACCCTCATCACTTCTACAACCTGTGTCTTCTGTCACATGCCTGCAGATGTACCCCATGTTTGTCTCTTCTGTCCGGTACTTCTACCACTCCATCATCTTGCATTCACTGTGGTGCAACATCTGTGCGCACTCAACCATTCATTTGTAGCTTACAGTCCCTGTATAGCTCGTATCAACCCCGTACTCCGCTAAATACAGCAAGCGCTTATGTGTTCATCCTAGCCCGCCACATCACATAACTTTACCATCAACAGCTTCGGTCTGTTCCAGTAACACCCACCACCTTCCAGGCGGGGGATGCAATGTGTAGTATCTTTCTCAATAGCCTTCTGTCGCGATTGCGCCTCGCATATGCGTCTGCCTCAACTGACTCTCAGAAACGTCACTTTTTCCGGGTTTGGTCACCATGTTGAACCTGGTTTACTGATCCCACAGCTCATCTTCAACTCCTTCTTTGAGAACTGTTCTCTTACATTACTCTACTGACTGTCTGACCCAGCTTTCTGTACCTGTACAGAACGATTGTCGGTTACTGCATTTCTCCAGGTTCTATCATCCATGTTTTTGTGACGTACCATAATCTACACACCCGCTATCTGTGAAGAGTGTTTACCTGTCTATGTATTTTGTTACTGCCTTTGTATACACATTGCACATAATAATTTTTGCACTGCATCTTTTCTTTTAACCTTTTCATGTCAGTACAGCAATGTACATAGTATTTTAACCATACATTTATCTCTGTTACAATCTTTTACTAGAATTGCTCATATTGATTTTTTCACTGTGTATCTATAGTGCACTGCTCATACACCATTGTTACCGCTCACTTTTGTAGCTCAACTTATATCCGTGATGATACCTATCTTTTTGTTTTTATTGTCATTGTATATAGCACATCAGCATCTGAACATTTTTCATCACCATTGTACATATGTCGTCAATTATGTTTCTGTTGGCACTGTAAATACACGCCTTCTGTTTCCTACATCCTGGTTTTCTCAATAAACATGTTAAAGCTAAGAGCGGTGTTATCTTGGGACACTTCAGGCCCCGCTATCTCAATAGCCCAATCCCTGACAGCTGTCTGGTATCTGAACATCGTTGCGCACCAAGTTCACCCATTCATGGCAACTGTTCACTGCTGGTGATGGCTATAACCAAAAGGATAATGTGCCATGCCACACTGCCAGAATCATCAAGGAATGGTTCCAGGAACACGCTGGTGACTTCCTGTTAATGCCCTGGTCTCCAAATTAACCTGATATGAACCCAATCGAACATTTGTGGTTTGACTTGGAAAAGCAGATTCGCGCTAAATCCCCCCCCCCAAATTATCGGGACATGGAGGACCTGCTGTTGATATTAGGGTACCAGATACCCCAGGATACCTATTATCATCTCATCGAATCGATGCCTTGCTAAGTCGCGGCTGTTTTGCTGGCTGAAGGAAGTCGTACAGCTTATCAGGTAAGTGGTCATAATGTAATGGCTCGTCGGTATAAAGGGCGTTCAAAAAGTCTTTCCGCAGTGAGTATCTTAGGTTGTATGGAAATCAAACAAATGTACAGGGAGATTCATAAAGAAGTATACAGTTTCAACGCACTGTAAAACAAGAACAGTATAAGACATTTTATGTTACCTGCAACATAATTGTAGGTTAATGTTTCAAGTTTTTTTAAAGACAGTCACAGATGTTCTGTGCGTGCACCCTTGGTTACACGACACACATCGAGCAGGTAATCCATTTCCGCCCAAACGCGAGGTAAGATATCTGAATCAAGTGCAGGGATAGTGGCTGTGATACGCTGTTTCAGCTCCGCTAGATCAACAGGAAGGGGAGGGGCGAATACCTTGTCCTTTACGTACCCCCACAGGAAAAAGTCACAAGGTGTTAAGTTTCTTGATTTTCCCGGGCTTCATTGAATGGCGGTGCAAACACTATCGACGACTTTTTCCGATACACGCTGTCTTCCAGGACTTTTAAGTTTGCACAAACAGCCCGTAGTTTCGAATTTTGTATGCCAATCGTAAATAGATTTTCTGGTTGGAGGTTCTTTTCCGAATGGTGATCGAAAATGACGTTGCACAACAGTTACAGATTCCGTTTTGCTCAATTCAAGAACACAAAACGCCTTCTCCACTGCAGACGCTGCCATTTTGACTGACTAGTCACTTGACACTCGGGCTATCGCCTACGTCACTTCCCTCAGTAGCGGGACACAAACTTTATGAGTACATCTACCTAACGGTTCGCAGTTGTGGTCCGTGTCTTCAACTGTTACTGTTTTACAGCATCTGGAAACTGTGTACTTTTTTATGAATCAGGGTGTATTATAGGAACGTATAATTTACTCACTTACTTATAGGAAGTATTGAAATTGTTGTCATTCATTGGCAAGACATAACCTAACTATTTTACACATGTTTCCAAACTCAATTGCGAGAGTCAAAAAGTTCCACCACGGTAATGTTGAGTCTGTTCCATCTACTTTTGATGGCGCTACAGTCAAAAATTTTGAATTAAGCAACTTGTTGCATGTTTTATTTCAGTTTTTGCTGTTTTCTGATAACATATCAAGCTTCAGAATATGTTTCACAGAAACACCAACTTTCAGAATTCTATGATGAGTTGAAAGTTCCCAAAATGCGGATGTTGTTTTCATCATTGATTCTCGGAAAGAAGCGACAGTTTTCTTTCTGAGGATACTCTTCCTTCACATTGCATGACAAATAATTTTTTAGTCCAGTGACGAACATAAAATTCTACAATGCTCATTGTTCTTTCAAAAAAAAAAAATTTTTTTTTGCTTTTCAAAAATAAATCGGAAATAAATTGGATCGAAACCGGGGCAGAAGCACCTTCTCGTTTGATCCGCTAGAAATTGTCAACCCGTTGACCCGTAACCCGTTTCCATTTCTGGCAGTCACTTATGCCTCTACTCAAAGGAAAAATATAATTTTTAATATTGCAAACATAAAATTCAAAGGGACGAAATAGGTGCTCTTATGTAAATGGGATAAAGATTAATGGAGATTATCTAACCCACCTTCGTTTTGCTGATGACGTAGTCATTTTTGCAACTACCCCATCAGAGCTGCAGAGTATGATCCAGGAACTTGCTGACAAGAGTAAAGAAGTGGGATTAAAAATGAACTTTCAGAAGACAAAAGTGATGTTCAATGCTTTTACAAGAAATGAAGATCTATCGATGGATGGAGAAAAGCTGGAGATAACAGACACGTACGTATATCTTGGACAGCAGATATCAAGTGAGGGTCACATTGATGAAGAAATTAATCGGCGTACAAAACTTGCATGGAGAGCTTTTGGAAGAAACAGCATACTTTTCAAGAGCAATATGCCATTATGTCTTAAAAGAAAAGTGTTTGATCATTGCAACCTTCCAGTGCTTACGTATGGTGCAGAGACGTGGACCTTAACTAAAAGAGACATACAAAGGCTGCAGACAACTCAAAGCAGCATGGAGAGGTGCATGCTTGGTGTAACCAGGAGAGATAAGAAGAGGAACTCGTGGATCCGAAAAATGACTACAGTGGAAGACACCATGATCAGAGTTAAATCCCTGAAATGGCAATGGGCTGGACATACTGCCAGAAGGACAGACCATCAATGGACAGCCGAAATTTTAGATTGGATCCCAAGGGACAGGAACAGACCCAGAAGAAGACCACATGGGAGATGGGTGGATGAAATTCGAAAGTATGCGCGAGCGACATGGAGGAGACTGGCACAAGACAGACCGTTGTGGAGGAAACTTGGGGAGACCTTCGTCCAGCAGTGGATTGATAATGGTTGACAATGATGATGATGATCATATAATAAATAATCTCAAGTTAAAAATTTATGGTTGGCATAATTTCATCCCGAAATGCTACTCTTGCCCGGTCTTTTAACCAATTACCTGCGTTAGTCTTATTTTATTGTAATTACTTGTTTTTCTTTCTCAATTTTTTATTGGGATACTCGTTTGCAAAAGAATCGGTGTTTTTATCTTGTGTGCAAACTTCGAATTTTCGATGAATGAAAAATAAATAGAAGGCTGGTACTTGTTAGAAAGCGTTACAGAACATGTGCATCCACGTCTTTTCATTCTCAATACCTGCTTTAATTTTTTTTTATTAATTTTTTCGGGAAGAATGTGAAAAAAATGTTCTTTTTTTATTCTTCACTTAGATCACCTTCTTCGGAAGCTGAGTTTAATATACGAGGTATGAATCTAATAATCTAAAGATTTTTAATTTCATCTCCCGGGAGACACGTTCGGTTTTTTTTCCACCGTTAATTTTTTTTTTTTTTTTCCTCCCTTAACTTCTGAAGCATTTAGAAGTCATCCATCACGACTCTAATCACCTGCCATGCCGTAAATTCATTTGTGGTCACCAGATGGTGCTACGTGTTCCAAAGAAGGCGATAGGTAGTCGATATTATATCAAGCCGTATTTTTTTTTTTTTAATATTAGCAACGGAAAAGATGTCACAATGGCAGTCCGATATTTGGTGAAAAAAAAAAAAAAAGATACAGCAGTTCTTTACATGAAATGATAAAATTTTAACCTCAACTTTCTCGGATTTTTAGGAATTTTGTTAAGTTGAGCTCTGCTGCGTGTTTCACAAGAAATAATCAAGTTAGCTTTTGGCAGAATTCACACAAACCAGGGCGTCGTTAGGGTTTTAAAGACATTGGGGCGGCTGAACAGGGTTTAATTTTTTCACTTCCTAGTAACCTTATGAAAAAACAAATAAAACTGCAGAATATTAAGATCGATAATTATCACTTCTAATTTAATTTTTTAGTTTAAAATATTTTAATTTATATAATTCAATTATACCACTTTCTTCAGTTTCAGGATTAATTTTAACGCAGCATTAAATATTATTTAAATGTTGACCTTTGCCCTGTCTTCGGTGGGGTTTTGAGAATATGGAGACGGCATCAAGGTGCCTTGCTGCAGTGAAATTAACTGTTATTAAGACTGATAAAGACAGACAGACAGAGAGAAAGAGAGAGAGAGAAAGATCCACTGCAGTGTAAGGACACTAGCCTTGTAACACCAAATTCAGCGTGCGAGACTCAAAATCTCTGAGCTTCCAAGTGATCTGCGCATCCACCAGACGCATAGACTGTTGTTGTCAATTCTTGAGAAAAAACTATGGCCAAAAAAAATATATATATAAATAAAATAAAAAAGAATATATATATATATATATATATATATATATACACTGCTGGCCACCCAAAATCCAACACCAAGAAGGACACGACATAGCAAAGCCAGATTTACTGGACACATAACAACAGATACAAAGATGAAACTACTGAGCTTACAGGCCCGTACGACTTGCGGAACACGCAGACATCAATAGTCCGTGTGGCCTCCATGGCTGGCAATAACTGCCGCTACACGCCGCGGCATCGAACGAAAGAGGATTTGGATGTGGGCTTGGGGTATGTCGGTCCAGGCTGCTTCCACACGTTGCCACAGTTCATCAGGCGTAGCCGCGGGTGGTGCCTACCGGTCCACTCGGTTGCCGATCAACGACCAGATGTGTTCGATGGGCGACTTATCGGGAGAACAGGCGGTCCACGGAAGCAGTGACACCTGGTGGGCGGTAAACAATTGTTGCACGATACAGTGCCACGTGCGGGCGCGCATTGTCCTGTTGAAACGTGGCCGCTGGTAGGTCCTGCAGGTAAGGGAGGATTACAGGTTCCGAAACGTCGGAGATGTAGCGGTGGCTGTTGAGTGTACCGGCGATGCGTACCAGAGGGGTGCGGGTGTCATATCCAATTGCGCCCCAAACCATAACGCCAGACGACGGACCGGTATGGCGATTCATAATGCAGGCGTCATACAGTCTCTCGCCGCGGTGCCGCGACGCGCGGATCCGCCCATCGTGATGTTGCAAGCTGAAGCGGGATTCGTCGGAGAAGACAATGTCTTGCCATTCCGTAGTCCAGGTGCAGCGTTCAACTGCCCACTGCCGCTGCACTCGCCGGTGGTGTAACGTCAGTGGTAATCGGAGCAATGTGCGCCGTGCGACAAATCCCCGCTCCTGCAGACGACGCCGAACGGTACGTGCCGACACAGGTTGTTGCGTAACACACCCTAATTCCTGCGCTAACGTTCGTGATGTGGCGGTGCGAGCCGTAAATGCCCGCCGCACAACATGCAGGTCCTCTCGTTTGGTGGTGTGCCGCGGCAGGGTCATTCGCTCACGTCAGTCCGTCCGTCCCTCCTGCACCCACCGAATCCATACTCGCCTCACTGTGGCTGGATGTAGTCCCACACGGACGCCGATGTCACGGTACGATAAACCGCTGTCGCGATAAGCCACTATTCATCCTCTGTCGAACTCCGAAACGTGCTGGAATGACTGCCATATTCTGCGACGAGGCATCAGGAAGCTTTCCACGCACAGGTCCGGCAGCACAACACACTTCCACTACTTACACTCCGCCTTCTGTGCACCCTTCTCATAGTGCTTCTCGGTGGCGTGCCAAGCGCACAAAATTTGCATATGCCCTGCAATGCTATTCGTTTGCATGTCCTCTCGCGGGCGACGCATGCTGTGAATTTCAGGCTAATCGGATGCTTCCTTCTTGGTGTTGCATTTTGGGTGGCCAGCAGTGTACATATACGACCCGTATTGCACACCTTCCTCAAACGTCCTAGGGTCCTTCCTCAGACGTCCTTCTGTAGCGTTTAATGGTAAAATGCAAATTTGTCACCGATCTTTCTTATCTTCTTTATTTAAGGTAAAACCTGTTTGATAAGGAACGTATGCAATATAAAACGGAAATTTGGCTAAAACCGAACCTATTTCTTTTGGTCTCGAAATGAAAGATGAAAAATTACGTACCATTTAACCTGTCTAAAATGGAACCTGCGCAACGCGGAAACGGAAATGGAAAGAGGGTGGTAAACGAACCTTGTAACAACGGAAAGTTCCTGGATCACCCCGTGCTGTCGAATATTTTAACTGAATACAAAACGTTACACGATAATCTGTAATGATGAATTCCCAGGGAACAAATTTGCTTGAGGTTGAAGATAGCATAATTAAACAGAGAAATATAATGACATATTTAAACACAGAGAGAAAGAGAGAGAGAGAGAGAGAGATTGCTTTTTGGGTTGCTCACTCAAACGCACACGCACTACGATTCATTCACTGTTTGGTTTCTCCTTAACCACGGATCGCGGATCATCTTTAGGTCACGTGACCAGCGCTGCTCTCCTTGCTGGATGCGAAGTCCAAAGCCTTTGCGGCCTGCTTTTTCTTGCGGATTTCCACAAAACCCTCCATTTAATTGTCTAACATTTATTTGTTGAGGTGATCATTCACAGTCCTTGCTTGTTGTGGGTTGAATTCCCTCATTTGTCATGACGCCAGAGAAAAACGTTCTCGACCTAGATACAAAATTATTCATACGGAAACAGATGCATGAAAAAGAGTGTGAGCGTCAAACATTTGGGAGAGAATTTCAATGCCGCAAAAACACAAATTTACGTCATTTTAAAGCGAATAGGTAAGATAACAGAAAAGAGATGAGTTAATTTTGTAACCATCAGTGCAAATGATTATGTAAACATCGACGGCAGCTTTGCGACTAAGCATTGTAATGACGATTTTGAGGAAATTATTGAGGGGCTATGTAAACATGGGCAGTAACGTTGCCACCGAGCCTTGCAATGAAGACTTTGACAATATTATTGGGGGACTATGTAAACATCGACATCGACGTTGCGATCCAGCTGTGTGATAAAGACCGTAACGAAATTATTGAGGAACTTTGTAAACCTCGACAGGAACGTTGCGATCCAGCCTTGTAATGACGAAATTATTGAGGGTCTATGTAAACATCGACAGCGATGTTGCAATCCAGCTTTGTAATATAGGCCGTAACGAAATTATTGAGGGACGATGTAAACATCGACAGTAACGTTGCGACAGAGCTTTGTAATGAAGACCGTGAGAAATTATTGGGAGACTATGTAAACATCGACAGCAATGTTGCGACCGAGCCTTGCAATGAAGACTTTGACAATATTATTGGGGGACTATGTAAACATCGACAGCAACGTTGCGACCGAGCCCTGTTATGAAGACCGTGACGAAATTATTGAGGGTCTATGTAAACATCGACTGCAACGCTGCGATCCAGCTTTGTAATAAAGACCGTAACGAAATTATTGAGGGACTATGTAAACATCGACAGCAACGTTGCGACCCAGACTTTTAATGAAGACCTTGACAAACTATTGAGGGACTATGTAAACATCGACAGCAAGGTTGCTACCAAGCCTTGCAATGAAGACCTTGACGATATTATTGGGGTACATCAAATTGAAATAACAGAAGCCGTGAGGATGATGGAATAGAGGAGATGAATATGGAAACCACGTCTAGGATAAAAACATATCACTAAAACTTACAAAATATTCAAGATATTTGAGATTTTGCACTTCTCACAGCAGACTCACAATTATTTCATTTTATGAGTATATAGCACACGTAATCTCACCGAGCGTCATATTGTAAGTGTTACTACACAGAAATCAATGTTGATTTATTTTAAAAAAAATGTTTTTGATTTTCAGGTGATTAAGATGCGTACGAACATTACATTGTCTTAAGTATGAGGGCTGTTCGGAAAGCACATGGACTGAGGTCACTGTTCTGAGTTTCTCTCACTTGGAGGCTTGGTGTGCTCTTCCTGAGAAAGAGCACTCTGTTTCACATTTTTATTGAAACCCCTGTGCCAAACAACGTTCTCTAGTGAGGAGAATGTAATATTGTTGGGAAACATTGACTTATATGTCAATAATCCTCCGTCAAAGATAATCGGAAGTTACTTATTGATCAGCATTGCCATTTTATTCAAACTCCTGTGCCAAACAACGTCGTCTAGTGAGAAAAGTGTAACATCGTTGGGAAACATTGATTTATATGTCAATAATCCTGCGTCAAAGATGATCGGTAGTCACTTATTGGTCAGCATTGCCACTTTATTCAAACTCCTGTGCCAAATAACGTCCTCCAGCGAGGAGAGTGTAACATCGTTGGGAAACACCGACTTATATGTCAATAATCCTCCGTCAAAGACAATCGGAAGTCACTTATTGATCAGCCTTGCCACTTTATTCAAACTCCTGTGCCAATCAACGTCCTCTAGCGAGGAGAGTGTAACATCGTTGGGAATCACCGACTTATATGTCAATAATCCTCTGTCAAAGATAATCCAAAGTCACTTATTGATCAATCTTGCCACTTTATTCAAACTACTGTGCCAAACAACGTCCTCTAGTGAAGACAGTGCAGCATCGTTGGGAAACACCGATTTACATGTCAGCAGTTCGCTGTCTAATGTCATGAGAAGTTACTCATGGGGCAACCTACGTTGTTTTAATTTGCTAATCGTGTGAAACCTCACACCAAAACTTTGAAAACGCAAGTGGTGTATGACGTAGACAGTCAAATCTTTCATATGATTATGAAAATTAGCGTCTCTGACGTTAGAATGCATAAATCACAGAATGAAAAAAAAACGAAAGTTTTCGGGGGAGCTCCCTTATCCGCGGTTATCGTGACATTTCGTTTCTTGAAGTCCTCGGTTCGAACGATGTCTCAACAGCATCATTTACGGGGATCAACGGCCTGAAGAGCTATTGACAGGCTGGAAGTTAGTCAGACCCAGCGGGTGGTAGCAGAAGCCATCGGAGTGTCAGGAAGTGTAATTTTCCGACTGTGGACACGATTCCAGGATACGGGAAGTGCTCGAAGAAGGCAAGGTCAAGGCCGTCCACGAGCAACTATAGCAAGGAATGATCAATACCTATTGTTAACAGCCAGTTGGAACAGACAGCAAAATGTTAGTCGGCTCCAGCGGGAGCTTTTCGTGTCAACAGGACTCAGGTTGGTAACCAAACTATTTGCAATCGCCTTCACTAAGGTGGCCTTTACTCACGCAGACCAATGGTGTGCATCCTTTTAATTGCACAACACCGAGCGGCCCGAAGAAATTGTTATGGGGAACATCGTGGTTGGGGACATGACGAGTGGAGTCAAGTTTTCTCTGAGGAGTCGAGATTCCGTCTGGAGTCTGAACGTCCCATTACAGCCTACATAGATTGATTGTCTCCACGGGCATAAGTATCGGTGAAGATACAGACATGTGCGTCATCAAAAACGGCAGTCTCACAGCCCAGATACATAGAGACGAGATTCTTAGAACTATTATCATGCCGTGTGCTGCAGCCGTTGGTGATTCGTTTCTTTTCATTGAAGATAACGCTCGACCTCATAGAGTTCGGCCAGTGAACAACAAGCTTCAAGACGAGAAAAAAGGACATTATCGAGTGGCCAGCATGCTCACCTGACTTAAATTCAAAGGAGCATGCCTCGAACGCACTTGGCAGACGCATTGTAGCTCAGTTGGCAGCTACGTTGACTTTTCATGAACTGGAGACATCCCTTCATCAAGGAGTAGAGAAGATATCCCCAAAGCCTCCTCGATAACCTCATCAATTCCATACTACACAGGTGTGCAGCAAATTTAGCCGTTCGAGGGGACCACATACCCTACTAGAGGTTAGTTACCACCTTCAAAAAGTGCTTTTTCTTGTACAGATAGGCATATTGTTGTATAGCATTTCACATCATATGCATTAAACGATAATACTGCATAAAATTATCTAAAGTGTTTTTCTTATCCATATTACTGAATATTTTACTGTATCTTATATATAAAACCCAAAACGTCTGTTTGTCTGAAGCAGCAAAAACTCTCGAACGCCGAACTGTCGCATCGTGAAATTTGCATAGCTTATTAATACTAGAATTTCTAGGTCAACGTCACTATTTTAAGATCTCTACGTTGTTCCGTTCGCGAGTTATAAATTAATTAATAAGCTAATCAATAAAGTCAGCGTCGTTTGCTACGTCATCTTTATCCTGTCCCAAATCTGAAAGCACGTAACTGCATTCATCGCCGCGTCATATCCACAGGTGTTTCTATCCTTTGAGAACTGCGCATAAAAAAATTCAAAAACGAACTTTGCGAAAACCTAACGAAACGGGCTGAAATTTTTATCAACACCATGAATTGGTAATAAGAGGAGTCCCTCAAAATTTCCCCGGAATCCGGTCAAAACTTTTAAAAATAGGCATGGAATTTTTAATACATCGGTAAACAGAAATATATATGCAGAAACGGTTAATAAAATTTTGACGGCTAATTTATAAAGTTATTTACCGATTTAGGCGAAATTTGGAGGTCATGTTCCTATTAACGATTTATGATGTTGATTAAAATTTCAGCCAGTTTCATAAAATATTCGAAAAGATACGTTTTTAACTTTTTTATTCCAGAGATTCGCCCCTCAAAGACATCTGAAACTGAAAGCACGTGATGCATTTGATCGTCGATAACAAATTGTTAACGAATTTGTTCAGTCAGTGTTCTAATGCTGTGTCTCCTGGACGCGTGTTAAGTAATTCGTAACGCTTTTGGTCCGTTTGATTCTACAGATTACATACATTCTGTACATTTCGTTGCTTTAATTCTCGACAAAAATTTGTGACAGCAATGTACGGCCAAGTGCTGAAATAATCACACTATGAATAAATAATTTGTAATGACCGAATTTGTGAAATCAGCTTTTTCGTTCTTGCAAGCATCGATTTTTGGTTAAATTTCCGTATTCGGTTTACCAAAGCGTTTGTTTGAGATGGTGGCTTTTGAGATTATCACAACGGGTTGTTAATTTTGAGATGAGTTATATCCTCAAGTGTATCGCGCCTCCCTTTAGGTAGGGGGTAGGTCACAGCTGAAGACAAAACAAGGGAGCCGGAAATATAAATATTTTCTTAATACAATGAAAATTAATTATGATAAATAGAAAAATTAAGATAAACAATTAGATATCAATTAAGAGTAAACAAGGAAGCCGTAAATATAAATATTTGCTTTCCAGCTTCCTTGTTTTATCTTCAGCTGTGAACTACTTGGGGGCCGAATACGGAAGTTTAACCCGATTTTTTTCCCGATTTTTTCAGTTACATATAAGGGAATATGAAATTAATAAGCCTAAATCCCGGGCAAAGCCGGGTAGTAAAGCTAGTCTTACATAAAAATAATATTTTACGCTCAACAACATCCTTTTCCTTTACAATATCTCTTGCTCCCTTAATTCTTTTGGGTAGTGCATTTGGCCTTCCTTTTGAGTTTCAGTTTTCTTATGTAAATTTCTTTATTTCTTGGTTAAAGGTTTTCTCACTGAACGGCACATTACTTCCGCGAACAGCTTGTACATTTTGGCAACACTGACAGTGATTCAGAGATAAATAAATGGACGACATTGAACACGAATAGTGTGAGGATTACGAATACGTTGTGGGGAATTGATATAGTGAAAACCGCCCCTATGGCTCATCTAAGCACTGGCTTGTAACCATTCGTCCGAGATGGGTCCGGGTTCGAATGCCGTCGAGGTATGGATTGGAGGTTGTGTTCGTCTTACTGCAGGCTCTCTCCCTTCCCTGGAAAAAGTTGGTCTAAATTAGGGACGGGCGACTGCTTATAGCCCATTGAGTTGCTCACGGTGGTCGTTAAACCCCCAATAATAATAAAAATAAGATATAGCGTAAGAGATTGAAGCTTGTTGGATATCTCTGTTAATTGACTAATACGTAATTCTGCTGTATGATTGCGATAGACGTTATTACAAGAGCTATTTAGTGTAAGCCGATGTCACAACTTAACGGTTATATTGCGTTGATGACCTGAACGTGGAAAATAAAGAACAAGTTCATATTAAACGTAAGTGCTGCCACTTTCACCTAGCCATTATTATTATTCACTTAGTTTTTTCAGAACTGTGATGTACAATATATTCCACAAAGTTATGTACGAACATTAAATTATTAGGTGTGCAACTTAATTTACGGCCCCTAACCGCAAGCGATCATAGAACGTCGGCAAATGCAAATAGCTGTGTGCGATAAGGGCTGATTGCAGCGCCATTCAACAGCTTTCCAGGCAACCGTAACCGATCACAGCTGTAGTGATAGAATTGACGAAAGTTGACGGTGAAAGCAATGTCGTTTGAAAAGCAACATTTGAGGCACTGCCTCCTGTTCGCGTCTCAGATGGAAAAAAGTGCCGCGGAAGCCCAACAAATGATCTCTGCTGCTTTGGGTGAGGCTGCTGTGTCCTACAGTACGTGTAAGAAGTGGTTCCAGTGGTTTAAGCAGGGGAATTTCTATCTCCGTGATGCAAAACGTCCGGGACAGCCACGCAAAGTTGACGATGAGGAACTGGAACAAATGTTGGACGCGAATCCCTGTCGCACACAGTCAGAGCCCACAGAGGAACTCCGAGTAACACGTCAAGCCATTGCAAAGCACCTGCACAAGCTTGGACGGATTCACAAGGAAGGCCGTTGGGTGCCCCACCAACTCACAGCTGCGAACAAGTCTAGGCGCTACGATGTTGCTGTGTCTTTACTCTCCAGATTCAAGAAGAAGGATTTCCTCCACAAGATTTTGACCTGTGATGAGAAGTGGATCCTGTACGATAATCCTAAGCGACGCAAATCGTAGGTTTATCCAGGTCAGCCTACCACCAGAACCGCCAAACCGAATATCAATGCCAGGAAGTTGTTGCATTGCATATGGTGGGATCAGCGCGGTGTCGTACACTATGAGTTGCTCAAACCTGGTGAAACCGTCAATGCTGAGCGCTATTGTCAGCAACACATTCGTGTGAGTGACGCAATGGAGGCGAAAAGGCCATACACCGGAAAGGGCAGAAGGTCGGTCCGGTTGCTTCAGGATAACGCGCGTCCTCATACCGCGAAAACGACGTTAAACACGATCACCGACCTGGGATATGAGATTTTGTCCCACCCGGCGTATTCTCCAGATTTCGCCCCGTCGGATTATCACCTCTTTTGCTCCCTGCAATATCACTTGAGTGATACGCACTTCACTTCTGTCGAGGAGGTCCACACAAGTATTGGTGACTTTATCAACTTAAAACAGCCCTCTTTTTTCCGAAGTGGCATTCGGCAGCACCCTGACCGATGGCTCAAATGTATCCAACATGACTGGCATTATTTCCTTGATTAGGTACGTAGTCGATTTGCTATAATTTGCTGTCTACATGTCGTGCCTGTGTCCGAGAATTAAGTTGTACACCTAATATAAAATTACCTTAAACTTCATTTTCAAAACTTAAAAAACACTGTAGATGATTATGTAATCATCAGAAGATCTCAGGTTCTATTTGAGCATGCAGAGAATAAAATAATAGTTATGTTCGCATATAAAATATTTATTTTCTTTCTGGAAATGTGAAATCCTCATAGCAGGGAGGAGGAGTACTCAGATTATATTCCTAGCAGTCCTATCTTCGTCCATCTAGCATTTTGAAATCATTTTTCTCTAAGCCGATGTTTGTATATTCCCGTAGCTACCTCTTGCGTCTTTCGAAATCAACTGACTAACACTTCTCTTCTGCTGCCTTTCGGCGTGAGTATGTTTTGGAGTCAAAGTAAGCGCAAGAAGTATCTCAGTTGCTTGGTTTAATGTGGGAGGGGTGGTTCGTACGTCTGCGGAGAAAAGTGTTTTCTGAAACTCAGATCTTTTGTCTTGATTAACATCAAGGAGTCGTAATTGAGAGTCTCTGATTTATGTTCGTTCTTCAAAACGTTGTGAGCTCTTCCCCCTACATTAAGACGGAAGTTGGTACTGATTCGGAAGTAGGGGGGTTGGGGAGTTACTCGTATTGTTCCTGAGCGAGGTACGGATCTGCGAGAGATATATTTCATTCATAAGGAAATTTCTTCTGCTAATTGCTTAGCTGAAGTTTAAACGTTCTGCTTGCCAGAATTGCGTAACTAATGTCTCGGGTTCGCAATATTAATTAACATGAAGGCATTAGAGTACATCAGTATAACAGCTCCAGCAACAATTCTGTTCTACGTCGGTTGTTATTTGGAACAATTCAGCTCCACGAAGTAGAGTCAACGACCTCAATCTACGACACTGATTTACACGCGAAAACCTGTAAACCAATAGGATGCCATTTTAACTTTAAGAATAGCTCAAATAAACTCCAACAATGTATGGGTAAAATTATGATTTTCGTTCATAGGCGTTTTTCTCAATCCATTTTTGAACTGGAACACAAGTAGACACTTTTCGACTTGGAGTCTCTACAACACTAAGTCAGTTTTGGACTTGGAGTCTCTGAAACACTAAACAGGCATTTTTGGATGGAATCTGAGTCTCCAGAACACTACATACTTTTCAATTTGGAGCCTTCGGAACGCTACATAGATACTTTTGACATGGAGGCTCTACAAAACTAAGTCACTTTTTAATTTGGAGTCTCTACCTAAGCCACTTTTGGAATTTCTGTAACATTAAGTAGGCATTTTTCGATTCGACTTGTAGTCTTTAAAACACTAAGTCAGTTTTGACCTGGAATCTCTGGAACACTAAATTGGCACTTTTGGACTTGGAGTCTCCGGAACACTACGCACTTTTCGACTTGGAGTCTTCAGAACGCTACGTAAATACTTTTTTGACTTGGAGTCTTTACAAAACTAAGTCACTTTTTAAACTGGAGTCTCTACAACACTAAGTCCCTTTTGGACTTGGAATCTCTGGAACACTAGGCACTTTTGGACTAGTTTTCGGAAACACTACGCACTTTTCAATTTTGAGTCTTCGGAACGCTACGTAGATACTTTTGACTTGGAGTCTATAAAATTAAGTAACTTTTTAACTTGGAGTCTTTACAACACTAAGTTACTTTTGAAATGTCTAAAACATTAAGTAGGCACTTTTCGATTCGACTTGGACTCTTTACAACACTAAGTCAGTTTTGACATGGAGTCTCTGGAACACTAAATAGGCACTTTTGGATTTTGAGTCTCCAGAACATTATGCACTTTTCTACTTGGAGTCTTCCGTACGCTACGAAGTTCCTTTTTGACTTAGAGTCTCGACAAAACTCACTAACTTTTCGGATTGGAGTATCTGCGACACTAAGTCACTTTTTAACTTGGAGTCTCTTCAACCCTAATTCACTTTTGGCATCTCTGGAACACTAAGTAGGCACTTTTCGACTTGGAACTTCTAGTTAGCCGCCCCGGTGGCGCAGTGGTCTAAGGCGCTGGCCTCTGATCATTCGTCCGTAAGGGGTCCGGGTTCGAATCCCGGTCAGGCATGGATGTTGTGTTTGTCTTACGGCACTGGCTCTCTCCCTTCCCTGGAACCAGTGACCCTAAATTAGGGACGGGCGACTGCTTATAGCCCATTGAGTTGCTCACGGTGGTCGTTAAACCTACAATCAAAAAAAAAAAAAAAAAAAAAAAAAAGAACTTCTAGTTAGCCGTAAGAAGACTGTTGTTCGTTATCTTCGGAGTAAATTATTCGTCTGTCTGAAGTACTAAGATTCTTTTTTCTATTTATAAAAACTTGATTAATAAATATTTTTTTAATATTAAATTTTCTTAGAGCAATCCTGCTGCTGCATGGCACAAATTCTTACCCTGCATCCTGTGCTGTTCATGTTTTCTGGCATTTACGAAATTAAAAAGGAAAAGATACTTTCTTAAATTTTTTAAATTTATTGTAAATGCTAAAGAAGTTAAGATAATGTTTAAAACAACTAATCTGTTAAAAATCACTGAAGTCTTCCATCAAAGCAGGGCCGCAATTAAATTATTTCAGGAGTCTTAAGTAACCAGTCAAACTGTCGATATCGGAAAAATGCAATTTGCCTTATTTATTGCTACTCTTAGTTTTCTTAGATATGAAAATACAAATTTGTATATGCAATATATTATTGCCATTATCCTGCTTTCTTTTTAATACTGGAAAAATAAAATGGACGTCATTTACCGACTAGTAGTAGTTAACAATCGGTTGTCCAGGATCCCGGAAAATATTCCCTGGAAATATTATCCGGCACAGTCTTTACGTGGGAATTTTCCAGTTTGAGAGAAAATTAATTCATGACAGACATTCGTATTCTTTTAGAAAACAGGGATGTCAGATCTTTTGCCTATTCCAACCTACGATATGGATTTACTAAACTACAAAAACTGGCCACTAAATTAGAAACCTCGATGCAGATGTACAACGAATGTCACATCAGCGTATACGCAAAATATATGGTCACGTGCGTCTCCACGTGATCTGGACAATTATTTAAGACTGCTCCTCGTCAGTAGTGGTGATAACACTGGGATAAACACAGGTTCTTTGGGAGTTCGATAAAAGGCTTCTTGCGGATGCCTGTCTACCTGGAGCGACGAATTTAAAAACAGACTGGTGTCGCAAAAGACGTTTAATCAGTGGAAAAATAAGCCACATTGCTTGTCTAAGAGCCGTAACTGCAGCGCGACAACAATCTCTTAGCAAAGATATCGCCATCGCCTGAGGAGGCTTATACGGAAAAACAGGACTTCCAGTGTGCAGGAATTCATCGAATAACCCAGTGAAGGCTGTTCCTGACCCATATTTAAGAGAAATATGCACAGGGAATTGAAGAGGTCGGTATCGGCACTCGAATGCCTATACAGAAACCACTGATTTCTGCGAAGAACCGGAAAGTTCGTCTACAGTGGTGTCAGGAACACCGTGGCTGAACACTGGAAAAAAGTCATGTGGTCCAACGCGCCCTACACGGATATCACTGATTTTTGCGAAGAACCGGAAAGTTCGTTTACAGTGGTGTCAGGAACGCCGCGACTGGACACTGGAAAAAGTCATGAGGTCCGACAAGTCCTATACGGATATCACTGATTTCTGCGAATAACCGGAAAGTTCGTCTACAGTGGTGTCAGGAACACCGTGGCTGAACACTGGAAAAATGTCATGTGGTCCAACGAGTCCTATAGAGAAACCACTGATTTCGGCGAAGAACCGGAAAGTTCGTCTACCGTGGTGTCAGGAACACCGTGGCTGAACACTGGGAAAATGTCATGTGGTCCAACGAGTCCTATACAGAAACCACTGATTTCGGCGAAGAACCGTAAATTTCGACTACAGTGGTGTCAGGAACACCGTGGCTGAACACTGGGAAAATGTCATGTGGTCCAACGTGTCCTATAGAGAAACCACTGATTTCGGCGAAGAACCGGAAAGTTCGTCTACCGTGGTGTCAGGAACACCGTGGCTGAACACTGGGAAAATGTCATGTGGTCCAACGAGTCCTATACAGAAACCACTGATTTCGGCGAAGAACCGTAAATTTCGACTACAGTGGTGTCAGGAACACCGTGGCTGAACACGGGGAAAACGTTATGTGGTCCAACGAGTCCTATATAGAAACCACTGATTTCGGCGAAGAACTGGAAAGTTCGTCTACCGTGGTGTCAGGAACACCGTGGCTGAACACTGGGAAAATGTCCTGTGGTCCAACGAGTCCTATACAGAAACCATTGATATCGGCGAAGAACCGGAAAGTTCGTCTACAGTGGTGTCAGGAACACCGTGGCTGAACACTGGGAAAATGTCATATGGTCCAACGAGTCCTATACAGAAACCACTGATTTCGGCGAAGAACCGGAAAGTTCGTCTACAGTGGTGTCAGGAACACGGTGACTGGACACTGGAAAAAAGTCATGTGGTCCAACGAGTTTTATACGGATATCACTGATTTCTGCGAAGAACCGGAAAGTTCGTCTACCGTGGTGTCAGGAACACCGTGACTGGACACTGGAAAAATGTCGTGTGGTCCAACGAGTCCTATACAGAAACCACTGATTTCGGCGAAGAACCGGAAAGTTCGTCTACTGTGGTGTCAGGAACACCGTGGCTGAACACTGGAAAAATGTCGTGTGGTCCAAAGAGTCCTATACAGAAACCACTGATTTCGGCGAAGAACCGGAAAGTTCGTCTACAGTGGTGTCAGGAACACCGTGGCTGAACACTGGGAAAATGTCATGTGGTCCAACGAGTCCTATACAGAAACCACTGATTTCGGCGAAGAACCAGAAAGTTCGTTTACTGTGGTGTCAGGAACACCGTGGATGAACACTGGAAAAATGTCATGTGGTCCAACGAGTCCTATACAGAAACCACTGATTTCGGCGAAGAACCGGAAAGTTCGTCTACAGTGGTGTCAGGAACACGGTGACTGGACACTGGAAAAAAGTCATGTGGTCCAACGAGTTTTATACGGATATCACTGATTTCTGCGAAGAACCGGAAAGTAAGTCTATAGTGGTGTCAGGAACACCGTGACTGGACACTGGAAAAAGTCGTGTGGTCCGACGAGTCCCATACGGAAACCACTGATTTCTGCAAAGAACCGGAAAGTTCGTCTACAATGGTGTCAAGAACAACGTGATTGGACACTAGGAGACTAGAAAAAAGTCTTGTTGTCCGACGCGTCTCAGTTCCCCTCGCTCTCTACAGATGGTAGGCACAGCGTTTGGATGGAGTCATGTGGATCAATGGACCCAGCTTGCCTTGTAAACACAACACAACTGAAGATTCTGGAGATCGTGTCGTGGTGTGGGGCACGTTCTGTTGGCATGGAACGTCTCTCGTGATTTTGCTGGAAAGTCGAGTGTCTTCCGAGGATTAACGGAACACTATCGCCAATCAAGTCCATTGTACAATGTTGACTTTTCCTCCAGCAGGTGATGGATATTTTATGGATGGACAGATATTTGTGACGGATATTTTATGCTATTGTCCATCGCACAATGTATGTTCAGAAGTGGTTCAGCGAGCATGACAGCGACTTCCACCATTTTTCCTGGCCACTACAAAGCTCGGAACTGAACCAAATCGAGAATGTATGGGGCATTCTAGAAAAACAGATCCGGAAGCAAAGTCCTCCTCCGTTAAATCTGATTCAGTTAAAGGACTATGTGGTGAACGACTAGCATGCTGTAGACGTAGATGTGCTCATGCACCTGGTGAAATCAATGCTAAAGCGCATTCGTGCTGTGATTGAGGCTGAAGGAGGCCCAACCCGGTATTAAACAAAAGTTTCTAAATCAGTGGCTCGCATGTGTAGAACTTATTCATAAGTTTTGTTCACCTTTCTCACTTAGCTTTTTCATACTGTTGTCCCAAGTCACGTTGCACAAAGCATATCTTTCGGATTCGATATCGTGCTTTATTAAACATGCAAAAGACATTTCTGAATTTTTATGAATCATTCAGTACATTTCAAGGAAATGAGAATTATTAGTGCCCAACACTTCCTCCTAAAAAAGAAAAAAAACAAAAAAACACCGTGAAACTACGTTGTTTGGTACGTTCGCTTATTGAACGAATGTTCAGTGTTTCAGTGAAACAACGTTATCTAGTACGTACATTAATTCAAAGAAACTGTAATTATACCTCTTCGATGGGCGAGAGATGAGAGACAGAACTTCTGGCTAATCGTCTGAGTTGGACCAGTGTTCTTGTCCCGGATTAGGAATGGGTGATGTGTTAGACCTTCGAGTCTGGTTCTCTGCTTTTCTGCAGCTAGTGTCGATAAATAATTAGGGACGGACGACTGATTATAACCTTAGATGTAACCTTCAATGAAATAATTTTCAATGAAACAATGTTATCTAGTACGTACATTATTTCAACGAAACTGTTATTACTCCTCCTCGGTGGGAGAGATGAGAATAGAACGTCTGGCTATATAATTATCTGATTTGAGCCCGAGGTCGTGTCCCAGAATAGAAATGGGTGATGCGTTAGCCCTTCGAGTCCGGTTCTCTACTTTTCTGCAGCTAGTGTAGATACATAATTAGGGACGGGCGACTGATTATAACCTTAGAGGTTACCTTCAATGAAATAACTTTCAATGAAACAATGTTATCTGGTACGTACATTAATTCAACGAAACTGTTATTACACCTCCTCGGTGGGCGAGAGATGAGAGACCGAACTTCTGGCTAATCGTCTGTGTTGGCCCCGTGTTCTTGTCCCGGATTAGGAATGGGTGATGCGTTAGCCCTTCGAGTCTGGTTCTCTGCTTTTCTGCAGCTAGTGTCGATAAATAATTAGGTACGGGCGACTGATTATAATCTTAGATGCAACCTTCAATGAAACAATGTTATCTAGTGCGTACATTAATTCAACGAAACTGTTATTTCTCCTCCTCAGTGGGCGAGAGATGAAAGTCAGAACTTCTGGCTAATCGTCTGTATTGGACCCGTGTTCTTGTCCCGGATTAGGAATGTGTGATGCGTTAGCCCTTCGAGTCTAGTTCTCTGCTTTTCTGCAGCTAGTGTCGATAAATAATTAGGGACGGGCGACTGATTATAACTTTAGATGTAACTTTCAATGAAATAACCTTCAATGAAACAATGTTATCTAGTGCGTACATTAATTCAACGAAACTGTCATTTCTCCTCCTCGGTGGGCGAGAGATGAGAGTCAGAACTTTTGGCTATATAATTGTGTGAGTAGTTGGCCCGAGTTCGTGTCTCAGGTTACGAATGGGTGGTGCATTAAGTCCTTGAATTCTGGTTCTCTGCTTTTTTTTTTTTTTTTGTATGTTGGGGATTTAACGACTGCAGTGAGAAACTCAATGGGCCCGGACCCCATCACGGACGACTGGTCATAAGCCAGTGCTTAGACCACTGCGCTTCTTGGCTTTCCTGGAGCTAGAGCCGATAAATAATTGGGGACGAGCAACTGCTTATAAGCTTAGATGTTCACTGCAGAGATGGTCACGGGCCACCGAATCACCGTGTCGACAATTTCTTGCTGATCAAACGGGTCGGGTCACGATGTTCCTGACCCGATTTCGAACCTGTTTTATTTCTTTGAATAGAAAAAAATATATTTCAAAGAACCCTTCAGAGGTCTTTGAAATAATATTTCAGAAATGCAGAGTTTGGTCCCGGAACTTGCTGAGAAGGATTAAGAAATGGGGATTAAAAATGAACTTTCAGAAGACAAAACCGATATACAATGCTTTGGAATGGGGATTTATCAATTGATGAGGAAAAGCTGGAGATAAGCGATTTCTACATTTACCTTGGGCAGCATATATCAAGCGAGGGTCACATTGATGAAGAAATTAGTTGACGTATAAAACTTGGTTGCATAGTTTTTGGAAGAAATAGTACACTTTTTAAGAGCTATATGCCATTAGGTCTTAAAAGAAGAGTGTTTAATCAATGCATCCCTCCAGTGCTTGCGTACGGAGCAGAGATGTAGACCTTAGCTAAAATAATACATACAAAGACTGCAAACAACTGAAAGAGGCACGGAGAGATGCATGCTTGGTGTTACCAAGGAAGATAAGAAGAGGAAATCGTGGATAATGAAAACGATAAGAATGGAAGACATCATGATCAGAGTAAAATCTCTGAAATGGAAATGGGCTAGACATATTGCCAAAAGAACGGACCACTGATTAACAACCGAAATTTTAGACTGGATTCCAAGGAACAGGAAAAGACCAAGAAGAAGACAACGTAAGAGATGGGTGGATGAAGCAGACTGGCCCCAGACACTCCATTGTTGAAGAAACTTGAACCTTCATCCAGCAGTGAATTGATAATGATTGGAAATGATGATGATGATATTTTCGAGTTTATAGCTCAAATCAGATTTGTCCGGGTTGGGTCCAATTATGTGACGGTCGGACCCTGGTCCAAAATGTTTGATCCGTTTCCAACTCTGGTTCACTGGAGTGTTAAACCCCGAAAACAATATCAAAAACAAAAAAAGACGTTGGTACCGATCAAAAGTTACTGATCAGCTTTGTGGAATGTGTTAACACGAAACAGCTTTCTCTAGTAAATTCATTAATTGAATGAAATAATATTTTCTAGTACGTTCGTTAATTCAATGAAACAGCGCTGTTTAGTATGTTTATTAATTCAGTGATATAACATGATCTAATACTATTATTGGCATATTTTCATTGTATTCCATGTAACCACTTCTTTCAGAAAACTTGGGCGATGTATTCCATGAAACCACTTCTTTCAGAAAACTTGGACGGTGTATTTCATGTAACCACTTCTTTCGGAAAACGTGGACGATGTATTCCATGTAACCACTTCTTTCCGAAAACGTGGACAAAGTATTCCATGAAACCACTTCTTTCAGAAAATGTGGACGATGTATTCCATGAAACCACTTCTTCCAGAAAACTTGGACGATATTTTTCAGGACGATGCAGTTTTCAAGGGTTACATGAAATACATCATCCAAGTTTTCTGAAAGAAGTGGTTACATGGAATACATTGTCCAAGTTTTCTGAAAGAAATGGTTACATGGAATACATCATCCAAGTTTTCTGAAAGAAGTGGTTACATGGAATTCATTGTCCAAGTTTTCTGAAAGAAATGGTTACATGGAATACAGTGAAAATATACCAATAATGGCATTACAATGCCTACCATGAATTTATGAAGAATTAATTTTTAGGAGAAGTTCCTTTTAGCCAATTGTATATGACATACTTTCATCACTGGAATTTGTAGCCTACATCCGACCCTGGATGCAAATCTGAAGGTTCTCAGATATCTATGTTCAGTTGCTTGGAATTTCCTTGTCCTGGGTAGTGTAATGATTAGCATGCTCGACTGGAAATCGCGAGGTGGAGGTTCGATACCCGCTCCAGCACGATGGAAACTTTTAAGTTTTTTGAATAAAGTGGTTACAGTGAAAATATGCCATAATAGCATTACCAAGACCACAATGTACGTATTTATTAAGAAATATTTCTTCGGGGAAATTCGTTTCCCAATTGTATATGATCTAGTACGTTTGTGAAGTACGTACGTACTTCCACACATTTGGAACGGCTATTGCTTACACCCCATCGAGTCTCACACGCGGGAGTGGTTAACCTCCTCCCCCCCCCAAAAAAAATTCCCCACTCTCATTCTGTTTCTGTCCTGTTCTCTTTATCTGTCCATTTCTGTTTGCTTGGAGATTTAACAACCACCGTGAGCAACTCGACGGGCAATAAGCAGCCGCCAGTCCCTAATTTAAGGCCGCCGGTTCAGCAGAAGGGAGAGAGCCAGTGCCGTAAAAAAAAACAGAACATCCATGCCTTGCAAAAATTCAAATCTGGACCCATCTCGGACGAACGTTTAGAAACCAGCGCTTAGGTCACTGCCACAGCTGGGCGGCATTTGTTAATTTTGTACTTTTTCTCTGTTTGTCTGCCACTTTCCCTGTACGTTTTCCTGCTCTTCTCTTTGTCTCTCACCTTTCCCATTTTTTTCTATGAGTTCAAATCTAATCTCAGATCTGTCCCCCTCCCTCCCGGTGACGCAGTGGTCTAAACGCTGGCTTGTGATCGTTCGTCCGAGAAGGGTCCGGGTTCGAATCACGGTGAGGCATGGATGTTGTGTTTGTCTTAGGGCTGTGGTTCACTCCCTTCCCTGGAACCACTGGCTCTAAAATAGGGACGGGCGATTGCTTATAGCCCGTTGAGTTGCTCACGGTGGTCGTTCAACCTTCAACAAAAAAAATATCAGATCTCAGTTTCTCTTTCTGCCTTCTCGTGTCTATTTCTTTTTGTGTTATTTCCCTTATGCACAGTCGAGTCACATTATTTTGACCACCTCCTACTTTTGATGTCAACAGCGCGTAGCCAATGAAAGAAGCCGCGTGTCGTGATTGGGCTTGGAGGGTATATAAGGTGTGTTGTAGGCATTCTAAAAGCATATCACTCGTTGCTGTCATGGATAAAAGGAGCGATTTATCAGATTTGCAAAAAGGGATAATTATCGGCTTTTGGGCTAAGGGTGGAAGTATTTCTGAAACAGCGCAGTTTGTGAACTGTTAGCGTGCTGCTGTGGTTAAAGTGTATCGTGATTGGAGAAGTGGCACCATTGCGAATAAGCGACGTGGAAACTGCGGAGCACCACGTGCCATTGATGTGAGTGGTGAACGTCGGCTGCGGAGGAGCCTGAGGGTCGATCGACACGCTACAGCGCAGCAACTCACTGGCCGAATGAACCAATGGGAACATATGAGGCTCCTATGCAGAAGAATGGTCACTGCACTTATGGTAACGAAGGCGCATGTGTAGAAAAAGCTTACATTTTCACAACAGTATCGTAATTGGACCACCGCTGATTGGCAAGGGATTGCCTTCCCCGATGAGTCACGTTTTCTGCTTCATCGAACGGATGGACGTTGGCGCATAAGGTGAGAAACATCGGAGAACAAACACACTTCACCAATTGCTATAAGAACACAAGCTTATGGGGTCAGCGTTATGGCCTGGGGAATGCTTTCGTGGCATTCCCTGAATCCATCGTTGTAGATCACGTACACCCATATATGCTGATTGCCTTCCCTGGGACGGATGGAATCTTCCAGAACGACAATGCGACGTGTCACATAGCTAGAAATGTCTGAGATTGTTTGGAAGAGTACGATAAAGACTTCAAAGTACTTCCCTGAGCCCCTAATTCCCCAGACTTAAACCCAATTGAGCATCTGGGGACCACCTCGATCGTGTTGTTCGCTCTATGGATCCTCCACCTCGCTCCTTCTACCAGCCGTCAGATGCACTGCAGTCAGCATGGCTCTACATACCTATGAACACCTTCCAGCTCGTCTAGCTGCTGTCCGAGCTGCACACGGATATTAGCTGGTGGTGTCTCGACCATAATGTGACTCGACGTGTATTTCTTTCTCACTTTCTTTTTCTCTATCTGCTTTACTTTTTATTTCTGTGTCCATCTTTATTTCTCTGTCATTCTCCCTTTGATTCTGTTTATCTGTCTTTCTACCTTTTTCTTCCCGAAACCCTCTTCTTTTTCAGTATTTCTCTCAAACTCTATCGCACTCTATCTGCATCTTTCTCCGCCACACTTTGTCTCTCCTTCTCGTAATTGGTATCTCAGTGCTGTACTCTCAGTCTACCTCTGCGTGTATGTCTGCGGCTCTTTCACTTTCTCTGTCACTTAGTTTTATTGCCTCTCTCTGTCTTTCAGTCTCTCTCTTTTATCATTCTTGATTGCCTACGCAGAGCAGTGTGTTATTAACAGCCGCCCCAATTATATCCTGGAAAGAGCAAAAAAAGACATAAGACTTCCGGATCCTCTTAAATTTCTTGAACCCCGTTAAAAGAAAAAAAAGGGATTTTTGTTTGTTTGTTATGAACACATTTCAAATTATTAGCACTATATTTTTCATTTTCCTTTATTCTTCCCTCTTTTCCCCCCATTACGGATGAAATTTTTTTCTCTTTCAGTAAAAATTGATTTCGGAATAAAGATAAATCCTACGCCCAACTTTTCAAGCTAAAAATGGTTTTTCAGAGAATTCTCTATTGTTCGAACTTTTGGCTTGTTAAAGATTGTAATGCCTCAGGGAATGAACTGCTCAGAAGGAGATTCACAATTTAAAATTTATCAGAGATGAACGGGGAGCGAGTCGATCTGTAAAACGATTGCTCAGTCGAACGAAATTTTTGCGATGAACAACCACATACTTTCGTAATCGATTCTTGGAAGAGCGAGAAACACGACAAGAGACGTGGCTTTATTATTATTATTTTTTTTCTTGTGGTGTAATACGATTTGAACGAAAAGCTACCGTTTAATGCAGCTACGAAAAAAAAAAGGGAGAAGTTCACGAATGTACTGCTTTTAGAAAACTGCCGTTCTATACGTCAATGAAATGGGCATTATGATGAAACGCCTGTGGGATGTACACTTCCCGGCCATTAATACCAGGACATTCCTCTATTGATAGTAAATCAGGTCCTACTCAAGCATCAAGTCACAGACCCAAGTATAAACATGCTTGACTGCTACAATGAGACAATAGTATGCCTGTGAATGCAAGATGATTCGATCGAGAGTTAACTGACTTCCAATGCGGCGGACTGATAATCGGATGCCACATAAGCAATCGCTCCGTACGTGACATTTCAGCGGCATTGAAGATTTGTAGGTCGACAATTGGGGATCTGATATGCAAATTGTCGCGGACTCGGAATCAGCCTGCTTAAAAACGATCCTGTAAACTTCTGAAGAGGATGTAACATGACAGGAGAGTTCTGTAAAGATCTGTACGCTCATTAATATAGTATCAAATCAAGCAACCCTATGGGACACTATTGAGACTGATATTAGCACTAGCGCAGTGGGTCGGATTGTTTAGAAACTTTTTATTCAATACCAGGTTGGTCCTGCTCTAGCATGAATTACAGCACCTATGCGGTGTTATAGAACGTCAAACAGAAGTCATCGCTTTTTCCATGTTTATAAGTGAGTCATGGAAAAATTATCATCAGCCGCCACCGGGAATCGAACCCAGGTCTTCCAGTTACGCGCTGGGCATGCTACCAATGCACCACAGTGTTCTCGAATTCCTCCAGACTCACACACTCTAACTGCTAATCCAATTTGGCAATTTGCTTCTTGGAGCCTCGCACAATGCTGGGGATTCACCAAAGATGGTAAGCAGCAACTGAGAAAATAATTAGGAGGCGAATGAATATTTAATACACACAATTGCCCAGCATTGTGCGGGGCTCCAAGAAGTAACCTGCCATGTGGTTTGGCAGTTAGTCGTATGTGAGTCTGGAGAATTCGAGGCAGCTGTGGTGCAGTGGTAACTGGAAGAACCTGGGTTCGATTCCCGGTGGCGGCGGATGAGTATTTTTTCGTGACTCACTTATAAACGTGGAAAGAGCGATGACTTCTGTTTGATGTTCCTAATCCACGTCAATTGTGTGTATTAATTAGGTTTTATAGAATGTACATACCAGGCGTTTGCCAGACAGTCCTTCAACTGAGTCAGATTTGACGGAAGTGGACTTTGTTCACGGATCTGTTTTCCTAACATGCCCGATACATTCTCAATGGGGTTCAGATCTGGGCTTCTCGATGGCCAGGGAAGATGGTGGAAGCCTCTGTCATGCTCGCTCAACCACTGCTGAACAGTTCTTGTCCTATGGATTGTAACATTGTCGTCCGTGAAACAGCTATCAGGTGCTGGGTGAAAAGTCAACATTGCAGGATGGGCTTTATGAGCTATATGGTTCAGATAATCCTTGGAAGACAACCAACCTTCCAGCAATATCAGGGGACCCGTTTCGTACTAACAGAAAATGCCCCACACCATTACACAACCTTCAGAACTTTGACTTGTGTCTTTAAGGCAAGCTGGGTCAATCGTTTCATTTGGCTCCCATCCCACCAAACGCTCTGCCTACCGTTGGTACAGAACACGCTGTACCCAGACTCCTCGGACCAGATGACTTTTTCTCCAGTTCTCCAGTGTCCAGTTTCAGTGCACTTGACAACAGTGTAGACGAATTTTCGGGTTCTTCGCAGAAATCAGTTGTTTTGGTATAGGCATGCAACTGCCAAATACCGGTGCTTTTCAATTTCCTACGAACAGTCAGCTGAGATATGGATCGGGTACAGCCTTCATTTAATGCTTCGGGCAACTGCTGCCCACAGAAATTCCTGTTTCACCATATAATCCTTCTCAGACGACGGCAATCTAATTTCCGATAGACTGTCGTCGCGTCCCAGTTACGCTTTTTAGACAAGTCATGTAGATTACTTTTCCACTGATTAAAGACCCAGGATATCTCACCTTTCGAGAAACCAGCCTGTTTTCAAAATCGTCATTCCAGCCAGACAGGCATCCACAATAAGCTCTTTATCGAACCCCGAAATATCCTTTGTTTTACCCTTTGTGATCAACACTACTGACGAGTAGCAGTCTTAAACAATTGCTTAGTTTACATGGTGATGAAAGTAACTATGTATTTTGTATATACGCTGCGGAAGAAACGTTACGTATTTCCTCATAAAGGTTCCTAATTCAGTGGCAGGTAGTGTATAATTCGCAAATCAGTGCGACTAGTGGCACACGCCGATTGGCGTTGTGTAAGAGCCCTCGATTTTGGACTGAAGGCCAACAGAAAACTGTGCCTGGAGGTGAAGAGTCACGGTACCAGTTCGAATGTCGTTCCTGAGTGAGACTGATCCGGGGAGAAAAGTATCTTCCGCAGTGAATCGTCCCAACAATGATGTTTGGTGGAATGTTGAGCAATGGTACGCAGCTGTTTTTTGCGGTTCCGCTTGGGACCAAATTTGGTTTTCGACAAACCCGTGAATGCTGACCCCTATCTAGACGCCCTGGACGATACTCTACCGATGTTGCGGCATTATTTTGGGGAAGACCCATACCTCTACCAGCAGAACAATGCACGATGACATGCTCTTCGCATTGCTACAGATTATTTTGACGATATGGGCGTTGAAAAGTTGAACTGCCTAGTCTGTGGTATTGACCTAAACTCTATAGAGAACTACTTGGGCGAAGTGAGCTTGGTGATGGTTACTACTTTGAAAGTCGTTGTGGTATTATTCTGGGGAAAGACCCATACCTCTATCAGCAGAACAATGCATGATGACATGCTCTTTGCGTTGTTACAGATTACTTTGAGGATATGGGCGTTGAAAAGTTGAACTGCCTATTCTGTGGTATTGACCTAAACTCTATAGAGAACTACTTGGGCGAAGTGAGCTTGGTGATGGTTACTACTTTGAAAGTCGTTGTGGTATTATTCTAGGAAAGACCCATACCTCTACCAGCAGAACAATGCATGATGACATGCTCTTTGCGTTGTTACAAATTACTTTGAGGATATGGGCGTTGAAAAGTTGAACTGCCTATTCTGTGGTATTGACCTAAACTCTATAGAGAACTACTTGGGCGAAGTGAGCTTGGTGATGGTTACTACTTTGAAAGTCGTTGTGGTATTATTCTGGGGAAAGACCCATACCTCTACCAGCAGAACAATGCACGATGACATGCTCTTTGCGTTGTTACAGATTACTTTGAGGATATGGGCGTTGAAAAGTTGAACTGCCTAGTCTGTGGTATTGACCTAAACTCTATAGAGAACTACTTGGGCGAAGTGAGCTTGGTGATGGTTACTACTTTGAAAGTCGTTGTGGTATTATTCTGGGGAAGACCCATACCTCTAACAGCAGAACAATGCATGATGACATGCTCTTTGCGTTGGTACAAATTACTTTGAGGATATGGGCGTTGAAAAGTTGAACTGCCTATTCTGTGGTATTGACCTAAACTCTATAGAGAACTACTTGGGCGAAGTGAGCTTGGTGATGGTTACTACTTTGAAAGTCGTTGTGGTATTATTCTAGGAAAGACCCATACCTCTATCAGCAGAACAATGCACGATGACATGCTCTTTGCGTTGTTACAGATTACTTTGAGGATATGGGAGTTGAAAAGTTGAACTGCCTAGTCTGTGGTATTGACCTAAACTCTATAGAGAACTACTTGGGCGAAGTGAGCTTGGTGATGGTTACTACTTTGAAAGTCGTTGTGGTATTATTCTGGGAAGACCCATACCTCTACCAGCAGAACAATGCATGATGACATGCTCTTTGCGTTGGTACAAATTACTTTGAGGATATGGGCGTTGAAAAGTTGAACTGCCTATTCTGTGGTATTGACCTAAACTCTATAGAGAACTACTTGGGCGAAGTGAGCTTGGTGATGGTTACTACTTTGAAAGTCGTTGTGGTATTATTCTAGGAAAGACCCATACCTCTACCAGCAGAACAATGCACGATGACATGCTCTTTGCGTTGTTACAGATTACTTTGAGGATATGGGCGTTGAAAAGTTGAACTGCCTAGTCTGTGGTATTGACCTAAACTCTATAGAGAACTACTTGGGCGAAGTGAGCTTGGTGATGGTTACTACTTTGAAAGTCGTTGTGGTATTATTCTGGGGAAGACCTATACCTCTACCAGCAGAACAATGCAGGATGACATGCTCTTTGCGTTGCTACAAATTACTTTGAGGATATGGGCGTTGAAAAGTTGAACTGCCTAGTCTGTGGTATTGACCTAAACTCTATAGAGAACTACTTGGGCGAAGTGAGCTTGGTGATGGTTACTACTTTGAAAGTCGTTGTGGTATTATTCTGGGGAAGACCTATACCTCTACCAGCAGAACAATGCAGGATGACATGCTCTTTGCGTTGCTACAAATTACTTTGAGGATATGGGCGTTGAAAAGTTGAACTGCCTAGTCTGTGGTATTGACCTAAACTCTATAGAGAACTGGAAGGGCGAAGTGAGCTTGGTGATGGTTACTACTTTGAAAGTCGTTGTGGTATTATTCTGGGGAAGACCCATACCTCTACCAGCAGAACAATGCAGGATGACATGCTCTTTGCGTTGCTACAAATTACTTTGAGGATATGGGCGTTGAAAAGTTGAACTGCCTAGTCTGTGGTATTGACCTAAACTCTATAGAGAACTGGAAGGGCGAAGTGAGCTTGGTGATGGTTACTACTTTGAAAGTCGTTGTGGTATTATTCTGGGGAAGACCCATACCTCTACCAGCAGAACAATGCATGATGACATGCTCTTTGCGTTGCTACAGATTACTTTGAGGATATGGGCGTTGAAAAGTTGAACTAACCAGTCCATGACCTGAACTCTATTAGTTAAACTGGCCAGTATTGACCTGAGCTCTGCAGAGTAGGGGTTCTCAACGTGGGGTAAGCGGTAAAATTTTTGAGGGTGCACCTTGAGAGCTGCACAAGGGGAAGAGAAAGGCAGCAAGATTTCTTTTTCGCAGTTTCACGTGAATGAACTGTGCAAGCGCAAACAAACACAACCATCTCACTGATTATCCAGTAAAATGTTTACAATAAGATTTGTTAAATTGTTTATATCAGTCTTTGTGTTTATCGATGTATGTAATTTATGAAAACAAAATTTAATGCATATACATGTATATGTTTTATTTTATTCCCATTGTTATATTATAACTATAGTTTTATCTGTCTATACAAACGGTACGTCAGTTATACAGTATACACAACTGCAGAGAATACGTGAGGCAAAAAAGGTTGAGAACCACTGCTACAGAAAACTACTTGGTCGAAGTGAATTTGGTAGAAGAGACCTCCCAACTAACAAACCTGAAAAGGTTACAAGTTTGAAAGTCGAATAGTGAAATATATCCTTGGACATTTACAAATATTCCACGAAAGACTTCAGGCCGCCATAAAGGCCAAAAGTTTCAATGCTAAATTTTCTTTAAACAAAATATTATTTGTAGACGTGCACTGTTCGTATATAAATGGTAGGGCAGTGTTTACAGCAATTGCTCACAGTTTAAAGTACACTGTACATACCGATACACTCACAGATTTATTAAATGTACCTTTTTTCCCACTTCAGTTTTCGTTCTACTTTGACGACAATGCACATTCCTCATCCCCTCGTCTTTACGACCCAAAGGAAAATCTTACCAACCGCTCTCTTCCAGAGCTCCGAACATAAGTTCCCTGCTGTGTTCATTCTCATCTCGGCTACTCCGTGACCCCCATTTTTACACACCTGTTGAGCTTCGCGCAGGAGGCTCGGGAGTTATTTTTAATTGCCTTCGTTCTCTCGGACATTTTCGCGTGACCCATACTTTTACACCGCTATGTCAAAGTCTTGCTTCGATGTTCATCCTGTGCTGCTGAACCCGCTGAAATATCAAATGTTCTTCGACTTATCGTGGAAACTGCCTCCATTAAGCTGAAGATGAGATAATTTCCTGATACCTTCCTACAAAGACTATTCTGCACTCACCCCCTCGTTTAGCAATAAAGTCATAAAACCGTATTCGGAGATTCCTATGGATCGGACAGTTAAAAAACGAGTGTCTTGCATCATTAACACAGCTACACGGAATTGGGGGAAAATGGGACCGTCTTCAAATAAGCGCTAAGAAAAAGGGAAAATATTTAAACTCACCATATTCAAAATGGTTATTAAAGTTTATCGTTGTTGAAATCTATGATCCCCTGGATGCATTGCACAAACTTAAACGATATAACGAAGTAAATTTCCTCGTCATTTTTGATCCACGCCGGGGATCGAATCCGAGTCCACTTATTCCGGAGCAAGTCGCTCTACCAACTGAGCCACGCAGATGTTCGTTTTCGCTGCTATCTGCCTTTATGTCGTGTGCGTCCTGCGGGGCGGCACGACACATCCCCCCTCCCGAAAGACGGCCGGAGGCATGGCTCACGGGTCAGCCGTGACCATGAATCGTTGCAGGCAGCCATCCGCTGTAGAACGTGCACTTGAGAACTCCCAGTCAATCTGGTGTGTGGAATGCCACGTCACACACATTTTTTTTTCGAAGCTCTGAAGAAGGGATTCCATTATTTTTCTCTATCTCGCGGTGTGGAAAGAACATCACACCATTGCGAAATCGTGAACGGCCGGGTCATCCCGGAAGTTCGGGCGCCATTATAACGCAATGTATTTCTCCGCCATTTTTGGTCCACGCCGGGGATCGAACCCGAGTCCACTTATTCCGGAACAAGTCGCTCTGCCAACTGAGCTACGCAGAGGTTCGTTCTCGCTGCTATCTGCCTTTATGTCGTGTGCGTCCTGCGGGGCTGGCACGTCACAACGGGCTTGCGTCAGAGTATAAACTCCTTCCTCTCATAAATTCAAACTGGGCTTGAAATAGAGTACAAATCCTGACTTGGCCTGGGATATAGTACAAACTTCTCCCTTGCATAAGTCCAAACTGATCCTGTATTAGATCCCAAATGTCTGGCTCAAACTGGTCCTGCCATAGATTCCAAACTTCTGCTTTGCGTAAATCCAAACTGGTCCTGCGCTAGATTCCAAACTTCTGCCTTGCATAAATCCAAACTGGTCCTGCGTTAGATTCCAAACTTCTGCCTTGCATAAATCCAAACTGTTCCTGCGTTAGAGTAAGAAATTCTGCTTCGCGTAAATCCAAACTGGTCCTGCCCTAGAGTACAAACTTCTGCCTTGCATAAATCAAAACAGGTCCTGCTCTAGATTCCAAACTCCTGCCTTGCGTAAATTCAAACTGGTCCTGCGCTAGATTCCAAACTTCTGCCTTGCATAAATCCAAACTGGTCCTGAGTTAGAGTGCAAACTTCTGCCTTGCATAAATCAAGGCTGAGCCTGAGCTGGAGTTCCGAGTGAGGCATGTGTGGAAGGTCCGTTCCACGGCGTAGGATCTTCCACTTCCATGGAATCAATGGCCCTATACTAGGCACGGTTACTGCTTAGTTGTTAACCCACGAAGAAAATAAAAAACCTCCTTTTGTTAGCTCTTGTTTTTCTTAAATAATTATGACTTGTGTGAACACATTGCACTCACTAGAATATCTACCCATTAGATTGTATAAAATGCCTTCTTTGCTTCCTACATTTCAGCGATTACATTATCTGGCTCCAAAAGTTTTCCATTTTTCATCCTTTTTAAGGAAACTTGTTGTTCTCTATTCATTAATCTCACACTGTTTCATTTGGTTCTACGTCTTCTGTTAGGAATCCTTGTTTTCTGCATTCACAAGTCTTTCAAAGTATTGTTCATCTACTATTTATGCCTTGATCATTTGTCAACGAAATGCCATGTTCGTTTTTATCTGTCCGAAAATGAGTGATAATGTTCTTTACCTCATTCCTTCCTTTTGCACTTTCTGATACATTTACTTTTGCTTCTTTCTTTGCCTCGCTCTTCACAGACACATTCTGATAATGTGCATTTGAAAATTGTCATTTTTGTTTTGCGAAAGCAGCTCATTTTTCGGTTGTTTTGTGCACTTCAAAATCTCGTTCATCCTGTGCTCTTAATCAGTAAACTTTACCTCTCCTCCCCTTTTTATTCACATTCAACTCTTTTCATCATTTCAGGAGAACTATTCATTGTCTTTCCTGGCGCTTTTCAAAATTATTTCCGGGGAAGCTTTTAATTTATTATTCAACTAGTGGAACTTTTAGCATAATGTTCTACCATTTTTAGCACGTCTTTTGTAAAAAAGATCGTACTTATGTTATCGGTTTGTCCGTACGTTCGTCTGTAGACACGATATCTCTGCAACTATTAGTCCGATTTGAAAAATTCTTTTTGGATTGGGAAGCTTGAAATATGCGAATGATGATCCTTTATTTCTTTTTTTTACGATGTACAATTTCGCCGCTAGAGGGCGTAAATGCAGATGATGTCGAATTCAAAAATACGTTTTATTCCACATATTTGCTTCTAAACATCCGATTGAAGAAATTATTTTATCTTCGATTCCATTCATTTTTTAATTTAAATTCTTTTATCGTTCGATTTAATTTATGTCGAAGAGTATTTTAGATGTAGCTACTTTTTTAAATTATGCATATATTTTCCGCTAGGGGCGTAAAAGTAAATTACATTTTCCTCGATAACTGTTCTTGTAAAAATCCGATTCGAATTTATTTTCTTCAGCGGATACAGCTCCTGATAGAAAATCGTTTGCATATAATTTCTAATTTTTGGTAAAGAATACTTTGGCCACCAGGGGACGTAAGTGTTAATTTTTGATTTTGATATTTTTGCCATACAATCTGAGCTTCTAAAATCTCGATTGAAAAAATTCTTTCATAGACTGATTCCACTTACTTCGATAAACGTTTTCGGAATATTTTCTTCTTAAAATATTCCATGGTTTCTCCGCCAGGGGACGTAGATGCATATCTTATTTTTGCCAATATCACTACTTCTAGGAGTCCGATTTGAAAAATTCCTTCTTTGTTGGATAGTGTTTCCGATGCGAAATGTTTTCCCTATTAATTCAAAGTTTTCAAGTAAATCATAGACTTTCCGCTAGGGGGCACAAAGGTAAATTGCGTTTTCTGCGTTATTTCTGCTTCTAAAGCTCCGATTTGCAAAAATTCTTCCTGTATCGCATACAACACCTGATGGAAGATATTTTTCATATAATATCTAATGATTGGTAAAGTATGGTTTGGCCACAAGGGGGCATAAGAGTTAATTTCTGCTTCTGATGTATTTGTAGCAAAATCTGTGCTCCTGAAAACTCGAATGAATTTTATTTTTCTTGGACCGATACCGCTCATATTGAAAAACCTTTTGAGAATAATTTCTTCCTAAAATAATCCATGGTTTTCCCAGCAGGGGACGTAAAGTCACATCTTATTTTTGTCGATGTCTTTGTTTCTAAGAGTCCGATTTGAAAAATTCTTTCTGTGTTGGAGAGCGTTTCCGGTGCGAAATATTTCTCACATAAATTCATATATTTCTTAACGCACAAGTCTGCAACCAGAGGGCGTAAGCTCACGATTCCGTTTACAGCAATATCTGAGGGATTAGAAACACGATTGAAAAACTTCTTTCTTCTGTCAGAAATGTTTTCCATACCGGTTCCCATGACTTTGAATAGCTTTGATAAATTTAATTTGCGTCAGAACGGATTCAAAAGATGTGCTTATTACACCCGAAAATTCGGTGTCATCTTTCTTGTTCATTTTTTTTTCCAGATTCCGGAAAAGAGATTTCTTGCAGATCAGTGTGACGTCAGCCACAGCCAATGGGCATTAACATATAATATCGTATAGAAATGTTGGTGGGAAGAAATTTTTTGCAACACGAATAAAAATATTGAATTTTTTTTGCGACAAAATAAAATATTTCAAAGTTATTGATAGTCAGTGGAACCCATTACAAAAAAAAAAATCAACAGCAGTTCTGCAATTGGCAAAATATCTAAAAACAGAAACAGTTATTTATCTCCATTTGCGGTTGAAAACTCTGGTTCGAAAATTAACAAATTGTGCTCACAAATTTTTTCTTATCTGAAGCAAAGCAATTTTTTATCGAATATTTTGAAAAACAAACATAGAGGAGAACATGATCTAACTGTACGCTCTCCAGAAGAAGAAATTTGAATAATGCAAAAGTGCAAAAGTAAAAAAAGTATGTGAAAGATATTGTTCGGAGCAAAAGCTGCATTACGAAAAAATAATTTTTCAAATACGTCCCTTGGAAGAAGAAATAACGAGGAAAAGGCTTTGATATTTCTGGCCCCTAGCGAGTAAATTTGCACTGTTTTAAAAAAAGATAATATTCCCCATCTTTATTGTAACGAAAGTCGTACACATAAAGGAAGGGCGTACAGTAAAAAAAAATTTTTCAAAAGGCTTTTTATAAGCAGAAATACAGCATTAAACAGAAATTTGCACTAACACTACTTATCACTAGAACTGTGAACTACAAACCCTACAAGTAAAAGTAAAGTGTCCCACAAAGTAAATTATTATATGGCTTTCAAAGAATTTTCGTAATCAGACTTTTAAAAGCACAGATACTAACAAAAAGACGATAAGACCTCTGACCTCTTAGCCCTAACGTGGGAAAACTGTGCACTATTTCCGGCAGTAAATGTACACAAAATGTTTTGGAAGTTAGTTGTATCTGCCCGAAAAAGGATTTGTTAATAGGGTTTTTAGACGCCCAGGTGGTACTGCTAATATGCTGCAAACGGAAACGTGAACTTATATAACCTCTTAGCGGCACACTTGTGCATCAGGAAAAATTTGAAATCATATGCAAAACATTTTGCACCAGAAACGCTCTCGACAAAATTTTTTTTTCAAATCGTACTCTTAGAAGCAGAGATATCGACAAAAATAAGATATAGATCTACGCCCCCTGGCGAAAAATATATTCACTATTTTCAGCACAAGGTATTCTCAAAAAGCTTGTCGTGATGAGTAGTATCTGACAGAGAAAGAATTTTTAAATCGAGCTTTCAGAAGTACAGGTATCGCTGCAGATATATCAAAAAACAGAAACGTATACTTATGTGTCCTTGTGTCCAAACCATTCTTTAGAAAAAAATCGAAACTGTATGAAAAACATTTTCCCACCAGGATCTTTATCCGCTGGAAACAGAATTTTGCAAATCGGACGTTTAGAAGCAGAGATATCAGGAAATCACAATTTAACTTTACGCCCCTAGCGGGAAAATTATGCATTGCATGAAGAAGAAACTATACCCAAAATAGTTTTTGTTATAAATGGGATCGAATGGAAGAAAGAATGAGTCGGATGTTCAGAAGCAATTACATTAAATAAATTATATTTTGAAGTCGATAGCACCTGAATTTACGCCCTCTAGTGGGGAAGTTATGCGTGTACTAAAACCGGAAAGCAAGGATCATCATTCTCCCATTTCAAGTTTCCCAATGCAAAATGAAAATTTTTAAATCGAACTAACAGTTGCGGAGACGGACGGATGGACAAAGTGATAACATATGCACGATCTTTTTTTCTAAAGACATGTTAAAAAAAGTGGATAAAGGAAAACGAAATGGAAAAAAAAGTAAAAGTTTCAGAGACATAGTGATGAAAAGAAAAAACCTACCGTTGTTTATCCAGTAACTCAGAATTACCAAGAGGTACAGCGCGGAATTCAAAGCTAAGAGTAGAGAAATTTCGGGCGAAACACTCATATTATTTGAAAGAACGCTACACCAAAAATGTTAGTCCGTAGCCTGTAGAACGGGTATTCCTGCATTCAACTCACGGGTACACGGCATAACCAGGAGAGGGTCCAGGACTTGTTGAGGCATGCATAACTTTGTTACAGATGTTAGCTGATGCCAAAGTAAATTTTCTGAACAAATAAAATAAAAAACAAAAAACAAACATACACTTCGCTGCTGAATATAAATGTCCAAAACCCGGGAAAGTAGAAGCGAGCAATAACAAAAACACTGGCAATATCCTATGAATTTTGACTCCATCGAAAGAAAAGTCGTCAGGGATTTGAAACTAATAAAAATACGGGTTGAATAATTTCCTTCACATCTCTGGTTTTATGTAAATGAGAGAGCATTTGCATTGGAAAAGACCGGTAAAATAAAATAATGCAACGATAATCCAAGTTAACTGCATTATGCATCTCGAAATTTCAGCGAAAAGGAATAGAATTCCCAAGAAAATTACAAAAACATAGCCCTGGCTCTCTCCCTTCCCTGGAGTCAGCGGACTCCAGGGAAGGGAGAAAGCCAGTGCCGTAAGACAAACACAATATTCATGGCTAACCGGGATTCCAACCCGGACCCATCTCGGACGAATGGTCAGAGGCCATCGCTTAGACCACTGCGCCTCCGGACGGCGAAAAACAACAACAAAACTTTCAATTATCTTTAAGAAAAGGTGAAATGTATTCCTTTATGGTATTATTTAAAAAAAAACTCTTAAATATAAAATTTACTTTTTGATAGCTATAAAAGTTTTTGATTGAAGGAATTCACAGACTGTTATGTAGACATTATACAATCACCTAAAGGCAGTCACAGATTGATACGGTTTCTTATGGTAACACAATATACAATATACACAATACACAATATACAATAGTTTTTGTACAATATGGGGGAGAGAGAAAGGAATATGCAGTGGCACAATAACCAAAAATAAATGCTTATTGTTACCCACAATATCCGACCTCGCTATAGAACTCAAAAATCAGGTTTTCCGATAGATGGTGGAAATTTAGTAAGCACACAATCTCCAAAAAAAAAAAAAAAAAAAAAAAAAAATAGATAAAAAGAAAAACAAAAAGAAAAATGAAACACCCAGAGAAAGCCGTTCGACCCGGATGAAACTCCGCATACAAGAACCTCAGGGCTGAATATGCAAATGATTAAAAAATAACGACCAATGACGAGATAGAGGCCGACCACAGCGAATGGGAACGGAGCATAGAGGAGAGTAGATCAAGAAGGGAACACACGCAGGAAACAGAAGATTGCGGTTGCATTAATTTCCACGGACTGTGAGGGTGCCTTTCAATACGTGCGTAATACGATCGGCTGAGCGAGTTTGAGAGAGGACGTATAATTGGGCTGAGAGAGGTCGGTTAGTCAAGTCACCGTATCGCCAGGAATGAGTGACGGGAAAATTGCTCAATGTTGGCGCTAATGGGTCGAGGAGGGCACAACTCAGCGGCACGCAGGCAGTGGACGGCCGAGGGCAACGACAGAACTCGATGATCTAGTGATTGTGAGAGCCGCACGAACATAACCGAATTCGTCGCTCTCATCCATCCGTCGCCATGGTGTCGTCTACAGGTGCGGAAGTGGCCATGTTGCGTCGTCTACAGGTATGGAAGTGGCCATGTTGCGTCGTCTACAGGTACAGAAGTGGCCATGTTGCATCGTCTACAAGGTACGGAAGTGGCCATGTTGCGTCGTTTACGGTACGGAAGTGGCCATGTTGCATCGTCTACAGGTACGGTAGTGGCCATGTTGCACCGTCTACAGGTACGGAAGTGGCCATGTTGCGTCGTCTACAGGTACGGAAGTGGCCATGTTGGGTCGTTTACAAGTATACAGGTACGGAAGTGGCCTTCTGGACCGTTTCCAGAGGATTTGCAGCACGGGGACTACATTATAGGATGCCACTCCACCGCCTGCCTCTGACCAGCCAGCATCGCCAGTACCAATTGCAGTGGTGTCGGGCCTGATAAACGTGGGATAGTATCCAGTGGCGTCGTGTCAAGAATGACTCACGGTTTGCATTTGGCGCCGATGACCAGCGCATACGTGGCTGGAGACGAACCGACCACCGCACGGATCCTGCCTTTACCTTGGAATGGCACACTGCTTTCACTCCAAGAGTGATTGTCTGGGGAGCCATTTCCTACGATAGCCGGACACCCTTGGTAGTCCACTGGGCTATCCTCACACGGCTCAACTGTACGTCAACGACATTGTACGACCTGTTGTGTTGCCATCCCTGTCGCAGCATCACCGAGCAATTTTTCAACAGGATAATGCCTGGCCACACACTGCCCGGATCTCCCAGTCCTGCCTCCGCAATGTCGATACTCTTCCATGGTCAGCCCGATCGCCCGATCTCTCATCGATCAAACATTTTTCGGACATGTTCGATCGATGAACGTCTTTGGGACATTCCAGATAGGACGCCACATATGATCATCCCGGAATGTCGGCGAACTGGCCCACAATTTCGACACCATCTGGCATGCTATACATCAGGACAGTATCCTTAAAGTGTATGCGTCTATGTCATGTCGGATAACTGCTGGTATCCGAGCCAGAGGTGGCTCTACAAAGTACTGACTTTTTTCCTCTCGTGTAACTTGTGTTATCCGAATAAATAACCCAACCGCTCTGGAATTGTAATAGCTTCTATCCTATACACGTACATTGCATATATACCAATTTTTTTCGCTTTCCAACCGTAGGTTGAAGAAGCGTATATGCTCCAGCTTTGTCCGTTTGTCTGTCTGTCAGTCCACACGATAACTCGCGTACAAATGATTCGATTTCGATGAAATTTTAGTATGTGGTAGGGGACAACCTGGGGACGAACCCTATTGAAAATGGGCGAAATGTGGTCAAAGATCATCAGGACACAGGAGCGGGATCCATTCCATTGCTCTTATGCATCATACCTTGACTAAAAATGGCTCGAGTACGACGAAAGTTTGGTATGTGGTAAGGGACAACCTGGGGGCAAACCCTATTGAAAATGGGCAAAATGGGAATAAATTTCAGGACATGGGAGCGGGATCCATTCCATCGCCCTTATGCGCCATTATTTACGTAAAAATGCTTCGATTGCGACAAAACTTTATCATGTTGTTCCGGATGCATACTGAACCGGTTCTGTTGAATATAATCGAAATGAGGTCAAAGGTCAGGGCAAAGGAGCGAGATTTATTCCACAGCTATTACCCTCATAACTTGAGTAATGAATTCTGGTATGTTGGAAAGCGTACGATAATCAATGCATTGCATGATTTGACTAACTTGTTATCTCAATTGAATGATTTCTTCTGGGTTCTTCGTGTTTTTTTTGTTGTTGTTGTTGAAAGAGTGTAGTTAATCAAACCTCAAATATTCCAGCGAATAGCTGGAATATTTTGGTTCTTCGTGATATGGGTATAAAGAGGATAAAAAATAGCTGGAATATTTTGGTTCTTCGTGATATGGGTATAAAAAGTATAAAAAATAGCTGGAATATTTTAGTTCTTCGTGATACGGGTATAAAAAGTATAAAAAATAGCTGTAATATTTTGGTTCTTCGTGATATGGGTATAAAAAGTATAAAAAATAGCTGGAATATTTTGGTTCTTCGTGATATGGGTATAAAAAGTATAAAAAATAGCTGGAATATTTTGGTTGTTCGTCATATGGGTATAAAAAGTATAAAAATACGTAGCTGGAATATTTTGGTTCTTCGTGATATGGGTATAAAAAGTATAAAAATACGTAGCTGGAATATTTTGGTTCTTCGTGATATGGGTATAAAAAGTATAAAAAATAGCTGGAATATTTTGGTTCTTTCCGTCAGATGTTTATAAAAAAGTGAGAACAGAATTTTCCCGTTAATATACGAAAGGAGTAACAGGAAAGTTTCTAAAAATTTCCCAATTTTCCGTTAAAATCTGTTAAAAACGGAAATTTACCGTCAATATACGAAAGGATATGCGGAAAGTTTTCTGAAAATTCAGAATTTTCCTGGAGTACGAAGAATCCGTGAAATTAAGGCTTTTCCCCCGTCATTTCACCGAAAAGGTTGTATCAGAAATATGCTTCGAAAGTAGTCACAAATATGGCTCGGAAATTTCAGAAAATGTTTTTCAGTGTATAGTAGTGCTAGAATATACAACAGCTTTGAGAAGGTGATAAAAAACTGATCGAAATTTAGCGAATGGCTTTTCACCACTCTATGGTTTCATCGGAACATGAACAGCTAGGGGTACGAAAACACACTCGTTCGCGAAAAGTCAGAAATTTTAGCTGATGAATGACGCACAAGACAAGAATTGTTCTTTTATTTTTTGTATTCTTGGTCCGGCATAATTGTACATGCTGGCTTTCTCTAAGAGTATAAACATATTTTTTTTTTCCAGATTTTCGGCTTTGTTCGCGCCATGAGTAAAATACGACTAATTATGTTTTGCATTTCTGAAGATAAATGATTAAAGTGGAACATTAAAAGCGAAATAAGAAAAGTGCGTTATTCCCCAAACACCGGCAGATGAGCAAGGAGAGTTAGTGGATGAGTTGTGCGAATGGAGATGGTAGCACTAAACGATTTCAGGCAGACTTTGAATTTAGGAAAAAAGTATGCATGCAGATGTTAGAAAAAAATTAGATATAGAGTACCCTGGCCCTCGTTGTAGATAATTTATGCTCTGCATCTTTCGCATGCTAAGATCTTTGTGCGTGTGAAATAGAACCCGGATTTGAGAGTATACATTTACACTCATCGTCAAAAAAATAGTTGCACCCAGAAGGAAGCAACCGACAGGAATGAAACTTGGTAGGTAGGTTTGACATCGTGAGAAATGATTCCAGTATCACGCTCGACCGCGCATGTGACGCCCGCAAGGAGGGGTTGTAGCGCTGTGCCTGATCGGCTATATAAGGTCTTCCCGTTAGGCGTGCTTGCCATTCTGGCTCTTGCTGTTTTGTTGGTTGCATCCTTTGCAAATAAAGTATACCTCGGAGATAAGTTCGTAAGCAGTTGGAGGAGTTTGAGATGTGCCGCATCGTTGGTCTCGGGGAGGCGGGACGGTCTTATCGCCGTATTGCGCGCCATACCGACATCACCATAACACGATGTTGGCGGCAGTTGATAAAACAAGGCACGTGGCAGCGACAGGAAGGATCTGGGAGACCAAGACGAACCACGGAGAGAGAAGGCCGACGGGTTGCCCGAGATGCTCGGAGTGACCCAACAGCCACGATTGCGGATATTCAACGAGCAGTATGCATTGTCTGATTAGTGCCAGCACCATTGGCAGACGGCTGCACGACGTAGGACTACACGCACGCAGACCGTTACGACGACTGCCCTTAGCACCATTGCATCGTCGCCAATGACTGCAATGGTGTCGTGCCAGACTGTCAAGGAAGCCACTCAGAATGGCAGCGGATGATCTTCAGCGATGAGTCCCGCTTTTGTCTTGGAGAAGACGACCAACAAATCCGTGTATGGAGGCACCGTGGTCAGCGTCAAGATGAACAGTTTACTGTCAAGCTTCACACGTCCAGAAGTCCCGGTGTCATGGTGTGGGGTGCAATTGCCTACGATGCCAGATCACCTTTCGTGTTCATTACAGGCACTTTCACAGCCCAACGTTACGTTAATGAGGTCCTGCAACCAGTGGCCCTACCTTTTCTAAACGCTTCCTCCGGTACGATTTTCCAACAGAACAACGCTCGTCAGCATTGTCTCGAGAGCTTGCCTTCAAGGCACTGACACTCTGCCATGACTAGCGGCATCGCCAGACCTATCGCCGATTGAAAATGTGTGGAATGCTATTGGACGCGCTTTCCGCACTTCACCCCTACGGCACAATCTGCAGTAACTGCGCGAGAAGACTCAAGCAGCATGGGATGGCTTATCGCAGGACACCATTAGGAACCTGTACAACTCCATGCCGAGACGTCTCGAATGCTATGTGAGCAAATATGGCGTCGCTGAGAGGCACTACTTATTGGCGTGTAGATCAATAAATATTGCCCATATCAGTCTCAATGTTTAATCATTTATTGTTCCTGGTAACCTTTACCTTCCTTCTGAATAGTATTGCAACCCGACACATCCTTCTGGGTGCAACAATTTTTTTGACGATGAGTGTATTTATGTACAACACATTGCGCTTATTTGCGACACTCATGACCACACCGAGCGACAGTGCGGTACATACTAAACGGAATTAAATCATAACAACAAACAAAAAGGTTTACTAATTCCTGCCATTGAGTGGTATTGAAGGTAGGTGGAATTAATGAATGATGTTATCGTAAAACCAATGAAAGAAGATATTTCAGTCATAAAAGTTAAATATTTACTAAACTGTGGCTGCGGTATTAGTATGTATTTCATCTGTTTAGTTTTTCAAAAGAAATGTTTATTGCTATTACATATTATTCAGATTTAGACGAACTTAAGAAACGACCATGACACAGATGAAATGTGTAGCTACGCAAGTCCACCTGTGCAAGAAGTCGCCCGCCCCTAATTAAGGGTCGTTGGTTCCAGCGAAATGGGAAAGAGCCAGTACCGTAACACAGGCACCACACCCATGCTTCACTGGGATTCGAATCCGAGCCCACCTCAGAAGAATGGTCAGAAGCCAGCGCTCAGACCATTGCGCCATCGGGGCGGCATTATATCGGTTTCACGATTTCTGTTGATGAAAGCTCCTACTCCGCTTTTAGAAACAATGCAGAAAACCCCATCAAAAAAGCATGATATTCCACAGGAGGCAGGACGGTGTGGTGTTATGAAATGATTTGCATGAGAACACAGCACGCGTGCTACTTGTTTTGCATAGTAACTACAAGGGTTGTCCCAAAACACCTGATAATTTTTTTAAAAACAATATGCGTACTTTAATTTTAAAGGAAGTGATCTTCTTTTTCGTTGTGACCCCTGCATTGAATACAAGCGTCACAACGTTCCTCCCACTTTTTGAATGTCTTCTAGAGGTCTTCTGAAATGCTGTTGAAGCACCCGTCCGCACCGGCAATAAGTTGATCAGTCCCAGTTGTTGTTCCCGTAATGTCTTTTCAGCACGTCTTTTGTAAAACAAGTTAGTAAAATCATGCAATGCATTGATTATAATACGCTTTCCAACATACCAGAAATCATTACTCAAGTTATGAGGATAATGGCTGTGGAATAAATCTCGGTCCTGTGCCCTGACCTTTCATCCCATTTTGATGATATTCAACAGAACCGATTCAGTATACCTCCGAAATAACATGATAAAGTTTTGTCGCAATCGAAGCATTTTTACGTAAGTTATGATGCATAAGGGCTATGAAATAGATCACGCTCCTGTGTCTTAACTTTTGACCCCATTTCGTCCATTTTCAATAGGATTCGTTCCCAGGCATGCTTCTACAAGATACTAACATTTCATTCAAACCAAAGCATTTTTACGTAAGTTATGACGCATAATGGCGATGGAAGTGATCCCACTCCTATGTCCTGACCTTTGACCCCATTTCGCCCATTTTCAATAGGGCTTGTTCCCAGGTTGTCCTCTACCACATACTAACATTTCATCGAAATAGAACCTTTCTTACGTTAGTTATGACATGTAAAAGCAGTGGAATGGATCCCGCTCCTATGTCCTGACCTTCGACCCCATTTCGTTCACTTTCAATAGGGTTCCTTCCCAGGTGTTCCCCTACCACATAATAAAATTTTCTCGAAATCCAACGATTTTTACGCGAGTTATCGTGCAGACGAACATACGCACACAACGCGTGACGTAATGAGTCAGATGGGAATCACGACCATCTGCTCGCAAGAGTGTGACGTCATAAAACTTTAATAAGATCCACACACAACGCGTGACGTAATGAGACAGATGGCGTGACCGCGCGCCAACATTCTCAAACGCGAAATTGTGACGTCATAAGATTTCTAAGCATGGGCAACATTAATGGAACGACGCCATGACACTAAAAACGTTATAATTCGGGGTGGTTATTTACCAACTAAACAAATTTTCCTAAAGTCGAGATCAAGCTAAATCGACTTCTAGTACCAGAAAACGGTACGTTAACGACTTTCATCAAAATCCTTAGAGCCGTTTTAAAAATAAAATTTACATACATACAAGAAGTGCTTCTTTAATAGTATGGAATAAGGGCGATGGAATTGATCCTGATCCTATATACTGACCTTTGACCCCATTCCGTCCATTTTCAATAGGCTTCGTCCCGAAGTGGCCCCCTACGACATACTACAATTTCATCGAAATCGATCCATATTTACGCACGTTAGGACGCATAAGAGCAATGGAATGCATCCCGCTCCTATGTCCTGACCTTTAACCCCACTTCACCCATTTTGAATAGGGTTCCTTCCCAGGTGGTCCCCTACTACATATAAAAATTTCATAAACATCGAACCATATTTACGCAAGTTATGAGGCATAAGGGCAATGGAATCGATCCCGCTCGTATGTCGTGACCTTTGTATTCAATAGGGTTCGTCCCCAGGTAAGCCTCTACCACATACTAAAATTTTATCGAATTCAAACTATTTTTACCTGAATTATCGTGCCAACGGACAGACGGACGTACAAAGCTGGAGCATATGTGCTTCTTCAACCTACGGTTGGAAAGCGTAAAAAAAATCGTGCTTATGTTACCAGTTTGTCCGCCCGTCCGTTTGTCTGTAGACAGCATCTCTGCAACTATTAGACTGATTTGAAAAAATTCGTTTTGCATTGGGATGCTTGAAATATGCGAATGATGATCCTTTATTTCATTTTTTTTTGCGATGTATAATTTCGCCTCCAGAGGGCGTAAATGCAGATGCTGTCTAATTCAAAATGCAATTTATTCCATATATTTGCTTCTCGATTGAAAAAATTCTTTCATCGTCCGATTCCATTTATGTCGAAGTGTATTTTAGGTATAGTTACTTTTTCAAGTTACGCATAGATTTTCTTCTAGGGTGCGTAAAAGTAAATTACGTTTTCCCCGCTATTTCATCTTCTAAAACTCCGATTTGAAAACATTTTTTCTTCAGCGGATACAGCTTCTGATGGAAATGTTTTTGCATATAATATCTAATTTTTGGAAAAGAATACTTTGGCCACCAGGGAACGTAAGCGTTAATTTTTGCTTCTGATGTATTTGTCAAAAAACCTGAACTTCTAAAACCTCGATTGAAACAATTCGTTCCAGGACAGATACCTCTCATGTCGACAAACCTTTTCCAAATATTTTCGTCTTAAAATATTACATGGTTTCTCCGTCAGGGGGCGCAGATGTAATCTTATTTTGTCAATATCTCTGTTTTAATGGTCCGATTTAAAAAATTCTTTCTTTATTGGATAGAGTTCCAGGTGTGACATGTTTTTCATATAATTTCAAATTTTTCAAGTAAATCATAGCCTTTCCGCTAGGGGGCACAAAGGTAAATTGCGTTTTTCCCGATATTTCTGCTTCTAAAACTCCGATTTGAAAAATTCTTCCTGTATCGCTAACAGCTCCTGATGGGAAATGTTTTTCATATAATTCCTAATATTTGGTAAATAATAGTTTAGCCACCAGGGGGCATAAGTGTTAATTTCTGCTTCTGGTGTATTTGCTGCAAAATATGAGCTCCTGAAAAATCGACTATTTTTTTTTCTTGGACCGATAACTCTCACATGGAAAAACCTTCTGAGAATACTTTCTTCTTAAAATAATGCATGGTTTTCCCGCTTGGGGGCGTAGATGCATATCTTATATTTGTGCATATCTCTGCTTCGAAGAGTCCGATTTGAAAAATTCTTTCTTTGTTGGAAAGCGTTTCCGTTGCGAAATCTTTCTGATATATTTTCAATTTTTTAAACTGATAAGTCTGCAACTAGAGGGCGTAAGTTCACGATTCCACTTACAGCAATATCTGCTGGATTAAAAACCCGATTGAAAAACTTATTTCTTCCGTTAGATGCTATTGTTTTCCATACCGGTTCCATTGACTGTGAACAGCTTTGATAAATTTAATTCTCGTTAGAACGGATGTAAAAAAACGTGCTCATTACCCCCGAAAATTCGGTGTCATCTTTCTTGTTTAAAATGGAGAACAACAAGAAGTCCCATGGTGACAAGTATGGACGAAATGCAGATTGGGATATCAACTTAGTATTCATTTTCTCCGGATAAGAAACGACAGACTGGCCTGCCCCTGTGTGGGCTTGCATTGGGCCCCACATGAAAAGAAACGGGGAACACAAGTTGAACAAACTCGTTTCATGCACAAATGCTCGGTTAAAATTCTGGGAATTGATGATTTTGAAGTGTGAACTATATATTTGATACCTATAATTGATAAGTGTCTGTCTTCCAGTATAAAACCACCTATTGTATTGATGTTTACCTGTGTAACACTCGTTGAATGTCTTCGCCCATGCGCGCTTAAACCGCCGACTCACGACCATCCATAAATTCTTTATGCCATCTGTAAATTCTCGGGTTTCTTAGACATTCATCTTTCTAAGCCTCTTGCATAAGACGGAAAGTCTCTCCGGCAGACTTAAGTCGACAGCAAAATTTAATGGCGCATGTTTGTTCCTCTTTCACGTCCATTTTTTTCTAAAAAATCACAGCGCGAAAAAACATGTGTTAGCGGTTCACGAAACAACTCTTATTAAACCGAGAAGTTCCGACGACTCATGCTGATAAACAGCTGCGGCGTTGCTATGCATGGTTACTACAATGGCTACGGTTTTTTCGAGATTCGTGCTAAGGTCGAAAGAAGTATTACACATTTTTTTTATAAAAAAAGCACTCAGTTATTTTGGGACAAGCTGTGTAATAAAAAAAAACGGGAAAAAATTTGAAGTTATGCTTTTCTTGAAGAATCTTATATGCATTCTTTTGATTAAGTTAATTGCAAATATTGAAATGTAGCAGTATACATAGCCTACCAGAGATATAAAATTCCTGTGGGATTCTGTGACGCAAAGGCATTGTATCAAATTACATTTCAAAACTATGTAAGGGCAAAATACAGAAGGTGAGTCGAAAGTTTTACAATATTTGCATAAACGCATGTGTTGCGACGGGTATGTCACGTGTTTAAACTAGTTAAAGTCGCGTACTGTATTCAGTCGAAAGGGATATAAAGTGGTAGTCGTTGCTGCGAACAGCACTGCATGTCGTCGTTCTGTCAGTATTTGGGATGCCTAAAAGGTGAACAGCCACAACTGGCTAATTAGGAAACATTTGCTTTACGAATTTGAACTCGGCCATAATGCTGCTCAAGCAACACGTAACATATGTCATGCGAAAGGGGAAGGTTCCGTAGACCACAGCACCACAACCAGATAGCTCAAGAAATTTCGCTCAGGTGACAGAAACCTCGACGATCAGCCAAGGTCAGGTAGTCCGCGAACCGTGAATTCGGAGGCCATGCTCAAGGCTGTAGAGGCAAACCCGACAACCAGCACTTGGATATTATCACGCGAGCTGGGCATATCACAGACCACCGTGGTTCGTCACCTTCAGGACCTCGGAAAGGTCTACAGGAGCTGCCGCCTTGTCCCTTACGAACTGACGCCAGCTGAAGCAAACTGCCGAGTGGAAATGTGCATGAAACTCCGAGAAAACCCGCGCGATGTACGTTTCATCAAGAGAATCGTTACGTGCGGTGAAAAGTGGGTCTATTTCCGTAATCCTAATATGCAACGGCAGTGGCTGAACCCGGGCAGCTTCCAGAACCTGTTGCCAAATGGACCCTGCCCCCTCCCATCAGCTATCACATGCACTGCAGTCAGCATGGCTCTACATACCTGTGAACACCTTCCAGCACCATACTGAGTCACTCCCAGCCAGTTTAGTAGCTGTCCGCGCTGCACACGGCGGTTACTCTGGATATTAGCTGGTGGTCATAATAGTGCGACTCGACCGTGTATAACTGGAGCAAAGAGCAACTATGAAATTTTGCGTACGTTTGAATAAAACCGCCACAGAAACGCACGGAAAGATTAAAACAGCCTATAAGAAAGATGCTTTGTCGCGTACATGAATGTTTGAGAATGTTTGAATGTAAGAGTGTCTGGAAGAAGCGCCACGCCCCAATAGGCTTTCGACATCGACTGCAGATGCTAATGTCAATACCATCGGGGCACTCCTGCACGAAGACCTCCGAAAGACCATTGTGGATGTTGCTAATGTGATGCAACTGCCCTATGATTTCATTGTTGACTTTGTGAGAAACCGCTTGGGGTACCGAGAAATCGATGCGGAGTGGATTACCAACTTGTTCACGGATGAACACAAGACAAATCGTGTTATCACTCGTCGCCAATGGAAGTTATCCAAGATCAAGGCATAGAAATGATGGTGACCCTCCGTATTCACCGGACCTGGCTCCATGTTACTTCTTACTTATTCCTTGAAGTGAAAAAACAACTTCGTGGGCATCGGTTTGCTGAATTGAACAATGCTGTGATGGGTATCCTGAACCATATGTCGAGGAAGAGCTTCAAACACACCTTCTGGAAGTGGATAGAAAGGTGGGATCGGTGCATTCAGGTAGAGGAAGAGTATCTCGAAACTATGTAAGTGTAAGTATGTTTACTGCATTACACCCATGTAAAATAAGTCTCCTTACTTTTTGAACGACCCTCGTACAGCTTGTCTTGTAACTGAGACCTTAAACATATTCATATTCATCCCTGAAACCCAAATTTGAGCCGCCCCGGTGGCGCAGTGGTCTAAGGCGCTGGCCTCTGATCATTCGTCCGTAAGGGGTCCGGGTTCGAATCCCGGTGAGGCATGGATGTTGTGTTTGTCTTACGGCACTGGCTCTCTCCCTTCCCTGGAACCAGTGACCCTAAATTAGGGACGGGCGACTGCTTATAGCCCATTGAGTTGCTCACGGTGGTCGTTAAACCTCCAACCAAAAAAAAAAAAAAAAAAAAAAAAAAAAAACCCAAATTTGAATAATATACACGGTCGAGTCACATTATTGTGATCCCCAGCTAATATACAGAGTAACTGCCGTGTGCAGCGCGGACAGCAAGTAGACGTGCTGGGAGTGACTCAATGAGGTGCTGGAAGTTATTCACAGGTATGTGGAGTCATGCTGACTGCAATGCATCTGACAGCTGATGGAGGGTGCGTGATGGAGGATCCACAGAGGAAACAACACGATTCACAGATGTTCAATTGGGTTTAAGTCTGAGGAATTAGGGGGTCAGTGAAGTACTTTGACGCCTTCATCGTACTATTTCAACCACTCTCGGACATTTCTAGCTGTGTGATACGTCGCATTATTGTGTTGAAAGATACGATCCGCCCCAGGGGAGACAATCAGCATGTATGGGTGTGCGTGGTCTGCGATGATGGATTCATAACGAATTCTGTCCACAGTGCCTTCCACAAGTATGAGTGGTCTTAGAGAATGCCACGAAAACATTTCCCAGACCATAATGGCAAATAGGGGAGTGGGTACAATGACCCAGGACCGCGACCTAAGGTCTATTGTGCATTTCCCCAGACCATAACGCTGCCCCCACCAGCTTGTGTTCTGACAGCAATAGTTGAAGAGTGTTTGTTCTCCGATGTTTCTCGTCTTATACGTCAACATCCATTCGTTCGATGAAGCAGAAAACATGACTCATCAAAGAAGACAATCCTTTGTCAATCAGCGGTGATTCAATTCCGATACTGCCGTGCATATGTAAACCTTTCTGCCGATGCACCTTCTTTAGCATAGGTGCAGTGACCATCCGTCTGCATCGGAGCTCCATACGCAACAGGGCACGCTGAACTGTCGTTTTAGACACACTTCCGGTAGACCCTAGTTCATTCGGCCAGTGAAGTTCTCCATTGTAGAGTGTCGTTTCGTCCTCACACACCTTCGAAGCGGACGTTCACCACTCACATCAATGGCACGTGGTGCTCCGCAGTTCTCACGTCGCTTATTCGCAATGGTGCCATTTCTCCAATCACGATACACTTTAACCACAGCAGCGCGCAAACAGTTCACAAACTGCGCTGTTTCGGAAATAGTGCCGCCCTTGGTCCCGAAAGCCGATAATCATCCCTTTTTTGCAAATCTGATAAATCGCTCCTTTTTTCCATGACAGCAACAAGTGATATGTTTCCAGATGTGATCTGATCATAGGTAGAGGATTTTAGGAAAGGAGTGTCTGACCCCAGGTCTTAAACAACCCTTAGAAATAGGAAGCTAGGAGATTTGGGTTAAGGTGCCCGATAGGAAAGTGACACGGAAGCGAGGTAGAAAGGGGAAGGAAGACGCCCTTATTTATTATCTGGGGGCCAGTACCCGGGGTCAGACAGCTTAACGTGCCCATCCGACGCACGGCGGGTATTTAGTGGTTCGAGCGTTCGTACCTGCCTGGGATCGAACCCGAAGTCTTCTCCGTGGCAGTCACGAACGTTGACCACTAGGCCACCTGAGGCCCATATGTTTCCAGAATGCCTACAGCACACCTTATATACCCTCCTAGCCAGCTCAGGACACGTGCCTTCTTTCATATGAATAGTAACTAATTAATAACGAGGAACTATACACCAACTACGTGGAAAAGAGCATAACTATACTAGTATTATTGTGGTAGAATAAAATCAGTTTTCCAAGATGTCGCACATCAACCAAATGGCTTTTTCTGGTTGATGTGCGAAAGCTTGGAAAACTGATTTGATTCAACACCAATAAATTCGAATTACTAGTATAGTTGTACTATTTTCTACATGAATATTATCTGAATACTAAATGAGCTACCCCTTCCACTGAGATCTTCAAAAATGGTTTAAAATAAATATCGTCATACGGAAAAGAAAAATATGACAGTAGCAGAAGACACTACTTACATGGGCACTCCTGTAAACTTCGTTGAGGACGATCAATAAAATTTCGATTAAAAATAAAGGGCGAATCAATTTCTAATAAAAAATAAGATGTTTTTAATGTTTCAATTTATAATAAAAAAATAAATCGTGGCAGGCATATCAAAATCTGAGCGATTGGTTTTCATGGTTGCGAAGTTGTAGTGGCCTCTTTCAAATCGAAATTCCAAAAGCGGGGCTGTCGAGAACAGAAAATATTTGCTGAGCTATGATACAGGAGATGCTCACACATTTTTAAAACGTTTTTGATAAGAAATTAAAGAAAATAAAAGAAGTTCAAAGAACTGAAACCGTCTGCTAAGAAAATGGCGCACGTAAACAAGCTGTGGATAGCAGATTATGATTTTGCTCTTTACGAAGAGAGATATTCGTATTCTGTATTAAGAGAAAAAAGAACACCGAACGAATATCCAAAGAAGGTACGTACTTTTACAATTATTTCAAAAGTATGGTCTCTGGTCATAAAAAAGAAAATTCTTTGATCCAAAGAGCAATCGGTAAGTCATTAGAAATCTCCGTATCAACTGTAAACGAGGTAATAAACAAAGATTTGAATGTGTATAAAAAAAGAAAAAATGTAATGTTCACCACCTTTTGCCTAGGCAAGTGGCTGAGCGCAGAACACGGTGAAGACTTCTTTATGAAAATTACTCAGCTTGAGACAGATGAAACTTCATTGTAACTACTGATGAAGCACATATCTATATAAATGAGCGTAACACGAGTTAGTAAAATCACGCAATTTTATGATACCCTTTCCAACATACCAAAAATCTTTACTCAAGTTATGAAGATAATGGCTGTGGAATAAATCTTGCTCCTGTGCCCTGACCTTTGACCCCATTTCGATGATATTAGACAGAACCGGTTCAGTAAACTTCCGGAACAACATAATTAAGTTTTGTCGCAATGGAAGCATTATTACATAAGTTATGACGCATAAGGGCAATGGAATGGATCCCTCTCCTGTGTCCTGACCTTTGACCCCATTTCGACCATTTTCGACAGGGTTGGTACCTAGGTTGTCCCCTACCACATACTAAATTTTCATCGAAATCGAACCATTTTTGCGCGAGCTATCGTGCGGACAGACAGACGGACAAAGCTGGAGCATATACGCTTCTTCAACCTACGGTTGGAAAGTGTAAAAACAAGTTAGTAAAATCATGCAATGCATTGATTATGATACGCTTTCCAACATGCCAGAAATCATTACTCAAGTTATTACTCACGTTATGAGGATAATGGCTGCGGAATAAATTTCGCTCCTGTGTCCTGACCTTTGAATCCATTTCGATGATATTAAACAAAACCGGTATACCTCCGGAACAAAATACTAAAGTTTGTCGCAATAGAAACATTTTTAGTCAAGTTATGAGAATAATGGCTGTGGAATAAATCTAGCTCCTTTGTCCTTACCTTTGACCCCATTTCGATGATATTCAACAGAACCGGTTCAGTATATTTCCGAAACAACATACTAAAGTTTTGTCGCAATAGAAGCATTTTTACGTAAGTTATGACGCACAAGGGCAATGGAATGGATCCCACTCCTATGTCGTGACTTTTGACTTCATTTCTCCGATTCTCAACAGAGGTCGTTCTCAAATAGTCCCCTACCACGTACTAAAATATCATCGAAATCGAACCATTTTTACGCAACTTATCGTACAGACGGACAGATGGATAAAGCTGGAGTATATACGCTTCTTCAACCTACGGTTGGAAAGCGTAAAAAAGGTCGATAACTATTACAAAAGAACAGAAAAGGACTTACAGACTTAGTTCCGAGAATCCAAAGACATCTTCAGTAAAAGATTCATCATTATTGCTGGTTTCTTCTACAATGGGAAATTAAACCTAAGAAAAGTTGAAAGGAACGTTAAAATCAATTCTACATATTACCAAAATAATGTTTTAACTCTTACATTTAAAAAGGAAATAGCATTCCTTTATCCAAACGGTAGAACTTCATCAGATAAGGCTACCAGTCATACATCTAAATCTACCATTCTGTTTCTTGAAAAGAAAAATGAAAAAAGTGACGGGTATCTAGTCTATGCCTTTTGCTTATATTCCTGCAAAGTCCCCTGATGTGCCACCAATGGACTATTGTGCCTTCGAACTGCTAAAAAGACTGATATCAAGTCTATACCTTTTGTTTATATTCCTTCAAAGTCTCCGGATGTGATACCAATGGACTATTGTGCCTTCGGACTGCTAAAAAGACGGGTATCAAGTCTATACCTTTTGCTCATATTCCGTCAAAGTCCCTTGATGCGTCACCAATGGACTATTGTGCCTTCGGACCGCTAAAATGACTGATATCAAGCTATACCTTTTGCTTATATTCCTTCAAAGTCCCCTGATGTGTCACCTATGGACTGTTGTGCCTTCGGACTGCTGAAAAGACTGATATCAAGTCGATACCTTTTGCTTATATTCCTTCAAAGTCTCCTAATGTGCCACCAATGGACTTATTGTACCTTCGAACTGCTAAAAAGACGGGTATTAAGTTTATACCTTTTGCTCATATTCCTTCAAAGTCCCCTGATGTGCCACCAATGGACTATCGTGCCTTCGGGCTGCTAAAAAGACGGGTATTAAGTCTATACCTTTAGCTCACATTTCTTCAAAGTCCACTGATGTGACACCAATGAACTATTGTGCCTTCGGACTGCTAAAAAGTGCGATTTATAAACGCAGACCTTAGATAATAATTGGACTATGGAAAGCAGTGGAAGAGGAGTGGAATAAAATACCACTAAATTTTAAGAAATGCGCTGTTATCTTGAAAATCTAGATGTATCATAGGTTCATAGTCCAGAGAAGGGGCTATTAGATAGAACATTTGAGAAAGAAGTAATTTTATTTTAAACATTAATTATATTGCTGGAAAATTGTTCCAAAAATGTTTTAACATCCTTTGTATTTCTACAGAAACTACAAAGACGTTTAAGAATGCACGTATGACCTTGAACATGCGCTGCCATTGGCGCATGAAAATGTTTCTACCATGTGTGCATCACGAAAAAAGGAAAGGACTTTCCTTGTTTGGGTATTGTTATTCTTCCGTTGGTAGGAACTTTTCCTAGTGACGAATGTACGTTGCTTTTCGATACATGAAGATCTTCGCTGCCGGTTTTTGGGTTTATTATTTATTTTATTTTATTGGTCGGGAGTTTAACGGTCACCCTGAGCAACTCGATGAGCTATAAGCATTCTCTCGTCTCTAATTTACGATCAATGGTTCAAGCGAAGGTCGAGAGCCAGTGCCTTAAGAAAAATGTACCATCCAGGTCTCACTGGATTCGAACGCGGACTCATCTCGGAAGAATGAGCAGAAGCCAACGCTTAGACTTCAATGCCAAATGCCACTGGGGTGGCAGTTATTATTTTACCTAAGTTTAATAAATGACTATACAGGTTGTGTTTGCTAAACTGATTTTTACTTCAGTCCTTCTGGAAATGAAATTCATGGCTGGAATTAAACCTGTGGAGACGAAATGCCCCCCCCCCCTATGTGGCGCAGTGGTATAAGCGATGACCTCTGATCATTCGTCCGAAAGGGGTCCGGGTTCGAATCCAGTGAGCCTTGGATGTTGTGTTTGTCTTACGGCACTGGATCTCTCCCTTCCCTGGAACCAGTGAGCCATAATTAGGGATGGGCGACTACTTATAGCCCATTTGAGTTGCTCAATGTGGTAAAAAAACCCAACACTAAATGGCAGAGAAAAGAAACATTTCAGCGCCAAATGCAAACGTGATTAACGTATTTTATAAAGAGATATTATTAACTTATAACGGAGATTTTTTTGGTTGGGATTTTAACAACTACTGTGAGCAGCTCAATGGGCTATAAGCAGTTGCCCGTCCCTAATTTAGGGCCACTTTTTGTAGGGAGGGGAAAGAGCCAGAGCCGGAAGACAAAAACGCCTCACTGGATTCGAACTCGGATACACGCGGGCGATTGGTTGGTCAACCAGCGCTTAGACCACCCGGGATGCTTTTTGGATTTCAAAGTTACCATTATTTTATTTTCCTAATGAAACTTATACACTCAGAGTACATAAAATTTGAATATTTTTCAGAGTTATGGGGTTCAGCAGGTGATACTCACAAAGCAATTATTCATTGCAACAGAAATTTTGAGGGTTGTACCGCCGCCCCGGTGGCGTAGTGGTCTAAGGCGTTGGCCTCTGATCATTCGTCCGTAAGGGGTCCGGGTTCGAATCCCGGTCAGGCATGGATGTTGTGTTTGTCTTACGGCACTGGCTCTCTCCCTTCCCTGGAACCAGTGCCCCTAAATTAGGGACGGGCGACTGCTTATAGCCCATTGAGTTGCTCACGGCGGTCGTTAAACCTCCAATCAAAAAAAAAAAAAAAAAAAAAAGGGTTGTACCGAAAGTAATGCAAAAATGGGCATAACCTTTTTATTAAGTGACAGAGGTCGTTCAAATTGCACATGTTGGTAGAGTAACTCTTTCTCTTTATAAAGGTGCTACTCAACATTGTCTCCATTAGAAGCAATGCATTTACGCCATCCTTGAACCCAACTCTCGAAACGGCTTTGAAAAAAATGTCGGTGTGGACTGTTGTACTCACTTCTTCACAGCCACTTTCACCTCGTCTGCGTCATCAAATCGTTGTCCCCGAAGACTGTTCTTCCTTGGACCGAACAAGTGGAAGTCGGACGCCGCCAGATTTGGGTTGTACGGTGAATGCGACCACCGACAAGACTAATTTGCTGATCGCCTGATTTGTAGCCAAAGATGTGTGCGGTCTCGCATTGTCACGGTGAATGTGGATCCTTTTCAGATTCTTGTTCGGTCTCTTCCTTCTTATGGCTTCTTTAAGCTTCTCGAGTGTCTCAATGTACAGCTCGCTGGTCAACGTACGGCCACGTTCCAGAAAATGAAGGAGAATGACACCCCAGTCATCTCAAGAAACAGTCACCATGACTTTCTGTGATGATTGCTGGCTCTTGAACTTCTTAGGCCTTAGTGAAGAAGTGTGACGCCGTTCCATGGATTGATTCTTCGTTTCCGGATCGTAAAGATACGCCCACGTTTCATGCGCTGTCACCAAATCGAAAAACAAACGTGTCTTCATTGGCTTCAAACGCATCCAGCAGATCAGAGCAGACTTCCACATTTCTCTCCTTCAAATTGGGTGTCAACTGCCGAGGTACCCACTTTGCACACACTTTCCGATACCGTAAGTCTTTCACCATCTTCTGTATGGCATTGTGACCACATTCCAGTTGTGTAACAAGCTCACGGACTGTGTCTCGTCGCGCTGCGCAAATCGATTCATCCACTCGCTGACGATTCGTGTCAGTGGTCGCAGATGATGGTCTCCCACTGCGTGGTTTGTCTGCAATGCTGGTTTCCCCTTCCTTAAACTTTTTCATTCATCTGTGCACATTGCTCTTGTCAATGGTGTCATCTCAGTAAACATTCTGTAGTCTTCTGTGGATGCCAGACAGCGTGCACGTTTCCTTCGTCAATAAGTCAATGACGGCACGTTACTTCTGCTTGGAACCCATTATTTACCTGCAATGAAGAAGAATGGTTACTGTAGAGGAAGAGTTACTCTACCAACATGTGCAGTTTGAACGATCTCTGTCAGTTAATACAAAAAGTTATATGCACCTTTGCATTACTGTCGGTGCAACGCTTGTACAATTGCATCTTAAACGGTATACCAGAAAAGCACCGGATACTGTTTTGATAGTAAATAATGATGAAAAAAAAAAGACCACTTTTAACAATGTCTAAACAAATTTTGAAGATGACAATCCGATTTTTGGTGTAAATGTGACAAGGATGGTAAGTCAGATAATATTCGAAAACTTGAAAATTTAATCGTCCTGGAGCGGGACTTGAATCCGCGTCTCCCAGATAGCGCCCGGGTATGCTAACCACTACACCACCCAGAGCGACCAAGTCTCAAGTTTCCGACGCACGTTTTGGAAGTATGTAATGATCATAAATAGTCATGATCATAACTGAACTGGGAAGTTTTGATTAAGTGTGCAGTTATTTGTAGACTTAGATTTCAAATTTCATTCATTTCCTTAAATGCTCAGCATGATGTTTCTATCTAGGTTTTAAAACTTAGGAACCACATTTCATTAGAAATAAAAAATACTGATACTGCTATTTCTTTTTAAGAAGTCACAGTGAAAATAAAGTCACTTCATGGCAAACAGAAACGGAATCATTCTCGTGAAAAGATAGTGAAAACATATTGAAGTCTGTGAAGAAACTGAGTGTTGAGGCGAGTGGGATAAAATGAAATATTTTCTATTCATAGTACATACGATGAATACAGTCTTCTCGTCCTATAATATAGACATCGCGGGAAAAGGCATTTTTTCGAGAGTGTGCAAGAGATATATCAAAGAAACAGGTACACTGTGTATGAAAGAAAATCTATGATATTATTGGAATATTTCAATTTCCGTTAGTATCGGAAAATATCTCAGTCCATCAGTTTTGATCTGCTGTGTATCAAAACAGCGGATTCTAGAAAAATGAAAGCTTAACAAATATCTATATGTAAATTTATTTTGGTGTGCTTTCTCGTGGGACAGTACATTTTGAAGAAATAGTAACCGCTTCATTTCTCCAGGGCTATATAACACTGTACTTAAAAAGGGAAATAGAATAATATCACAGTTTAAAATTCTGATTATCCGTTCGATAGACTTTCGTAACTCAATCAGAGTTCTTAATTCTCATAGTAAGGATCAACAACATATTCGATGGATGTTCAATATATTTAGTTGGGGCGAATGAAGTGTCCGCTAAAGGACCAGTACACGTGGACGGCGAAAACGGAAAAGTAGGACAACTTACAAAACTAATCCTCCTCGGCATCGACACGTAGTTGCCATCTGTCCGTCAAGACCATGATCCCGGAACGAAAAATGTCTTGTGGCTGGGACCCGAAGAAGCCATCAACAGCACTTTGAACCTGGTTGTCTGTCTCGAACTGTTTCCCGGATAGGAAGTGATCCAGGCGACGAAACAGATGATAGTCTGTCGGAGACAAGTCCGGGAAATTGGCAGGACGAGGCGGTACTTCATAACCCAAGATACTTAGTGTCAGCATCGTTCTATGTTCGAAATGAGGGCGGCCGTTGTCCTGGAGCAGAAGAACACCATGACTGTTGACCAAAGCCGGTTGTTCTTGCAGCAATTTCCTGTGCATCTGGTGTAATTCAGCACAATAACGTTCTGCAGTGATGGTTTGGCCTCTTGCCAAGAAACTCCGATGAATTATCCCGGCTGTGGACGACCAGACAGGGAGCTTCATCTTCTTGGTGTGTAGGGGTGGCTTAGGATGCCGTCCAGCAGGCTGTGTCTTGCTTAACCATTGTGCAGATCGTTTCCGATTGCCATAAAGGACCCACTTCTCGTCTCAGGTGTCGAATCGAAACAGTAGATGTTCCTGTTTATTCCTGGCAAGCAGCGACATGCAGACTTCCAAACGCCTAGACTTGTTGGCAGTTGTCAACTCATGCGGCAGCCACATGTCCAGCTTTTTGACCTTACCCAACGCAGCCAGACGCCGAACAACTGTCGTGTGGTGGACACCCGCGTCTTCCATTATCTCGCGACACGTTTTTCGGGGGTCCGCTTCCACCACACGTAACAGAACATCGTCAGAAAGAGCAACAGGTCGGTGACCACGTGACAGGTCGGTGAACACGTGCTTCGTTTTGCAGGTCCGTATCTCAACTTCGAAACTTCACAAACCATCGCCGAATGGTTCGTTCGTTGGCTGTATTCTCCCTAAGCGCTTTGTTAACGTTTCGAGCTGCAATTTCTGCAGAATGGCCCAGTTTAACTTCATACAGGAAGATGAATCTCAAATCCTGAGTCTGCATGTTTCCTTTGCAAGCCACGTTACGTCCAAACAAGCCACGCCTGAATCTCGTTATTCACACACATGCTAGCTATTTATAGTAACTCTGCAATGTAATACCCGTAACACCTGTGGATGGTTCCATTCAGTTGTTGTGGGGGACTGTATCCACTGCTCGCTCGGGATCCAACGGACTTTGATGATAGTGTCCGCCCTCTAGATGTCTTATATACACTGCTGAAAACAATTAAGGGATATCGTAGTTTTGTTTGAAAACTGTGAGTGACGGAAAACTTCGGAGGATGGAATAGGAACTACAGACGTTTTAAGCTACGTGAGAAAAAAATTATGGCCGAAACAATTAGTAATTTATGAACATATCATTAAAATGAAAATAAAGGTAATTTATTTGCCAGAAAATGTTTAATAGGGAGTATGGTTTCCCCTGACAGAAAGCAATGTTGCACACCTGTGAGGAATGGAGTCAATCAGAGTATTAATGAGGGATTGGGGAATTTCATCCCACTCCTGCAGAAGAGCACTTTCCAATTGCTGGAATGTTTGTGGAGGAGTTAATCAAGCAGCAACCCTTCTCCTCAAAGCGTCCCAGACATGCTCGATGGGGTTTATGCCTGGGGGACATGCTGGCTAGTCCATTCCCCGACGATTCCCTCGTCAAACAGGAAGTCGTCCACACACCGAGCGCCAATTATCGTCCACAAAAATGAATTCATCTCCGATTGCTGCAGCATAAGGGACGACTAAGGGTCTGAGGATCTCATCCCTATACCTCTGAGCAGTAAGTGTTCCATTTCTGATGATGTACAGGTCGGTTCGACCATTGATAGAGATGCCGGCCCACACCATCACTCCGCCTCCTAGAAATCGAACACTTTCTTGCACATATAACGTGTTGTTACGAGTACCTCTTTCTTTCCAAATGATGAGTCGCTTGTTGTCAGGATGTACAGTGAAGCGAGACTAGTCCGAAAACAGAACATTGCTCCATTCATTTCTTCTCCAATCGGCATGGTCCTGTGCCCAAAGTCTGCGGGCAGCGCAGTGGGGCGTGGTTAAAGAAACACATACCGTAGGTCGTCGAGCATACAGACCAACACTGTGGAGTCGGTTCCGAACAGTTTGAGTTGAAACATTTGTGCCAGTAGCCGTACGGAGTTCGCGTTTCAGAAGATTGGCGTTCATACTCCGGTTTCTCCTGGCAGTCAGTGATAAAAACCGATACTCATTTTTTGATATTGCTCTCCTACGACCTTGCCCTGGTGTTCGCCTTACATTTTCGGTATCTGAAAACCGATTTCAAAGTCTGGAAATCACGCTTTGAGACACGTCAATGGCTTCCGCTACATGCGATTGGGTTTGACCAGCTTCGAAGCGACCGATAGACTCCAGGCTACAGATTCTAGCAAATCACGTTGTTAGGATATCACATTAATCAATAACACCACATTCAAAGTATGTGAATCGTTTTTATCCTGGACTAAACGATCGTACGATACATGTCACTTTCCATTCCCTGATGGAAACACGCCCTTTTTAACGTCACACAAATATTTTTGCATACTCAGGTGTTTGTAAGTGTGCAAAAGTTTCATTCTAATCACTTTCCTTCAAGTTCTCTTAGCATACAAACAGTTGATGTCTGTAGTTCATATCAAAACCACGATACCCCTAATTGTTTTGAACAGTGTAGTAAAGGACCATGCACGTGATCTATATCTAAGAACTGAGAAGATGCGTTTATTAGACACTTTCTTTCTCTAAAACATAATGGCAGTTTCCAGGAGCAATTTACCATTATGTCCAAAAGTCGTGCTTAGACAACGCACAATGCATCCATCCGGTTCTTATTCATGAATCGGTGACAGGGACCTTAACTAAAAAAAGACACACAGGTGCTGCAGTCAACAGGAGCATGGAGCGATGCATACTTGGTGTAACCAAGAAAGATAGGAAAAGGAAGTCTTGGATCAGGAAAATGACAAAAGTTGATGACATTGGGATCAAAGTACGGACGCTGAAGTGTCAATGGGCTTGAAGTACTGTTAGAAGAACTAACCACTATCGGACAACTGGAATACTAGTGTGGGTTCCAAGGGACAGGAAAGGATCCAGAAGTATACCACGTAAGAGATGGGGGAGGGATGAAATTGGAAAGTAAACCGGAATGGCATGGAAGAAAAGTGCTCAAGGCAGGGTGTTGCGTGGAAGAGACTCGGGGAACCTTCTTATACTAGTGGAATGAAAATGACTAATTTTACAGTAAAACCTGCTTAAGGGACACTCTCGAATAGCGGACATCTCTGTTTAGCGGACTGTTTTGTGATCCTCAGTCCCAAATTATATATAGTTCTGTACATTTACCTCCAAATAACGGACCCTCCGAGAAATGGACAGTGATTTGGTCACAAGAGATTAAAAACGTGAACGTTCAACGAAAATAAAAAAATCAGCTAATGTTTGCCACAAAGATTTTGTTAAATTTCTTTGAACGGAAATAAAACACTTTTTGTCCTCTAGATCCCCATTATAAAAATTACTGGTCTGTAGCTTCAACATGTCCGACTTATTTTTAGGAGTGGGCAAAACAGCTTCTCTTAAACAAAATGGCGTATTCGTTGTCAATCCAGAATGGGGATGTAAACGCCATTTTGGAACTAATTTCTTGTCTAAATAGTGAAGGAAATGCAAAAGACTTCATTACAGTCGATGAAGATCTGTTTATCGAAGTGGCAAAGAACAGTGTGCGCGAGTTCGTTGCTTTGAAAACATCGAAAGAATTTTTTTATTTGAGAAAGCAGGTGATGCAGTTGTAGAAGAGACAATATTTTAAAGACAGTGTAGTGAAGAGTTTCAAAAGTTTTTGTAAACAAACGGGATACGGAGAGATTAGAAGAATTGAAGAATTTGAAAATACATTTTGAAAAACATGCTACGATTTGTGCCCCCCCCCCCCAAAAAAAAAACCCCAGCAAAATACAAAACGCTTTTATCAGATTTTTGTGCAGCCGAAAACTGCTGGCTGGTTTAATTAAATACCAAATAGCCGTAAGTACGTTTAAAAATTCACGGTGTAATATATTTTATTATTACTATGTGTAAGCATGAATCGAAATGCATACCTTCTATGTCTTATAATTTAAATGAAAATTTTGTATTATGTTATTTCTTATTGTAAAACAATAGCAAAAAAAATAAACATTTCAATTAAAAAACAACATTTCAGTTATATATTGTACGTACGTGTTCAGTATGAAGTTTTTTCTATTGGGAGCCTAATTGGGATCAGAAGTCAGCTTCCCGAATAGCGGCAAAATGCTGAAGTTCCAGGGTGTCCGATATTCGGAGGTTTAACTGTATGTAACTTAGAAGATTTGAACACTCAAACCATAACGCAACTTTTAACACACAAACTCAGTCCATTTAATTTACTAAAATTAATCAATATACATTAAATGAAAGTTTCCATAACCTTCAAAGATAATATTAATTAGGATTTATTATATTCTACGTTACTCATTATATGAAGCCACTTTTTTTAGAACGTAATGTTTCACCAATATTTCCTCTCGCTAAAGAGAGAACACAGTAAAAAAACCCACTCACAACGCTGGTGGGTTTCCAATATTCCCTGGATGCTGCAAATTAACTTACTCTCACATATAGGAGCTTAGCATAAAAAAACATAAGCGGTTTTATCTGTTATTAAAACATCGACTGTAAACAGCGCTTTTACGACGAACGTTACGAGTCTGGATCAAGCGATTTGCATTCATCAAAAAGCGCCAGTCGCTAGCACTCCAAGAACAACAAAAACAATTTCACATCTCCTCTGCTGCTCCCAAATCCTGAGTAACGGAGATAAAAAAATTGCTTAACCTTGGAGTTTTGGTGATTAGCCAACTGCACCATTTGTAAAAATAAGGGGCAAAAACACAAGAGAGTCGGAGTAGATGACGTGATCAACTTTTTTAGTGCCATTCGCGAAAGCAAACACATAACGGCCTTGGGAGTTCGCGGCGTCTTTTAAAGCTAATAAAGAACATTAACACCTTCCTCAACTGTTCTCAGAAAGAAAAAAAACATTCACTGAAAAGGAACTCAGACACATTTGCAACAATACCATTTCTCCTGTATTACGAAAAATTAAGAAATACATATAAACAAAACGCATCTTATGTTGCAATCGCATGACTCCAAAAGGATTTTCCAATTAAAAGTAGATATGATGAGAAAAGTTAACATGCTTTTTAGAGGGAAAAATGTGGCGCATTTTAAGCAGAAAATTAACTCTTTATGGTAAAGACATCGTAGGTTTTTTTATTTTTTTATTTTGTTCAATCGGATTTTTAAAAGAAGTGATATAAGCTGAAATACGCGTAGATGCAAAGAAAATTTTTTACTTATTAGGATTTATTATCTTCAGCAGAGGAAAAGCTATATATGGTAAAAGAAAAAAAAAGTATGTGTTCTCTTTCTACAAATTTAAGTTACACAACTCAAAAGGAATTTTTGAAATCCGATCAATAGGGGCTTTGAAGAAAGACGTAAAAGGACAGATACTCCGCTACAATTACAAGCAGTTTTTTTTGTACTTCATATGTCCTCAGGCGTATTACAAAGTGGCTCATGTGGAGAAGTTTTTTTTACCTCTAAATTGCCCATGTATTACTCACGTATATTTGGAAGATTTGCAAGTATCGGACAAAACGTACGACAAAGGAAAATGACACATCTGGAAGCGAAGTATTGATTTCTGCTTTGCTCTGTCCGAACACTCACGGTTATTGGACGTGTGCCAAGGACAAATCCATGGAAATATAGGATAGGCTTGTGTGGATACAAAAAAACAACCAAAAAAAAAAAAAAAACTGTTAAGTTGCTTTTAGTCTCAGTTTATTAAATTTTTCGTATGACTTTTGAGAGAAAAAAATAAACCTGCTTATAATGTCATTTTGTCCGTCCCATATATGCCTGTAGGCGAGGTATATTCCCATCTATAATTCAGAATAAAAAAATTCTTTTTGCATCGGAAAACGCTAGGGATGATGATTCATGCATATCTGAATACGTGTGATGCATGGTTTCTCAGGCTAGGTGGAGTAAAAGTGCGTTTTTGTTTTGCGCAACATCAAAGCTTCTAAAAGTCCGATTGAAAAGCTCTTTTCTGCACCGGATAGCTTTAATGATGACTTTAAGATTCCTTTGAAGCGCAGATTTCCCGGCTAGTGGAGATACAGTTACTAGGGCAAATCAAAAAGTAAACGTAACTTCGTTGTATTTACCAAAAAAAAAAAAAAAAAAAAAGCGAAAACCACACATCACCGTAACGTTATTTTCAGTGAGGTGAGCACTGATTTTCAGCATTTAAAGCACAATTATAAAAATGGCCCCTCCCACTTTTGCTCCATTTGCAAAACTAACAAAGAAAATTAATATGATTAATATATCTGTCGGGCACACAGTAGTAACAAGAAAGATGACACCGAATTTTCGGGTGTAATAAGCACGTCTTTTGAATCCGTTCTGACGCAAATTAAATTTATCAAAACTATTCAAAGTCAATGGAAACGGTATGGAAAACAATAGATCTGACGAAAGAAAGAAGATTTTCAATCGGGTTTTTAATCCCTCAGATATTGCTGTAAACGGAATCGCGAGCTTACGAACTCTTAGAAACAGAGATATCGACAAAAATAAGATGTGACTTTATGTCCTCTGGTGGGAAAACCATGCATTATTTTAGGAAGAAAGTATTCTCAAGTGGTTTATCCATATAAGCGGTATCGGTTCAAGAAAAAAAAATTAATCGAGTTTTCAGGAGCCCAGATTTTGCAACAAATACGTACTTCAGAAGCAGAAATTAACACTTATGACCCCTGGTGGCTAAACCATTCGTTACCAAACATTAGAAATTATGTGAAAAGTATTTTCCATCAGGTCTTGTATGCGATACAGGAAGAATTTTTCAAATATGAGCTTTAGGAGCAGAAATAACGCGGAAAACGCAATTTACCTTTGTGCCCCCTAGCGGAAAGTCTATGATATACTTGAAAATTTTGAATTTATGGGAAACACATTTCGCATCGGAAACACTATCCAACAAAGAAGGGATTTTTCAAATCGTACTCTTGGAAGTACAGATATTGACAAAAATAAGATATACATCTACGTCCCCTGGCGTAGAAACCATGCATTTTTTCAAGAAGAAAATTTTCCTAAATGGTTTGTCGACATGAGTAGTATCGGTCAACAAAAGACTTTTTTTTCAATCGAGATTTTAGAAGCTCATATTTTGCTGAAAAAACAACAGAAGCGAAAATTAAGACTTACGCTACCTGGTGGCCAAACCATTTCTTACGAAAATTAGAAATTATGTGCAAACGATTTCCCATCAGGAGCTGTATGCGGTGCAGAAAGAATTTTTCAAATCGGAGATTTAGAAGCAGAGATATAGGGAGAAACGCAATTTACCGCTACGCCGCCTAGCAGAAAGTCTGTGAATTACTTGAAAATTTTGAAATTATATGAAAACGTGTCACACGGAAAACACTATCCAACAAAGAAGGAATTTTTCAAATCGGACTCCTAGAAGTAGAGATATTGACGAAAATAAGATGTACATCTACGCCCCCTGGTGGAGAAACTGTGCAATATTTTAAGAAGAAAATATTCCGAAAAGGTTTATCGATGTGAGTGGAATCAGTCCACGAAATAATTTTTTCAATCGATATTTTAGAAGCTCCGATCTTATGGCAAATTCTTCAGAAGCAAAAATTAATACTTACGCCCCTGGTGGCCAAAGTATTCTTTACCAAAAGTTTGAAATTATGTGCAAAAGATTTTCCATCAGAAGATGCATCCGCCGAAGAAAACATTTTTCAAATCGGAGTTTTAGAAAAAGAGTTATCGGGAAAAATGTCATTTACTTTTGCGCCCCCTAGCGGAAAATCTATACGGAATTTGAAAAAGTAACTATATCTAAAATACTCTTAGACATAAATGAAATCGAAGGATAAATTTTTTTTTCTATCGGATGTTTAGAAGCAAATATGTGGAATAAAACGTTTTTTTTTTTTAATTCGACATGATCTGCATTTATGTCTTCTACCGGCGAAATTGTACATCGTAAAAAAACCGAAATAAAGGATCATCATTTGCATATTTCAAGCTTCCGAATGGAAGAAGAATTTTTCAAATCCGACAAATAGTTGCAGAGATATCGTGGGTACAGATGGACGGACAAACCGATAACAGAAGCCCGATCTTTTTTTTACAAAAGACGTGCTAAAAAGCACCCTAAAGGTATGAGCATAGGCGGTTCCTGCACGATAACAAATAGTAATTCAACCCCATTGCAGAACTGTCCTTAAAAATAGATTAAAAGACTTTATTTACAATAAAAAGGTTAAAAATATTGGCGCGAGATCTTTCGCGATGCAATCACTCTGACCACATCATCAGGGGTGGACAAGACTCGAGCAGGTACCACAGATTTTATATAACAAACACTCTCATACATTTATGCAAATAAGTTCCTGATCGTTGCCAGTTCCGAAAACTTCTTAAGAGCCTCCAACTATTCGTCCAAAAGGGGTCCGGGTTCGAATCCCGGTGAGGCATGGATGTTGTGTTTGTCTTACGGCACTGGTTCTCTCCCTTCCCTGGAACCAGTGACCCTAAATTAGGGTCGGGCGACTTCTTATAGCCCATTGAGTTGCTCACGGTGGTCGTTAAACCTCCAATCAAAAAAAAAAAAAAAAAAAAAAAGAGCCTCCAACTTCTGCTAGGTCGTGATGTGAAATTAAAATTCCCCAGGGTGAAGGGACAACTGATGGGAGATCTTCGTTGCAACAGTTCACCCCATATTTAATGATGAATAAGCTTTCCATCATGTGCAAAGCGGGTCGAAACCCCTCCGAGGCCAAAATACAAGCATTTTCCCAATCTGGAATGTAAGAGCCTGAACGAACTGTTTTTACTAGTGCAGAAAGGGGTTCAAACTTCTCAATGTGTATTTGTGTTCAGCAATGCGCACACCCAAATTACGCAGAGTAGAACCCAAGTAACAGAGGTCCGTCGTTTCTCCGAGGGTAGTCCGGAACGGAAACTTGTACACTCCATGTCAACTCATTAGAGGAGTAGGGTTTCTATCTCTAATGATTAGCGAGAATAGGTTACGGGTTCGAATCCCAAATTCCAAGTCAGGTATTTTACAAACTTTTTTAAGATAGTTGGTAATCGGTGGGAACATATCCAATGATCCGACATAACGACATGTGGTAGGTTCCACCTTGAGTGTTGAATATGATCCTCGACGTTGTTTATGAATCAGGGCATCGATAATTGAAGGCTGATATCCATGTTGACAGGCAATACCCCGGTTCCGTACCACCAATTCCTTCTTACGACGACTTGTAATAGTAGAAGAATGGGTAAATGCTCTTTTACAAAGAACCTCAGGGCAGCGTGTTTATAGTTAGTAGGGTGTGAAGGGGAGGCAAGAATGATATTAGGAATCAAGGTTGGTTTGCGGTAAACAGAATAACCAAGAGAATAACTGGCAGAATTCCTCTTGATTAAAATATCCAAGAAAGGGAGTGTACATTCATTTTCTAGTTCAATAGTGAACTTAGCAGAGAGATAACAAGATGATAAAACATCAAGCAAAGTGCTGTAATTGTTCAATTGAGTGGGACCAAAAAATTAAAATATCATTAACATACCTACAAAACAAAAGGGGTTGGTACTGATATGTGGACAGAACCTCTTCCTCAATATCTTGAAGAAGTAGCTCTGCCCAAACTGGGGATAGGGGTGATTCCATAGGTGCCCCTTGTTTCTGTTGGTACACAATTACATTAAAACGGAAATAGCTGCGCTTTGCCAACAATTTAAGACCCTCAATAATAGATTAGGTTTCCAGCGGAGAACACTTTTTTTATTTACTTTTTAAAATCAATATACATCGAGGCCAGAAATCACAGGATACTTGGTTCCTCGGCAACGCGACGCTGTCACCCGTCTCGCTAGTGGACGAACCCACCGCTTTGCCGGTACACTTATTTCTTGGGCAATGCGGCGCTGTCACCCCTCTCGCTAGCGGAAGAACCCACCGCTTGGCAGGTATACTTAGCTCCTGGGCAACGCTGCGCTTCCACCTCTCTCGCTGGTGGCCGAACCCACCGCTTTGAAGGTATACTTAGCTCCTGGGCAACGCGACGCTGCCATCCCTCTCGCTAGTGGCCGAACCCATCACTTGGCAGGTATACGTGTATTTAGCTTCTGGGCAACGTGACGCTGTCAACCCCTCGCTAGTGGACAAACCCACCGCTTTGCAGGTATACTTAGCTCCTGGGCAACGCGATGATGTCATCCATCTCGATAGTGGACAAACCCACCGCTTTGCATGTACACTTAGCTCCTGGGCAACGCGACGCTGTCACCCCTCTCGCTAGTGGACGATCCCACCGCTTGGCAGGTATACGTAGCTCCTGGACATCGAGACGCTGTCAACCCCTCGCTAGTGGACGAACCCACCGCTTTGCAGGTATATGTAGCTCCTGGGCAACGAGACGCTGTCAAACCCCTCGCTATTGGACAAACCCACGCTCTGCAGACATACTTAGCTCCTGAGCAACACGACGATGACATCCATCTCGATAGTGGACGAACCCACCGCTTTGCAGGTATACTTCGCTCCTGGGGAATGCGGCACTGTCACCCCTCTCGATAGTGGACGAACCCACCGCTTTGCAGGTATGCTTAGCTCCTGGGCAACGCGACGCTGTCATCCATCTCGATAGTGGACGAACCCACCGCTTTACGTGTTTACTTTGTTCCTGGAAAACGCGACGCTGTCATCCCTCACGCTAATGGACGAACCCTACATCTGCAGGTATATAGGTAGGGGGACATCATTCCATTCACGTAGCCGATAGTTCGATGTCAGTGCAGGTAATCGTCGTGAATTAACAGAGTTTGTAAGAAAGACGAAAGTGGGTTCTCTTATGCATGGATAACTATCGCGGAGGTGGTTCCGCAATTGCAGCATCCACGTCAGCAGTATCAAGAGTGTATCAGAAATGCCCCATTTGCAGAATAACCATCGAATTGTGGACAGCATATGGTTATAGGAGCATTCATCTGAGTTTGGGGTGTTGCCATTCCCACCCAAATCCCCAGATCTGAACGTGATAGAACACATTTGGGATGCCACGCAACGCGCTTTCGATCACAGGAATCCGAGACCTCGGAATACACCCGAATTGTGGAACGCTCTGCGGGAAGTATGGTGTGCATTGCCTACAGCATATTTCCAGAAGCTAGTGGAGTCCATGCCCCGTCGTATTTCTGCTGTCCTGCGCTCCCGTGGGGTACCTACCAAGTATTAGACTGGTGTACTAGTTTTTCTGGCACTTCAGTGCATATATATACTGCATTATGAACTTCACCTGTGCCACCGTTCGGTCTCCAGGGGCACTCATTTTTCTAGGCTGGGAGTGGTCTTCATGTAATGGCTCATCAAAGTATATCTATATCGATTGCATGCATTAGTTTCCCATTGCGTAGTGTGACGCAGTTTGAAGTGTTTGACTAGCATTTTAATATTTGGTTCCTCTGACTCGTAGTTTTGCGTTTTGACGTCGATATTTATATGTGCCTTAAGGTTTCCAACGGATCTCACTAAAGGCAAAGCGTTTCAAAAAATTAGTAATCATAATAGGTACGGGGAGTGGACTGACGTACCTTATACGATTGCAACAGTTCATACAGGCACAAATTGATCTGGGTATTACTTTATCCCAGCATCTTACAGTTCTCCTTTTAGCACTTCTGTTAAAAAACAAAGCAAAAACAAAAACACGATGATGTTATCACTTTTACCGTTCGTCCACCTGGGATACTATATGATTGTAACTATTAATCCGATTTGAAAAAATCCTTTTTGCAATGGCAAACTTGAAACGTTAGAACTATGATCTTTGCTTTCCAGTTTTTGTAGTTTCGCCGCTAGAGGAGAAAATGCAGATGCTATCGAATAAAAAACACATTTTATTCCATATAATTGCTTCTGAACATCCGAAGTGGTGTAAGCGCTGGATCCTGATCATTTGTCCGAGATGGGTCCGGGTTCGAATCCCGCGGAGGCATCGGTGTTCTGTTTGTCATACGGCACTGGCTCTCTCCCTTCCCTGGAACCAGTGGCCCAAAATAAGGGACGGGAGACTGCTATAGCCCATCACGGTTGTCATTAAAGCTAAAAAAAAACAACAACATCCGATTGAAAACATTCTTCCTTCCAATCAATACCGTTTATAATGAAAATTATTAGCCCAAAATAAGAAACGGGAGGCCCAAAATATAAGGGACGGGAGAATTCTTATAGCCCATCACGGTGGTCGTTAAACCTAAAAAAAAACAACAAAAAAACAACAACAACAACAACAGCAACATCCGATTGAAAACATTCTTCCTTGCAATCAACAGTACTTATAATGAAAATTATTGGCCCAAAATAAGGGACGGGAGGCCCAAAATATAAGGGATGAGAAATCCAGTGGCCCAAAATAAATGACGAGAGACTGCTATAGCCCACCACAGTGGTCATTAAAATTAAAAAAAAACAAAAACAAAAAAAAAACAACAACATCCGATTGAAAACATTCTTCCTTCCAATCAATACCGTTTGTAATGAAAATTATTGGCCCAAATTAAGAAACAGGAGGCCCAAAATATAAGGGACGGGAAGTCCAGTGGCCCAAAATAAGGAACGGGAGAATTCTTATAGCTCATCACGGTGGTCGTTAAACCTAAAAAAAAAAAAACACACACAAGAAAAAAAAAAGAAAAAAAAAACCACATCCGATTGAAAACATTCTTCCTTCCACTCGATACCATTTATTTAAATGAAAATCATTTTGGGCACACATTCCTTTTCAGCTAATGCACAGTTTTTCCGCTAGGGGTGTAAAGATAAAATTGCGGTCCGATTTTAAATATTCTTTTTCCAATCGGATACAGCTCCTGATGAAAAATGTTCTGTCTGAAGTTTCGAATTTTTGGTAAAGAATGGTTTTGCCACTGAAAACCATAAGTTTATTTCTTGTTTGTGATGTATTTGCAGTAATCTCTGCGCTTTCGAAAATTTGATTAAGAAAATTCTTTCTCGATCAGATACCACTCAGCACGACAAACCTTTTATGAATATCTTCCGCTTAAAATAGTTCATAGTTTTCCGCCAGGAGGCGTAGATATATCATCTCATAAATAAATCACAAAACGTCTGTTTGTCTGAAGCAGCAAAAACTCTCGAACGCCGAACTGTGGCATCGTGAAATTTGCAGAACCGATTCCCGACTGTAAGAGTCGGCCAACGACACTAATGGATCCGACACCGATTCGCGAGAGTCATTCTTTGCAAAAATTATTCACTGGAAGAGTCAACGAACGACACAAACAGAAACAACACCGATTCGCCAGAGTCATTCTCTGCAGAAATTGTTCACAGGAGAGCCAACAAATGACACAAAAGGATCCGACTCCGATTCGGGAGAGTCATTACCTGCAGAAATCGTTCACAGGAAGAGCGAATGACATAAAAGGATCCGACTCCGATTCGGGAGAGCCATTCCCTGCAGAAATCGTTAACCGGGTGAGGCAGCGAACGACACAAATGGATTGGACTCAGAACCGATTCCCGACTGTAATTCCCTGAAGAAATCGTTCACCCGAAGAGTCAGCCAACGACACTAATGGATCCGACGACGATTCGCGAGAGTCATTCCCTGCAAAAATTATTCACTGGAAGAGTCAACGAACGACACAAGCGAATCCAACACCGATTCGCGAGAGTCATTCTAGGCAGAAATCGTTCACAGGAGAGCCAACAAATGACACAAAAGGATCCGACTCCGATTCGGGAGAGTCATTCCCTGCAGAAATCGTTCACAGGAAGAGCGAATGACATAAAAGGATCCGACTCCGATTCGGAAGAGCCATTCCCTGCAGAAATCGTTAACTGGGTGAGGCAGCGAACGACACAAATGGATTGGACTCAGAACCGATTCCCGATTGTGATTCCCTGAAGAAATCGTTCACCCGAAGAGTCAGCCAACGACACTAATGGATCCGACGACGATTCGCGAGAGTCATTCCCTGCAAAAATTATTCACTGGAAGAGTCAACGAACGACACAAACGGATTCAACACCGATTCGCGAGAGTCATTCTAGGCAGAAATCGTTCACAGAAAGAACCGACAAATGACACAAAGGGATCGGAATCCGATTCGGCAAAGTCATTCCCTGCAGAAATCGTTCACAGGAAGAGTCAACGAGCGACGCCAACGGATCCCACACCAATACGCGAGAGTCATTCCCTGCAGATATCGTTCACTGGATGTGTCGACGGGCGACATAAAAGGATCCGACACCGATTTGCGAGAGTCATTCCCTGCAGAAATAATTATTTACCGGAAGAATCAAAGAATGATGCAAACGAATCCGACTCACAGCCGATGCGCGAGAGCGATTTCCGGAGGAAATCGTTCTCTAGAAGAGTCAATGAACAAATCAGTACGAATGAATTGTTTTAGTGAATCGACTCTGTTCTTTCAAAAGAATCTGTTTGCCTATCGTTACAACAGAGCAGAGAGATAGCGCCCCACGCAAAGTATCTGAGGTCACGTGTCAGGGTGAGCAAGGACCTGGCCACCGCTTAGGAGCCTCCTGGAATTTTCCATTTGTGATATCATGTCGGCCGTAGAAAAAAATTCGGATTTCCGAGGTTTTGGGATTTGCACAAAAGGATTTGCACTCCATCTGTGTATCTTAAACAGAACTGTTTTGTGAAATATTCAACACATTGCTTGCAATGGACAAAACTAAGCCATAGCAGCTTTTCAAAGAAATACGCAACGTTATGGTTATTGGTGACGACGGAATTAATTTTCCGTCCAATGTAGCCCCTTGTTTGCAAAGTTAGAGAATTGCAGTAACCTGTAGTAGCAACAATGTCATTTCTCTTCAACGCAACTAAAGCCTATTATACAAATTTTGAAGATGACAATCCGTTTTTTAGCGTAAATGTGACAAGGATGGTAAGTCAGATAATATCTGAAAACTTGAAAATTTTTCTTCGTCCTGGAGCGGGACACGAACCCGCGTCTCCCAGAAAACGCCCGGGTATGCTAACCACTACACCACCCAGAACGACCAAGTTTCAAGTTTCCGATCAATTTGAATTTAACCATAACAGGATTCGCTACTCAAAGCAACCGGCATTCATGTTTAGCGAATCTGGAGGTTAAGAATCTTATCCCGTGTTTGCCCGGAGAAGCAGACAAATCATGAAAGAAATACGGGATTACGCCATATAATACAAATTTTGAAGATGACAATCGGATTTTTTTGATCGGAAACTTGAAACTTAGGCGTTCTGGGTGGTGTAGTGGTTAGCATACCTAGGAGACGCGGGATCGAGTCCCGCTCGAGGACGATGGAAATTTTCAAGTTTTCGGATATTATCTGACTTCCCATCCTTGTCACATTTACGCCAAAAATTGGATTGTCATCTTCAAAATTTGTATTATATGGCGTAATCCCGTATTTCTTTCATAAAGCCTATTATGTTGGAATCGGAAAAAATGGTCCCATATTGCGCTAGAAAAGTGGTTTCAGACTCTAGGAAGGGCCATTTCCAGTTTTGGTGAAATACGGGGGGGGGGGGGCATGAATATTAATAAATTTCTTATAAATAAATATCAACTTTATAAAATTACACCAATGCCTTGGCACTACAGTGGAATATTATTTCTAATTATCGGTAAATAGTAAAGACAAATGCTTCGTCAATCACTGAAAACAATCACTTTTACGTAACAATTATTTTTCACTTAAATCTTAAAACAATCACATTTTACCAGCTGAACACGGTACACTGTACAGAAAATGTTACATGTTCTGACCAGAAACTTAGACTCGCTTCTCTTTCACTAACTTATCGATATTTGGAATAATGTCGTTTGAACATGCTACTTTTAAAAGTGAGCATAAGTGACTGTCATTAACCTATTCCTTTCAAGACATTTTACTTGGTACATTCTTGAGAACAACTGTTCGTATGAGTGTGTTGTTCCGAACATAGACAGAACCCCTGCAACTAATTTATCAATGTTTACGTACTTGCCCTTTGAAACTAACTGGTAAAACTCTGTTAGATTGCAGCTGTTGAATTTTTCTTTTAGGAAAGAATCACACTGAAAGTCTATTCATTCGCGCTGATGTTCTTCAGGTGCGTTGTCAGCATTATAGGAAAATGGAGACTTGAATATATTGAAAATATTTTCCACGTCTTCGAAACATTCGAACCGCCATACAGTTATATTCTTCGTAAATAAACTTGTTACTTATAAGCAGATGGCTTTGCCAAACATTATTATGTTTATATTATATTTAATATATTTTAATATATTTTAATATACTTGAAAAAATGGTTATTTAGTTTTATTTTGTAATTTTTTATGCGGTCCGCGAGGCTGAGACCACTGCACTAGACGGCACAGCTGCCTCCGTTATCTTCAGTTGAGAGATGAAAACATAGCAGATACCATGATTTCAAATTCACGCCGAATGCACAGAAAAGGTTATTTTAAGGAGTAGAGACGCTGGGATTACCTTTCATCCGAATGGCCAGAAATATCTTTTGTAAGCACTTTCGACAAAGCCATGGAATTAAGGATAAGAGCCTGCTAAATGAATTTGCATATGCAAATCAAATCTCAATGCCATTTCAAGAATTATAGGAACGAATCTCAAAAGTGACACCATTGTGCATTTTCACGAAAAACAACACGGCTGGATTCTTAGGGATTTTCGAATTTCACACAGAATGTTTCAACGCAACTATTTTACCTACCGAATGCGACAAAACTGAAAAATATTATTTCAGTTCTCTAGGGTAAATGACGCTTGACGAAATGCGTAAGCGAAGATTTTTCAGCTTAATAAAGCTAGAAATATTTTAAATCTTATAATGAGCGAAGTACCTTAACGTAATGTAGTACTAACCAAAATAGAGATTTTCGCAGCTCAATAAAACCTGAAATCATTTTTAATCTTATTAGACCGAAATGGATCAACATGACATAATTTAAGAAAACAGTTACGAGAGCTATTTACTAAGAGTTGGAAAAAAAAATAAAGAATAAAAAATCCAGAGAGAAAACAAAGCATCGTCTTGTCCGCGGGTGGCCTAGTGGTCAACGTTCGTGACTGCCGAGAAGACCTCGGGTTCGATCCCATGCAGGTACGAACGCTCGAACCACTAAATATCCGCCGTGCGTCGGATGGGCACGTTAAGCCGTCGGGCCCCGGGTACTGGCCCCCCGGTAACAAATAACGGCGTCTTCTTCCCCCTTTCTACCTCGCCTCCGTGTCACTTTCCTATTGGGCACTCCAGCCCAAATCTCCTAGCTTCCTATTTCTAAGGGTTTTTAAGACCTGGGGCCAGAAACGCCTTTCCTAATATCCTCTACATATGATCTGATCTGATCAAAGTCTCGTCTAAGAAATATAGTTGGATGCATAAGTTCATGCCGTTTTATTTCACGAGTGTTTCCCAGGCCAGTAGTTACGGTGCAGATGGGCAGTTGTATATCAAAATGTAACCAGTAATATCGTGTATCTAACTAAATCATATTGCGTTGTGTGATTGTGGCTCCTGGTTTTCAGGTCCGGAAGTATGGAGTGTCAAGTAGAGAGGAATGAACATTTCCGACATCTGCTCCTCTACGAGTTTAACAAGGGATCCACAGCCACCAAGGATACTTGGCAAATTTGTGCTGTGTATGGGGAGGATCCTATTGCCCCCGAGGACAGCCCGCAAATGGTTTGAGCGGTTCCGAGGTGGCAATTTTGACCTCAACGACTCTCCACGCTCAGGTCGTCTATCTCACTTTGATGAGGATCGTTTAAACCATCTCATCCACTTGGATCCGCGTCAAACCACACGCGAATTGGTCGCTGAGATGGACTGTGATCAGGCCACAGTGGTGAGACACCTGGAACGTATGAGAAAGGTCCAGAAATTGTGGTCTTGGTTGCCTCACACTCTCACACAGGACAACAAGAATCATCGAGTTGCCATACGTGGCTTTTTGCTCGCTCGTTATCGCGAATGTTCTCAGCAACACAAACCTTTTCTGTCACGTATTGTTACTGGAGATGAAAAGTGGTGCATCGGAGGGAATGGTTAAGCCTAAATAAGACGCCCACACCACGTCCAAAACATGACCTTCATTCTGCAAAGATCATGTTGTGTGTCTGGTGGGACATGGAAGGCATTATTAACGGGGAAATGCTGCCGAGGAATAGGACTATCAACGCTGCACTGAACTGTGAGCAACTCCGTCGTGTGGAGGGAGCAATTCAGCAGAAACGGCCACATCGGCGCCATGGTGTCTTTTTCCAACATGATAACGCACGCCCTCACAGTGCAAACATGACCCAAATGGCCATTCAGGACATGAAATGGGAGATCCTTCCACATCCGGCCTATTCCCCAGATGTCGCCCCTTTAGACTATCACCTGCTCCGATCTCTTTCGAATGTACTCCGTGGCAGAGCATTCAACAATGATGTTGATCTCCAGAATTTCCTTGAAGATTTCTTTGCAGCAAAAACCTGCACGTTTTTTCAAGAATGGCATTGCAGACCTATCCAGACGTTGGGACACCATCGAAACAAAGAGGGGGGATACATAGTTGATTGATTCCGTTTTCCTTTTTGATACATTACATTCCTGTAGTGCGGTGAAAAAAACGACATGAACTTATGCATCAACCCAATATATTTATTTTTCAAAAAGGTGCTCCAGAATCCCGCAGCATGCTGCTACATATTAATTGAGCTATATCTAACTACAGTTAGAGATAGGTTGCTTTAACGTGGAGCCCAGGGTTATTCGTATGCCCTACCCTCCCTTTGTAATCTTTAAAGAGACACTAGTACCCATTGTGATGGTCCATCATCCCTACCCTATTATCCACAGTCTGACACAGCGTACAAAACAAGCGACTCTCCAGCAGAGAATTTCCGAAATCCGTGTCCCACCGACATTTATGTTAAAGGAAATAATGATTTATCAGTACTGGTTATTGGGTCAAAATGGTAGTTCGCGGTACAAAATGGTTGTTCAGGGTCTAAATAGTGGTTCATGGGTTTAAATGGTGGTTCATGGCTCTAAATGGTAATTCATGGGCCTTAATGGTGGTTCTTGTATCTAAACGGTATTTCATGGATCTAAATGGTAGTTCATGAGTCTAAATGGTACTTCCTGGACTTAAATGCTAATTCATGGGTCCAAATGACGGTTCATGGGTCTAAACGGTGGGTGGAAATGGGTCTAAATGGTGGGTCATGGGTCTAAGTGGTAAATCATAGGTCTAAATGGTAGTTCATTGGTCTACTATTTAAATGGCGACTCATGACTCTAAATGGTATTTCATGGGTCTAAATGATGGTTCATGTGTCTTAATGGTAGTTATGGGTCTAAATGGTACTTCCTGGACTTAAATGCTAATTCATGGGTCCAAATGACGGTTCATGGGTCTAAAATAGTGGGTGGAAATGGGTCTAAATGGTGGGTCATGGGTCTACGTGGCAAATCATAGGTCTAAATGGTGGCTCATGGGTCTAAATGGTGGCTCATGGGTCTAAATGGTGGCTCATGGGTCTAAATGGTAAATCATGGGTCTAAATGGTAGTTCATGTGTCTAAATGGTAGTTCATGGACTTAAATGCTGATTCATGGGTCTAAATAGTACTTACTGAGTCTAAATGGTAGTTCATAGGTCTAAATGGTGGTTCATGGGTCTAAATGGTAATTCATGGGTCTAAATAGGGTAGTTCATTGGTCTAAATAGGGTAGTTCATGGGTCTAAATAGGGTAGTTCATTGGTCTACCATTTAAATGGTGACTCATGTGTCTAAATGGTAGTACATGTGTCTAAATGGTAGTTCATGTGTCTAAATGGTTGTTCATGTGTCTAAATGGTAGTTCATGGACTTAAACACTGATTCATGGGTCTAAATAGTACTTACTGAGTCTAAATGGTAGTTCATAGGTCTAAATGGTGGTTCATGGGTCTAAATGGTAATTCATGGGTCTAAATAGGGTAGTTCATTGGTCTACCATTTAAATGGTGACTCATGTGTCTAAATGGTTTTTCGTGGGCCTAAAGGATGGTTCGTGTGTCTAAATGGTAGTGCATGTGTCTAAATGGTACTTCATGGGTCTTAATGGTGGTTCATATGTCTAAACGATAGTTCATGGGTCTAAATGGTGGTCCATGGCTCTAAATGGTTTTTCAATGGTCTAAATGATAGTTCATGTATCTAAATGGTGGCACTTCATGGGTCTGAATGGTAGCTCGTGGATCTAAACGGGAGTTCATTAGTCAAAATAATGGGCAAGTTATAAAAAGGCGTCTGCTCAATAAGATTGCACCAGTATCATTGCGCATTAGGTGATCAGTGACCAAATAAATGTAAAAATTAATTACGAACGAGAATGAGTACATAGCATATGCACATTTCAAGTTTTATAATTATCTTCATGGTGATTTTGTTGAAAATGTGGTCTTCAAGAGACGCGAGTTTGTCAAAAAAAAAAAAAAAATTTGAATGGAAAATAATTGCCTGGTATAACTTATGGTTTTGAGCGTGGTGTGATGCTAACGTACTACCTCATAGTCCGTTTAGTCATGAGCAGATTTTTAAAATTCTTTCACTGTTAAATTGATATTAAAATTCGTTCACGACTGATTTCGTTTTACAGTGCACACTGTAACAGTTCTCTTTATTCCAGGATGTAACATAACTTTTTTTTTCATAAGGGAATCTATGATGCGTACCATTGTAAGTGAGTGCGCTTTTGTAGTTGCAAGCAAGAGTAAATTTCGCGGCTTGGTCTGGTAGTTCCAATCCGCCCCTGCAAGACAGATGAACGAGGTATCCGAGGAAAACTATTGATAGAATAAGTAGGAACAGTTCATTGTGTAAATAATAATAATAAAAAAAAAAAGATATCCGGACAAAGCTCATACGTGAGCCTTCCCACATGCAGCATTGAAAAAGGAGCATCACTGAAGAAGAGCAAGTTTTTATTTACTACTAAACGCCCGGGAAAATTTCATTTTCTTATAAACGAAGGCTGACGAACCCAGGCGACAGTGCACCGAAGATAACACAGTAAATTTCTCCTTGATTTTACGTATCGTGCGATAGCGGTGAACTTAGTTCCGATTTCGGCCACCTGATAAAAGCAGATGGCGCTGCAAGTACAGAATGACGTCAGAGGGTAAGTGACAGACTTAGCCTATTATATGGATTTAATATTATTCAGATTTAGAAGAACCTAAGAAACGACCCTGACGCCGATGAAATGTGATGTAGCAACGAAAGTCCATTTGCGCATGCGCAAGCAAAAACCTGACCATAAGATAGAAAGAAAAGCTGAATCGCAAGTTTGTTAGTGAGGGAAATTGACAACTTTTGGTCTAGAATATCTGTAGGTTACACCCCATTGTGTTGTTCATCATTTTAAAGCTCTCGTCCATAGCAGGCAAGCTCCCGTCGCGGGGGGATCCGTAGGAAGCCAAATTCCACATTTCGCTACAAAGTTTGAGGTATTTGAATAAAATCAACCAAGGTGGCTCTCCGACTACAGCATCAAAATGCAATTTTTGTAATTGCTGTTATAACATTTGGCATCAGGTTCTCGTAATTTACGCAGATTGCAATGAGATATGTAAAAGGTTATGAAATAATTTTCGGCGATAGTTTGATTTATTTTGGGTCTTTCATTTTTCTCCAGAATCTGGGTGTTTACTTGATGATTTTTTCCGAAGGGAAGTTTTTCGTTTCGGGGATATCGTTTTTACAAGAGATGTTTTTTTTTTCTTTCATTGGGCATTTTTTGATTACGACCCTAATTCTTGAAACTTCTCTTTGTACTAGTGGATATCGCCTAAATTGAACGAATTTTACAGAATGCGGGTTTCTCTGCTAGAATTTTGGAAAGGAGAACGTCTGAAATAGCTGCATTTATTAACAAGTTTGGTTTAAAGAATTTTTCAAATGGTCTGCTTTTTGGAAAACTTATCAAAGTTCCAAAAGGTGAAATCCCCGTATCATAATACGATGTCTGGAATTTTAGATTTTTAAAAGGACAGCCTTTGAATGATGATTTAATTAAAAATCATTGAATGGAATAATCTTCTGAACTGAAATTTTTGCAGAAGAGAAGTATCGGAAGATTGATTACAGGAACATCTGAATTTCACAAAGAGTTTAAGTCATCTTATTTTAAATTTAAGGCGGAGTTCTGAATCTAGTTTGTTCAAATAGTATTAAAGCATATGAAGGTAATATGAGAATAATATATGCAACGTAGTGTGCAAACAACACTTGTGATATCCTTTTAGGGGGTCGGGGGTCGGTTGTTTATTACCACCGTGAACACAATAGGCTATAAGCAGTTGTCCGTCACTAATTTGGTGCCACTGGTTCCAGGGAAAGGAGAGAGCCAGTACCCTAAGACAAACACACCATTCGTGCAACACCGAAGGTTCGAACCCGGACCCATTGACAACGAATAATTAGACGCCAGCTCTTCGTATCACTCGGCCACCCGAGACGGTATCTCATCTGAGACAAAATATTTGCATTTCTTATTAACATAAAAAAATAAAAAATAATAACACATATTTTCACAAACCTTGACGTTAAGCTTTGCGTAAAAATATGTTAATCACAAAAACACAAAATCCATTAAATTTCTGTCTGTTTCCAGTTCTCTGTCAGTTTTTCTTTTCGACCTGATAATTAAAATCATACGAACCGGATCCACGGAATCATCATGAGTAATACGAGAGTCGTACTCACATGGTAGCTAACAGGAAACTTAATTAATGATGTTAAAATGAGACACAAGTGTAAAATATCCCTCACCAAAAGTGACGGTAGAAAGAAATTAAAGAACGCTCCTAATGTTTTACTATAACTAGAGCTACGGGAGAGTTCCATTTTTCGTGATCTTGGGTGGTCCCAGAAACGAAGTTGTTGAACTGTCGAAAAAAACTATAGGACTTATATTAAAAAAAGATAAAAAATGAAATAGGTATTCTCGGAATTGCTCCCCCCCCCCGGCACTACGCCTCCGTAAAAAATAGGAAAACCAAAGTGTGTGCGTTTAAGGAAGGGGGGGGGTCGAAGTGGGTTTGGGGAGGATTTTTTTTCTTTTGGAGGGCGTTAGCTTTAGGTCAATTTGCAAAAACAAATGCTCTTTGACACCAAATGGAAAAGAGGATAGACAGGTCCCTTCGCGAGTTTCTAGATAATTAAGGAAACCGCAGACAGGCAATGACAGCTCGACAGCGACGCCGAAGATGACAAATAGCTGTCATAGGCCCGCCTGCCACTCAGTTGTAGGTTTTGGACGAGGGGGCGGAGTCAAGGCATCATTCTAGAATCCATCGAGTAAATTTCGTACCGGGCTTACTGAAGAGTTTCACTGGATTTCTCTTCTCGCTTTAAGTATCGTCATTCTTCACTACATAAATTCACTTAACACTTCCACCAAGCTTTTATAAATTGTTTCACTGTGACAAGCAAAAAATTCGATACTTAATTTTTTGTTTTTCGTTCTAGAAGATACCTATCCGGCTATTCAGTGGCGACGGCAGCAGGCCAGAACTTGGAACGCCAGGGGGAGGGGGGGTCACAAAATATCGAAAGGGGGATTTTGAAATGCTTGACGTAAAAATTTGAGAAAACATTCCGTTCATGTAGATTCTACCCTACGTTGATGACATTTCCAGTTCCCAGTGAAATAAAGTTTGTATGTAGTTGCATAATGTGCGTAGTTTTTGTTCAATGTATGTAGTAGTGCGACCCACGGATACAAACCTCCATGGACTTTAACAAGTCACAATTTCTTTCCAATTTTAGCTAGCTCACATAATTTCTTTTTATCTATTTTTATTATTTGCTGTCATAAGGGTATTAATGAATTAGTTTGCAACCTGATGAGGAATATATATATATATAACCAAACAACATGAGGCTTATTCAAACCAGAACCACAAACAGGAGGAAAAAAAATAATTGCAATGCATACAAGCAGGGAAAGCAAGTAAAAAAGGCACAAAGTTTGTAAATCCTGAACTTTGGCTTTATTAAGGACCAGCAAAGCACAACATTAACTCATCTCTACAAAAACCTAGTTGAACATGGATTTCTACTATGTCATATATGTAAATAAAGTACAAAGGACTCCCACAAAATTAAAATACACCTTCTAAACCAAGAAAAGGTGAAAAAATTAAATTAAACAATACATATATTACATACATGGGCAAACCCACAACGACCCTCAGAAATGAAAAAAAAAATTACATGAATGTTACTACTATATATATATATATATATATATATATACATACAGAAGAGCAAAGCCGAAAAAAAAATAGAAAAACTTTTGAATTTAAAATGAAAGTTGCAAAATAACCTGAAGATCAAAACGCGCAACGCAGCAGTTATGAAAATTCAGAATTCACATTCTATTAAGAAGAGACCGCAGCAAAAATAATTTTTTTGACTCATACCAAGTACAACATAGAAAAAGTTACATACATATACACTGAAGAGCACTTGAATTAGAGACAGTTGGCGTTATGCAAATGTGGCGCTGTGGGCGGCCCTGTAAACGGAAACGACATGACGTATGCAGCGATCCGACAATATAAGGATTGATGCGACGGGAATCAGTAAGAGTCGGACGCAGTATGGGTAAGACAAAGGATCTAAGCGCATTTGATCGTGGGCAAATTGTCGGGGCCCGACGAATGGGTCACTCCATCTCGGAAGTCGTGCAGGCACTGGGATTTTCACGAGCCACTGTGTCACGGGTGCACCGTGAGTATATCGAATCCGGTAAAATCATCCCTGCAAGGGCCAACTGCCGTGGACGACAGCGCGTGGATGAGCGGGGTCATCGTCAGCTAGCTCGCATTGTAACAGCGGATAGACGGGCTACAGTGCAAGAAATTACTCGGCAATTCAACGCTGGTGCACAAAAACGTGTAAGCAGCCACACCATCCAGAACCGTCTCTTCGCTATGGGGTACAGAAGCCATCGTCCCAGGAGGGTACCGCTGCTGACCGCACATCACAGGGTACAAAGATTAGCATGGGCGCGGGAACATCGCCACTGGACCATAGACATGTGGGAAAATGTTGCCTGGACTGATGAGTCGAGATTCACGTTGGTAGATGTGGATGGCAGGATACGAGTACGGCGCAAACCACATGAAGCGATGTATCCTTCTTGCCAGCAGGGAACTCTTCAAGCTGGTGCGGGTGGCATTCTCTCGTCTGGAGACTGTTTACGTGGACTGAAATGGGACCCCTGGTACCTGTGACATCGCCCCTCACAGGTCAACGTTACTGGGATATCCTGGACGACCATTTGCTCTCGTTTGTGCGTCTTCAACATCCCACTGGGGACCTCACCCTGCAACAAGACAATGCAGCTCCCGAATTGTATCCGAATGGTTGGATGAACACTCCACCGACGTGACCTCGCTTCCTTGGCCAGCTAGGTCACCTGCCCTCAATCCCATCGAGCACATCTGGGATGCCATCGAGAGAGATGTTCGAGGCCGTGACCCCCTCCATCAGATCTTCGTGAACTGTGGGAGCTTTGTTCAGGGGTCGTGGATCCGTATGGCTTCCCAACGCTTCCGGTGTCTTGTCGAGTCCATGCCGAGACGAATCGCCGCCGTCATCAGGGCGAAAGGTTGTGTTACACGTTACTAGATAGGTATCTCTTCAGTGTATATATATATACAATATGCACTCAAACCTTCCTATGAGTTCGGTCTGCCTCTCGAATCCTTCAACGAGTGGATGGTTTGTGTGCTTTGTGACATTCGTCACGAGCTTGGTAAATTGAAACGCTCTAAGGTTTGCACCCAGCAACCACGTAACTTTCCTTGATTATTTCACAAATTCGTGAACTCCAAGATGTATTTACTGTTTCCCCAGTGGAAAAAACTACTAATAGTTATGCTATTATCTGTAAACAGTTTTACCAGCGTCTTCTATTACAGGAAATGAATACTACCGATACATACACTCCGGCGTCTCAAATTCGTAAGGATGTAGTTACAAAAATCCTTGCTCTGCATAAAAGGATTAGGCTTACAGTATCTAACTTAAATTTTCCTTTCGTTCATGCTATTCCAAAGTTCCATAAGAAACCTGTTTCTTTTCGTTTCATAACCAGTAGTCGCAATTGTTACAATAGTAAAGCGGGTGGGTTGCTTCAGAGGTACTTGTCTGCAGTGCTTCGCAAACTAGATTCGACCTGGATCATCGGGATCAATGAAAGAGTTTTAGAGGCGTTGAACTCAACAACTGTCTCATCTGTTGATACCTACGACTTTAAAAACCTTTTCAGTTCGATTTCATTGAAAGGTTTATGGCAGGTGGCCTTAAATTTACACACGAAGTTTGAGTCCGGGGTTACAGAATAGTTTTGGCACTTTTTAGTGGACTTCTGTATTAATAACAATTTCGCTACAGTGGGCGATGGGCTGTACCTCCAAACTCGTTCCCAAGTAGCTTAGCCAATCTCTATCTGCACTTTTTTGAAGATAGATTTAGTCGCCCCGGTGGCGCAGTGGTCTAAGCGATGGCCTCTGACCATTCGTCCGAACGGGGTCCGGGTTCGAATCCCGGTGAGGCATGGATGTTGTGTGTTGTCTTACGGCACTGGCTCTCTCCCTTCCCTGGAACCAGTGACCCTAAATTAGGGACGGGCGACTGCTTATAGCCCATTGAGTTGCTCACGGTGGTCGTTAAACCTCCAAAAAAAAAAAAAAAAAAAAAAGATAGATTTACTGCTACTTGCCCTTTGTCTGGTATCGTTCTGAGGTACGTTGATGACATTATTGTCATTAACGTGCCGGACTTTTTGCGATGCTCTGCGGATTTGTATCCTGAAGATCTCACCTTAGAAAAAACTAACAGCTTGTCTACTTACGTTTGTTACCTCGATTTAGAGGTACAGGTGGACGAGGGGGAAGGGGTGCGGTAAATCTTTATGATAAAAGAAATGCTTTTGATTTCGATATCATTTACTACACTCATTGGTCCTCCAATGTTTCTAAAGAAGTACATCGTAATATACTTCTTTCTCAATTTCACAGAACAACAAAAATATGTTCCACACAGTTTTTGCTTGTAAAAAAACCTTAAAACACTTCTTTCTAAACTGCATTCTAACCACTTTCCTAATAATTTTTTAAAGCATTATTTAAAACACTTAATTTTTTATTTTAATTTGGTTTCAAAGAGTTTCAAATTACACATTGACATGCTTTACTAATCCAAGACCTTATAATATTAAGTATATCAGGCAATACAAAGTACCACTTGGTGGGTACCTAGTGGCTGAAGATTTCTATTTACATACAAAGTTTTGCATCTCGTCATCTCACACATTTTTTTTTTCTTTTTTTGGCTTGCTAGGATGTTAACTAACCGCGACCATTTTAACGTTTTCATATATATTTGGGCTCTTGTGGGTCGTTGGTTCAGTTTGGTTTGATCTTCATTCATGGCGTTGACCAGTTTGGTCTGCCGGTATTCCTCTTTTATCATATTTTCAGTATTTATAATCTTGTGTTTTGAATTTCTATGTCTGTTTTGACATTTGGTCTGGTGGCCTAGGGAGCATGACCGACCGACATTTTTGGTTCTCCTTGTCGTTTGTTGGTACTAGAAAGGCCACTCCCGCAGGTTGATGCTCTCCTGATGACGGCAACCTGTTTTCTGTTCATTTTTTGGTTTTCAATTTTGAACTTCCATTTTGAATTTAACTCTTTATTCTGTATGGAATTTTAATTTTTTGCAATTCTTATTTTTTACAATTCACCCTATATATATATATATATATATATATATATATATATGATGTAAGGTCAGGTGATGTAAGGTCAGGTGATGCGTAACATCACAGCCTCTCCTTGACAAATGTCAACCCCGCCTTCTCGTGGTGCATCCTGTTCCCACTAAAGGGGCTCTGGCGACCGCCCATAGCGGTATAACTATACCATCGGGATCAGAGGAAATTCTATCCCACACTCACCAACCCGCTTGGCCAGCGTGGTGAGTTATGGCCAAACCCCTCCAAAATGATTCCACAACTTAAATCTTGGCCCTCAGTCTCCGGCAGCTGGAATGTACCTGGCCAAGGCAGCGGCCAGTGCGACATGAAGGCAGAGGGTACTAAGAATCCCCGGAGGACCGGACTAGGCTGCCATCTGATGCTGACCTTGGCTACTTACAATGGACGCTCCCTATCTTCTGATTCAAGGCTTCTTGAATTGGAAGAGGAACTACAAAGGATCAAGTGGGACATCGTGGGGCTAAGTGAGGTAAGGAGAAAAGGAGAAGATCTCATCGAACTGAAAAGTGGACATCTCTTCTACTATCGTGGGACAGATACTGGCAGAACTAGTGGTGTTGGATTTATAATAAACAAGAAACTGAAGGATAAAGTTGTAGAAGTTGAAAGTTCCTCTGACAGAGCTGCACGACTTGTTATCCAACTCTCGAAAAAATACCAGGTTCAGATTATTCAAACTTATGCACCCACCACAAGTCATCCTGAAGAAGAAATTGAAGAATTTTATGAGGAAATTTGTCATCTAAATAATAAAGGTAAGCAGCACTTGAAAATAATTATGGGAGATTTCAATGCAAAAATAGGGCAACGGCAACAGAATGAAACTTCAGTAGGTAAATTCGGTCATGGCAACAGAAACCAGCGTGGAAATACTCTCGTTGAGTTTGCAGAGGCAGAAGGGTTTTTCATCTTGAACTCCTTCTTCAAGAAAAAGCCACACAGGAAATGGACATGGAGACATCCAAATGGGACGACAAGTGAAATTGATTTTATTATGTGTAACAAAAAATTCGTCATAGAAGACTGCAGTGTGCTAAACAAGTTCAACACAGGTAGTGACCATAGATTGGTGAGATGTAAGATGCACCTCAACACTAAACTTGAACGTGGCAAGCTCATAAGACAAACAAAATCTATTGACATAACCAACCTTAAAAAACACCATAATACCTTCAAGTTAGAACTGAAGAACAGGTTCTCTGCTTTAGAAGGCCTAACATCGGAAGAAGTGGACATCTCTGAAGTTAACAGAAAAGTAACCAAAGCTCTTATGGAAACAGCAACAAAATTAGCTGGGTCTAAGAACAAGTTGCATGTAAACAAATTATCAGGAAAAACCAAAATGTTGATGCAAAAAAGAAGAGAGATGAGGACAACTAAAGAAGATGTGACTTCCAAAGTGGAATATATAGAGCTATGCAAGACAGTAAGAAAAAGTATCACTGAAGACGTAAGAAAATTCAACTGTGAACTAGAGAGGAAAGCAATTGAAAACAACCAAAGCCTAAAGATAGCAAAGGGACATCTCAGTAAGGGAAGAAAACAGATTATGGCACTGAGAAAAGAAGATGGTTCTGTAACAAGAAATAGAGGCGAAATTTTGACAAGAGTGAAAGATTTCTACTCCAAATTATATGAAAGGGATGATATATGCACTCCAGACATCATGAAAGATACCAGTACCAGAGTTCCTCCAGTCCTTCCAGCAGAAGTTGCACATGCAATCAAGAACATGAAGCGAGGAAAAGCTCCAGGAGAAGATGGAATTACTGTAGACATCATACAAGAAGCAAGTGGAGAAATCGAAACAGTACTCGCCCAAATTTTCACTCGATGCCTTAATGAAGGAAAGATTCCTGAGGATTGGAACACCGCTACAATGATCCTGCTACATAAGAAAGGTGACATTGAGGATCTCGGAAACTACAGACCTATCAGCCTCCTATCAGTAGTTTATAAAATCTTCACTAAAGTTCTTTCACACCGCTTGAAGGTAGCACTAGACATGGCTCAACCAAGAGAACAAGCTGGATTCAGGAGTGGCTACAGCACAATAGATCATATCCACGTGCTGAGAGAACTAATTGAAAGAGCGAGGGAATATGAACTTCCATTGTGCATGGCTTTTATCGATTATGAAAAAGCCTTTGATTCGGTGAAACCATCAGCAGTTACAATGGCTCTGAAAACCTGCGGTATTGAAGATGCATACATTAATATTATTAATAACATCTATGAAAATGCAAGTGCAAAGATTAGGCTGTTTGAAAATACAACACACGTAAAAATTGGAAAGGGAGTGAGACAAGGTGACACTATATCTCCGAAGCTCTTTAATGCCACATTGGAGGGTGTTTTTCAGTCGCTGAGCTGGGAAAACAAGGGGATAAAGATTAATGGAGATTATCTAACCCACCTTCGTTTTGCTGATGACGTAGTCATTTTTGCAACTACCCCATCAGAGCTGCAGAGTATGATCCAGGAACTTGCTGACAAGAGTAAAGAAGTGGGATTAAAAATGAACTTTCAGAAGACAAAAGTGATGTTCAATGCTTTTACAAGAAATGAAGATTTATCGATTGATTTAGAAAAGCTGGAGATAACAGACACGTACGTTTATCTTGGACAGCAGATATCAAGTGAGGGTCACATTGATGAAGAAATTAATCGGCGTACAAAACTTGCCTGGAGAGCTTTTGGAAGAAACAGCATAATTTTCAAGAGCAATATGCCATTATGTCTTAAAAGAAAAGTGTTTGATCAATGCATCCTTCCAGTGCTTACGTATGGTGCAGAGACGTGGACCTTAACTAAAAGAGACATACAAAGGCTGCAGACAACTCAAAGCAGCATGGAGAGGTGCATGCTTGGTGTAACCAGGAGAGATAAGAAGAGGAACTCGTGGATCCGAAAAATGACAAGAGTGGAAGACATCATGATCAGAGTTAAATCCCTGAAATGGCAATGGGCTGGACATACTGCCAGAAGGACAGATCATCGATGGACAGCCGAAATTTTAGATTGGATTCCAAGGGACAGGAAAAGACCCAGAAGAAGACCACATAGGAGATGGGTGGATGAAATTCGAAAGTATGCAGGGGTGACATGGAGGAGACTGGCACAAGACAGACCGTTGTGGAGGAAACTTGGGGAGACCTTCGTCCAGCAGTGGATTGATAATGGTTGACAATGATGATGATGATGATGATGATGATATATATGATGCGTAACATCACAGCCTCTCCTTGACAAATGTCAACCCCTCCTTCTCGTGGTGCATCCTGTTCCCACTAAAGGGGCTCTGACGACCGCAAATAGCGGTATAACTATACCATCGGGATCAGAGGAAATGCTATCCCACACTCACCAACCCGCTTGGCCAGCGTGGTGAGTTATGGCCAAACACCTCCAAAATGACTCTACAACTTAAATCTTGGCCCTCAGTCTCCGGCAGCTGGAATGTACCTGGCCAAGGCAGCGGCCAGTGCGACATGAAGGCAGAGGGTGCTAAGAATCCCCGGAGGACCGGACTAGGCTGCCATTTGATGCTGACCTTGGCTACCTACAACGGAAGCTCCCTATCTTCTGATTCAAGGCTTCTTGAATTGGAAGAGGAACTACAAAGGATCAAGTGGGACATCGTCGGGCTAAGTGAGGTAAGGAGAAAAGGAGAAGATCTCATTGAACTGAAAAGTGGACATCTCTTCTATTATCGTGGGACAGATACTGGCAGAACTAGTGGTGTTGGATTTATAATAAACAAGAAACTGAAGGATAAAGTTGTAGAAGTTGAAAGTTCCTCTGACAGAGCTGCACGACTCGTTATCCAACTATCGAGAAGATACCAGGCTCAGATTATTCAAACTTATGCACCCACCACAAGTCATCCTGAAGAAGAAATTGAAGAATTTTATGAGGAAATTCGTCATCTAAATAATAAAGGTAAGCAGCACTTGAAGATAATTATGGGAGATTTCAATGCAAAAATAGGGCACCGGCAACAGAATGAAACTTCAGTAGGTAAATTCGGTCACGGCAACAGAAACCAGCGTGGAAATACGCTCGTAGAGTTTGCAGAGGCAGAAGGATTTTTTCATCTTGAATTCCTTTTTCAAGAAAAAGCCACACAGGAAATGGACATGGAGACATCCAATTGGGACGACAAGTGAAATTGATTTTATTATGTGTAACAAAAAATTCGTCATCGAAGACTGCAGTGTGCTGAACAAGTTCAACACAGGTAGTGATCTATAGATTGGTGAGATGTAAGATGCACCTCAACACTAAACTGGAACGTGGCAAGCTCATAAGACAAACAAAATGTATTGACATAACCAACCTTAAAAAACACCATAATACTTTCAAGTTGGAACTGAAGAACAGATTCTCTGCTTTAGAAGGCCTAACATCGGAAGAAGTGGATATTTCGGAAGTTAACAGAAAAGTAACCAAAGCTCTTATGGAAACAGCAACAAAATTAGCTGGGTCTAAGAACAAGTTGCATGTAAACAAATTATCAGGAAAAACCAAAATGTTGATGCAAAAAAGAAGAGAGATGAGGACAACTAAAGAAGATGTGACTTCCAAAGTGGAATATATAGAGCTATGCAAGACAGCACGAAAAGGTATCACTGAAGACGTAAGGAAATTCAACTGTGAGCTAGTGAGGAAAGCAATTGAAAACAACCAAAGCCTAAAGATAGCAAAGGGACATCTCAGTAAGGGAAGAAAACAGATTATGGCTCTGAGAAAAGAAGATGGTTCTATAACAAGAAATAGAGGCGAAATTTTGACAAGAGTGAAAGATTTCTACTCCAAATTATATGAAAGGGATGATACATGTACTCCAGACATCATGAAAGGTACCAGAGTTCTTCCAGTCCTCCCAGCAGAAGTTGCTCATGCAATCAAGAACATGAAGCGGGGGAAAGCTCCAGGAGAAGATGGAATTACTATAGACATCATACAAGAAGCAAGTGGAGAAATTGAAACAGTACTCGCCCAAATTTTCACTCGATGCCTTAATGAAGGGAAGATTCCTGAGGATTGGAACAATGCTACAATGATCCTGCTACATAAAAAAGGTGACATTGAGGATCTCAGGAACTACAGACCTATCAGCCTACTATCAGTGGTTTATAAAATCTTCACTAAAGTTCTTTCACACCGTTTGAAGGTAACACTGGACATGGCCCAACCGAGAGAACAAGCTGGATTCAGGAGTGGCTACAGCACAATAGATCATATCCACGTACTGAGAGAACTAATTGAAAGAGCGAGGGAATATGAACTTCCATTGTGCATGGCTTTTATCGATTATGAAAAAGCCTTTGATTCGGTGAAACCATCAGCAGTTACCACGGCTCTGAAATCCTGCGGTATTGAAGATGCATACATTAATATTATTAATAACATCTATGAAAATGCAAGTGCAAAGATTCGGCTGTTTGAAAATACAACACACATAAAAATTGGAAAGGGAGTGAGACAAGGTGACACCATATCTCCGAAGCTCTTTAATGCCACATTGGAAAATGTCTTTCAATCACTGAACTGGGAAAACAAAGGGATAAAGATTAATGGAGATTATCTAACCCACCTTCGTTTTGCTGATGACGTAGTCATTTTTGCAACTACCCCATCAGAGCTGCAGAGTATGATCCAGGAACTTGCTGACAAGAGTAAAGAAGTGGGATTAAAAATGAACTTTCAGAAGACAAAAGTGATGTTCAATGCTTTTACAAGAAATGAAGATTTATCGATTGATGGAGAAAAACTGGAGATAACAGATACGTATGTTTATCTTGGACAGCAGATATCAAGTGAGGATCACATTGATGAAGAAATTAATCGGCGTACAAAACTGGCCTGGAGAGCTTTTGGAAGAAACAGCATAATTTTCAAGAGCAATATGCCATTATGTCTTAAAAGAAAAGTGTTTGATCAATGCATCCTTTCAGTGCTCACGTATGGTGCAGAGACGTGGACCTTAACTAAAAGAGACATACAAAGGCTGCAGACAACTCAAAGCAGCATGGAGAGGTGCATGCTTGGTATAACCAGGAGAGATAAGAAGAGGAACTCGTGGATCCGAAAAATGACGAGAGTGGAAGACATCATGATCAGAGTTAAATCCCTGAAATGGCAATGGGCTGGACATACTGCCAGAAGGACAGACCATAGATGGACAGCCGAAATTTTAGATTGGATTCCAAGGGACAGGAAAAGACCCAGAAGAAGACCACATGGGAGATGGGTGGATGAAATTCGTAAATATGCGGGAGTGACATGGAGGAGACTGGCACAAGACAGACCGTTGTGGAGGAAACTTGGGGAGACCTTCGTCCAGCAGTGGATTGATAATGGTTGACAATGATGATGATGATGATATATACACTGGCGTGCAAAAATTAAGGACGAGACGGTTTTTCGAATGTAACGTCGTGCAGAAGTGCTCCACTTCGACTCAAATCATACCATAAAATCCCCAAGATATAATAATATGGGACAAGTGAGCAAAACCGTCCAAACAAGGAATCCAAAGGATATAAAGGCACTTTATTGAAAAGGTAGGTTCGACAACAACGGGACAGAAGACAGAAACGTCCATGTGACAGGCGGCAGCCAAGAAAAATCCGGTCTTTAGTAGGGGATATGATCACCCCTGACTGCGTTGCAAGATTTACAACGTCTGTTCATGCTGAGGACGAGGTTGTCAAGGAGCTGTTGAGGCATCGCGGCCCATTCCTCTTGTAGCGCCAATCGCAGCTGCGGAATTGTTGCTGGTGGCTGGTGACGTGCTGCCAAGCGTCTTCCGAGAAGGTCCCACACGTGTTCGATTGGATTTAGGTCCGGGGACCTTGCGGGCAAATCCATGCGTTGAATATCTTCACTCTCCAACAGCTCTGCGACAACCACTGTACGATGAGGTGTAGCGTTGTCGTCCATGAAGAGGAACTCAGGACCCACAGCACCTCTAAACAGACACACGTGAGGCAGGAGAACCTTGGTACAATAGCTGACACCAGTGATTGAACCTCCTTGGAAGATGTAGAGGTCAAAACGGCTACCAAGCATGATACCTCCCCAAACGAGAACTCCGCCACCTCCAAACCGGTCTATTTCGATGATGTTGGAGGTGTGATTGCGTGTTCCCTGCTCTCTCCAGATGTGTATACGTCCAGAATCGCTCGTCAGACTAAATCGGCTCTCATCCGTAAAGAGAACTCGACCCCATTGCTGATGTGTCCTGTTCCTGGCACCACAGAAACCGCCGTCTCCGATGAGCAGGCGTTAATGGCACACACCGTACTGGTGTTCGTGCAAATAGAACACTTTTGTGCAGCCTCCTGGCCACGGTTAAACGCGATAACGGACGTCCAGTTGTCTGTTGCATGTGCCTTGCGATTTCTCCCGCTGTCTGCCGTCTGTCTTTTCTCGCATGTAAGACAATATACCGGTCGTCCGCCACGGTGGTTGCTCGTGGACAACCACTGCTAAACTCTCGGACAGCTGTTCCTGTCGTTTGAAATGCTCTCCAAGCTCGTGAAACGATGCTGTGAGCGATCCCGAACACCTCGGCCACACTAGTGACACTTCGACCTTCTTCCAACTTCCCGATGACGCGACCTCGATGTCGTCTACTGGATTGCCTGTTCGCCATATCACACGGTGGCAGCAACTTGACGTCGTTCAAACCGATGTACACCGTGCAATAGCTTTCATTGAATTGCTGAGAGTACGCCACCCGTGCAGTAACGCTTTTCTCCCTCCCACGTCTCGATCACACCGATGGGATTACGGTGATAACAATATCGCCCAATTCATCTTCAGCAGCGAAGTGAAACGAAAGACTATATGCGCCACGGGATGTATTGATCAATTACAGTTGAAAGAAACAAGCTGGGCTTGAAATAAAAGCTTGAAATAGACGGTTAACCTGTGGCCTTTTTAGGCCATTAAGCTTGAAATAGGACGGGAACCTGTGGCCTTTTAGGCCATTAAGTGCGGCCTTTTGAGTGAATTCAAATTTTGCAGAACAAATCCTTTTATTTTTTTTAATATGTTTTTGCTCGTCTTTTGTTATTTTTATTTTTATTTTAAAATGACCTTATTGAAAATACCGAAGAAAGAAAAAAAGAAGGTTTAACGAAATAATGCTCCCTAACTGACGGCCACAATTTAAACATTAGTAAGTCATAAGGTCAATTTTGACACCTGCTACGCTCATGATTTCTGTCTATGGCTCCTAAAGAACTACAGATGGAATTGATTGAGTTCTCAGAAGATGACAGTTTAAAGTCGTTATTTGATGCTGAGAAAAATCCATTTGAAATACGGAAAAATGCAATAGAATACCCACGCCTTCGGCAACGTGCACGAAAAATGCTTTCTCGCTTTTCAACCACTTATTGTTGCGAATCTACATTCTCCTACCAAACCCAAATCAAGACACCCTTAAGGTCATAAATGATGGATACTAGTGACGTATATTCGAGGTTAGCTAGGCTAGCTGCGAAGCCCGGAGAATTCACAAATAAAAGTCAATTATCAACGGTATTAAAATATGTCGATGCTTTCGCTGCGCAAAAAAAAAAAAAAAAAAACACACACACACACGTGGGGATTCACTTCTTTGACTCAGTTTGGCGAGCGAAGACGAATGGCATAATGCAACTACCTCTTCCAGAGTCTTCGTTGTTCTGATTCGAAAACCTTCCATTCGATTCCTTGCTAGCTTTTCCGTGACAACACGAATGAGCTGGTGGAAGGAAATGGGCCATTGCTTTGGGCAACGGTTCGCTCAGAAAAGAGAAGACTTAGACTATCTCCGTCACTCGCGTACTCACCGCCCATAAGTATTTCGCGAGAGTTGTTTCAGTTTTTGTGAAGTGTCAATGAATTAAAATCAGTGATATTATATCTTATCATCGTGGCTTTGTTGGATTCGATCTGTTTTGATAAATTTTCTGAAAGCTTTCCTGAACAGCTACTGTCAGAACTTAAAAAGAAGTCTATGCTTCAAATTTTGATACAGCTCGACTACAGAATGAACTGAAGGAGGTGTTTCATTCCCTTGATGAATTCAAAAGCAAATCAGTAAGAGACATTACTTGTTACATAAAGTTGAATAAATTGGACATAGTGTTTAGTGAGTTGTACAAATTGGCAGATCTCATTTTAAAGTTTCTATCAACAACTGCAACTGCCGAAAGAAGTTTTTCTGCATTAAAAAGAATCAAGATATATCTTAGAGACACACAAGGACATGCACATTCGAGCCACTTGGCTGTTTTGTCAATAGAGAAAAACATCCTTTTTAAATATGAAAATGTACTCGGAAGAAACTCTTCATGAAAACGTAACACTCAAGTTCACACAAAAGGAAAGAAGAATGGAGTTCATGTACAAATAAGTGTTCAAATCCCAGTCCTTATAATTATTTGGTATCATGCTAGCATGTACCTAAAATTTGGAAAAAAGTTACTTCTTAATTAAAAATTAAACTTCGCAATTAAAAAAAACAGTACTGGGAGGGGAAGGGGGGTGGTGTGTGAGATAGTCTAGGTCTCAGACCCAAGATACGCCACTGATGGATATCTATGAAGAGTATCAACTAAAAGTGCAGACCTCCATGTTACAACCAAACATTCAAATGCTTTCCAACAAAAGGCAGTCACGACAGAGTCATTAAAAGGTTAGTTGATCATTTTGTTTCATTTTTGGAAGTTAGTTAGTACATAGTAAGACTTTTACAAAATAAGGTACGTTTCGAAGTACATTTAATTGAAATTTCTTGAATGCGGCCTTGTTAGATTACAGCTAACTTAATGTGGCCATCTAACATGAAAAGGTTCTCCAACTCTGATTTATTTTATTAAAAGTTGAAATGAAATTCCATCTGAACTTCGCTGGCTTTAACTTTTAACACACGCCGCTTTTTTCTCTACCGAGAAATGTTTACACAAAGAAAGCTTCATGAAACCAAAACCACCTTTTGGCGCCATTCGTTGCTGAGGAAGTTCGATATATTTGCTTATAAATTTGGAGATCGAGGACTACGTTGTGTATAGAGGAAAAGAGGATAGAGGAATGGAAACTTTATGGAATGAATTCCTCTATACTGCTTTTGGGTATAGTGGAATGGTTTATATTTGTAACAAAAGTATGAAGTAAGATCTAAACATCACATGTAGAAGGAATTTCTAAGGTACGCTTCTCTGCATGACATTACCTCTACAACTGAGGGGTAGCTCTGTTCAAAAGAGCGCATTTGTTTCTATAGGGTACGGGATTTTTAAAATTCTTTTGAATCGCGGACGGCATGACGAAATGCCGTGGATGCGTACATGCATTTTTACTTTGTTTTTCATGCCCCCTGCCCCGATTTGTATACAAAATGGTATTCAACTCGGGGTAGGGGGCATGAAAAATAAAAGTAAAAATGCATGTACGTATCTATTATGAATACCGATTATTTCAAAGAGGTTTTGAAAGTAAAAACGTCCGGGAAAAGAATGCAGTAAGAAACGATGCAGGCGAAGTTCACAGAGCAGTATATATACAACCCGAGGACCGGCTTTCGGTATTTAAGTTACAAAGAAGTTCCAAGTACGTACCTGACGTGTCTACATTTTTTTAGTAAGCTTTAAAAATGTCAGTTACGTAATTTCTTGCAACAGAGGTGATAGCAGATCTGGGAATTCGAAGTACCCAAAGACGTACCAGATATGCCTATATTTTTCAGAGAATTTAGCCCAGTTACGAGTGCCCCTTAATTACGCTGGAAGCAGAGGAGATTAGTCTTTTCTCTGGAGCTTTAGACCCGTTTCGCACAAGCGGAAAAAACCCGTCGAAGCAATGAATTTCCTAGTTGTTCTACACCTCGTTTTCAGGCGGACTATAGAGTTGTATGTGCTCTGCTCAAACTGCCCCTATCTATACAGCTATGAGCCATTCCATTATGACCGCCCTCAGCCTAAAGAAATGAGCGCGCCTGGAGACCAAACGGTGGAGCAGGTGAAGTTCACAGAACACCCAAGGATCGGATTTTGATTAGTAGAGTGTTCGAAATCAGAATGGGAAAAGCTACCGATTTATCGGAGTTTGATAAAGGACAAATTGTGATGGCACGGTGACTCGGAACTACGGTCTCGGAAACAACGCGGCTTGTGGGTTGTTCACGTGTCGCTGTGGTGAGCACGTATCAAACGTGGTGCACAGATAGTCAAACGACGAACCGTTGCCCAGCCGTGTGTCGTCAGCAGCTCATTGATGCCAGACGGGAGCTGATACTTTCGCGCATTGTTTACAGCGATCGCAGGGCCACAGTGCGACAAATCACCCTCAGCTACGACAGAGGTGATTAGCGCAATGTGTCACAGCACACAGTTCATTTCAGCCTTCTGCGCATGGGCCTGCGTAGCCAAAGACCTAGCTGGGTCCCCGTGCTCACTGCACGTCATCGCCACCAACGCATGAAATGGGCATAAGATCATCGAGATCGGACCGTGCATGATTGGAAGAAAATGACATTTTATCACGAATCAAGATTCGTGCGTAGACGGCCGAGCGCGGATACCCAACGGAAGCTATGGCACCTGGATGCACCGTTAGGCGGAAACAGGCCGGCGGTGTTATGCTGTGGGCGATGTTTTCTTGGGGCACATTAGGTCCCATTATCCCAATAGCATCCCTGACAGCTGTCAGGTGTCTGAATATCGTTGCGAACCAAGTTCACCCATTCATGGCAACTGTGTTCCCTGCTGGTGATGACCATTACCAACAGAATAATGCGGTATGCCACACTGCCAGAATCGTCAAGGAGTGGTTCGTGGAACATGCTGGTGACTTTCCTTTAATACCCTGGCCTCCAAATTCACCTGACATGAACCTAATCGAACATTTGTAGTTTGACTTGGAAAAGCGGGTTCGCGCTGAATCACCACCACCCCGAAATGTACGAGAACTGGAGGACCTGCTGTTGACATTATGGTACTAGACACCTCAGGATACCTATCGCCACCTCATTGAATTGATGCCTAGCCGAGTGGTGGTTGTTTTGCGGGATAAATGAAGTCGTACAGCTTATTAGGTAGGTGGTCACAATATAAAGACTCATCGGTGTATATCTCCAGAACTAAGAATCCCAGTAATAAATGGCTTTAACTCTTTAACAGCCATAATGCCCAAAACGCCCGTACATACAGATGGCCATAGCCGCCAGACACGCCTGTTTAGAGTGAGTCATATTTCCTGTCTTTACATGTTCTTTAAATGTGCACGACCTCTGAGGGATCAGCAGGAGTCACCGTCTGTCACCATTGTTGTTACTGAACAAAGAAGTGAAACAGGAGACAGTTTCGGGGGTTATGGTATTTAGAGTGATACCAGATTTTATGGTTATGGTCGTTAAAGGGCTAAAATTAGTTAATAATGGCTTCTAAATTAGTTAATAAAGGCTTCTAAATTAGTTTCCGCTTCCAATGACATCTCACTTGACATCATTGGGTACATTTTAGCTTTTGCTCCCCAAAACGGCCACATACTGCCCCAACAATTCAGTGTTTTCTTGCCAAAATGGTGAAATTTTGTTCCTTGAATGCCAAAACGGGTAAATCCAAAATTCTGATTTCGACCGATCACTATACCTTCTTGTACTATGAATGTATGAGAAGTAAAAAGGAGAGAGGCGGAACGATGGGGATAGGAAGGGAAAGGTATTACAGACGTAAAGGCACTGCTCGTTCTTGTACTTTTACAATTAGCGGTACACCACTCATTACACATACAAATGTATTAACGTACTGAAAATAAATAAAAAGCTCGCAATTTATCGTTCAAACGCCGCCCTCCCATGCTGCACTTTAGTTTTATCGAGAATAAAATTTGAAACTAAGAAAGCAGCCCCGGTGGCGCATTGGTCTAAGCGATGGCTTCTGCTCATTCTCCCGAAAGGGGTCCAGGTTCGAATCCCGGTGAGGCATGGATGTTGTGTTTGTCTTACGGCACTGGTTCTCTCCCTTCCCTGGAACCTGTGACCCTAAATTAGGGACGGGCGACTGCTTATAGCCCATTGAGTTGCTCACTGTGTTCGTTAAACCTCGAATAAAAAAATACTTTTAAATCACCCTGTACTAAATGAAGAAAATGTTTTGCGTCGTCACATTAATAGTTTGACAGTTAAATATTAACACCCCCCCTTCAAAAAAACAAAACAAACATAGAAGCGTGTACGTGAGTTAAAAAATGGAAGTAACAGTATGTTATTAATAATTTTTGCCTTTGAAGTTACAGACAAACGGCAAGTTTCCCACGATTCAAGCAAGCTGAAAACTCGGATTTATGTGAAATGCTTTTTTCTTTACTTAAAAGAGGATCAGTAATCGCCTTTTTTTTTTTTTTTTCTAATTTTTTGTCCAGCATGTCGTTTTCTCACCTCTCGTATTGACGTCCAGTTTGTCGATAAGAAACGTAAAATCCTTCAAATTGGAATGACATTCTGACGTTGAGAAGCTTTACTTTTGTTTTTCTTTTTGTCTCCATCTGTGCGTAACTCTTCCGTTCACTCAGACATAAAAAAAAAAAGGGGGAAAAAAAGAGGAGGAGAAAAAAAAAGAAGGAACGACTAATCCACCCCTCCGTTCTTCGAAATCCATGCGAAGCAAAACAAACAAGTGCTAAAGGCGGATATTCTTGGTTTCCTCTTTAACGAGCTTTAAGTCGTGCTCTTAACCGAGGTTGTCACAGAGGAACGCCCAGAATGCCACCCTGTCCCTGCCATGGACGACGCACATGGACGCCCCAGTAAGTGATCCCGTCGTCCTGCTCCAGCGAAGGGAAACCGTCCAAATAGGAAGAGGACCATTTATTTTGAGGCCGAGACAAGGAACATGTGTTCAACATTTTTTGGCACGGGACACCGTCGGGGATCTCTTCGCAGCGGGAAAAATATGTTCGAGACTGTGGGTAGTCAGTCAATTAGTGCCGAGTTGCCCTGAACGCACATGTCCCACTATACGTCACTTTCACACGGAGCAAAACTAAGGGAGGCATTTAGGAAAAAATGCAGTTAATTTAAGGTGCCTCAGGAAAATGAGATGGGCTATTTTTTTTATTTTTTTTTTCTAATTTACCTTTTTATTTTTTTTTTTCCTTTCTTCTTTTGGGTGGAGTTAGCAAAATGACAGACGACTGAGCATAAATTCCAATCATGGCTGCTAGAATTATTTAACTCTAAGAAGGAACTTTTCTTTGCCAATTACTTCTTTAAAGGTGGATTCGTACTCATTTTAAATAGCACGATTCGAATTTAAATACTATTCGTCACATAAAAATTTTGTGGTAAGAACGTCATCTGGAAGTTGTAGTGTTTCATAGCGTAAAACCTCTTTGTCGACGGTGGGATTCGAATCCGCCTTCTCATACTCCAGAGAGAGATGTGCTACCCACTGATCTACGCCGATAAGGCTTATTACTGAAACTTGCCGTTTTTGACTCATGTGGTATGTCACATATATCCCCGCCGCCACCGGGGCGGCGGGGGATCTAAGCGATGGCCACTGATCATTCGTCCGAAATGGGTCCGGGTTCGAATCCCGGTGAGGCATGGATGTTGTGTTTGTCTTACGGCACTGGCTCTCTCCCTTCCCTGGAACCAGTGACCCTAAATTAGGGACGGGCGACTGCTTATAGCCCATTGAGTTGCTCACGGTGGTCGTTAAACCTCCAATCAAAAATATATATATATCATCATCATCATCATTGTCAACCATTATCAATCCACTGCTGGACGAAGGTCTCCCCAAGTTTCCTCCACAACGGTCTGTCTTGTGCCAGTCTCCTCCATGTCACTCCCGCATATTTACGAATTTCATCCACCCATCTCACATGTGGTCTTTTTCTGGGTCTTTTCTTGTCCCTTGGAATCCAATCTAAAATTTTGGCTGTCCATCTATGGTCTGTCCTTCTGGCAGTATGTCCAGCCCATTGCCATTTCAGGGATTTAACTCTGATCATGATGTCTTCCACTCTCGTCATTTTTCGGATCCACGAGTTCCTCTTCTTATCTCTCCTGGTTATACCAAGCATGCACCTCTCCATGCTGCTTTGAGTTGTCTGCAGCCTTTGTATGTCTCTTTTAGTTAAGGTCCACGTCTCTGCACCATACGTAAGCATTGGAAGGATGCATTGATCAAACACTTTTCTTTTAAGACATAATGGCATATTGCTCTTGAAAATTATGCTGTTTCTTCCAAAAGCTCTCCAGGCAAGTTTTGTACGCCGATTAATTTCTTCATCAATGTGACCCTCACTTGATATCTGCTGTCCAAGATAAACATATGTATCTGTTATCTCCAGTTTTTCTCCATCAATCGATAAATCTTCATTTCTTGTAAAAGCATTGAACATCACTTTTGTCTTCTGAAAGTTCATTTTTAATCCCACTTCTTTACTCTTGTCAGCAAGTTCCTGGATCATACTCTGCAGCTCTGATGGGGTAGTTGCAAAAATGACTACGTCATCAGCAAAACGAAGGTGGGTTAGATAATCTCCATTAATCTTTATCCCTTTGTTTTCCCAGTTCAGTGATTGAAAGACATTTTCCAATGTGGCATTAAAGAGCTTCGGAGATATGGTGTCACCTTGTCTCACTCCCTTTCCAATTTTTATGTGTGTTGTATTTTCAAACAGCCTAATCTTTGCACTTGCATTTTCATAGATGTTATTAATAATATTAATGTATGCATCTTCAATACCGCAGGATTTCAGAGCCGTGGTAACTGCTGATGGTTTCACCGAATCAAAGGCTTTTTCATAATCGATAAAAGCCATGCACAATGGAAGTTCATATTCCCTCGCTCTTTCAATTAGTCCTCTCAGTACGTGGATATGATCTATTGTGCTGTAGCCACTCCTGAATTCAGCTTGTTCTCTCGGTTGAGCCATGTCCAGTGTTACCTTCAAGCGGTGTGAAAGAACTTTAGTGAAGATTTTATAAACCACTGATAGGAGGCTGATTGGTCTGTAGTTCCTGAGATCCTCAATGTCACCTTTTTTATGTAGCAGGATCATTGTAGCGTTGTTCCAATCCTCAGGAATCTTCCCTTCATTAAGGCATCGAGTGAAAATTTGGGCGAGTACTGTTTCAATTTCTCCACTTGCTTCTTGTATGATGTTTATAGTAATTCCATCTTCTCCTGGAGCTTTCCCTCGCTTCATGTTCTTGATTGCATGAGCAACTTCTGCTGGGAGGACTGGAAGAACTCTGGTACCTTTCATGATGTCTGGAGTACATGTATCATCCCTTTCATATAATTTGGAGTAGAAATCTTTCACTCTTGTCAAAATTTCGCCTCTATTTCTTGTTATAGAACCATCTTCTTTTCTCAGAGCCATAATCTGTTTTCTTCCCTTACTGAGATGTCCCTTTGCTATCTTAAGGCTTTGGTTGTTTTCAATATATATATATATATATATATATCCCCCGAGGGACGGAGAAAGGTCTTAGTGGTCACTTAGACTAAGACATCTGAGTGGGCCGCCGAAGAACTTAGGATGGACTATAATTTTTTTTATTGTGAGTTTAACGACCATCGTGAGCAACTCAATGGGCTATAACACCGTCGCCCTTGTCTAATTTAGGGTCACTAGTTCCAGGGAAGGGAGAGAGCCAGTGCCGTAAGACAAACACCACATCCATGCCTCACCGGGTTTCGAACCCGGACCCTTAACGAACGAATGGTCATAAGGCAGCACTTAGACCACTGCGCCACTGGGGTGACCGAATAATCATTATTGAAGTCCGTTAAGACACGAAACTCTAGCAATATGATTGTGATAATTAATACGTGTAGTGCATTCTTCCAACTAATAAATTACTTGCAGAGTTTTCGTAAAAAGTCACTGTATTTTCAACTGTTCTCACAAGAACATGAGTTAAACGCTTAAGATTCTTAGATTTTGTCTTCGAATTTTTAATAATTTATCATTGAATACTTTTCTTGGTGTATCTTTTTAAACATGCAACTAGATGAAAGCCCGTCAATAATGATGGGGAAAAATGAAATTTATGATACAGGATTTTTGAGTAAAAATTTATTATATTGAGTTTTTGAGTTCCATGTCAAAAGATGTCGACGTTGGCTCACATCTTTCTGAAAATGTCCCGAGCAGTCGGTTATAGAATTTGATACGACGAGCTGTTTGTTTGTTATGTGTTTTGTAAAACCTTTATTCCCTATTTCGTCAACACTTCCTTGTACACAATAATTTTCGTATACACTGACTGTGAACCCTGTATCAATTTCCCTGTTCTTTTCCGTGAACTATTTTTATCTTGACATTGCCACATACGGATGGCTAAACACCGGTTCAGGTAGTGAACCAAAATTCCTGATGTAAAGTTTTCGTATCTCTAAAAAGCTGACCGTGTGACGTAACGCATCTCTGACGTCATGTGAGAATGATTTGGATTAAGTGACCTCACACCAGTAGCTGTGTTTTTTGCTGCTTTGACAACAGAACAAAGTGATATTCGCGTGGACTGTGCGCGTGTTGGTGATGACGCCACCTACACGAAAAGCTAAGCGTGGCTTCACAAACATTTGTTTCTCGGATGTTGCTATGACAACTTAAAAAGTTGCACGGAGGAGGAGGAGTGCTCTAGCAAATTATATATTAGGATGTGAAGTCGCAGTGGATTTCGGCCATTAACGGTTCCAAGTGCAAGCTGGGAAGTGTGGGCGGATGATAGTGAAAAAGCTGAAACTGTCTCACCAACCACGCTGTACAAAAGTCATGAAATGTTTACCTTAAATGAGTCACAGCCTTGAAATCTGTCTGTCTTGTAGCCGCTGCTTGTGATCGAGGGGAAATCATACCAGACACAAGTAAAATTATTTTAATTCCTTTATATATAAATATATAAGCTGCATATAGTTTCAGGTGTAGCGGCATTCCTCCTGCGTCCATGGCAATGTATCTTCCTCCTTGAGAAAGGCTGGAGCACGAAATCGAAGGTTTCAGGTCAGCCGCAAACAATTCTTGAAGTAGCTCGCTGTAGAAGAAGAAGTTTCGATTGATTCCAGACGATATGTAGAAGAAGCATTACACATTATTTTCGAACCTCAAGGCAGGTGATTGCTTCCTACTCCGGAGTAGGATGTTTTCCCGAACAAACTACGCGAGCGAGGCTTATCGCTGCAACTGGTCATTTTTTGACACATGCGGCACCTCAGTGGTACGTTCCAACTTATATCATCCTGATCATCCGTTCTCAATCCGCTGCTGGATGATGGCCTCCCAAATTATTCGCCAGCTCTGTGTTGAGCAATTCTCTTTCGTGTGATCACAACATGCTTTTAAATTCTATTCAACCATCTCCCAGGTAGTCTTCTTCTGGATCTTTTCCTGTTCCTTGGAACCAAGTCGAGTATTTCACTTGTCCAACGGTGGTCAGTTCTGTTAAAGTGACTCTTCCTTCCTGTTTGGGTTCGGTAATATGTGCCTCATTGCAACTCTTTGCGGATGCTACGTGTGACGTACCTGCCAGCAAGACGCACACGACATAAAGGCAGATAGTAGTCAGAACAAACGTCCGCGTAGCTCAATTGGTAGAGTGACTTATTCCGGAATGAGGGGATCCGGGTTCGAATCCTGGCGTGGACAAAAATGACGGAGAAATTTACTTCGTTATAATGGCGCCCAAACTTTCCGGATGACTCGGCCGTTCAAAATCTCGCATTGGTGTGATGTTCTTTCCACACCGCGAGATAGGAAAAATCAGAGAATCCCTTCTCCAGCGCTTCGAAAAATAAATGTGTGTGACGTTGCATTCCACACACCAGATTGACTGGGAGTTCTCAAGTGCACGTTCTACAGTGGATGGCTGCCTGCAACGATTCATGGTCACGGCTGACCCGTGGGCCATGCCCCCGGCCCTCTTTGGGGGGGGGGAGATGTGACGTACCTGCCAGCAGGACGCACACGACATAAAGGCAGATAGAAGTCAGAACAAACGTCCGCGTAGCTCAATTGGTAGAGTGACTTATTCCGGAACGAGGGGATCCAGGTTCGAATCCTGGCGTGGACAAAAATGACGGAGAAATTTACTTCGTTATATACGAAAGAATTGTACCTCATGAAAAAATATCAATATCACTTGCGATGTCAAATCAGTTCTTTATTATTATCTGATTTCAGTATTCGGATTGCCCTGTGGGATTATCTTACAAAACTACTACATGAATCTCTTAGTTCGATACTTAACGTGTATATTCGCATGTAAGCCGAAAGTTTTTGGAAGAAATCCTACTTTCAAAGCTGGAATCGGGGGTCAGCTTATATGCGGGTCAGTAAGAAATAGGGCAGGACTTCTGTGAATTGTCCCGCGGAATTTACCGTTTTAGATCGCACCTTTCCGCGTGTCGTGAACGTAAACAAATCCGTTTTCGACCTCGGTTTTTTGCGGGTTGTTTGAAGGTACTCCCCCCCCCACCCCCCAAAAAATTATTTTCCTACCCAAAGTAGGGTGGGTAATAAATGCCACTAATATGATAAGAGAAAAACCTAATCCCGTTTCAAATTGAGACCGTGAAATTTCTTGCTTCTAAGAATGGAATAGTGAGTCAGACACGCGTAAATCACTGCTGTTGGGGTGGGTCACAGCCTATCAGGCACACTCCCCTCTTGAGTTTTCACGGAAAGCGTGGCATGCGTGTCTTCGGCTCGGCGCTGGCGGAAGCCAATCACGTTGTCAAACAGCAAAGACACGCTGTGAGCGCTAGCGAAAGCCAATCGCGCTGACAAACAGCAAAAACACGGTGCAAGCCATGGTGAAAGCCGTTCGCGCCTGTCAAACAGCAAAGACACGGTGCGAGCGCTGGTGAAAGCCGTTCGCGCTGTTAAACAGCAAAGACATGGTGCGAACGCTGGCTGAAGACATTGGCGCTGTCAAACAGCAAAGCCACGGTGCGAGCGCTAGCGAAAGGCAATCGCGCTGACAAATAGCAGAGACACGGTGCGAGCCCTAGAGAAAGCCATTCTCACTATTAAACTGCAAAGACACGGTGCGAGCGCTGGCGAAAGCAATTCACGCTGTCAAACTGCAAAGACACGGTACGATCACTGGCGAAAGCCATTGGCGCTGTCAAGCAGCAAAGACACGGTGCGAACGCTGGCGGAAGCCATTCGCGCTGTCAAATAGCAAAAGCAAGGTGCGAGCGATGGGCATTCGCGCTATCAAGCAGCAAAGACGCGGTGCGAGCGCTGACGAAAGCCATTGGCGCTATCAAGCAGCAAAGACGCGGTGCGAGCGCTGACGAAAGCCATTCTCACTGTCAAACTGCAAAGGCACTGTCCGAATCCTGGAGGAAGCCATTCGCGCTGACAAACAACAAAGACCCGGCGCGAGCACTGGCGAAAGCCATTGGCGCTGCCAAGCAGCAAAGACACGGTGCAAGCGCTGGCGAAAGTCATTCGAACTGATAAACAGCAAAGACACGGTGCGATCACTGGAGAAAGCCATTGGCGCTGACAAGCAGCAAAGACATGGTGCGAGCGCTGGCGAAAGCCATTTTTACTGTCAAACTGCAAAGGCACTGTCCGAATCCTGGCGGAATCCATTCGCTCTGTCAAGCAGTTAAAACACGGTGCGAGCGCTGGCGAAAGCCATTCGCGCTGTCAAACAGCAAAGACACAGTGCTTTACGAAAAGTGGTAAAATTTTGGAAAGAAAGGCTGACTTGGCCTTGTTGCTTCTCGAGTGAAAGAACCGTGGGATGCAATGTTACTCGAAATGGTTATAAAGTCTCAAAAAATGGTGCATAAGTAATGCAATGGATGTTACTGAAGTTATTTGGAAACTCCGATAATGAATCGTACTTCGAAGGATTTTACAGAAGATAATCTCAGAAATGTGAGTAATTGATTTCAATGCATATATTTTCCAAATTCTTGAAATGTAACGTCGGCTTATATGCTGCTCAAGGTTTTTCACAAATTTTTAGCCCATGAAGTAGGGGTTATACACGAGATCGTCATATACTCGAGTATATACGGTATTTTTTTTTTGCTGCGCTCTTTCTTACTTACACTAAATTTTACGTACCTAGACATTCATATTCCCTCACCTCTTCGTTGGGGAGACCAGATCCTGGTTCTTCTCTCCAGAATCCCAGCTCTGTCACTTTTTAGACTTCTCTCTTTTTCTTCCTCTCTGATCCCTGTGTCCCTGAGCCTCTTACCCACTGTTAAAAGGGGAGAGTGTTTCTATCTCTGACGTCTCTGATGCAATAATCTAATTAAGAAGTCTGGAATAGCTTTCGGATGACAGAGCTCATGATTACAGTGCAGGCCAATAAAACGATTTAAGCACTTAAGAAGAAAGGTTGCAGGCCTAATTGCAGTAGCCGCCATGGAAGTTCCTTCGAACACTCTCTTGCCGGCTTATCTTACATGAAAATGAAAAAAAAATCCTTTAAAATCTCCAAAATCCCCGTAACAGTTCTCTTGCAATATGTCCAGCCTACTAGCACTTGAGGATCTTTACTTTGATCACAATGTCCTCCACTCTTGTAATTTTCCAGATCCACGGGTTTCTATTCCTAATCTTTCTTGGTTTCATCAAGTATGCAGCTCTCCGTGCTTCTCTGAGATGTCAAAGAACTGGAAGAATGCATTCATTAAACACTTTTCTCACAAGCATGGCTGCTATTTCTCCGTTCTTGGGACGGATTTCCTTCTTTTGAAAATTTTGGAAACCTCTCATGACTGTCAGGTTATTTTAAAACTCTGTTCCCTCTTTTGCTTTTCCCTACAAAAAATTTGCAAAATCGATGTCACTCCAATCGTGAAGTTGCACCTTTTGTTTTAAAAGTGTTCAAAATGTTTTAAAAAATTCGACGTTACATTCGACGCAACTGCCAAGTTTACCTGACTTCGTTGCATTTCTGGAAGTTCTTGAGATATCCATCAGCGGCCGATATTTTTCGGAATTGGCGGAAATGCCCATTGTAGCCGGGATGATTTTCCGTGATTTTTTGTGTTTTGAATTTTTCTGACGAAGTTCCGTGTCTCTCTCTCTCTCTCTCTCTCTCTCTTCTTGAGTGTATTCCTTCCTCATTGTTAACTGTTTTCTGATAATGATCATTTCTCATTTTTTCGTGATGGTGAAAAAGGGTAACTTGGCATTTTTTAAAGAATTTTTCTGAATGAAACGTGTGTTTTCCTATTGTAAATACCCTTGCTCCTTTCTATCTCTTTCTTAACATAGCTGCGATCTGAGAGAGTCGTTACCTGATTTTGTTCTGGTACGTTCCATAGAATTACTCACTTGAAAAATACAAAATTCAAGCTCTTAAAAAAAAAAAAAATAAATAAAAAAAGAACAGTTTATTTCACTTAAACTATGTGGCTTGGTACTTATCTAAAGGACAGGTTAATGGAATGCTTGATTGATTTGGTCTCCGTCCGTGTTATATGGACCCTAGGCCTGAACTTTGTGCTTCCCGTAAACTGACGCTGTAGATACGCCAACGCAATGCCACAACCCTCTCCCGAAAAACAAATCGTCTCCTCACACCCCAATTCAACGACCCGACCTCTCTGTGAAAAATAAGGTCCCGTTTGACTCTTTTCAACTTCGATTTAATTGGGTTTCCGAGTTAATTCTCACCCACGTTGGTCTATCTGTAAACACCCTTAAGTTTGCGTCCCTGTCATTAACACACCCTACGAAACATTCCTCCGACGCACAAGACAAGTACAATACACTTCAAATACTTAGACACCATTATGTACTAAACCGACAGTTATTTGAAAAAGAACAGTTTATTTCACTAAAAATATGCGGTTAATCGCGCGTGTCAGACACCACCCTGAAATGGCGCGAACAAAGAAATTCCCCGAGGAAATGAAAAAAATGCGTATATATTTATAGTATTTTTTTCTGAACGGGGTCGGGGATAGGGGGAGCGAATCTTACACCTATTTCGACAGTTTCTCCTTCAAAATCAATCAATGGAGCACGCATTTTACCCACCCCTCCTTTTTGTAAAGCGAAAATTAAATTTCAGACTCGGTGCTTAACTATCTGTGACTCGTAAAAAAATTTTTCACGACAGGTTGTGCTACGGCAGTAGAGGTTTGGGTTATACGCCAATTCGTCGCCAGCATCAATTCGTCGCCTGCGTCAATTCGTCGACTAAGACGATTTGTCACGCGTCAATTCATCGACTGCGACGATTCATCGCTCGTCAATTCGTCGCGGTCAAATTCGTCGCGTTGACAGATTTTGGTTACATACTAAACGCTTGCAGGAAAACGTACAATTTCGGTTGTCTTCCGCCGTGATGATATTTATAAGGTATGAACGCCTAGACAGGTTAGTAATATTACGCTTTTTCTTTGGCACACAAAATAAATTAATATGCCTGAGCCTAAGCTTAGGCCTTTTTAACACTTTTTATTCCATCGTGCTCATATTCATAAAGTTTAGACACCAAGTCGAGTTAGTATTATTGCGCTTATACTTAGGCATTAAATGTTAATACCTTGGCCTAGGCCTAAGCCTTTTTAACAGTTTTTATTCCATCGTGCTCATATTCATAAGATTTAGACACCAAGTCATTTACGCTTTTACTTAAGCAGTAAATATTAATAAGTAGGCCTTTTTAACAGTTTTTATTCCGTTGTGCTGGTATTCATAAGGTTTGGGTACCAGTTCAAGTTAGAATTATTACACTTTTACTAAGGCATTAAATATAAATAAATAGGCCTTTTAGTCAAGGCCTTTATGACAGATTCTGTTTAAGTGTATGAAATATTTATTCTTAAGTAAAAGCGCAATATTACTAACTTGAGTTGATGCGAAGCTTATAAATATGAGCACGACTGAATAAAACTGCTAAAAAGGCCTAAGTCTAGGCCAAGGTATTAATATTTAAGGCCTAAGTAAGGGAGCAATAAAATAGACCTTGTGTCTAAACCTTATGAATATGAGCACAATCGAATAAAACTGTCAAAAAGGCATAGGCCAAGGTATTCATATTTAAAGCCTAAGTAAAAGCGCAATAATACTAACTTGACTTGGTGTCTAAACCTTATGAATATGAACACGATGGAATAAAAACTGTTAAAATGGTCTTGGCGAAGGTATTCATATTTAATGCCTAAGTAAAAGCACAATGATACTAACTTCACTTGCTGTCTAAACCGTGTGATTGTGGACACGATGGAATAAAAACTGTTAAAAAGGCCTAAGCCTAGGCTAAAGTACACTGCTGGACAATTGCTAAGGACGGATGATAAACGGCTATATAGCGCATAAAAAAGTAAGTGTGATTGGATGCCAAGTGAAATAAAATAATGTCAGAATGCCAGGACATTACAAGAAAGACAATTTATTGTGCTCTGAAATCCAGAAGGCTTTGGAACGTGTTCAAGGGACAAACAGGCCATTTTGTGCAGAATACGTAAACGTGAAAAAAATGCAATTACCGACAGCAGGCGTTCCGGCGTAAGATGTCAATACAGGATATGACCACCATGGAGGGCGATGCAAGATTCCACACGTCGTGTCATGCTTTGCACAACATTATCAAGCAGCTGTTGGGGGTAATTTATCCCATTCCTCTGTCAGTGCACGGATGAGGGTGTCCTTGTTTATTGGAGGGCATTGGCGACCAGAAAGACTCCTCCCCAAAGCATCCCACACATTTTCAATGGGATTCAGATCTGGAGAACGTGCTGGCCATACAAGGCGTTGAATATCCTCGCTCTAAAGACACTCCTGGACAGCGACTGTTCGATGACATGTTGCGTTGTCGTCCATGAAAATGAATCTATCACCGACAGCACCACGGAACATGCGAACATGAGGTAGCAGAACATCATTAATGTATCGTTGGCCAGTCATAGTCCCAGTTGGAAGCACATAGAGGGACGTACGGCCATTGATCATGATGCCAGCCCATACCATGGCACTACATGTCGGATATCGGTCCCTTTCCTGTATGTTTGCTGGACAATATGCAGTACCACTATCACGCCAGATCAGTTGTCGTCGACAATCAGACGATAGACTGTATCTACTCTCATCTGAGAAGAGGACAGCAGACCAGTCGTTATCAGTCCAATTGCGATGTTGATGGCACCATTGCAAACGGGCGGTACGGTGACGTCTGGACAATGGGGATGCACACAACAGGACGGCGGGCGTATAGTCCTCCTTCATGCAAACGTCTGGCGACAGTTTTTCGGGAGATCCGCTTGCCAGTAGCAGCCATAAACTGATTTGCTACCTCACTAGCTGTGCTGCGTCGGTGTCATTTTATTGATAGCACTATGTACCGATCTTCTGCAGGTGTCGTACTGCGAACACGACCTCCCCCGTGACGTTTGCTACACTCTCCATTTGTTTGAAATAATTTCCAAAGCCTTGAAACAACACTGTGGCTGACGTCGAACTCCCTGGCAACATCTGTTATTTTTCGCCCTTCTTCAATCTTGCCAATAATACGGCCACGCGTAAAATCATCTAGGTGATGTCGGGAAGGCATACTGAAAATTGCAAGTTCGTCAATTGATTCTTTCCCTTTCAACTTCGCGTTTGAACAACAACGGTCAACACGCGTCAAATCCTTTATATCTCTTATCAGCGCTATGACGTCACGAACAAGTTCGGCAATCCAAAATTTGCATACGCACAACACGTCTTACTGTATCCCGCACTTATGTTAATTTCCACATTTTCCTGCCTTCCATTTTATGGTTGCTATCGTTGCTATTGTCATCCGTCCTTAGCAATTGTCCGGCAGTGTATTAATATTTAATGCCTACGTAAAAGCGCAATAATACAAACTTGATTTTGTGTCTAAACTTTAAGAACACGAGCACGATGGAAGAAAAACTATTAAAAAGGCCTAAGATTAGGCCTAGGCATATTAATTTATTTTTAGTGCCAAAGAAAATGCGTAATATTACTAACCTGTCTAGGTGTACAAACCTTGTAAATATGAACACGGCGGAAGACAAACGAAATCATACGTTTTCCTGCATGCGATTTGTATGTAACTAAAATTTGTAAACGCGACGAACTGACATAGTCGACGAATTGGTCCGCGACGAATTGATGCGCGACGAATCAGCCACACACGGCACGGCTCTCCCAGGCCTGCACCCGTAATGTCGACACCCTTCCATGACCATCCCGATCGCCCGAACTCTCGCCGATCGAACATGTTTGAGACATCACCTACGCTCATTCTGGATTGTCGGGTAACTGGACAGTATCAGTGAACTGTATCCGTCTATGTCACGACGGGTAAACGCCTGTATTCGAACATGAGGTGGCGCTACAATGTACTGAATTTTCCATTCGTGTAGTTGTTTTATCTGAATAAATGGCCCAACTGCTCTTGAATTGCAATGATTTCCTTTCCTATACATGTACAATTGTACATTGCACATACCAACTTTCATCTTGATACATCCTAGGTGCTTCGTGCTTTTTGGCAAAGACTGTAATTAAACGCTAATACTGCATTTCACTGGTGAATATTATAAAAGTACCGACTTTTCTTCCTTAACAAAGGATTTTCTAGTTTTAACTTTGGTTACACACTGGTCACAAAAAGTTAGGAGGGTTATTGCATGAAATGAAGAAGGTATGTATCTGATTCAAGTAACACGCGCTGAAAAAACATCAGTAAGGCTACGAAAGAGTGCGTTTACAAAAACAATTTACTGTGCAATTTCTGTACACAACAATGCAGCACTGTAATGTGTAATGTAGACAAAATAGTAAATTCGGAGAATGTCCATAACTCTGGATTTCAGTACCCGGGAAGCGTTAGAGAACGTTGACAACTACGAGGCATACTTGCAATGACATTATTGATGAATGTCTGAAGCAGTTTGTCCCATATCACAGGGAGCTCGTTACCGAAGTCTGCCAATGTACTGGAGTATGGCACATAGTTATCCGGACGGTGCTGTACAGCGTAGCAAATGTTCCCAATAGAATTAAGGTCCAGAGACCTATGAGGCATCTGCAACAATGCAATCCCATGATTTTCCAGCTCTCGAAGCACGCTCCAGGCAGGGTGATTGGTTGAATTGTCATCGAGAAAATGGAATGCGTGGCCGATACCAGCGTGAAACAGTGTCACAATGGGCAGAATGACTTCGTTCCGGTTCACTAAGGTATTCATGTTGCCTTGACGAACATACAAGAAAGTACAGCCATTAAAACACACTCCTTCTCGGACCAGAACTGACTGCCGCTGGTAATGGTAGACGTACTGCACATAGTGTGGTTGCATTCGAAAACTAAACGCATTGCATTTGCTAAATTTTTGTTATGATCCCATAAATTTTTTCTCATAGGGGCGAAGTGTCATTTGCCTTGAGCAAATTCTAGATAATGTTTTCTAGCGTTTGCCACAAAACTAAGACTTCTCCTTAAAGGCAGAGTACGTGCATTTTAGCGTTCCTGAATGTTTAAAATGTGTACACGTAGCTTGGAGAACACTACGTAAATTTTCTTCTTATTATTTACTCACTTTAAAAGAGTCACTTAAGTAAAGTTCAAGAAATAGGTACTTACAGTTCAGTTCATCTTTTAGTCAGTCGCACTTCACTAACGAATAAACTTCTGAACCAATAACAACAATAGTCACTTAGTCGAATTAACGTGAATTAGTAAACACAATACTACTGTGACGAAACTCTTAATATATATGTACGTATGCATCACAGATTGACAGACGCTATTTGCATGAAAAATACCGCTTACAGCATACACAATACTACACCACCGCTAACGCACAGCGCAAAGCTGCTAGCTTAACACAATATATATTCAGCGATCTTGTTTGTCGACCATGCATACGTCATTCACCCTTGACCTCCAGACCTGCTGCCAACATAACATTCAGTGAGCGAGAAAATATAACGTTAAGGTTGAAACGCAAGAAGAGAACGAAATCAAAATTTACACAACGAAAGACAACTAAAAATGACAGTTAAATCAGGGTATACGTCATAGTAGATGTACTGGCTATACTTTAAAAAGTTCATATGTTAACTATGGAAGTTCATGGATTGAAGGACTCAATTAAGTAGCGTATGATTCGGCGTATAAGACGATACTTTTTTCTTCGGATTGGAAGTCAGGGCCTCGATCTATCTATCTATCTATCTATCTATCTATCTATCTATGCCATCATCATCATCCTCCACCTCATCATCATCATCATCATCATCATTGTCAACCATTACCAATCCACAGCTGTACGAAGGTCTCCCCAAGTTTCTTCCACAACGGCCTGTCTTGTGCCAGTCTCCTCCATATTACTCCCGCATACTTTCGAATTTCATCCACCCATCTCACATGTGGTCTTCTTCTGGGTCTTTTCCTGTCCCTTGGAATACAGTCTGAAATTTCAGCTGTCCATCGATGGTCTGTCCTTCTGGCAATATGTCCAGCCCATTGCCATTTCAGGGATTTTATTCTTGTCATTTTTCTGATCCACGAGTTCCTCTTCTTATCTCTCCTGGTTACACCAAGCCTATGCACCTCTCCATTCTACTTTGAGTTGTCTGCAGCCTTTGTATGTCTGTTTTAGTTAAGGTCCATGTCTCTGCACCATGTGTAAGTATTGGAAGGATGCATTGATCAAACACTTTTCTTTTAAGACATAATGACATGAAAATGCCATTATGTCTTAAAAGAAAATTGTTTTTAAAAGAAAAAGCCATTATGTCTCAAAAGAAAAGTGTGCCAAACACTTTTCTTTTAAGACATAATGGCTCTTGAAAATTATACTGTTTCTTCCAAACGCTCTCCAGGCAAGTTTTATATGCCAATTATTTTCTTCATCAATGTGACCCTCACTTGATATCTGCTGTCCAAGATAAATGTAGGTATTGGTTATCTATCTCCAGCTTTTCCCCATCAATCGATAAATCTTCATTTTTTGTAAAAGCATTGTACATCACTTTTGTCTTCTGAAAGTTCATTTTTAATCCCACTTCTTTACTCTTGTCAGCAAGTTCCTGGGTCATACTCCGTAGTTCTGATGAGGTAGTTGCAAAAATGACTACGTCATCAGCAAAACGAAGGTGAGTTGGATAATCTCCATTAATCGTTATCCCTTTGTTTTTCCAGTTCAGTGATTGAAAGACATTTTCCAATGTGGCATTAAAAAGTTTGGGAGACGTAGTGTCACCTTGTCTCACTCCCTTTCCAATTTTTATGGGTGCTGTACTCTCAAATAACCGAATCTTTGCACTTGCATTTTCATAGATGTTATTAATAATATTAATGTATGCATATTATATTGCGCCACAATATATAGATACTACATTAATAATATTAATGTAGTATTTATATCATCATCATCATCATCATTGTCAACCATTATCAATCCACTGCTGGACGAAGGTCTCCCCAAGTTTCCTCCACAACGGTCTGTCTTGTGCCAGTCTCCTCCATGTCACTCCCGCATATTTACGAATTTCATCCACCCATCTCCCATGTGGTCTTTTTCTGGGTCTTTTCCTGTCCCTTGGAATCCAATCTAAAATTTCGGCTGTCCATCGATGGTCTGTCCTTCTGGCAGTATGTCCAGCCCATTGCCATTTCAGGGATTTAACCCTGATCATGATGTCTTCCACTCTCGTCATTTTTCGGATCCACGAGTTTCTCTTCTTATCTCTCCTGGTTATACCAAGCATGCACCTCTCCATGCTGCTTTGAGTTGTCTGCAGCCTTTGTATGTCTCTTTTAGTTAAGGTCCACGTCTCTGCACCATACGTAAGCACTGGAAGGATGCATTGATCAAACACTTTTCTTTTAAGACATAATGGCATGTTGCTCTTGAAAATTATGCTGTTTCTTCCAAAAGCTCTCCAGGCAAGTTTTGTACGCCGATTAATTTCTTCATGAATGTGACCCTCACTTGATATCTGCTGTCCAAGATAAACATACGTATCTGTTATCTCCAGTTTTTCTCCATCAATCGATAAATCTTCATTTCTTGTAAAAGCATTGAACATCACTTTTGTCTTCTGAAAGTTCATTTTTAATCCCACTTCTTTACTCTTGTCAGCAAGTTCCTGGATCATACTCTGCAGCTCTGATGGGGTAGTTGCAAAAATGACTACGTCATCAGCAAAACGAAGGTGGGTTAGATAATCTCCATTAATCTTTATCCCTTTGTTTTCCCAGTTCAGTGATTGAAAGACATTTTCCAATGTGGCATTAAAGAGCTTCGGAGATATGGTGTCACCTTGTCTCACTCCCTTTCCAATTTTTATGTGTGTTGAATTTTCAAACAGCCGAATCTTTGCACTTGCATTTTCATAGATGTTATTAATAATATTAATGTATGCATCTTCAATACCGCAGGATTTCAGAGCCGTGGTAACTGCTGATGGTTTCACTGAATCAAAGGCTTTTTCATAATCGATAAAAGCCATGCACAATGGAAGTTCATATTCCCTCGCTCTTTCAATTAGTTCTCTCAGTACGTGGATATGATCTATTGTGCTGTAGCCACTCCTGAATCCAGCTTGTTCTCTCGGTTGAGCCATGTCCAGTGTTACCTTCAAGCGGTGTGAAAGAACTTTAGTGAAGATTTTATAAACCACTGATAGGAGGCTGATAGGTCTGTAGTTCCTGAGATCCTCAATGTCACCTTTTTTATGTAGCAGGATCATTGTAGCATTGTTCCAATCCTCAGGAATCTTCCCTTCATTAAGGCATCGAGTGAAAATTTGGGCGAGTACTGTTTCGATTTCTCCACTTGCTTCTTGTATGATGTCTATAGTAATTCCATCTTCTCCTGGAGCTTTTCCCCGCTTCATGTTCTTGATTGCATGAGCAACTTCTGCTGGGAGGACTGGAAGAACTCTGGTACCTTTCATGATGTCTGGAGTACATATATCATCCCTTTCATATAATTTGGAGTAGAAATCTTTCACTCTTGTCAAAATTTCGCCTCTATTTCTTGTTATAGAACCATCTTCTTTTCTCAGAGCCATAATCTGTTTTCTTCCCTTACTGAGATGTCCCTTTGCTATCTTAAGGCTTTGGTTGTTTTCAATTGCTTTCCTCACTAGCTCACAGTTGAATTTCCTTACGTCTTCAGTGATACTTTTTCGTGTTGTCTTGCATAGCTCTATATATTCCACTTTGGAAGTCACATCTTCTTTAGTTGTCCTCATCTCTCTTCTTTTTGCATCAACATTTTGGTTTTTCCTGATAATTTGTTCACATGCAACTTGTTCTTAGACCCAGCTAATTTTGTTGCTGTTTCCATTAGAGCTTTGGTTACTTTTCTGTTAACTTCCGAAATATCCACTTCTTCTGATGTTAGGCCTTCTAAAGCAGAGAATCTGTTCTTCAGTTCCAACTTGAAAGTATTATGGTGTTTTTTAAGGTTGGTTATGTCAATACATTTTGTTTGTCTTATGAGCTTGCCACGTTCCAGTTTAGTGTTGAGGTGCATCTTACATCTCACCAATCTATGGTCACTACCTGTGTTGAACTTGTTCAGCACACTGCAGTCTTCGATGACGAATTTTTTGTTGCACATAATAAAATCAATTTCACTTGTCGTTCCAATTGGATGTCTCCATGTCCATTTCCTGTGTGGCTTTTTCTTGAAAAAGGAGTTCAAGATGAAAAATCCTTCTGCCTCTGCAAACTCAACGAGAGTATTTCCACGCTGGTTTCTGTTGCCGTGACCGAATTTACCTACTGAAGTTTCATTCTGTTGCCGTTGCCCTATTTTTGCATTGAAATCTCCCATAATTATCTTCAAGTGCTGCTTACCTTTATTATTTAGATGACAAATTTCCTCATAAAATTCTTCAATTTCTTCTTCAGGATGACTTGTGGTGGGTGCATAAGTTTGAATAATCTGAGCCTGGTATCTTCTCGATAGTTGGATAACGAGTCGTGCAGCTCTGTCAGAGGAACTTTCAACTTCTACCACTTTATCCTTCAGTTTCTTGTTTATTATAAATCCAACACCACTAGTTCTGCCAGTATCTGTCCCACGATAATAGAAGAGATGTCCACTTTTCAGTTCAATGAGATCTTCTCCTTTTCTCCTTACCTCACTTAGCCCGACGATGTCCCACTTGATCCTCTGTACGTTAACAGCCTCCCCTCGCCACCACTTCAAGGCCCCGTTGGTCGTTATCACCTCTTGGTTTGCAAGGCTGCCAAAACTACAATGGGCGCACATCATTTATCTCGCGATGATTAAACCTCTGAAACACGTCGCTGCCGCGCAGTTGATTGGTTGGTGACAATCGTGTTGACATCCGGCGACATTTGCACTTTAAGAACAGAGGTGACCATCGGCTAGCGAAGGCATTTTTGTTTTTGTTTTCGCTCTACCAGTCTCACAACTGTATAGATCAAATGAATTAAATAAACTACTGCTTACAGTTATTATGTTTATCTTAATTTAATTCATGTTTCTGATTGAAATCAAAAGCTCTTATGGCTTCTGATTTCAATGGGACTCTGTGAGAAAAACCAGCGAACGATAACTTACGCTACAAGCGTCACTGTGATTTAACTCATTTGTATGACGTATTTTTGTTTCCCCTTTGAGTGGCAAATTCTCCTATCGGAGGGGAAAAAATAGTGTAGGGGTAGTTCGTAAGAAACAACAGGCTTACAAAATTCAGTTTTTTGCCGAACAGAAAAATGCTGCTTATATGATTTTCTCTTCCTTTTAATATTTACTGATACATTAAAAATATAGTTATGCGGAACACTATCTGCATTTGTCCTAGCCTTGTCTTATTCTCAGGATCGACATATCTGTGACTGTTGATAAGGAAATTGAAAAATTGAAACCGTTCGATTTATACTACATGTCGACGTATAACCCGAAAAACAGGGTAATTTATATTGACATAAATCGATCGCATATAAGTTTAATATTCAGAAGACAAAAGTGATGTTCAATGCTTTTACTAGAAATGAAGATTTATCGATTGATGGAGAAAAGCTGGAGATAACAGACACGTACGTTTATCTAGGACAGCAGATATCAAGTGAGGGTCACATTGGTGAAGAAATTAATCGGCGTACAAAACTTGCCTGGAGAGCTTTTGGAAGAAACAGCATAATTTTCAAGAGCAATATGCCATTATGTCTTAAAAGAAAAGTGTATGATCAATGCATCCTTCCAGTGCTTACGTATGGTGCAGAGCCGTGGACCTTAACTAAAAGAGACATACAAAGGCTGCAGACAACTCAAAGCAGCATGGAGAGGTGCATGCTTGGTGTAACCAGGAGAGATAAGAAGAGGAACTCGTGGATCCGAAAAATGACAAGAGTGGAAGACATCACGATCAGAGTTAAATCCCTGAAATGGCAATGTGCTGGACATACTGCCAGAAGGACAGACCATCGATGGACATCCGAAATTTTAGATTACATTCCAAGGGACAGTGAAATACCCAGAAGAAGACCACATGGGAGATGGGTGGATGAAATTCGAAAGTATGCGGGAGTGACATGGAGGAGACTGGCACCAGACAGACCGTTGTGGAGGAAACTTAGGGAGACCTTCGTCCAGCAGTGGATTGATAATGGTTGACAATGATGATGATGATGATGCGGGCGTACATAGCCCCCGCAGAACCCGCAGTGCGGAGAAGGGGGCTCATGGCTAAGAGGGCTTCTAGCCTCAGCAGAAGTATTTTTCAAAAATTTTGCTGAAAATTTGTATGAAACTGGTTAAATAAATAGCCAGGAAACTTTGACGACAACTTTGAATGAAGCATTAACAAGAAAAGCGATTTTTTTTAGTAAATAACGAAGATCTTCGAGAAATCATTTTCGCTTAAGTTTATAAAAATTGGGTGATGTGAAAACAGCTATTCCACAGGACCTGAGGCCCCTTTCCGCAGCCATAGTAATACTTCCATATATGTACATGTACAGTATATTAAAAAGAGAATATGAATAAATGTCAGTCATAGAATGTGAACAAACAACAAGAGAATGTGAATAAATTTCAGAATATATGAAATCTTTTATATCAGTGAGGATAAGGAGTGTTACCTATTACACTTGTTTGCACGCAACTACTTATCCTTTAGAATATAATTAGCTAAAAGGTGTTCTTCGTGGGAACGAGAAAACACAGACCAGTACACCAAACAAAGATTCTCGCTCTTTTCCACGTTTATAAGTGAGTCACGGAAAAATTCTCATTGTCCGCCACCGGGATTCAAACCAAGGGTTACGCGCCAGATATGTTTCTGCTAGTCTCGCGGAGGAGTTCGAGGACGCTGTGGTGTAGCGGAAGCATATCTGGCGCGTAACTGGAAGACCCTGGGTTCGACTCCCGGTAGCGGCCAATGAGGAATTTTTCCGTGACTCACTTATAAACGTGGAAAGAGCGAGGATCTTTGTTCGGTATTCCTGGTCCACGTTAAATGTCTGTATTAATAACACAGACTAGTGTCATTTTTTTATAACAGAATGAAAAAAAGAAAGTACTTTTACTATGTGCAAAACATTGTGACGTTAAATGTGTATTTTATATTCAAGAGTTAATAATTTAAGCAATTTTACTCGTTTTGTGCCACAATTCTTAGTTTTTTTTGCTTATATTCTGTATTTTCGTATAAATCGGAAGGTCATTAGACACTGCCACACGGTAGTTAGGTGTTTTGTGTGGGTCTGTTCATGAGGCATTATAAAGAGGCTGGCCTTCGTTCTCTGAAAGAATAGAATTTGCATATATGATTAACTTTGGCGAAAGCGTTTCATAATACTTTGTATTGCTGCAGAACTAGGGCAATCATTTTAATTACTACATGTGCATTTGTTTTACACGCAATAAAGTGTAACAAGTTTGGTTTTATGAAGAATGCTTATAGGTTCCAAAGAATTAGAATGATTAAAAACGCCCTTAGTTACTACTATGGAATTTAAAATTTTCTGTAATTGAAAGCAAACAGATTTTCGTAAAAGGGCCTCGCAGATGTCTGGACATAGTGATGTCTGGACATTGGAGACTCCCATGAAAATTTCAAATTTCTACATGCTTAAAACTGCAAAGCTCTGAATAAATCTCTCGGGCACACGTTACAAGGAATTCGTGAATGGATAGGAGGCAACACTGGCAACACCAGGTATTATTTGTTCGTGCGCTTGTGTGAGTGCAACTGCCATCCCTCAGGTTTTTTCCTCCAAGTATTTCGTTAGCATTTTAGATCCCTGAAAGAGTGACCTCATTTTCCCTCTTAAGCTCCAATGGGCATGTAATTTTAATTAAATGTACTCCACGTCTTTCCTTATTTTTATCCGTATCTTCAGATCCGTCTGTTTTCCTAGGGGGCTTCATTCATCAGCGAAATTGATGGTGGTATTAAAGTTGTCAAGCCACAGGTGGGTCACCATGCCAAATTTCTGCCACTCCCGTCAATGGGGAGGCCCCAGCGTGAGACGACTCGGGAGATAAAACAATGGACCGATATGACATCAGTGCCGGAGACGTCTCATCTATCATGGAGGCTTCTACTATCTCTCTTTCTACGACTCACTGAAACATCCCTCTTCTCAAACTTCAAGCCCTTTCATCCACTAAACCATTTTATCGGGCTCTTCATTCTCCTCTTGACTTAGCATGTATGAACGGAGCTCCTCTCTATCTTGGCTCTTTTCATATTAATGTCGGCATCTGTTCTTCCTTCCCACAACAGTCAGCTTTCTTCAGCCACTTTTTTTTTACACTTTACTTCAGCTTGCTCTGAATGTCTGGGTACGTGTCATTTCAAACAGACAGGATTAGAAGTTTACATAGTAACTGCTGCTGTAGTTACGTACTTATTTTAAAATTTTAATCGCCGGAAGATTTAGATGGATGAGAAAACTTCTCGATGCAACCAAGAGCTCACGTACGCACACGTATGTGTGGTTGTAAAAAGAGGGAGGGAAAAGGAAAGGAAGGGAAGGATAGAGCGGAAAAGTCGGAGACGCAGCATTGTGGAAGAAAAAGAATGAAAGGAGGGAGACAGTGAGGAAGAGAGAATGTGATAGATAGGTAGATAAAGAGAAGAAACAATAAAACCGATGTGGCTTCGAGGTTTAACGATCACTCTGAGCATTAGAGTTTGGAGGGAGCTGTCAGTCTCAAATTTGGGGCTATCAATCTGGGGAGGGGGAGAGCCAAATCCGTAGGGCAAAAGCACAGCCCATGACTCATCCAGGACTCGAACTCGAGTTCAGTTCGGATGATTAGTCAGAAACCAACAATTCTGAACACTCCGCCACCGAGGGTGATGGACAGGTAGGAACAAATAAAAAAATGTAAGACAGTTGAAGTGTGAATCACACCGAAAACCCTGGGAGGAAATTAGCACAACAGGGAGAAAGGGAGTGAGAAAGATAGAGTTCCACAGAAAATACAATGAGAGGTGAGTCAGAATAAAGTGAGAAAAAGAAAGTTGGAGAACTATCTCTATAGACAGAGATACGATGATCACATCGAGATAGATAGACAAACAGACAGACGGACAGATAGATAAATATATATAGAGAGAGAGACAGAGAGATAGAAGAAAGAGAAAAAGGTATAAAAGAGAGGTTAATGAGGAGAGAGATTGAGAAAGTGAAAGAAAACAAGATGAAAGAAGCAAACAATAAAATGTGACATAGACGCAGACAGAGAGAATAAAGGTGATGATAACAGGATAGGATGGCACTAAAGATAGAGAAGAAGTAGAGCAAGAAGATATAAAGCGATAGAATAGCGCAGAGAAAATGACAGACATATAGCAAGAAAAAGAGGAAAAGCAAGTGAGAAAGCAATAGATATGGAAACTAAGTTATGATCAGGGAAAGAGAGAGAGAGAGAGAGAGAGAGGGAGACTGCCGTAAGAAAAATACAATAAAGCCAGTGGAATTGAGAGAGGCAGAAAGAAGTAAACAGAAATGCAGTCAAAACAAACACTTAGAGAGAGAGAGAGAGAGAGAGAGAGACTTGTATCGAAATGAAGACCAAGGAGTAACAAATGCAAACATAGGTAGATAGATACACAAAACGAGTAAGCAAACCGCAAAAGTTTTAAAATCTCCTTTTCCCAAAAGTTCTAAAATCTCCTTTCCCCAAAAGTTCTAAAATCAGCTTTCCCCAAAAGTTCTAAAATCTCCTTTCCCCAAAAGTTCTAAAATTTCCTTTCCACAAAAGTTCTAAAATCTCTACTTCTTGCAAGTCCTAGCAGGAAATTTATGAATTGGAAATATGCGTGTTTGAAACTTTAATATATATTACAATCGGCCAGGTATAAAAGGAATTTCAAAATTCTGAATTCCAAAGTTTCAAGCGGGAAATGTAACTGAGTCAAAGTGAAAGAATAACTTTTTTTTTATGTCCCTTTGAGTCACAGAACAATTATTTTGAAAATTTCAATAGCAAAGAAAAGAAAGACATGGCAGAGAAACAAAAACAACCAAAACAGAAAAGAAACCAGACGAATAGACAAATCGATTGAATGCTGTCATTTCTTTCGCAGCTCTGTCATTGCCATCCAAATGGACACATGATTAAAAGAATTATCTCTATTTACTATTTCTTTTTCCAGAGACACGAAATTAAAAAAAAAAAATGGTGGAGGCAGAAAAAAGTAAGATTCGGTATTGGTTAGGAGGCATATATGTATGATCTCATCATAAATTGTAGCTCCAAAAAGACCGATTTTGAATATTCTTGTCTTCTAAGATCAATGCACCTCGTGAGATACATTACAGAGTGTGCTCCAATGACGATCAAGTTTCCTTCTTCCCCGGAAGCGGGGGAGCACCCAGATTAACACTCACAGGAAAACAAGAAAAATTCTCTCAGCCATTCAACAGTTAGAACGGCCTCGAAAGTCAAACTCCGAAAAAAAAAACACACAACCATTCACACCTCTACACACTTAATCTTTTATAAACCACAAATTCTTTACTCTTTTCTTTGTCTCTTTTTTTTTTTTGATTGGAAGTTTAACGACCACCGTGAGCAACTCAATGGGCTATAAGTAGTCGCTCGTCCCTAATTTAGGGTCACTGGTTCCGGGGAAGGGAGAAAGCCAGTGCCGTAAGACAACACAAGATCCATGCCTCACCGTGATTCGAACCCGGACCCCGTTCGGACGAATGATCAGAGGCCATCGCTTAAACCACTGCGCCACCGGGGCGGCTTTCCTTGTCTCTTTCTTTTTACTGATTAGAGGGTTTAACGACCACAGTGACCAACTCATTGGGCTATAATCAGTCGCCCGTCCCTAATTTAGAGCCACTGGTTCCAGGGAAATTAGAGAGCCAGCGCCTTAAGACAAACATGACATCCATGCTTCACCGGGATTCGTACCTGGGCCCATCTAGGAGAAATGGTCATGAGCCAGCGCTTATACCACTGCGCCGAGGTGGTACACTCGTCTTTCACACACTTACATACAGCACTGGAAGAAAAACTTTTCCAGAGACCTTCGGTAAGGCCGGCAGGCATTGGAAACTCTTGTTCACCTGTAATGAAAAGAGCTATAAAGTGGGTCAAAAACACACAATGAAAGAAGAGGAGGGGGAGGAGAGTGGGGGCTCTTCAAACAACGGGAAAACCCACAATGAAACTCAAGTGCATATAAATGCACCAAATTATTTTTCTTAATACGTGAAGAAAATATTTATTAATTAAATACTAAAAATTTACTTCAAAACCTACTACCCCATCCCACTACAGCAATTTACTAAATACTACGATACTGCTATAAGAAAACTAATTCTTACACCACCAAATTTTTGAAGAGATCCACACAATTCAGGCATAATTTCCTATGAAACTTTAAATTTTTATCCCTAACACTTTATCCTTTTTTCTTTGTTCGAAAATCTGTGACTACAAACAAAGTTGCTCATTCACTTTTCAGCATTTCTAACGCAAACTTTTTTTTTTTTAAAGAAAGAGCTCATTACATCCGAAAATTCAATGGCGTTGGTCTTGATCAGGGGTGCACAACCTTTTTATAAGTGGGGGCCAAGTTTATTTTTACATAATAAGTGGCGGGCCGCAAGTTACCTTTTCACATAGGCACTTGCCAAACCCTACCGCTAAAGCTAATTTTACTATTATCCGAATAACCTATTTTACCAGCAGACAAAAAATGTGTTTCAATACCATTTTTGTGTCCTCTAAATGGTTTAAATCCATTTTTGAAGTTTTTTGGCAAATTGCGTTATTAAGTTATCAAATTATTGATTTACAATCAACTTACTCCTAATTGGAAAAAGGTTTAGGGGTATATAAAATAAAATAATACTATCACAAGGTTGTAAAATTTTTATTTTTACAAAAAACAGAATTCTTAACATCAAAGTGTATAAAAAAATTAAAATCAGTATATCGTCAAACTGACCATCAAATCAAGTAGTAGCCTAATGCTCCTAATGAGATGCTTGGCATTGTTTATTTTTCAATAGTCTGTCAATATCAGGTTCAATGTTAGAGATGGTAATGCGCAAGTTTCCCTCCAATAGTGTATCACTTAAACGGGAACGACACTTTGACTTTATTTGTTTCATCAAAGAAAACGATTGCTCGCATAAGTAGGTACTTCCAAACAACGTTGCCGTTTTTAAAGCATGATCTTTGAGCAATTTCATTTCTTTCGATAAGTAATTTTTGTAAAATTCTAGGAGAGAAACTTCAGAGTATTTTGTTTTTAACTCATTGTTACACTGAAGATCAATTAATTCCATCTGGAAATCTAGTGGCACTGACGCAACGTTAGTAGTGAATGGTAGAGAAAACATATCAAACAAAACCTCAAATTTTCTTATATCTTCAAATCGTCTTTTAAACTCATTGTGAAGGTCCACTACAAGAGATGCATATTTAGCCACATTTACATGGAATTCAGAACTTTCAACAAAACTTTTCATTGTTGGAAAATTTGCTAGTTAACGAAACATTTTTATAATTTTCTTATTTCAACTAGGGCCTACAATAATGGGAAAAAAATCTCATAATTCACAATATATATATTCACGTTTTCAATAGTATAAAATATTTATCCGCGGGCCGCATAAACTGACTTTGAGGGCCGCAAGCGGCCCGCGGGCCGCGGGTTGTGCACCCCTGGTCTTGATAATATGAATAACAGTAAAAGGGTCACGGCAGGCTATTAGGCATCGGTGGATATTCAGCATTTAAAGCAGTATTGTAACACCGAAGAACCGGATCACTATGTCCAGCGTGTCTTTATGCAAATCGAAGCAACTGCAGGTGAACAACGGCGTGGGTGAAAGTCATGAAACATTGTGAAGACACTCAGCTCTGTTATCAGTGTTGTTCAAGTCCAAGTTAAAAATTTGTCTCCCTGTGTGGCTTATACGGATTTCTACACTAAATCTTTGAGAGAAGAACTGGTAGTACTGAATGTAATATAAGTCTAAATGGCACCGTGATTGGCCAGGTGAATGAGTTTGTGTATTTAAGAAGCATGTTTGACAGAGAGAACAGATTAGATGGCGAAATTAGTAGGCGAGTGAATTCTTCATTGAAAGTCATAGCTGCTTTAGAAGGTTTTCACAGGAATGATGGATTCTCAAGAGAGTCCCACATGGCTGTGTATGAAAGTGTAATTGTTCCTACTCTGATGTATGGCAGTGTATGCGTCACTGGCGTTTGTGGGAAGACACGTTCAGATCATGTGAGGAATGAAGATGTGTTGCAGTTGTGTAATGTAAATCAAAATATTGTTAGCAAGGTGGAGACTAATATTCTTCGGTGGTTTGGTCATGTTGAAAGAATGAGTGATGATATGCTTACTAAGAAAACGCTTTCAGCACAAGTGGCAGGAAAGAAAGGCAGAGGAAGGCCAAGGAAGTCATGAGAGGATCAGATTCAGGAGTGTCTGCATGAGAAAAAGGTTATGAGTATGAAGTATAGTTGTGTGCGTCGTGTGATGGATGTCACTGAAGCTCGTGTTATGCATCAAGATCGCTGTAAATGGAGAAGTTTAATACGGCAACAGTAAGTAAATAATCAGTTCAAAATTTATCTGGTGGTTTGTATTACCTGTTAAATGTTTATTTGTCAGATAGTCTTTCTTTGAGGAGCTAACCTCTGAATATCAGAAAGCAGCTTAGTGATATGTATGTATGTATGCATCTTCTGACGTCATACCCTCATTTATCTTCCTTTTCAGAAGGGGAAGACATTGAATTTGACGAAGGCCAAATTGCGATGGCCAAACGACTGTGTGAGAGCACTTCAGAGACGGCAAGGGTGGTGCACGGCTCACGGTCAGCCGTCGTGGTTAGTACCTTCAAAAAGTTGTCCGAGGAGGAAAAAACCACGAACCGGTGGCAAGGTGGGGGTCGAACACGGTTCATCGATGCTAGAGATGAGCGAAATGGTACGTGCTAACCCATGGGATAGTGTGGTTCTGCGAAGCCACAGGACACATCAAGTGCCAATGCTAACCTTCGTCTTCCGCCGAAAGAGCGGAGAATTGACTCGCGAGCATCAAAACTGAACCTTGAATGATTGGAAGATAGTCATCTGGGCAGAAGAATTTCGTTTCATGTTGCACCATGTGGACGGTTTGGTAGGTGTGTGTCATTTACTTGTGGAAGGGTTGGCACCAGGATGTACCGTAGCATGACAACAAGGCGGTGGAGGAAGTGTAATGCTTTTGGTAATGTTCTGGTGGGAAACCATGGGTTCAATCGAAACCATGATGCCTACCATCTACTTAAACACCATTTCAGACCAGGTATATCCTTTCATGACAACTGTATTGCCCTCTATTGGTGCTCTCTTGTAGCAGGATAATGCGACATGCCATACTGCCCGAATTTCGCGGAACTTGTGGTAGACTTACAAGTATTGTCCTAGCTTCCAAATTCCCCAGACATCAATCCAATATTTGTGGTTTCTGTTGGAACAGCAAATCTTACCTGCGGGTGGCTCAATCACATAACTTCCGAGACTTGAAGTTTCTACCGGCAACGTGTTGGTACGAGATACAATAAGATACATTTAGAAATCTTGTAGCGTCTATGCCTCACCGGGTAAGAATTGTTGTGGCGGCCGTGGAGGACCAACATCGTATTGACATCACATTTTTTTGACGTGGATACGTCTTTAAAATCGGTACCATGGGGATACTCTTTAGGAAAACTTGACCGACATAATTTCTTACGATGATCAAAAGCTTATAATTTCTAAATTATAATGAAAGCTAAAATCTAATAACTGAAGTAAAAAGAGAAACAACCAATGATTCTGAAAATATCAAGGTCATGCACGTGCGCGAGGGGAGGGGATATCAATTTCAAGGTCATGCGCGTCCGCCATTTTGGGGACGAATACGCTGAGTCAAGCGCCTTGAAATCAGTATAACTCAAGATTGCCTAAAGGTAGGATCGTGATATTGGTCTCAAACGATTCGTCTGGATGATATCTATCTAAAAAATAATAATTCATAAACATTTAAGAAGTACTTTATAAGTTATAAGTGATAAACTAAAAATAAGTGAAAAAATCAAAATATCTAAATATTTGAAGCCAAAGTCCGACTTAAAATACTACAAACGTATATCAGAAGAAAGAAGAACTCAAAAGGAATCGAACAAACTCCAAAAATACAGGACAATGTAGGGCTTATAGACAGAAGAAGAAAGCCGAAGCGGCGCAACGCGTGGAGTGAACTAATGGACTACTAGGCCGTGAGTGAAACTTGGATGGATTATTCTAGTCCCATACATTTCCCCGGTTTAGAATTGAAGGCGAAAAGAAATAGGGCAATAGCCAAACGCAAACCATCCACTTCCAAACGTACTACTTCGCCCACAAAACGAACTGCGGGAAGAGATGCCATTTGCAGAAACATCAATAGTCTAACAGATTGGTAACCCGCAAAAGTCTAAGTCAACAACACATTGAGAATTGAAGATGATTATGTGTGTAGTTGATGTGACAGTGTCTGCTCAAACTCGCTTCATACTTGGTTCAGTTTACATTCATCCCAACGTTTCGCAAACATCACTAGAGGTCTTCATGTCTCGGATGCTATGCGATTACTCTGCAAACATCAAGAAAATCATCGGATACCCAAGTGCCTATCATTCTCACTGGTGACTTTAACATTGATGTGCAACAAAACACCAACTTACTCAAGTTCATGAAAGACAATCTCGGCTTGACTTATATATAAATTCCCACACCAACTATCTTACGTAATACTTGTATCGATTTAACCTTTATACGAAACATAGATGTGAATTGCATGCCATATGTTTGTTACTTCTCATATCATCGCCTTTTAATAAATGAAATTATAGTCTATAGTCTGCATAATAATAAAACTAGTAATAATAAAACTAATTATAATAATAAAACTAATTATAATAATAAAACTAATTATAGTCTGCATAATAATAAAACTAGTAATAATAAAACTAATTATAATAATAAAACTAATTATAATAATAAAACTAATTATAGTCTGCATAATAATAAAACTGCATTCCTCTTTCATTTATCAACCGACTTCTACCTCAAACCCCTTACTGTCAAACACGTATCCACTTAAATAAAACCTGCGGGTGTGCCCCGGACACAGCCTACCCCCATTTTATTGGTCATAATGCTCTGGCTCTTCGGTGTACAGAAATATACAGAAAAAGAAAGAGTATAGTGCATTTGCCTCTGTATTTGTTTTTCCGGAAGTATTTCTTCCGTCCAATCGCTACAGACACAGTCCGCTTTTCTAACGCAACATATTCCCTCCAGGTGGCGAAAAGTTTGACTGTATTTTAAGGAAACTAATGGTCCCGAGTCTCAAAAAGTAAAAGAAGAAAAAATGCTACTTGGAACACTTACAGCCCTTGTGACGTACTACAGCACGTTTCAAGACGACAAACCTGCAGCGATACATTCCGTCTGTGTAGCTTAGTTGGGAGAGCAACTTACTCCGGAGTGAAGGGGCGGGCTTCGATCCCCGTCACGGACAAATTTTGTTTTCACATTAGAGCTGAATGTAAAAGTGGATGCACTGACCGTTGGGCTCTTAAAAAAATGCGTGTTGTTTGTTCTACACATCGTCTAGAATTAACAAAATGTTCGTTTTTCGCTTACAAAAACAACAACCAAAAACATTTAAGAGGGAGATGGTGTGAAGTTCTACAGAGGAAAAGAACGTGTCAAGAATACAAATCTGCGGCGATACATTCTGTCCGTGTGGCTTACTTGAGAGAGTAACTTACTCCGGAGTGAGGGGGGCGGTTTCGATCAGCGTCACGGACAAATTCATAATTTTACACGCTGTAGTTTAGTTTGCAACTTTTTACAAAAGACATGTTATTTCACCCAAAAATTCAGTGTTAGTGTCCTATATCAAACGTGTCATACTCTTATTTCTGCAATCCCAACGATACTGCGTGAGTGCATTTTCGTATGTAGTTCCACTTTTTCCTTGAAAGCTTATCGCTGTGATTTGAAAAGATCTGCATGAACTTATTTCTGTGCTTCTCCGGAATTCAGTGCAAGGTTATATTGGTTCTTCTAAAAACATTATGAAAAATATTTTATTTTTATTTTTTAGAATTATGCCGGATCTAAAACTGTGTTTTTTGTGTGAACTTAGTTTTCTGTTTGCAGGAATTCTGTGCAAGCTTCATTTTGCGCTTTTAAACATTTCCGTATGATTTTCTTTGTTCGGAACATTTCTGTGCAAGTTTATGCAATGATTCTTCGCAAGTTTAACTTATATGATTCCAACAACGTAGTGGAAGCTAATTTTTGTGTTTTCAGCAAGTTTTTGAAAATAAATTTCCATACTTTCAATAGTCTGATGCGAGCTTATTTCTGTGCCTTCCACATCTTTTTACATGCTTTTTTTGTGCTTCCAATATTTTGTGCAAGCAAATTTTTGCTTACAACAATGGCATGCAAACTTAGCGTTGCATTTCCAACATTTCTTTGTGCTTGCAACGATTTTGTGTAAGCATGTTTATGTGTTTCCAAAAATTATGTATGATCTAATATTTGATCGTCCAACAGTTCTGTGCAGAACTGCCTTTATGCTCTTCTAAAATCTAGTGCAAATTTATTTTTGCGCTTCAAACAATATCTTGAAAGATAATTTTTCTGCTTTCCACAATTTCTCGAACGCCAAACTTGTGTTTTCAGCAATTTTGTGCTCCGAACTTTTCTGTGCAAGTTTACTTTTGTTTCTGAAATAAATCTTTGCAGGTTTAACTTATATAATTCTAACAATTATGTACATTTAATTTTTGATTTTAGCAGTTTTGTGCAAGATGTTTTTTTTGCTTCCAACAGTTATGAGCAAACTTCTTTTTTGTGCTTTCCTACAATTTCGGGGGAAGCTAATTGTTGTGTTTATCAGAATTTTGTGCAAGCTAATTCTTTGCTTCGAATAATGCAGTGCGAGCTCATCGTTCTTCATTCTGCAATCCTGTGCAATACAGTTTTAGTACTTTAAACGATTTTATACATGCTATTTTTTATACTTCCAGCAATTCTTTGCAAGCTGATTTTTGTGCTTCCAACAGTTCTGTGAAAACCTGTTTGTATGTTGTTTTTAGTTAAATAGTATAACTATACTAGTAATCCGAATTTCTTGGAGTGGAATAGAAATCAAACCTACCAAGCTTTCGTACATCAACTAGATGGCTTTTTCATGGAGGTGGACAGCAAACTGCAAACTAAATAATAGAACGCTTGAACAATTTAAACTCGGTGATTTGACAATAAACGAACAGATGCGAACGTAATTAGGCATTCAGAAACAAAAGGCGTTGTGCTCGTTTAGCACGCGGAATCATGGAAGAAAAACAAAAGTATTCACTACTTGAAGAGTTCCAAATACGTGGCAAGGCCAGCGGGACGTTATCATTCCATGACTCGCTGTTGGTTATGATCTCCGAAGTTTCGCGAATGGCAGTAGATTTTGGGGTGGAGTAGGAATCTAATTTCTTTACGTCATCCAACATAGGAGCAGTGGACTTGAACTTTACTTCTCTGGATAGGAACATGGTTACTTTGTCGTACTTAGTGTCCCTTTTATGTTCGTTAACTCTAGTTCTAAATGAACGTTTGGTCATTCCAATGTAGTATCGCTTGGAGCCGTCCGGATATCGTAAAGGAATAGCATAAACACCTGCCTCATTGGAAGCTGAGGCCTTGTTATTTAATCTGTTTGTATGTTTTCTAAAATTCAGTGCAGGCTTATTTTTGTGCTTCCAACAATTCAGTGAAACAAAACTTTTCTGTTTTCCACAGTTCTGCGAGAGATAATTTTGTGCAAACTTAATTTTGTGTAAGCTAAACATTAGTTATTCGAACAAGTGCGTGAAAGTTAATTTTTGTGGGTTCAGAAGTTTTGTACAAGTTAAGTTTTATGCTTCCAATAGTTATGAGCAGGTTAATTTTTGTGTTTTGCACAATATTGCAGAAAGTGATTTTTGTGTTCCAAAAGTTTCGTGCAAACAAATGTTTCTCTTACAACAACATGTGCAAGCTGATCGTTTTACTTTCAAGATTTTCGTTTAATAGAGTTTGTTTTTACTCCCAATAAATTTGTGCAGGCTAATTTTTGTACTTAAAACTATTTTGCGAAAGCTAATTTCTGCGTTTCCACCATCTGTTTAAACAACCTTACACACATTTCTTTTGCCCTTCTCACTTTTCGGAAATATATTTTTGCGTATTGGTATTTTATGCATATTTCCCGACAGCAGTAAAGTAAATCACAAGTACAGAAGTTCGATGTAACGAAAATGGGTGACGGAAGTAGTCAAAACCAATGTTGGAATCTGAATTTTGAACATTGCTGAAATCTGATTTTTGAATTTCCCTTGACGCACAGGTAGCTTGACGTCCGAGATGGGTCCGGGTTCGAATTCCGGTGAGACATGTGTGTTCTGTTAGTCTTACGGCACTGGTTCTTTCTGTCCCTTTGAATCAGGGGCCCGAAATCAGTGAAGGGCGATTACTTATAGTCCACTGAGTCGCTCATGGTGTTCGTTTGATCCCCCCCCCCACCAAAAAAAAAAAAAAAAAAAAAAAAGGACAGGCCCATGAAGTGGCGCAAGAATAGTTAATTTCATTGTTATCCTAGACCAGGGGTTCTGAAATTATGGGTCGCGACACAAATTTGGGGCGTCGGAGCTTCCGAGATGAGTCGCCGTAGCTTCTCAGAAAAAAAATAATTAAAGTGTTAATTTTTTTTTTAGTTTTAAATTTTAAACCTTCTTTGTGTTTAACACGTGTAAAAGCCCTGGAATTTCTGGAGATGACATTACGGAGCCCACCAGCGTTGCTTCTTCCAAATATTTTTAGGACTTCACAGAATTGCAAAAGTTCCCCCACTAAACCTAAAATTTCCCCTAAATTTAACGGGAAAATCCTCAACTCGGCATCATTGACCGGCCCCCAGAATCCTACGAAAGACGATCAACAAATATGACACGGAAGGGAGACTGCAGAGAGAGAGAGAGAGAGAGAGTGAGAGAGAGAGAGAGAGAGAGAGAGAGAGAGAGACAGACAGACAGATAGACAAAGAGACACAGAGAGAGAGAGAAAGTATTAACTATGGAGGTTTTCAGCGAATATTCATTAAAAAAATAAGATTAATAAAAGGAAAGCCGCCCCCGGTGGCGCAGTAGTCTAAGCGATGGCCTCTGATCATTCGTCCGAAAGGGGTCCGGGTTCAAATCCCGGTGAGGCATGGATGTTGCGTTTGTCTTACGGCACTAGTTCTCTCCCTTCCCTGGAGCAGTACCCCTAAATTAGGGACGGGCTACTGCTTATGAACCCATTGAGCTGCTCAGGTGGTCGTTAAACCTCCAATAAAAAAAAAAAAAAAAGAAAATGCCTCACTAAAATTTTCAGCGGATTCTGACGTAATTTCAAATGGCAATTTATTTTGACATGTACTGGTTACTGTAAACATTTCATTCTGTTATTTAAAAACATGGACAAATTGAAATCTATTTTGTAAAAGGTTTTAATTTCCAATTATTCGTATTATTTGTCTCACAATATGTTATTATTCATGCCTTCCCACTGTATAGATAATCCTAACTCTTCCCCCCCTTTTGTTGCACCACTGGTTTGACCGTAATCTCAAAAACCAAAAAATACGTTGCACTCTGTGTAATAATTAATAATTTCTACACTTTTTTATATTATTACGTTAGCACTTTTAATTTCAAAATAGACCCATGGGTCGCAAAGTTGATCGTCTTGTTGAGTTCGGGTCGTGGCCAAAAAAGGTTAACCCCTATCCTTCATCACTTTTTGTATAAACCTAATAGTATCTCATTGCAATCTGCGTAAATTACGAAAAACTCATACTGAATATGATAAAAGCCAGTATAAAAATACATTTTTGATGTTATGAAAACGGTGCGTTGCAAAATACGGCTTCCTCTCGACTCCCCTGGGTAGTGAAGTTACCTGCTAATAACGAGAACTTAAAAGCGATGTATAACACGATCGGGTGTAACCTGTAGATATCCTAAACCAAAAGCTACCAATCCCCCTCACTAACACATTTGAGATTCAGCTTTTCTTTCTACTTTATGGTCAGATTTTGCTTGCGCATGCACAGATGGACTTTCGTAGCTACATTACATTTAATCGGTGTCAGGGTCGTTTCTTACGTTCTTCTAAATCCGAATAATATGTAATAATAATAAATATTTCTTTTGGAAAACTAGACAGCTGAAATACATACCAGTGCCGCAGCCACAGTTTAGTAAATATTTAAATTTTATGACTAACATATCATCTTTCATTGGTTTACTACAATTGCAGCAAACCAATGAAGATATTGGTTTCACTACATGTCTTCTGTCATTAGTTTTACTACAATACCAAAGTATCGCTCAATGTCAGGAATTAGTAAATCTTATTATTTGTTGTTATGATTTAATTCCACTTGGAATGTATCGGACTGGCTCGATGTGATCGTAAGTATCGCGAATAAATGTTATGTGTTGTACGTAAATAAATGCATACTCTCGAATCACTCGTTTTATTTCACACCCACAAATATACTATATTGACAAAAGTCACCGGACGCACCTTCAAAAGCAAATGAACGGATCCTCTGTATTGTTAAGATGCGTGGTACAGCTGCAAACGGTATAAAAACAAGCCTGCAGCCGACCGCGATCTTATCGCACTGTGAGGTTGAGTGAAAATGTCGCTGAACTAACTTTGAGAAAGGAAAGATTGTTAGGTGTTAAATTAGTGGGTTGCCCATAAGCGAGACCGAGAGGCTTTTAAACATACCCAAGTCAACTGTTTTGGATGTACTGAATAAGTGGAAGACACATGGCATGCCTGAAGCAGCAAAACGTTCCAATAGATCATAGAAAATCGGTGATGGAGGACGTCGAAGCCTCAGGTGAGTCGTTACAGCTAATCGACGGAGTAGTGCACAAGACCTCAGTGTACAGGTGAGTGAAAATGCTGGAACCTCGGTATGTACACGTACCATTCGCATAGAACTTCATTCCATGGGTTACCGTGGTCGTGCGGCTGCTCATAAGCCTTTCATCTCCACTCGGAATGCTACTCGTTATTTAGTATGGTGTAAAGAACATTTATCGTGGACCGTAGATCAATGGAAGCAGATCCTATGGACTGATGAATCCAGATACACGATCCATCAGTCTGATGGCCGTATGTGTGTATGGCGGCAGCCAGTTGAACGTTATTTACCACAGTGTACTATTCCTACGGTCAGGTTTGGAGCTGGCAGTGTACTCGTGTGGGGGTATTTTTCGTAGTAGGGTCCCCCTGCTCATTGGTTATCGTGGACATACCTGCTAACCAGCACGTCTACCTCGATATTTTGGACAATTATGTCCTACCAACTCTGTGGCAATACTATGGAACCGAGCCTTGTTGGTACCGGCAGGATAATGCACCGAACCATAAAGGAAGGTTTCAAAATCGCTCTGTTATGGCGTGATTTGACGATAATTCAGTATCATGTGTGGACTGGCCAGCGCAGAGCCCTGAACCTAATTCCATAGAGCACCTATGGGATGAATTAGAGCGCCTCATAAGAAGTTTGGAACCAAGGCCTATTACGAAGCAACAGTTAGGGACAGCATTATGTACTGAATGAAAGCACATATCTCTCGCTGTGTTCCATAACCTTGTCGAAAGCATGTCTCGAAGAGTCAGTGCATGCATTAAGACCAAAGGTGGACCGACACCGTACTAATGTATGTCAATAAATGCTATGTTGTGTTTCTCTTCTGGGTGTCTGGTGACTTTTGTCAATATAGTGTATCTTGGAATTCGAAAGTTGCAGAGCAGAAATTATTAACAAAGTGAATAGCTGGGCAATCTATCTATCATTTGTGCTATCAACGATTGTGTGCAGGTTTAATTTTTATACTCTTAAGTATTTGTGAGAGCTAAATAATAATCTATGAACTTCCAGCGGTTTTGTTTCAAACTACCTAAATTTGCCTTTCGCAATTTTTATAAAAATAGTTTTAGGTATTCGCATTTTTTCCCCCAAAATTCTGTGCTTGTGTTTTCTAAGAAAGAAAATATGCCACCAAGCAAAGGAAAACGTGACTTACAACGGTTTTTCTCCCTCCACGGGAGCAATGCGTGGTGCATTATCTTCTTCTCAGCTAACTTGCAATCCCGAACAAAACCCGCCACGTGCTGTCTTGTATCTCCATACGTTGGAAGTCTCATGACAGAAGAGATATCACGGAGCAGCTGGATGAAGTTGAAGGGAACAGCGGGAGGAAAGAAAAAAAAAAGGATGAACTTTGTCGGATAAATCATAAAGGAAGAATTCGTCATCCTATCATTGACAACACGTTGGCCTATCAGCCCGATGAAGAATGCTTGGAGGAAATGTGTGTGTGTGTATGTGTATGGATCTCGAGGGTGGGTTAGGGCATCTACTTCTGAAGAACCAGTGCCATCCCTATGGGACGAGGGTTTCCAGAGAGATTCCTTTACATCCCACCCTCCCCTGCATCCGGCGTTGTCTTACATAGACACTATACAGAAAGCAGAATGAAAGGCATCCTTTAGGGATAGAGAATGATAATAAGACTTTATTGTGCGCCGTGTCACTAATGTATGCGCCATGGGCCGCATCTGAAGAGCCCATTATACCGTGATTTGACTCCCGATGCTTGATAGCAGTGTCTGTAACGCAAAACCTCGTGGCTTTTATTTCGCGAGATCACAAGAGAGGGTGCATTGAGAAGCGGTTGAACAATGGGAAGACTGAGAACGAGAGTGATGGAACGCCAGAGGAAATGAAAAACACTGCCATGCTTCCATCCGGAGAGACTCAGTTTCATTTCTTTCTGCGGATTAGAAGTTTCTTTTTTTTTTTTTTTTTTTTTTTGGCCTCCTCTTTCTCTTTTCTTTCTTGGATATGAATGCTAAGTGGTACCCGTAAGGATGATGTGACTCGACTAAAGGAAATTGCGAATTGAAAACTCATTACGGAAGGGACTTCAGAACTAAAAATAGCTTGTTCCACGCAGAAGAAAAGAAAGGTTACCGTTTTTAAATCGCGTGAAAGGGAAAGTGTTGTACGTGGCGACAAAAAACTATCCGAGTTCACGAAGAACTTTTGTGGCGCTTTCCATGTATCACCTTTTTATTTTAGCAGTTGAAAAAGCAAAGCCTTTCCCCATTATTGGTACCATGTTGAATGAATTTTATTTAATGGCCGAGGGTGCGTGTTTACTTTGTGCTGTTTGATGGATTCTTTTCTTTAACGCTTGGTCATCTCAGAACCAATTTGCTCCGATCTGAATAAATTGTGTGTTTTTCACAAGTGTAATGAAGCTTTCAGAAAGCGGAATGTATATATATATATATTTTGGAAACATTGCCTGATGTGGTTGCAAATGAGCTTTCTGAAAAATTTCCCATATTGATAAACTGACATTTTTTTTGAGTTCTCCATGGGTTATGTTTCTCAAACATTAACGTATAATTAGAGTTTCATTGCTTGGAGCCAGAAGGCAAAGTTTATCAAAACCAGGGAAATCATATTCTTCTGCTTAAACTTCAATTTATGGTTTTTCGAAAATCTGAGTTATCTTTCAGTAAGTTAAAGGCTGCGATGTTATTTACTTTACCCGCATTTATTATTTCCCCATAGAAAATTTTCTTCAAATGAAAATGTAATTCTCTAAGAAAGAGAAGATATGAGTTTAACAAGAAAATGTTTTGTTATTGTAGATATTTCTTAATGACAGGAGACGGTATTCTGTAATGGAAAGAAGTCTGAAATATTTAATATATTTATGGATACATGCATGCGTGATGCCAAAATAGACAGCACTGGTTTATGTCTCGGTAATATCGATTGCTTTAAGCTGACGACACAGTCCTGTTGAAAGAGAGCAAAACCGAGTTTCAGAATGTGTTTTGCGGATGTGCGGAGTTTGTGTGAAATTCAAACGCGGTATAAATAAGCAGAAAACTAAATTTATGATTTTTGGTCCAGGAATTGATAATATTGAATGCAAGATCTGTCTAAATGCTACAGAGATCAACAGGTGAATTAATTTGTATGTATAGGAAACGTGATTGATAGAAAAACAAAACAAAACAGATTAGATGGCAAAATCAGTAAGCGAGTGAATTCATCTTTGAAATCCATAGCTACTTCAAGAAGATTTTACAGGACTGACGACTTCTTGAAAAAGTCCCGAATGGCTGTATAAGAAAGTGTAGTTGTTCCTACTCTGATGTACGGCAATGAAATCTGTGTGCTGTAGAAAAGACATAGGAGTCGTTTGTGTGCTGCAGAGATGCATTACTTAAGGGTTTTCTCTGACAAGACACGTTTTGATCCCGTGAGGAACAAAGATACACTCACGGATAATGAAATTTCCCCACCAAGAAGAAAGCATCAGATTGAACTGAAATTTTATGGACGTAATGATACACATGATGGCAAAAACATTGCTGCCGGACAATTACAGAGGGATCTGTGGCACGCAGTCCGGTCATCTTCAATACAATAGTAGGCCATACATGCTGCAATACGGTCTGGCATGGTGGCTAACTGACGCCTCATGTTGTCCTGTGGCAGACTGCCCCACACGTGTTGTACGGTGTGCTCCAAATCTCGCATAGTGCGGCACGGTGGCAGCCGGCGTTTCAACTGGTCCCACACATGATCGATAGCGGACATGTCAGCGGAGCGGGCAGTCTGGATATGACATAGGCAGTCCTGGGCAACCCGATCCGTGTGCGGGCGGGCATTATCCTGCTGGTATAGTGCACCTGGAATACCAGGAATGGGAGCACATGGGGCCGTAGGGTCTCATCTACATACCGCTGGCCCGTCAATGATCCACGTACCACTACTAGAGCTGGTCGGCTATCGTAGGCAATAGCTCCCCAGACCATAATGCCTGCAGTGGGGGAGGCGTGGCGTTCGATAGCAAAGTTGGGATTGTGCCTTTGACCCGGGGATGAAACGACGTTCATCTGTTCCGAAAACGAAGCGGCACTCATTGCTAAACACCGCATGTCACCACTCTGTGGCGTCCCACGTCGCTCTGGCCTGGCACCACTGCACATGGAGCCGGCGCTGATCCGGTGTTAATGGCAGACACGTAAGGGGCGCTGGGATCGCAGATTCGGTTCGTCGAGGCGTCGAGAAATGGTTCGTGGGTATACAGAAGCCGCTACATATCTACTGGTGGTCCTCCTGGTCCATTCCGAACCGCTCCGCCGTTTGGCAGTGCCGTCACATGTCCACTGCTCCCAACACAGTTGGATGGTATTGTCAGAACGATCCACGTGGCAGGCTTTACTGCGCGCCGACCACGCTGCGGTTTTCAGCCCGATGATTTGGCTTCTCTCAAAGTCCGTAAGGTGTGTAAATCGACGTCTCTGGCGTCTACCCGGCATTCTTGTCACTCTGTACTCTTGCTTGTGTCGGCCGGTGCTTTTCGCTTTCTTGGGGCATGGACCACACGCTGGTTTATAAGTCTGCCGGTTCGTGCTTGCAGCGCCACCACAGGGGGTGCGGTCAAGCCCACTCACACCAAACGTGGATCATTTGCACACCAGCACGCACTCTAGCTATTTGCAAAGTTTCGCGGCTGTAGCCCGTTTTCTTCTAGGTGCGCAAATTTCATTGTCCATGATTGTATGTTGCAGATGTTTAAAATGAAGCCACATGTTGTCAGTAAGGTCGAAACAAATATACTCCAGGTGGTTTGGCAATGTTGAAAGAGTGAAGGGACAGATGTTTACTAAGATAATTTATACTGAGGTGCCAAAAAAACTGGAAAGGGCGTTACCATTTCCATTACATGCTACCACACCCATGTGGTAAATGGTATCGTCCACAAATAACGTATATACAGTATATAGGCAGATATATCCGCAAGCTCAAGTTCGCCCACACGGGGTCTGGTACCTTGACGTGGTATGTGGGCTCAGCTACGTTGCAGCTGCGAAATCCGGCCTGTTCCTTTACGGGTGAGTGGTAGATTATTTGCATGAGGCAAGTAATACTACATTACCTCCGTGTAATGCCAACGCTGCTGGTTGAATTTCTTTTCCTCTGTAATTTGTGTTCTGTGTTGGAGACACCCCGAGGTCAGATGGTCGTAGCACTGCCTTGGAGCTGCGCAATAAGGTGTGTGTATTTCATGGATTTGGTAACTATAAACTTTGCTAACTATGCTTGTTGCGCAGGGAAGCCATCTAAGAGAGCGTAAGCGACCTTAGCAAGTGGTCTCCTTTTACTTTCTCAAAATCTGTCCTAAACTCTAGCATACTTCTTTTTCAACTGCTAGCTGGAATTCATTGTCTACAGTTAGTATTCCCACTATCTTGTCTGTAAGCTAGCAGGCTGGTCTGCAGCTAATAGTTCCCTCTTGCACTGCACTGAATTGAAGCATTGAAAAGAAAGAAAAGGAATTTATACACTTTTATAGGCACCCCATTTCAGAAACTTACAAAATAAAAAGGGGCCATTTTCAGGGCCGACCTCCGTTCAATAACTTTTTCAAAAAGGATACCAGTTACGCTAGCATATTCAGAAGCAAAATGAATTTATGCATTTATATAGGCAACCCAACTGAGAAAATTTTGAAATAAAAAAAGGACCCTTTTCAGGACCGATCTCATCTCAGTTTTGTCATTTATGAAATAAAAAAAGGTGCCTTTTCAGAGCAGACCTCAGTTCAGTAATTTTTTCAAAAATTTATACCAATCGTACTAGCATATGCGGAAGCAAAAGAAATTCATGCACTTTAATGGCACCCCAGTTGGGAAAATTTCTGAAATAAAAAAGGGCCCTTTTCAGGACCGATCGCATCTAAGTCCTTTATGAAATAAAAAAGGGCCCTTTCTAAAGCCGACCTCAGTTCAGTAATTTTTTCAAAGAGGATACCATTCACACTAGCATATAGAGAAGCAAAATAATTTTATGCACTTATATAGGCACCCCAGTTGAGAAATTTTTTGAAATAAAAAAGGGCCCTTTTCAGAGCCTAACCCATTTTAATTCATTTTGCAAAAACGTTTTTCAATAGTCCAAATTATATCATAACAAGCAGTGAAGAAAATGATTATATAGATAGTTGTGAAATTAAAGAAAGAAATAAGCAGTTAATGGACATTAAATGTAGATAATTCATAATAACAACCATAAAATAACGGATCCGGAGTCAAAGCAACAAAGTTCTGTCTGGAAGTCACATTGACACTAACTAGCTCCGTTGGTGCGTTACAGTTACAGTCTCATTCTTTTTCTGACAGCCTACGTATATATCTTACTATTCCGTATATATCGTATATCGAAAAATTACGACTGTCGCCCTAAGTTCTACATAAACGAGTTCGCCTGTATATGCTTGAATTTTGCACTTTATCTGATATGAACTCTTGTTATTTCTACAGAATTCGACCGCAAGTATTTAGTGCATCACTGGGTGCATTACAGTCTGCATGAAATCAGACGGTCTTGGCATCAGTAAAGATTCCATTTGAATGGTTCGATCGCCATCTTTGGAGACTACCTCACCGGTCCGTTTTTGTTCCCACCGACTCTTAACAGCCAGAGGTGCCAGCGCGTCTTAGAGGAAGAATTAGCGGCGCTGTTGAAAGACGTGACGTTAGCAATACGTCGGCACATGTGGTTCATGCATGACGGAGCGCCAGCGCATCTCAATAATGACAATACCGGCCGGTGGACAGGTACAGGTGAGCCAATTTCACAGAAACCACAATCTCCCAAATGGATCAACTGTATATTTACACAGTCGTACCAGAATAATATGACCACCCCCGGAATCACAGTGTACTCGCCCAGACGCGTCACAGAGTGCACGTGACAAGGTCGACCACACGGAGATATAAGCGGCCGGCTAGGACAGATGAGCCATAGTGCGTTACGTGAGCGCAATGGGAAGAGGTAGTGATTTGACAGATGTTTAAAAAAGAATGATCATCGGCTACTGCTTTAAGGGTGGAAGCATCTAAGAAACAGCAGAGTTCGTGGGCTGTTCCCGAGGTGCTGTAGTAAGGGTGTACTAAGAATGGACCGCTGGCACACCGAGTACCTCATGACGTCATAACTGTGGAGCCCCAAAGGGTCATCGACCCCAGAGGAGAACTTCGCCTCCGTCGACTGCTAAAGGGCAATCGACGCGCAACAGTGCAGCAATTGGCCACGCAAATGGAGGCTAGGGCATCCAGGTACTTGTCCCCGATAACAATAGAGCGAATCCTGTTATGCATGGGACTTCGGAGTCGACTCTGCGTCAAGGCGACCATGTTGACCCAGGTCAACCGGCAACGACACCTGTAGTTCGCATGGGACAACCGTCATTGGACAGTGAAAGAGTGGAAAAAGCTTGCCTTCTCCGATGAATTGAGATTTCTATTCCACAGAAATGAGGGTGGTGGTGGTACGGCGTCAGATGCACGAGAACTAACACACGGACACGCTTGTTGGTCAAGCATAGCCCGGCGGTGGCAATGTGCATGTCTGGGGGGATGTTTTCGTGGTATGACCTGGGACCGCTGGCACCACTGGATGGGTCCCTGAACACCAATGGCTGCTTGTCCATTCTCGTTGACCATATGCACCCCTTCATATTGATATTGCCCTGTTGGTAGACACAACATTGCCCTGTTGTATCTACCAACAGGCAATGATCTGTGCCACATCGCTAAGGGAGGGCGCGACTGGTTCCAGGAACAGGAAAGCTGTGTCTCTGTTCTCCCTTGGCCTGCGATATCGTACAACCTCAATCCCACAGAGAATTTGTGGGAGTATTTTGGATCGACAGGTTCGGCGTCCCGACGCACAACTGCGTCATCTCCGGGACCTCTGTGCTCTGCTGCAGTCCGAATGTGCACACGTGCCTCAGGCAACCTTCCAAGGCCTCACTGCGTCCATGCCACGCGGTCTTGCCGCTCTCATCCGGGCCAAGGGTGGTTATTCCCATTATTTGGTTGGTGGTGATATTATTCTGATACGACCGTGTGTACATCGCAGATCAACAGACGCTATCTGCATGAAAGATTCGTACAGCCTCCACGACTACCACTTACGCGCCACAGTTTTCGCTGCTTGCTCCAACATTGCATAGCTCGTTCTTATCATGTCCACACACACACACACACACACACGTCATGCACGCTGACCTCAAGACTGCTGCTAGATAACACTAAGTGAGTGAAGAAAACCGCCAATACAGGATAAATTCAATCAAAATTTACATAAAGACAACTAAAAACGGAAATTGAATTAGAGTATACGTCATAGAATGTGAAAGAAATAACAGTTCAATGAATTATAAACTTCACCAATGAGGATAAAGTGTTATGCATTTTTTTTATGGTAGATTTAACGACCACCGTGAGCAACTCAATGGGCTAAAATCAGTCGTCCGTCCCTAATTTAGGGTCACTGGCTCCAGTGAAGGGAGAGAGCTAGTACCGTAAGACAAACACAACATCCATGCCTCACCGGGATTCGAACGAGGACTCATCGCGGACGAATGGTCAGAGGCCATCGCCTAGACAACTGCGCCAGCGGGGCGCCGTGTTATGCATTATAGTCGCTTGAACATATCTACGCATCCTTTAGAATATAATGACATAAAATGTATTCTTCGTTGGGATGAAGAAACAGAGACCAGTGTAAGTCTTTTTTTTGTGCAACAAAGTCAACAGAAAATTGTTTACTACGTTCAAAACATTGTTGCACTATGTGAAATGTGTTTCTTATATTCAAAAGCAGATAATGTATTTTTTTGTGTGTGTGTGTCACAATTCTTAATTGTTACTTACTTATTTGCTTACTTACGTTCTGTATTTTCATATAAATCAAAATAGGTCATCAGACACTGTCACATATCAGTGAGGTGTTTCGTGTGGGTCATCGTGAGCCATTTCAAAGGGACCGGCTTTAGTTCTCTAAAATAATAAAATTTGCAACATATGATTAACGTTGACGAAACTGTGTTGTAGTACTTTCTATTGGTATAAAACTAGGGAATCCCTTGTAATCACAATGTGCACATTTGTATTACATATACAATAGAGTGCAGAAATTTTGGTTTTACGAAAAATATCTTGAGGTTCCAAAGAATTTAAATTATAAAAACGACCATAAGACCTAGGTCCGTAACTGAAAGATAAAAATTGATAAAAAATTTCCGTAACTGAAAGATAATAGATTTTCGTAAAAGAGCCTCGAAGACATTTTGGCTGAGGCCCCGGTAAGATAGAGATATATGATTGAGGGAAGAAGAGGAAGAGAAATAAAGGAAGACGAAAGCTGTTATCAAAGAAAGCGACATATGATAAAGCGAAAGCAAGAGAGAGAGAGAGAGAGAGAGACACAGAGAGAGAGAGAGAGAGAGAGAGAGAGAGACAAAGACAAAGACATAGTAAGAGAGAAAGAAAGAGTGAAAGAAAGAGTGAGAGAGAGAGAGAGAGAGAGAGAGAGAGAGAGAGAGAGAGAGAGAGAGAGAGAGAGAGAGAGAGAGAGAGAGAGTGAGAGTAAAAGAGAGAAGGAGTGAGAGAAAGAATGTGAGAGAGAGAGTGAGGGGAGAGTGTGTGTGTGTGTGTGTGTGTATGAGAGAGAGAGAGAGAGAGAGAGAGAGTGAGAGTAAAACAGAGAAGGGGTGAGAGAAAGAGTGAGAGTAAAACAGAGAAGGAGTAAGAGAAAGAATGTGAGAGAGAGAGAGTGAGGGGAGAGAGAGAGAGAGAGAGAGTGTGTGTGTGTGTGTGTGTGTGTGTGTGTGTGTGTGTGTGTGTGTGTGTGTGTGTATGAGAGAGAGAGGGATAAAGAATAAGGGAGAGAGAGAGAGAGTGTGAGAGTAAAACAGAGGAGTGAGAGAGAGAATGTGAAAGAGAGAGTGAAGGGAGAGTGTGTGTGTGTGTGTGTATGAGAGAGAGAGAGGGATAGAGAATGAGGGAGGGAGAGAGAGAGAGAGAGAGAGAGAGAGAGAGAGAGAGACGGATATAATACAGAGAAAGAAGAATCAGAAAGAAATGACTTTAGGATTTGAATTTTATTTTCATCTAGTCGCGAAGGCACAGAGGTTAAACAAATTATCGTATTTCCACTGAAAATAGAATTTCCTTCACTCGATTGCATTAGGAAACGTAGATGCACTTTAATTTAATGAGAGTGAATATCGTATGTGTACTGCTTTCAGCAATTTTCTCGAATTGCGACAATAGTTGTAGAGTAATTTTAGCTGAGTTTGATCAATAATTGGATAATTGCTGACAGGAGTTAATGAATAAGGCTGAGATCTACTAGGAACTCCGATTTGTACTTCCAGAAATCGTAGATGGTTTGCGCTACCAAGGAATCGTTGATGTATTCCTCTTTGAGCATTATAGAAATGCTTTTTTTATTTCTCCTTTGCGTCGTTACATCCTTCTTCGTGCGGTAGAGTTTGGACGGATTTTATCATCATTTTATGGCTTCCTAGATACTTCTCCAAATTGGGGGTTTCTTTCTTTCGAAGCATGTGGTCATAGCTTTCTGTTTTCCAGCGCTGTTAGAGCGAGGATAATATTTTTCTTTAGTTGAGTTCATGATTGGCATCGAAGCGTTCGGAGCTTCATGTGTGGTAGCACAGACTCATTCTCTATCACCTCGTTCCACGGATATAAGGAAATAGAAGAACTGAAGACATGAACTCATGCGCAGTAGTACTATAAGGAAACCTATCGATGTCAGTACACATAAAATTAATACATTGTAACGTATACTCTATATTCACTTTCCTTTTGATTTTACTATCTCTGGTTATTTTATTTTACTATGTAAATTATCTTCCTACTGAACGGAATATTATTTCACCCGCTGAATGAGATCTGGCAATGAGTGTAAGTCATGACGTGGTGGTAGCTCGTATATAGGCGCGTTCATCGAGAAGTTGAGGTTGTGTTGTTGCGTTGGAGTTGAGGTTGTGTTGGAGTTGTGTTGGTGGTGTGCGTACTATAAGAGGAAAGTTTATTCATTATTATGTACAAGATATATGAGTGCCTTAGTTGACCACGAGTCTGGGAAATAAATAGTTGTTCAGTAAGTTCAGTCTTTCTCAATTCTTAGTTTTGTCAGATCTCTGTCTGGCTGTTAGGTTTATGACTTTGATTACTTAATATAAATAACCAGCGTTGAGACTTTGTTTAAGTTCATAATTAACGAGTAACAACACCCTTTTGGGAATTCATTAGTTTGAAGCTTAGAGCATTATTCATTCATAATAATTAGCTTAGCAAAAAGAAGAATATAAAGCTAATACATTATAATTGGCGCCCGAACTTTTCTCGAACACGAGATCCTGACTATTATTACCCATGGCTTCCTTCCCTGAGACAACTGCAAATTTCCACCATCCGGCAAGTCTCGAGGGTAATGGTGTTTGTTTGGACAATTTGTACGAAGCCTGTGGCTCTAACTTTGATATGAATGATCTGCACATACCCAAGCATTCTTCACCATTTCGGAATGCACCAGCTTCTTATCACTCTGAGTCGCGGGTCGTAGCTGAGGGAGTTCAATCCTCTCAGCGAAGCAGAATGCTTGCTCATTTCGTGCCGCATGCTGGAACAATTTATTTCAATGGTTTGGAGGGGTCTTTAAAGTTCCTCGAAGATCTGGAAGATCATTTTGATCTCTATAATATTCCGGACGACTGCAAGGTCCAAATTGCCGGAACTTGCTTGAGCGATACCGCTAAGACCTGGTATCGGCAGTGGCGAGGGTCGAACCCGGATTCTCATTATGAGAATTTCCGTGCAGAATTCTTGGAGGTCTTTCCTTTCGGCCTCAGTCGAGCTAGCCTTGCTCAACAGCTGTTTTCTCGTCAGCAGGGTCCCAATGATAGCCCTGTTGCATTTGCGTTGGAAACTACACGCCTATATAATCTATGGGATCCACATGCCAGTCATGTTGACATGTTGAATACCCTCGTACAGCAGCTCGACCCATTCTTGCAAGATTTTCTTGAGGTTCGACACCCTACCACTATTCATGAATGCCTTCGCCTCATACGCACGTATGAAGAGCGACATGGCAAACATGCTTCAACTCACCATGCTCGGGCACCCCGCGAGACTTATTCCGAAAACCCTCAGCGGCATAATAGACAAAACTTTCAGCGCGAGCATACACAAGTGCCCACCCAAACTTCATACGTTCCACCACACAGAAGAGTGGCGAACCAACAGCGAGTTTCGGAGCAAGCTTCGGGGTATCGTCATAATGCACAGTATGCTCGACCCCGTTTCACTCAGCAGCATTCGGAACGTTATCATGCTCAGGGCAATAATAATTTTTCTGCCCGTGCTGAGGGCAGACGTAACGAATATGAAAACGTCAACAGACACGCGGAGTTCCCGACGCAGGGTTCACGTAATTTTCCTTATCGTGAAAATTTTCCCGATACCCGGCAGGGTCGAGGTTTCCGACCACATGATAACACCACCAGAATTCCTTTAAACTTCCACAGGAAGTAGACGAAGGGTCGGTCCTGCTTCCTGATACCAAACATTCTGACCCTAAAACAGTATTAGTGACTGTTCAAACTCCTCAGTTGCCTGATGTATTTTTGACACTTGAAGACGTTATTGTCGAGACAAAGTTCGACACTGGGTCTGAGATATCAGCTCTAAATACAAAGTTTTGCAATGACGTTTTTTCTGCAATACACGTTCAGCCTGCAACGCAGTATTTGCGAGGTGCCAATAATGAAATCTTCAGTATCGCAGGAACTGTCACATTATCTTTAGGGCTGGGAAAAGCTCGGTTTACACATTCTTTCCTGCTTATAGACGAGCTACCCGTGAAATGTCTCATGGGTATGGACTTTATTAACAAGTTTCAAATAACTTTGAATTTTGTACAACATGTGATTTCCTTTCCGGAACCTGTCGAAATGATTCCGACGGTTCCTGTAGATATTACGAGTTTATTGTTGAGCGACAAATTGAATGAGGGGCAACGAGACCAGCTTTCTCTCCTTTTACAGGAAAGCCCTGGTTTATTTTCGGATCAACCTGGTTTCACACAGGTGGTTTATCATGTTATTGACACTGATGGTTCGAAACCCATTGCAACGAAACCTTACCCTTGTGCTCCACATAAAAAACAAGAAATGCAACGTCAAATTGCTGAAATGATTAAGCAAGGCATAATCAGGGAATCAACAAGCGCCTGGGCGGCCCCTGCCTTCTTGGTTCCAAAGAAACAACCAAATGAATTTCGTTTCGTGACAGATTTTCGCAAACTTAACCAAGTCACGAAAACTATCAATTATCCACTACCTGTCATGTCACATATTCTAAATGACTTGTCGTCAACCAAATGGATGTCAACTTTGGATTTGGCGAGTGGATATTGGCAGGTGGCAGTACATCCGGACTCTGTCGATAAAACAGGCTTTGTGACTCCTTTTGGGGCCTATGAATATTTACGTATGCCTTTTGGACTGGCTTCTGCACCTGCTACTTTCCAAAAGCTTATGGACACGGTTCTCAGACCTGTCCTGGGTCCCCATGTGCATGTCTATTTGGATGATATTATTATAACATCAGAGACTTTTGACGAGCACCTTTTTCTGCTCAAACAGGTGTTCCAACTTATATACAATGCTGGCTTAACGTTAAAACCTAGTAAATGCCAGATAGCGAGGGACGAGATTGTATATCTGGGGTTGAAAATCACTCCCCACGGTTTATTCACTGATAATGAAAAAATTAGGCCTATTGTTGACTTTCCTCGGCCTAAAACAGCAAAAGAACTATCCCGTTTTCTGGGAATGACCGGTTGGTATCAGCAGTTCGTCCCCGCTTATGCTACAATATGTGAGCCCTTGTATGCTTTAAAGCGTAAATACAAGAAGTTTATTTGGACACCTGAAGCTAACGCTGCATTCGAAACACTGAAGTCTGCATTGACTCAGCCTCCGGTGTTGGCTTTCCCGGATCATACTAAAGAATTTGATATTTATACTGATGCATCCGGAGTTGGTCTTGGTTGCGTTTTGTCACAAGCTGGGCATCCAATAGCTTTTGCGTCTCGTACTTTAGCCAAAGCTGAACGCAATTATTCAGCTACGGAACGGGAATGTCTTGCTGTTGTGTATGCATTGAATAAATTTCAATGTTATCTTAATGAATTGACAGTTAACATAATTACGGATCATTCTGCACTTCAGTATTTAAATTCTGCTAAGCACCTATCTCAAAGACTTATGAAGTGGGCTCTGAAGTTACAAGAGAGCAATATCAAAATTTCATTTCAGCCAGGTCATAAGAATCAATTACCGGACGCATTATCTCGCGTTCCGATTAGTGGGGTCCCCACCGAAACTACTCCTGGATGTCAGCCTTTACTTCTGATAGCTGATATCACATCCAGAGAGCAGATAATGGCAGAATTAATAAATGATCCAGATTTTGGGGATATTTACAATTTTTTGCTTGCGGGTTCGCCCCTACCAAGTGATCCTTCTCTGGCTGGAAGGTCACAACATTTTGAAGTAATAGAGGGTCTTCTTTATTATACAAAGTCTAGGACTACTAGGGCAGAGTTTCGCCCATGTATTCCGCGAACCCTTAGAATGGCTCTTTTAAATGAATTTCATGACAAACCTCTTGCAGGCCATTTAGGTATTCGCAAGACCCGTTGTAAATTGCGGGATGTTGCCTATTGGCCTGGCATGTACCAAAGTGTGCTCGCATACGTTCAATCATGTCACTTGTGTCAGATTAATAATTATCGTAATGTAAGACCGGCCGGTCACTTGAAATCTAGTTCAAGTTCTCATGTATTTGATATTATTTCCATAGATTTATTGGGACCTTATCCATTATCTGTTAAAAATAAAGCTCGTTATGTTTTAGTACTAACTGATAATTTTTCTAAATGGGTTGAAGTTTTTCCCATTAAAGCCGCTACGGCTGAGATTATTTGTAATGTCTTAGTTAATGACGTATTTTCTAGATATGGTGCACCTAATAAAGTAGTTTCGGATAATGGTCCTCAATTTATTTCTGACATTTTTGAAAGAATGTGTGCGAGACTACACATTAAACATAAATTCATTTCCCCATATCATCCCCAGAGTAATCCTGCGGAACGTGTTAACCGAACGTTAGTGAAAATGATTGCGACTTTCGTAATGGACCACCATGAAAGATGGGATGACCATTTAGAACTTTTTGCGTTCGCCCTCCGCTCGTCTGTCCACGAGTCTACTAAAATTACTCCTGCAGAACTTTTTCTGGGTCGCAAAATTAAAACCCCTTTTGAAAATTTAACGGGGATTATTGACGAATTAAACCAGCGACCAACTCCGCAATCAGTACGAATCATGGCAGAAAAAGCTCGTGTTGCAATGCTAGGAGCACAAGCGGCTCAAGCACGATATTATAATTCTAGGCGTAGGGAACCAGATCTTGCCATTGGAGATCTCACTCTCGTGGAAACGCACTTCCAGTCTTCTGTTTCGCATACTTTAGTGAAGAAATTTGCACCCAGCTACGAAGGTCCATATCGGGTGGCAAATGTCTTTGGAAATAATATTGTTCTGGAGAAACCGAACAACAATTTTCAATATGTACATGTTGATCAATGTCGCAAATATCACGAACGGAATATCGATTTCATTATCAATCCTACTCAGCCTTCTGTTCCACAGACTCAAGAATCTATATCTCATGTTCAACCGCCGGAAATTGTGGACGAGCCACCGAACATTTTTGACGAATCACCAGTGATTTTTCCTTCACCCTCCCCTCCTCCAGACGAGTTTCTACAACCGCAACCAGATTCTCCCGTGAGACAAAGGCTCGATTCGATTTCTTCGAATGCTAGTATCGTTCCTTTCCCTCCAACCATTGCCAAGACTATTGCTGCGCCGTTTCCGGCTCACTCTGCATCAACGCGGGATACTTCTTCTTTGAATAACTCATCGGAAAGTATTCCTGTGGGCAAATATAAACATCGCCCTGCACGACCGCTGAATTACAGCAGCGACTCAGAGGCGTCGGACATTTCTGATTTATCAGTTATGAATCCAACTTTTCATATTCCACACCGTCCAGCACCACCAAAAGCTGGGCGCAAACGTGACTTGTCTCCCCAATCTGCTTCGCCGCAACAGCGACGAAAGCAGAAATCTTTGCATCCACCCGGGTTTCGCCCCTGGAACCTCCGTTCAGGGCAAACAGGGCCGATGCCTGCTACTACTATCATGCCCCGTGGGTGTAAACGAAAGCAAGCGATGTGGCCGGAGACACGTCCGTCCAAAAGGATACTGGAAGGACACAACGGGCCCCAGCACCAAGGGACTTCATATCCAAAGCCTGGGGGAGCCCGTTCCTATCAGCCGCAGCAGGGATTTCCGGACCGCCAGACTTCTGACGTTCCTGACCGTTCTTCTCAGCCGCAAGGGATTCCGGACCGCCAGACTTCTGACCGTTCTTCTCAGCCGCAGGGATTTCCAGACCGCCAGACTTCTGACCGTTCTTCTCAGCCGCAGGGATTTCCAGACCGCCAGATTCCTGACCGACAACAGACCGATGTTCCATTACCGTCCCGGAAGAGATCCAAGCCACCTGATTTCACCAGTCCCATTAGGCCTGGAAAACGTTACCGCACTAGAATTTTTTATGCGTCCTCGAGATAAGTAAGTTCTCGGGGACAGGTTCTTTTCTCAGTTTGTTGTTTTTCCTGCACGACCAGTTGGCGTGTCAGAATTTCTTTTTTTCGTGTGGGCCTATGCATTCTTTTTTGTGTATATATGTGTTTTTTTTTTATATTTCTTCTATGTCCATCTACTAATCCACTTTTTTTTGTATATATCTATGTGCTTAGGGGTAAAATAATAAAATTGTTACTGTTAGGCAGCTCCAGGTAAATTTCGCTGCTGATACAGTTGTTCTGTATTTCAACGAATGAGGCGAACGTAATTTGAAATGAAAATAATAAAATTGTTACTGTTAGGCAGCTCCAGGTAAATTTCGCTGCTGATACAGTTGTTCTGTATTTCAACGAATGAGGCGAACGTAATTTGAAATGAAAATAGTAAAATTGTTACTGTTAGGCAGCTCCAGGTAAATTTCGCTGCTGATACAGTTGTTCTGTATTTCAACGAATGAGGCGAACGTAATTTGAAATGAAAATAGTAAAATTGTTACTGTTAGGCAGCTTCAGGCAATCTTCGCTGCTGATACAGTTGTTATGTATTTCAACGAATGAGGCGCACGTCATTTGAAATTAAAAAAGTGATTCCTGCTAGGCAGAATAAAAGGAAAGTATGCCGATGCAGGTTTGGTTTGTTCTACACTACAAATTTCAGTCGAATACAGATTCGTAAATTGTCATGCCAAGTTGATAATGTAAATACGGCTACCACCAAACAAATCACAAAAAAAAAAAAAAAAAGAGATCGAGAAACGTCAATCATCGAAATGTAAGACTTACACTCCAAAATTGATAGGTTTTTCGGACATAAAAAAAGAAAAAAAAAAAGGAAAAAAAAAATTAAGGGGGAGATGATGTAACGTATACTCTATATTCACTTTCCTTTTGATTTTACTATCTCTGGTTATTTTATTTTACTATGTAAATTATCTTCCTACTGAACGGAATATTATTTCACCCGCTGAATGAGATCTGGCAATGAGTGTAAGTCATGACGTGGTGGTAGCTCGTATATAGGCGCGTTCATCGAGAAGTTGAGGTTGTGTTGTTGCGTTGGAGTTGAGGTTGTGTTGGAGTTGTGTTGGTGGTGTGCGTACTATAAGAGGAAAGTTTATTCATTATTATGTACAAGATATATGAGTGCCTTAGTTGACCACGAGTCTGGGAAATAAATAGTTGTTCAGTAAGTTCAGTCTTTCTCAATTCTTAGTTTTGTCAGATCTCTGTCTGGCTGTTAGGTTTATGACTTTGATTACTTAATATAAATAACCAGCGTTGAGACTTTGTTTAAGTTCATAATTAACGAGTAACAACACCCTTTTGGGAATTCATTAGTTTGAAGCTTAGAGCATTATTCATTCATAATAATTAGCTTAGCAAAAAGAAGAATATAAAGCTAATACATTATAACATATCTACTGGTGGGTGATCTCACCCGTGGTCAGGAACAAAAGGATTCCACTCGCGGTACTCAGCGCAGTAATAGAGGCATAGTATTAGGTGTACAAATAAGTTTTAAAGTCTTTTAAGACAACGCAACATCAAAATCACCTGCTTTAAACCGTCTAAACCAAAACTCACACTTGCTTTTCGATACAATATTCTCCCCCAGAACAGAACAGATCGATGCACATGCTTTTGCAGCACTTTTTCCTTCATGAAATTCGTAAGGAATGCAGTGTCGAGTAAATGCAGTATGGCTTGCCATCTTTCACCTACCGATGAGCAAGTGCGTTTGACTGTTGCGCAAACTTCTGTATCACATTTTATACTCTGGGTTAGTTACGGTCACATAGCAACAATGCGGGGGAATGTCGGATATATAAATTAGTGGTATACGTCACACAAAAAACGCTTTAAAACTTATTTGTACACCTAATACTTAAAACTCTAGCATTGGGTCTGAACCTACAACTGGAAGCTCCTAATTGACTTTTATAGATATTTTGCGCTAGGTTTCGGCGACCTTTGACCAAACATGGCCCTTACGCTAAGGATCCCAAAACAAAGAAACAGAAAATAACATGCAACTAGTAAAGAATTCTACCACTAGACAAGAATTGGACGGAGTTCAAAGAGAACTGCATAAGCTGTTACTTAGACTACATATTTCTATTTGGTTAATGCTGAGACGTGTTCTATTACATGTCTTTTCTTGCTTTGTAAGGTTCATTTCGTAGAAAAGCTTCATAAGGTTCATTTCGCCGTGAAGTTTCAATTCAGTTCAATTCATTTTCTTGCTGAGCCAAAAAAAAAAAAAAAAAAAAAAAAAAAACAACAACAACAGTGTTACAGAAATATCAGTTGAAACAATGCATAGCAAGGAATCGGGGGGAAAAGGCCAGCCAGGGCTGACAGGGTCCCATGCTCCCTAGGCATGTTTTACACTGAGGTCAGTAGCTTAATAAATAAACCCATCGCTTTTTCCACGTTAAGCAACGCACAGCAACTGAAAAATTGTTATTCGGCCGTTGTCGGGGAATCGAATCCCGAATCTCTCGATTTTTAGCCAAGCGCGTTATCCTTACACCACAGCGGCCAATAATTCAGGGTGCTATGTGCGTTTTTCTTTTTCAGTCAGCATCTGACATCATAAATCCGTAATATGGGCTCATCTACTGAGACGTCTCCATCTGGTGGCCATTAACGGCACTGGCTATATATAATTATAGCAATAATCCAAAGGGCGAGATCCAAGGTTAAAATCATCTAAATACGTGGCGTCAGTTGAATAAATAAATCCATCCACGTTAAGCAACGCACAGCAACCGAAAAAATTGTTATTCGGCTGCTGTCGGGGAATCGAACCCCGAATCTCTCGATATCTAACCGAGCGCGTTAGCACAGCTAGATATTGAGAGATTCGGGGTTCGAATCTCTCGATATATAGCTGTGCCAACAATTCACGGTGGCCAACAATTCACGGTGCTATGTGTTTTTTTTTTTTTTCAGTCAGTAGTTGCAATTACAAACAAGAGTATCATAGTAACAAAAAAAAAAAAAAAGGTAATGATATGTGAGCAGATAATAAACATTACAGATAATACCATTGAAAAAGCAATTTACATCACAATATGCAAGTCGTAATATTAGTCATAGTTCCCATCCACTGTAATCATTAATTTGAGGAGCTGCAATTCATTATAAAGATTTGAAGTTTTTTTCCAATAGGTCCATTTCGTCGTAAAGTTTCATACGAAAGAGATAAAAGAACCGAAGGCTATTGACGAACGCATGGTGGCCATGTGTGGTTTTATACAGGGTGAACCGAAAGTCACTGTGCACCTGGCAAGAAAATACACGTGCAACAACTTGAAGCATAGTGCTACAATAAATATTAAAAATGGCCCCCTCCTGTGTATAGACATGAATCCACGCGTCTGAGCATGTTCTCAAATACACATGACAGGACCAACGGAGAAATATTGCTGATTACTCTGATGATGGCTTCCTGTAGTTCCGGCAGAGAATGATGCTTCGGCAGAGAATAACTACACTTTACAGATTTCTTCTTATTATTTCTTATCACTGTACGTCAGGTGCACAGGGACTTCCTGGCTCACCATGTAATTCTTCTTTAGAATATCAGATTAAATCTAGATTTAATCTGATATCTAGTTCTTATAAGCAGAGCTTTTCATTAAACCCACAGATAATGATCTGGAGGCGTGAGATCGGGCGAGCGTGGGTGGCATATGCCTTTGGAGTTTATCTTGTTTCCTAATACATCAGTCAACAATGCCATGGAGACATGAGCTGTATGGGAAGTAGCTGAATCCCTCTGGAAGTAGCCATTAACGATTTCATCATCGGTTAAGTGCCCGATGAACGGGTACAGGATATTGTCACAATTCCTTGCCACGTTTATGGTCACCTCGAAGAATATGGACCCAATTATGCGTCTTCGAGATATCGCACACCACACGCCAATCTTCTGATCATGTAATGGTATTTCGTGTGTCTGATGCGGATTATTGGAAGAACACTTGCGACTGTTTTGACTGTTCACACATTCCGATACGTGGAACAGCGCCTCACCGGAGAAAAACGTGACGTCACGAATATCCTCTACGTTGGCATTAATGGAGTCCTTGAACCTTCTGCAATATTCCACACGATTATCGTAGTCTGTGTGTCAGTTCGTGCACTATTATGATTTTGTACAGGCAGATCTGCAGTCGCGCCTTCAGGGCCCCAAGGGTGTTGCTGTACGACACACCTAATTGTTGTGCCAATTTTTGAACCGATTTCTTTGGACGTTTAGTGATGCGAACGGAAATATCCTCCAACTTTTCCTCTGTTAACACTCGCGGCCTACCGCTTATCGGAGCATCTCTCACTGATCCGGTTTTACGAAACTTTTCAATTAACCGCCTCACTGCTTTGGTATGGGGTGCTTTAGTATCGGGAAATTGTTCTCCGTGCTTAGGTTTTACTTTGTTCGTATATTCACCTCCACTGCGGAACGCATGTTTAATCAGAAACACTCGACCCTCAAGCGACAACACCATGTTCAACCGGACACTGTGACGCCTCACTGCTGACTGATTCTATCACGGCCAGACGCCGGAAATACCGGCTGCATCGTTCAAGGTCAGACGGTAGGATGCGCGTAACTCCGTTCCAAACACTCGGAACATTCTTCGTTCACAATATTGCATGTACGTGCGCGGTTACTACACTTTACAGATTTTCTTCTTATAATTTCTTATCACTGTACGTCAGGCGCACAGGGACTTCTGGCTCACCCTGTAATTCTTCTTTAGAATATCAGATTAAATCTAGATTTAAACATTTTAAGGGGGGGGGGATAGAAGTGGATCTACGCCTTGAGAAGACTGTCAGTGTGGCTATTTGAGAAATGTGCAGAATTCAAGGAAGATAGGTGTTGTAATAGGGCTGTAGCTACTAGGAAGGCAGAGACAGCGGTTACCCTCCGAGAGAGGCCACAGGGGCGTAAATTCATGCTTTGAGTGGCATAAAAATAGAAATGCACGACGTGTGAATAAATTTACTGAAAATCGATACTGAAAAAGGAAGTTACACACTCCTGTATGCTTTACGACTTTAGTTAGCTGCATATGATATTTTGCGCAGCTAACCGAGGTACAGAGCAACCTACATTCTGGAAGTATGAACCCCTCATAAGCATTAAAGGAATTGTCCGAAACAGCGGTTGGAGCCACAATATTTGAATTTGAATTTGAATTTTATTTTGCCATGTTACACTATCAATCAAATCGCACATGCAATTTATATACGAAAATGCCCCATTTCCGAGACCTTCCAGAACACGCGGTACGGTTGGGGACTAACCGGTTATTTGTGTTCTGTCACCGAGAACATCTCTGAGCGTTTGGCCTTGAACATAATTTTTCCAAGTCCTATTCCGAAAGGATCTTAACACCCATCTCTTCTGCGCTGGGTTTTTGTTTTTGTTTTTGTTTCTCTGACGTTCTGTGTTGTCGACGTCCGCATAACTTTTACGTTTTACTCGATACTTACAACCGTTGGATCTTTGGTATTTACCTATATATCAGGTGCACCAATAAGTTTTAAAGCGATTTTTTTTGTGTGACGTATACCGCCAATTTACCTATCCGACATTACCCCGCGTTGCTGTCATGTGACCGTAACTGGTCCAGAGTATAAAATGTGACACGGAAGTTTGCCCAACAGTCAAACGCACTTGCTCATCGGTAGGTGAAAGATGGCAAGCGATAGTGCATTTATTCGACACTGGGTTCGTTACGAATTTCATCAAGGAAAAAGTGCTACAAACGCACGTGCATGGATCAGTTCTGTTCTGGGGGAGAATACTGTATCGAAAAGCACGTGTGAGGTTTGATTTAGAGGGTTTAAAGCAAGTGATTTTTGATGTTAGCGACCGAGAACGTAGCGAAAGGTTGCACAAGAGAAACTGCAACCATTGCTGGATGAAGATTCGTCTCAATCGCAAAATGAATTAGCTGAACAACTGGGGGTTACTCAACAAAGTATTTCTAGTCGTTTACGCACAATGGGAAAGATTCAGAAGGAAGGAAAATGGGTGCCACATGACCTGAGCCAAAGGAACAAGGATGAGCGTGTCATGAAGTGTTTGAATCTGTTGAATAAACAACGCAGAAAGTCTTTCCTGTGGAAAATCGTCACGGGTGATGAAACATGGATATGTTACGGCAATTACAAACGAAAAAAAAAACACTGAGTAAACCCCAGTGAAGCAACGACTTCGTTATCGAAATGCAATATCCACTCCAAGAAAGTTCTGCTGTGCATCTGGTGGGATATGAAGATATGAACTATTGGAACAGGGTCAAACTGTTACGGCTGATCGCTGCAAGCAACAATTGCTGCGATTGAACCAGGAAATCTGTCGGAAACGCCCATTCACAGGCAAAGGATTTCATCCCGTGAAATTACTGCATGGAAACGCTAGGCCGCATGTCGCGAAATCGGCCAAGGAAACGTTATTGATGCTTGGCTGGGAAGTTTTGGAGCACCCGGGGTAGTCCCGACATAGCCCATTCAGACTATCATTTGTTCCGATCGATGCAACATGGTTCGTCTGCTGTACGGTTCTGGACATGTGACGAAGTGCAAAACTGGGTTGACGACTTCATCGCGTCACACAACGATGTATTCTTCATGGCTGGAATCCGTCAGCTACCCGACCGATGGCGGAAGGTCATAGATAATGAAGGCGCATACTTTGATTCGTGAAGGTATTGTTGTTTTCTTTCAAATTACATGTTGCGTTGTCTAATAACGCTTTAAAACGTATTTGTACACCTAATAGTTTCTATATTTTTAGTAAACTTATGTCAAAACCTCGAAGTAAGTTTATCGAAGGATCGTAATACTTTCGTGTACAGGGTTATTATGGGAAAGTAAAAACTCCGCATTATTTGAGTAGAAATGGGGGCTTTATGAATTCGAAGGGGTGTAATTTCAAGTCTCTCCATCCCAGACAAGAAAACCTTTCTTTAGCCTTGCTCTGGAAGCTATTAATGTTTGCTAGGGGTGAAACACACCAGAATTAACAGTTTTAACCACTTTTCGTAAAGCAGATCAGCGTTTAATTTCTAGATGAGAACTGATGATTTTGTGAAGTATACTCAGAAAACTTACTCGCCGGAATACTTACCGCAAGTGGATTAGTAGGATTCCATCATTGTAAAAGAAGCCATGATGCAACGTAAACAAGGGTTTTATGATTTCAACGAAATTTCGTATCAGTCGTCTTCGAAAAAAAAAAAAACGTGAAATCTTCACTTCGGAATTATGATGGAATTCAGCTTGCTTAGTTCTTGGGACACAAGATAGCCGTCACCGGAGATTCACATGCGGCTATAAAGAATAAAACCAAGCGAGAAACTGATCAGAGGTGTCCTGAACTCGAGGAGAACAACGCCGTGCAGAATATGCGAAGAGCAGTCGCGGATAAGAGGGATATTGGCATCGCATAACTCATTCACCACACAGTCCACTTCTGTCACTACAATGATTATTACTGTTTGGAAGTCAGATGAAAAACCTCTGAGGACGTTGATTATCTGGTAACGATGAGCTGAAGTGCATTGGTTTTGAGTACTTCGAGCAAATGGAAAAGAAATACACTGGTGTGCAAAACTTAAGGACGAATAGGAGAAATTAGCATAAGAGCGGAACGAGCAGGCAGAACGGACCAAAAGACCACTCAGGAGATAGACTAGGGTCCTGTGCGGTAGGGGATGCGCATATATACAGCATGACGTAGGGTGGGGGTGGGATGGGGGGTCTGAAGGATATAAAGCACACGGGCGGTGTACGCTCAGCAATTCGGTGAAAGCTATTGCACGCTGTACATCGGTTTGAACGACGTCGAGTTGCTGCCACCGTGTGATATGGCCAGCAGACAATCCAGTAGACGATACCTGGATGACTTTACCCGAGGTTGCGTCATTGGAAAGCTGGAAGAAGGTCGAAATGTGACTTGTGTGGCCGAGGAGTTCGGGATCGCTCACGGCATCGTTTCACGAGCTTAGAGAGCATTTCAAACGACAGGAACAGCTGTCCAAGAGTTTAGCAGTGGTCGTCCACGAGCAGCCACGGCGGCGGACGACCGGTATATTGTCCTACAGGCGAGAAGAGACAGGCGGAAGAGAGTGGAAGAAATCGCAAGGCACATGCATCAGACAACTGGACGTCCGTTATCGCGTTTTACTGTGGCCAGGAGGCTGCACAAAGGGGTCTATTTGCACGACGACCAGTGCGGTGTGTGCCATTAACGCCTGCTCATCGGAGACGGCGGTTTCTGTGGTGCCAGGAACACAAGAACTGGACACATCAGCAATGGGGCCGAGTTCTCTTTATGGATGAGAGCCGTTTTAGTCTGACGAGCGATTCTGGACGTATACACATCTGGAGAGAGCAGGGAACACGCAATCACACCTCCAACATCATTGAAAGGGTCCGCTTTGGAGGTGGCGGAGTTCTCGTTTTGGGCGGTATCATGCTTGGTAGCCGTACTGACCTCCACATCTTCCAAGGAGGTTCAGTCACTGGTGCCCACTATTGTACCGAGGTTCTTCTGCTTCACGTGCGTCTGTTTAGAGGTGCTGTGGGTCCTGAGTTCCTTTTCATGGACGACAACGCTACACCTCACCGTACAGTGGCTGTCGCAGAGCTGCTGGAGAGTGAAGATATTCAACGCAAGGATTGGCCCGCAAGGTCCCCGGACCTAAATCTAATCGAACACATGTGGGACCTTCTCGGGAGATGCTTGGCAGAAGGTCACCAGCCGTCAGCAACGATTCCGCAGTTGCGATTGGCGCTACAAGAGGAATGGGCTGCGATGCCTCAACAGCTCCTTGACAACCTCGTCCTCAGCATGGACAGACGTTGTAAATCCTGCAACGCAGTCAAGGGTGATCATATCCCCTACTAAAGACTGGATTTTTCTTGGCAGCCGCCTGTCACATGGACGTTTCTGTCTTCTGTCCAGTTGTGCTCGAAGCTACCTTTTCAATAAAGTGCCTTTGTATCCTTTGGATTTCTTGTTTGGACGGTTTTGCTCACTCGTCCCATATTCTTTCATCTTGGGGATCTTATGGTATGATTTTAGTCAATGTGGAATACTTCTGCACGACGTTACATTCGAAAAACCGTCTCGTCCTCAATTTTTGCACTCTAGTGTATTTTCTTGCAGTTAAAGCCTCTTTATGGCCACCACATAGCGGTTGGCAGAGATCTTAAACTGGGATTGAACCCCCGTCTAAACATCCAATTTGAGGGCTTTTCAGGGTTGTTTTTCTCAGAATCCTAGGGAGTGGGAATGCTAATTCGTGGGTACCTCATTGTGAATCCGTTCTGTACTAACCTGGTACCCTTATCCAGCACGGCAGCAGCCATCGAAACTGGAAATCCACTGACATTGAAGCCTGCTTCGCTGCGTGCCTTGGCAGAAACGGCAATGAATCAGAATCGGTCGGAAATTCCAAATAAGTATATTGTTACAGGAATTTTGGAGATTTTAAAGGATTTTAGTACTCGAAAGGATCTAACTACGGTGACAATCGGTAATGTCAGGTCATAAAATTGTGCTTTCTTTGAATGAAAGAGCCGTTTCAAATCGTTTGCTTAAATCGTTTTATTGGCCTACGCTGCAATCATGGCACCAGAGATAACAACTAAGCGGCCCAGTGCACAGAGGTGTTCAAGCTAAGAAGCCTGGATTGGAGATCACAGGAGGGTCCGGCATGATGCGCACAAAGTTGGAATAGAGAATACAAAATTGGTAGTAACATAGGGGATGAGTACGAAAGAAGTAATACGAAAGAGCAAACACAGCTGAGAAACAAGCCAGTCAGCGAGAGAAGAGAGACTTTGAGGTATAATTTTTATCTAAGATTAATCCCGGACAACCTGCACGTATAACCTAATAAGCAGTTTCAGACTACAACTTTCTCAACTATTCATTTGCTACATATTTTTCGCAATGAATTGCAACTACGCATAAACATCGAAAGCCCAATATACATTCAGATTTCATAACAGTATCCTCTTGACTTACTAAACGGAAAAATTGCGCCAAACGTAGGTAGATTGTACTCAAAAATTGTGAAATAAAAGAACTGGTTGTAATCCAATTGCTTCATGGCCAAGTCAATAACTTAACTTTTTATATACATATCACTGAACGATTCTCTGAGATTTGGAGGTTAGCTCCTTAGAGAGAGAGCTCATATGCCAGCTTAAGGTTAATAAGCTTCTCACAACTCCTGTGGCGGGTTTAGTGTTACCGAGACCCTGCGCACAGCGTCGGGTCCCCTCGCTTTGCTGGGCATCCTTAAAATACAACGGCCATACCATAAAAACTGATCGTAAAATCACACAAAATAAAAATATATAGGTACAGGAAAATGTATGTTATTCTTTTTTTCATTTTTATTGAAGGTTTAACGACCGCCATGAGCAACTCAATGGGCTATAAACAGTCACCTGTCCCTAATTTAGGGTCATTGGCTCCAAGAAAGGGAGAGAGCCAGTGCGGTAAGACAAACACAACATCTATGCCTCACCGGAATTCGAACCCGGACCCTCTCGGACGAATGATCAGAGGCCATCGCTTAGACCACTGCGCCACCAGGGCGGCGTTATTCTTTCTCAAAGTATCTACCCTCGAATGATATGCAACGGTCCCATCGTTCTGTCCACTTTTCAAATCATGTGGCGAAGGCATTCTGTGGAAGCTGCTTTAGCGACCCCTGTACAGCTTCAATAACGTCAGCATCTGTGTTGAATGTTGCGCCACGGAGCTTCTCCTTCATTGTTGAAAACAACCAGAAATCGCACGGGGCGAGGTCAGGACTGTATACAGGCTGTGGCACGATTTCAATACTGCATTTCGATAGAAACTGTTGAACACAAGCAGCCACATGTGGGCAGGCGTTATCATGGTGTAGGGTCCACTTGACCACCACTTCCGGTGGCTTAATCGATATGTGTCGTCGCAGACGCTTCAAGACTGAAATGTAATACTCAGCATTGACAGTAATTTGTGGGGGAACGGCATGCTGGTAGACTACACCTCTATTATCAGAGAAAATCATCATCATCACCTTCCCAGCTGATTTGGTTTGGCGGATATTTTTTCCAAGAAGGCGAGTCTGTTTCCAGACACACGTGGCGCTCTTCGTGAGGGTGTTGAAATAGTGGACCCATGTTTCATCGGCAGTTATTACCGTGTTTAGAAAGTTTGGATCCTTTGCAATCATTTGTTTCCACTCATGACACACCTGAACTCTGTCTAACAATTGTTCTCTTGTCAGGTGATGAGGTAACCATCTGGAACACACACGATGCAACAGTAATTTGTCGTGTAGAATGCAGAATGCCGACGTTTTTGAAATATTAATTCACTCCGCTATGTTTCCACGCATCATTCGTCGATATCCTTGAAGAATTGCCTAAAGAGTGTTAAAAATACGCTCCGTAACAACATTTTGAGGTCAAGCAGGTCTAAGAGCGAATTCTGCCGACAAACGCCCCCCTTTTTTTTTTGAAATCATGGTGCCATCTAAAAATCGTTGACTCACCCAAACATTTCTCTTTGTAAGCTTTTCTCATTAAGTCAACTGTTTCTGGAGGCGTTTTACCCAAATGATAGCAAAATTTTATCGCAGAACGCATTTGACTTCTTAACTCTGAATCACTCACCTCCATAGCTGTATGGCGAAATGCAGACTTACCTTAAACAACTGCGCAATAACAAAACCCGCATCGTCTGCCACGGATAATAACTATTGCCATAGGTACCTTTTTAATTCGGTTAGTCGTCTGCGTGGTTATTTTTTCCCTTCGCACTGTTGCCAACACAAAAATAAAATACTATCAGCTTTTATGGAACGACCTTTGTATAAACCGCTTATATTTACTCTCTTCCATTGACTTATAAAAGAGTATTGTAATCGCAAAAGCAAACTGACCTCCAGAATTCAACAGAAACACCCATTTTGGGTTCCCCGAATATGATTTGACTATTTTTATGGTGGTCTCTCTCTCTCTCTCTCTCTCTGTGTGGTTTGTTGTTGCCAGAACTCAAAAACTATTGTAGCTATCAAGACGAAATTTCCTACTAAGGGCTTTTGTGGTACTCTGATGGTGAGAAAATGGCTGAAGTTAAAAGTGGAAAGCCTTTTGTTAAGGAGGAAAAGTCGAAACTTTTATAAAGGTAACAACTGAACCACTGTATTTTACCGCACACTGTAAAAAATAAGTTGTGTTCATTCACGGAAAATTTCTGAAAATAACGTGCAACAAAGCTGCCTGTAAGTGTCAGTCTTTTTACAAAATTTCCATTTTTCGTAAGGTTAGTTTTTGTGCTTCTCTAAGTGACATTTATGTTACATGCGCTGTGGAATCTGCAGTCGCATATCGTCAGATTGAACCCCATTAATAATTAGTACAGTTACAGACAGTCCCAACATGGGTGAAATATACTGTATTTCTATGCCTCGTAAAACACGTTTTCCAATCCCATTTTACTCGTACGATAACAGTCATGTGATTGCCTCTTAAATTAAACTCAGTGGGAATGGGGGATTTAAAGGGAAAGATGGGGAGTCATTTATAAAAATCCGAACTAAATGTTCATTACATTCTAAGAAAATCGGCAGAAATAACACCCAAATTTTTAAGCTTACTTGTTATGTAGTATTAAATAATATTACCTTCAAAACGATATTTGTCGCCCCGGTGGCGCAGTGGTCTAACCGATGGCCTCTGATCATTCGTCCGAACGGGGTCCGGGTTCGAATCACGGTGAGGCATGGATGTTGTGTTTGTCTTACGGCACTGGCTCACTCCCTTTCCTGGAGCCAGTGACCCTAAATTAGGGACGGGCGACTGCCCATTGAGTTGCTCCCGGTGGTCGTTAAACCTCCAATCAAAAAAAAAAAAAACGATATTTAGTCAGCCTGTATTATTTAAACTAGTAAATTCATACTTGTAGATGACGTGCTTCGATTTCGGGAGAAATTATGCCCCCAAATCTTCCCAAACCCAGAACAGCGAATATATCCCTCGCTCTATTACTTTTCACTTTTTAGAAGCAAAATAATAAAAATAAATAAATTATGAATCATTATTTTTGAGACCCTCCAGCACCTGGTCTTCGTTGACTTCCCTGTAAATAAGCCCCTGCTCAACTCCTGTTTCAACATGGCCAAACCATCTCAGAATATTTGTCTCCACCTTCTAACAGCACTTCGCTTCACATTACATATCTGCAGCACAACTTCGTTCTTCATACGATCTGAACGTGTTTCCAGAATACAAACGACTTTTATGTCTTTTCTGCGGTACTCAAGTTTCACTGCCGTTCCTTAACTTCTTACCAGAGGCGTTAACTTGGGTAGGGCAGGGCAGGCGAGGCGACTGCCTCTGGAGTAGCTCACGAGAGGGCGCAAAAATCACTACTTGCAATCTGATTAAAATTGGAATTGAAACTTTTCCACCAGTTTCTGGCACGCGCCATACTTTGTCGTCTGTCCAGTTACAGAAGTTGCTTACAATATGCTTCGCCAGTTTCAGGTACGGTGGCAAATTAAAATTCGCATTTTTATTCACAAAATGTTCAGGAGATATTAACTGGTTGCATTAAAAATGATGGAACAATGGTACGTATGTTGTATGAGAAGAATGCCGTTTGCATTGCTGAAGATTCTCCGGGGGCTGTTTAATAGTTACTGCACGCCACGAAATCCAGCTGTATTCAGTTCGTTTTGTGTGTTACTGAAGATCCGAAGGCCGAAACAATTGGAAAAAGCCGTAGAAACAGTCTGGCAATTAAGAGACTGGCTCAAGCCAGAGAGTTGTGGAAGATACCTTTATTCAACAGTGGATTAATAAGGGTTGATTCCGATGATATATTATCTAATATACTGCTAGACAATTGCTAAGGACGGATCATAAACGGCTATATAGCGCATAAAAAAGTAAGTGTGGTTGGATGCCAAGTGAAATAAAATAATGTCAGAATGCCAGGACATTACAAGAAAGACAATTTATTGTGCTCTGAAATCCAGAAGGCTTTGGAACGTGTTCAAGGGACAAACAGGCCATTCTGTGCAGAATACGTAAACGTGAAAAAAATGCAATTACCGTCCGCTGGTGTTCCGGCGTAAAATGTCAATACGGGATATGGCCCCCATGGAGGGCGATGCAAGATTCCACATGTCGTGTCATGCTTTGCACAACATTATCAAGCAGTTGTTGGGGTAATTTATCCCATTAATCTGTCAGTGCACGGATGAGGGTGTCTTTGTTTATTGGAGGGCATTGGCGACCAGCAAGACTCCTCCCCAAAGCATCCCACACATTTTCAATGGGATTCAGATCTGGAGAACGTGCTGGCCATACGAGGCGTTGAATATCCTCGCTCTCAAGACACTCCTGGACAGCGACTGTTCGATGACATGTTGCGTTGTCATCCATGAAAATGAATCTATCACCGACAGCACCACGGAACATGCGAACATGAGGTAGCAGAACATCATTTATGTATCGTTGGCCAGTCATAGTCCCAGTTGGAAGCACATAGAGGGACGTACGGCCATTGATCATGATGCCAGCCCATACCATGACACTACATGTCGGATATCGGTCCCTTTCCTGTATGTTTGCTAGACAATATGCAGTACCACTATCACGCCAGATCAGTTGTCGTCGACAATCAGACGATAGACTGTATCTACTCTCATCTGAGAAGAGGACAGCAGACCAGTCGTTATCAGTCCAATTGCGCTGTTAATGGCACCATTGCAAACGGGCGGTACGGTGACGTCTGGACAATGGGATGCACACAACAGGACGGCGGGTGTATAGTCCTCCTTCATGCAAACGTCTGGCGACAGTTTTTCGGGAGATCCGCTTGCCAGTAGCAGCCATAAACTGATTTGCTACCTCACTAGCTGTGCTGCGCCGGTGTCTTTTTGTTGATAGCACTATGTACCGATCTTCTGCAGGTGTCGTACTGCGAACACGACCTCCCCCGTGACGTTTGCTACACTCTCCATTTGTTTGAAATGATTTCCAAAGCCTTGAAACAACACTATGGCTGACGTCGAACACCCTGGCAACATCTGTTATTTTTCACCCTTCTTCAATCTTGCCAATAATACGGCCACGCGTAAAATCATCTAGGTGATGTCGGGAAGACATACTGAAAATTGCAAGTTCGTCAATTGATTCTTTCCCTTTCAACTTTGCGTTTGAACAACAACGGTCAATACGCGTCAAATCCTTTATATCTCTTATCAGCGCTATGACGTCACGAACAAGTTCGGCAATCCAAAATTTGCATACGCACAGCAGGTCTTACTGTATCCCGCACTTATGCTAATTTCCACATTTTCCTGCCTTCCATTTTATGGTTGCTATCGTTGCTATTGTCATACGTCCTTAGCAATTGTCCGGCAGTGGAAAGACAGATTGGGAGGAGCAATGCTTTGTGGTTTGCCCCGGGCGTAGAGATGCCTAGTTACGCCCCTAAAATCTGTAAATTCAGTTTTAAAATATCGCCGGTTGTAACGATGGTTTGTAAGAAGACAGTTATCCTAAGACTTAGTCTTTCCCCGAGCTTAACGATTGCTATCAGAATATAGGATATACGGGCCGTATCACTGGTGGCTGTAATAATTTTAATACAATGTTGAATTCTTTTTTTCAAATGAAAAACTGACGCAAACGTTCAGTCTTCACACGTACCTAGGAGAGGAAGAATATGGCCGAAGCTACCTGAATAGTTCGGGAACAGAAATACACCTTAGTGTAATGAAAAATTAATGGGTTACTAAAGAGTTGTGCGTTGGGTACTAACAAAACTGGCAAATGTAACGTCTTGTTTTTCGTCACGTTCCAACTCGAAAAGTCAAAGCACTGTGAAGACGACACAGAAACAGATGGCGAACATTATCTGTTCACACAATCCAGAATGGAACTTTCCTATGGACTAAACTATTATTTGCGTTGCGAAAAGAAAAAAAAAAATGAGGGAAGGGGGATTTTGAATGTAGAACCCGGATTCTGTAAATACTGTTTAGAGTCAATGAAAAAATGCAATTGCCGCTCCGCTGGCGCAGTGGTCTAAGCGATGGCCTCTGATCATTCGTCCGAACGGGGTCCGGGTTCGAATCCCAGTGAGGCATGGATGTTGTGTTTGTCTTACGGCACTGGCTCTCTCCCTTCCCTGGAACCAGTGACCTTAAATTAGGGACGGGCGACTGCTTATAGCCCATTGAGTTGCTCACGGTGGTCGTTAAACCTCCAATCAAAAAAAAAAAAAAAAATGCAATTACTGAACACCCAAGCATCACACACGCGTACAAATATATTTTATTTCTCAATTTTCTGCACTGTGATGATTTAAAGTGATTCTTTTACAGTTAGCGACTGCAAATCTTCGATGAATCTCTGCCTTTTATACCTGAGAGAACAACATGAAAAAATTAGTAGCGTTTGTGGACTAGGTGGAAGGGGACAGGAAGTATAATTTATTAAATTCGTTCATGTGTTTCAGATCATGTCTTCAGAGGCACTTACTTTCATCAACGAATATTATGTCGAAAGCTATCACCAGATGGCACAACGTGTTCATAAGTCTGCATTGAAGAGCACATCGCAGGTATCCACTTTTGAGCCGAAGACACAGCAAATAGAAATTCATTTGAAAAGCGGAAACAACTAGAAAGAATATTGCAAGAAAGCTAATAGACAAGAACAAAAAGATGTAGCACCAGTTTTTTTTCTCTCATCCTGCTCCAGCTGCAACGATCGCTGACGAGACCCTAAAAATCATACCATGAAAACATACATCTCAGTTTTCTCCAGCATCAAATAAAAACCAATTTTCAGGTTTTTTTGTCGTGTAAGAAAGAGAAATAAAAATAAGTTACTAACCATATTAATGATGATAACGTAATAAACATACTTAAATAAATTTTCTTTGGGAATCCCGAATTCACTGGGCTTAGCAGACAACCACAGAACAACTGAAAAGTCAAAGGTGTGTTTGAAGTTGGTTCTGTAGAGGGAAGGGTGTACCATTGGGCCATCCTAAAGTTTAAGGACTGAAGTGCCGAAGCACTTAGTTTAGTAATAAAATGCATAACGACGAATAAATCAACGCAACAGCAAGATACTATATTTACACGCTATTTATAAGCGAAGCTATGAACTGCCTCATCTCAACGTGGGGGCACCAATAGATAGGAAGAAGAAAAAAACATATAGCTGCGATTACAGTTGATAACCACAGGCGCAGACTACGCAGATGTTTGGTTGCTTAAACATGCTCTGGCAGAAATGTGAGAGGTAACCAAAATTATCTTTTGGTAACAATTTGTATATCGTAATCAGAACTTATAGAATAAGATGTTTCTATCAGTTAACATAAGCCTTAGATTACCAAAAATTAAAATTGATATATTCAAGACACAACTTTTAAAATAGTGTATGTTGAATATACACTATATTATCAAAAGCATTCGGACACCACAATGTATTGGGGCAAATAAATGTCTTTATTATCGCAATTAGTCGGCCCATCTTTTGCTTGTAGGACAGCGGCAATGCATCGAAGCATAATGCACCAGACAGAAATCATCGCTCTTTCCACGTTAACAAGTGAGTCTCCGAACAATTCTCATCGGCCGCCACCGGGAATCGAACCCAGGGTCATCCAGTTACGCGCCGGACATGCTACCACTGCACCGCGGCGGCCTCGAATTCTCCGGACTCACATGTGATTAACTGCCAAACTACATGGCAGGTTGCCTCATGGAGTCCCGCACAATGCTGGGGATTCACCAAAGATGGAAAGCAGAATTGAGAAAATTTTTCCGAGACTCACTTATTAACGTGGAAAGAGCGATGATTTCTGTTTGGTGTTCCCGATCCACGTCCAGTGCTTGAATTAATTATCCATTCGCCTCCTAGTTATTTATTCAGTTGCTGCTTTTCCATCTTTGGTAAATCCCCAGCATTGTGTGGAGCTCCATGAAGCAACCTGCCATGTAGTTTAGCAGTTAATCACATGTGAGTCTGGGGAATTCGAGGCCGCTGTGGTGCAGTGGTAGCATGTCCGGCGCGTAAGTGGAAGACCCCGGGTTGGATTCCCGGTGGCGGCCGATGAGAATTTTTCCGTTACTCACTTATAAACGTGGAAAGAGCGATGAATTATGTTTGGTGTTCCTGATTCACGTCAAGTGTTTGAATTAATGAAGCATACTGCCTTAGTCAATCGTAAGCGAGCGCTGTTCATGCTGTATGTGTGGCGGAATTACAAAGGTGTAATCCACTTTTGACCTCACTCTGAATGCTCACTCCGATCAATGCTGAACTGTATTCTCAGCAACTGGGCAGTATATATAACATATTTTAGTGCAAGTATCTTGCCTTGGTCAATTGTAAGAGAGCACTGCTGCAACAAGACAGTGCAAAACATCATACTGCTAATCGGTCGTAAGTTAAACTTCAAGAACTGAATGAAATCGAGATGCTGCTTCATCAAGCATTCAACCCCGACTTCAACCTTAGAGACAAACACTTGGTTCGGTCGATGGCCCATTTTCTCCGTAGCAAATGGTTAACTACTTTGGATGATTTCGAAAGCGAGTGCCAAGAGTTCTTTGCCTCTAAAGCGAAAGTTTAGAACCGTGCACAATTAATAAACAGATGGGTGCAAACTATTGAACATGATGGCATGTACTTTGAAATTTAGCTCGGATTCTTCAGAGGTCTGGGTACGAAACTGTTGTATCAAAAACATTGTTTTTTTTCTCGACACTCCAATATAATCTCGTTAAATACACTGAAGAGCAATTGAATTAGAGACAGCTGGCGTTATGCAAATGTGACGCTGTGGGCGGCCCTGTAAACGGAAACGACATGACGTATGCAGCAATCCGACAGTATAAGGAGTGATGCGACGGGAATCAGTAAGAGTCGGACGCAGTATGGGTTAGACGAAGGATCTAAGCGCATTTGATCGTGGGCAAATTGTCGGGGTCCGACGAATGGGTCACTCCATCTCGGACGTAGTGCAGGCACTGGGATTTTCACGAGCCACTGTGTCACGGGTGCACCGTGATTACATCAAATCCGGTAAAACCATCCATGCAAGGGCCAAATGCCCTGGACAATTGCGTGTGTGTATGAGCGGGGTCATCGTCGGCTAGCTCGCATTGTAACAGCGGATAGACGGGCCACAGTGCAAGAAATCACTCGGCAATTTAACGCTGGTGCACAAAAACGTGTAAGCAGCCACACCATCCAGAACCATCTCCTCCCTATGGGGTACAGAAGTTATCGTCCCACGAGGGTACCGCTGCTGACCGCACATCACAGAGTGCAAAGATTAGCATGGGCGCGGGAACATCGCCACTGGACCCTAGACATGTGGAAAAATGTTGCCTGGACTGATGAGTCGAGATTCATGTTGGTACATGCGGATGACAGGATACGAGTACGGCGCAAACCACATGAAGCGATGGATCCTTCTTGCCAGCAGGTACTCTTCAAGCTGATGGGGGTGGCATTCTCGTCTGGAGACTGTTTACGTGTACTGAAATGGGACCCCTGGTACGTGTGACATCGTCCCTCACAGGTCAACGTTACCGGGATATCCAGGACGACCATTTCCTTCCGTTTGTGCGTCTTCAACATCCCACTGGGGACCTCATCCTGCAACAAGACAATGCATCTTCCGAATTGTATCCGAATGGTTGGATGAACACTCCACCGACGTGACCTCACTTCCTTGGCCAGCTAGGTCACCTGACCTCAATCCCATGGTGCACATCTGGGATGCCATCGAAAGAGATGTTCGAGGCTCTGACCCCCTCCATCAAATCTTCATGAACTGTGGGAGCTTGGTCAGGGGTCGTGGATCCGTATGGCTTCCCAATGCTTCCGGTGTCTTGTCGAGTCCGTGCCGAGATGAATCGCCGCCGTTATCAGGGCGAAAGGTGGTGCTCCACGTTATTAGACAGGTATCTCTAATTCAATTGCTCTTCAGTGTAATTTAGAAACTTTTCTGACATTTCATCACCAAAAAAGTGAATTTACATAGTTCATGCTGAAACCTGCATCATCGTAAGAAAAAAAAAATACTAAATTATTTCAACTGTTGTTCATTTCTGAGTAATTAAATTGAAAGAGAAGAGTGGCATTCTTTTTTACTAGATTCAGTATGAATATTTTTTTTCTTAAGCATACGGTCTTTGTAAGTATTGAAACATATTCTTCATTTCGAAAAAACGCTGTGAGTTTTCCTCTGACATGTGTGCTCCTTCCGTAAAGCTGTTTCGGGGAAAATCTTACTAAAGCTGATGTTGTGCACTACAAGACTAAAAATCAACTTTACATTTTTATCAGTGTTATTAGATCTTCGCGATTTGCCCTGAGCTCGCATTCAAAGAGTGTACCAATATATCCCGTGTTCTACATTCCCTAATCTCGACTAAAATAACGCAGCACATTTTCTGTAATGTAATTTACAGCGAATTTTGATCACTTACAACGAAACACGCTTTTGGAGGAAGAGATGAAGAGAGTGAAAGATGCATTGGAAGACATGAAGGAAATAGTAGCATAGATAAAAGAAATAGAAAAGAGAGACGAATCACAAGATTAAGTGTTCCATTTCCCTAGTCAGTCAGACGAAAGGAGCCGGAAAGCCATTCTACCTTTTACTCCTCCTCCCCTCTTCCTCAATCCCTCTTTCCCTATATCTTTTCCCTCTTTTTTTTTTTTTCTGTTCGGCCAACAGATGTAATTCTTCTAAAGTTGGTCTTTTCATTGTTATTTTTATTTCTTTTTCCATCTATTCATCTTACGGGCGCTACTTACAATTCAACCAAAGCGAACTCCAGGAAACGCACAGAAAACTTCCTTGCCATTTTTCGTTTGATATTCCAGAGATCGATAGCAATAGAGGTATGTCTATTGACTTTCAAACTGCTTCAACGTTACGGATTATTATAAACAAAGCTGACAGATTTCCTTTCGGGAAAATTTCTCCTCCCGTTTACTTCTTCTACAAAGTGCCTCTTCACCAATACGGACTTCTTTCTTTTATGTCTTACTTTTTCATTTCTTTCTTCATCTTACAAACACTACTGACCAGAACTTCGAGATTTTTTTCGTTCAGTGGTATTTTTTAAGGAATCAAATTCGTTTAATTACTTTCCGCAATTTTATATTTTCCAATGAAATTGTTTTGAGCGCAATGCATGCCATGATGGATTTGCCTTTTTATCCTAAAAGCGTTTTAGTCACAAACTCAATAAACCAAATGAATGCACCAAAACGAAAAAGATATGACGGGTTGGTGAAGCGTATACTACATACCTCTCTAACCTTTCGTCTCTACACTGCCGGCAACCCAAAATGCAACACCAAGAAAGACACGAGATAGCAAAGCCATATTTACTGGACACACAACAACAGACACATGAAACGATTGAGCTTACAGGCCCGTGCGACTTGCGGAACAGCCAGACATCAATAGTTCGTGGGGCCCCCATGGCTGGCAATAACGGCCGCTACACGCAGCGGCATCGAATGAAAGAGACTTTGTATGTGGGCTTGGGGCATGTCGGTCCAGGCTGCTTCCACACGTTGCCACAGTTCATCAGGCGTAGCAGCGGGTGGTGCTTGCCGGGCCACTCGGTTGCCGATCAGCTACCAGACGTGTTCGATGGGCGAAATACGTATCGGGAGAACAGGCGGGCCACGGCAGCAGTGACACCAGGTGGGCCGTGAAGAAATGTTGCACGATGCGTGCCACGTGCGGGCGCGCATTGTCTTGTTGAAACGTGGCCGCTGGCAGGTCCTGCAGGTAAGGGAGGACTACAGGCTCCAAAACGTCGGAGATGTAGACGTGGCTGTCGAGTGTACCGGCGGTGCGTATCAGAGCGGTGCAGGTGTCATATCCAATTGCGCCCCAAACCATAACACCAGGCGACGGACAGGTATGGCGATGCAAAATGAAGGCGTCATGCAGTCTTTCGCCGCGGTGCGGCCACACGCGGATCCGACCATCTTGGTGTTGCAGGCAGAAGCGGGATTCGTCGAAGAAGACAATATCGTACCATTCCGTAGTTCAGGAGCGGCGTTCAACTGCCCATTGCTGCCGCACTCGCCGGTGGTGAAACGTCAATGGTAATTGGAGCAATGGGCGCCGTGAGACAAGTCCCCGCTCCTGAAGACGACGTCAAACGGTACGTGCTGACACAGGTTGCTGCGCAACACACCGTAATTCCTGCGCTGACGTTCGTGATGTGTCGGTGCGAGCCGTCAATGCCCGCCGCACAACTTGCCGGTCCTCTGGTTCGGTGGTGTGCCGCGGCTGCGGCAATCACTCACGTCGGTCCGTCCGTCCCTCCTGCACTCACCGAATCCATACTCGCCTCACTGTGGCTGGATGTTGTCCCACACGGGCGCCGATGTCTCGGTACCATAAACCGCTGTCGCGATAAGCCACTATTCGTCCTCTGTCGACCTCCGAAACGTGCTGGCTGCTGGAATGACTGCCGTATTCTGCGACGAGGCATCAGGAAGCTTCCCACGCGCAGGTCCAGCAGCACAACACACTTCCACTATTTACACCCCGCCTTCTGTGAACCCTTCTTATAGTGCTTCTCGGTGGCGTGCCGGGCGCACATGATTTGCATATGCCCTGCAATCCTAATCGTTTGCATGTCCTCTTGCGGGCGACGCATTTTGCGAATTTCAGGCCAATCGGATGCTTCCTTCTTAGTGTTGCATTTTGGGTGACCAGCATTGTATTATATTTTCTTACAGAGTAAAACCTCTGAATAGTAGGTATCTTGGGGTTTCAACATTTGCCTGCTATTGGGAGGTGTCCACTATTCGGGAGGTTAACTTCTTAGCCCAGCTAGGCTTACAATTCAAAATAATTTTATATGAAACACGGGCCGTTTCATAAAACTGAGAGGAAATATTTTGAATTTGAAGGGGTAAATTTTTTGAATTCAAAGGGGAAAATTCACCACGGAGACGACTAACTAAATTAAAGAAGTATCTATGGCAAAATTTATTACACATGGCAGATGATTCTGGTTTTCTTATTGCGCCGTTGTTTAAGGTACGTCTGCGTTCCGCAATTCAGCTACGGAGGAGAGTGATTCAGAGTTAAGAAGTGAAATGCATTGTGTGATAAAACGTTTGCTATCGTTTGTGTAAAACGGCTCCAGAAACAGTTGATTTAATGAAAAAAGTTGACAAAGATAAATGTTTGTGTGAGTCAACGATTTTTAGATGGCACTATGATTTCAAAAATGAGCGTTTGTCGGTATAACTCGCTCCTAGACCTGGTCAACCTAAAGTGTTGTTACGGAGAATATTGTTGACACTGTTTGGCTAATCCTGCAAGAAGATCGGCGAATGACGCGTGAAGTCATAGCGGCTTCAACTAATATATCAAAAACGTCGGCATTCCGTATTGTACGCGACAAATTACTGCTGCATCGTGTGTGTTCCAGATGGGTACCTCATAACCTGACGAGAGAACAATTGTTAGCCAGAGTTCAGGTGTGTCCTGAGTGGAAACAAATGATTGCAAAGGATCCAAACTTTCTAAACACAGTAATAACTGCCGATGAAACATGGGTCCACGATTTTGACACCATAACGAAGCCGTGCAACGAGTGTCTGGAAACAGTCGCTCCTTCTTCGAAAAATATCCGCCAAACCAAATCAGCTGGGAAGGTGATGATGATAATTTTCTTCGATCATAAAGGTGTAGTCTACCAGCATGCCATTCCTCCACAAATTACTGTCAATGCTGAGTATGACATTTCAGTCTTGAAGCGTCTGCGACGACACATATCAAATAAGCGACCGGAACTAGTGGGCAAGTGAACCCTACACCAAGATAACGCCTGCCCGCATGTGGCTGCTTGTGTTCAACAGTTTCTATCGAAAAGCAGTATTGAAATCATGCCACAGCCTGCCTACAGTCCTGACCTCGCCCCGTGCGATTTCTGGTTGTTTCCAACTGTGAAGGAGAAGTTCCGTGGCGCAACATTCAACACAGATGCTGACGTTACTCAAGCTGTACAGGGGTCGATAAAGCAGCTTCCACAAAATGCCTTCGCCACATGCTTTGAAAAGTGGGCTGAACGATGGGACCATTGCATATCATCCGAAGGAAGACACTTTGAGAAAGAATAATATATATTTTGCTGTACCCATATTTCTTCATTTTGGGTGATTTTACACTCAGTTGTTATGGAACGGCCATTATACCATATACACTGGCGTGCAAAAATTAAGGACGAGACGCTTTTACGAATGTAACGTCGTGAAGCAGTGCTCCACATCGACTCAAATCATTCCGTAAGATCCCCGAAATGTAAGAATATGGGAGAAGTGAGCAAAACCGTCCAAACAAGGATTCCAAAGGATACAAAGGCACTTTATTGAAAAGGTAGCTTCGAGCACAACTGGACAGAAGACAGAAACGTCCATGTGATAGGCGGCTGCCAAGAAAAATCCAGTCTTTAGTAGGGAATATGAATACCCCTGACTGCGTTGCAGGATTTACAACGTCTGTCCATGCTGAGGACGAGGTTGGCAATTAGCTGTTGAGGTATCGCGGCCCATTCCTCTTGTAGAGTCAATCGGAGCTGCTGAATCGCTGCTGGCGGCTGGTGACGTGCTGCCAAGCGTCTCCAGAGAGGGTGCCACACGTGTTCGATTGGGTGTAGGTCCAGGGACCTGGCGGGACAATCCATGCGTTGAAAATCTTCCCTCTCCAACAGCTCTGCGACAGCCACTGTACGATGAGGTGTAGCGTTGTCGTCCATGAAGAGGAACTCAGGACCCACAGCACATCTAAACAGACGCACGTGAGGCAGGAGAACCTCGACATAATAGCGGACACCAGTGACTGAACCTGCTTGGAAGATGTGGAGGTCAGTACGGCTACCAAGCATGATACCTCTCCAAACGAGGTCCGCCACCTCCAAACCGGTCCCTTTGGATGATGCTGGAGGTGTGATTGCGTGTTTCCTGCTGTCTCCAGATGTGTATACTTCCAGAATCGCTCGTCAGACTAAATCGGCTCTCATCCGTGAAGAGAACTCCACCCCATTACTGATGTATCCAGTTCTTTTGTTCCTGGCACTACAGAAACTGCCGTTTCTGATGTGCAGGCGTTATTGGCACACATCGTACAGGTCGTCGTGCAAATAGACCATCTTTGTGCAGCCTCCTGGCCACGATAAAACGCGATAACAGACGTCCAGTTGTCTGTTGCATGTGCCTTGCGATTTCTCCCGCTCTCTGTTCTCGTTTGTAGGACAATATACTGGTCGTCCGCCGCCGTGGTTCCTCGTGGACAACCACTGCTAAACTCTCGGACAGCTGTTTCAGTAGTTTGAAATGCTCTCCAAGCTCGTGAAACGATGCTGTGAGCAATCCCGAACTCCTCGGCCACACTAGTCACACTTCGACATTTTTCTAACTTCCCAATGACGCGACCTCGGGTAAAGTCATCCAGATGTCGTCTACTGGATTGCCTGTTGGCCATATCACACGGTGGCAGCAACTCGACGTTGTTCAAACCGATGTACACCGTGCAATAGCTTTCACCGAATTGCTGAGATTACACCGCTTGTTTGTTTTATACCCTTCCGACAATCCAGCCCCCTACGTCGTGCTGCATATATGCGCATGCCCTACTGTACCGGACCCTAGTATATCTCCTGAGTGGTTTTTCAGTCCGTTCTGCCTGCTCGTTTCGCTGTTATGCTAATTTCTCCTCTTCGTCTTTAATTTTTGCACACCAGTGTATAATTATAATGATGGTTTTTGAATAAATGTTTCATTTGTTTTGCAGTGAGAAACAGAAAAATACGTGTGGAGGCATACAGTATTTATGCAGTATTATCATTTTAAAATAAAGTACATGTAATCTACGTACGCGTACCATCCAGAAAGTGAGTATTCTTCGCGCATCTGTTATACGGTGATTTAATATAGAGATTTATGGTAAAGATATTAAACATTTTATTCGTAATTCTTCTTTTGCCTCTTGTTTTTTCTTTGTCTTTGGGCATGGGGAAATTTTATTTATTTCCCCTAGTCAGGAAGTGACGGATTTTAGACAGTGGCATTTCAGGATTCCTCTCCAAAGATATCACAATGGAGAGAGACATTTGGAGACACCGCTTTGTGCATTTGTAGCCTCATTTTGGGTTGGTCAAGTGCAATAGCACCTTTCGCTGTCTTGATCAACAGTTTCCGAAAGGATCGTCCGAGGGGAGAGTTTAATTCAGCTTTGAGGTTTTTAATGCGATGCCGCCTTTAATCCGTGGGAGGAGATAGTTACCGCTGTGTGTGTTGGAATATTGGGGTTATTTAGTGTGTTGGAGTATTGGTCAGACAGTGCAAGGACATAGAAGAAAACGGTCGCGAAGAAGACCAGAAGCGTTTTTAATTGTGGGGAACGCGTTTAGGCTGCACAGGGGATAGCTTTCCTCGAGCGCGGGAAAATAAAGGGGTAGAAAGTCATCGAAACATATCATAGGGAGCAGAAATAAATAGTTTTATGACAACCATGATAGGGAGAAGCATGAGGACAACTGTCCTCAAAATAGATGAGAAGAATAAGTTAGTAAAATCATGCAATGCATTGATTATGATACGCTTTCCAACATACCAGAAATTATAACTCAAGTTATGTGGAAATGGCTGGGGAATAAATCTCGTTCCTGTGTCCTGACCTTTGACCCCATTTCAATGATATTCAATAGAACTGGTTTACTATACCTCCGGAACAATATGATAAAGTTTTGTCGCAATCTAAGCATGTTAGGTAAGTTATGATGCTTAAGGGCAATGGAATGGATCCCACTCCAGTGTCCTGACCTTTGACCGCATTTCGCCCATTTTCAATAGGGTTCGTCCCTAGTGACACCCTACCACATACTAAAATTTCATCGAAATCGAACCATTTTTACGCAAGTTATGACGCACAAGGGCAATGGAATAAATCCCGCTCTTATGCCCTGCCTGACCTTTGACCCCATTTCGCCCATTTTCAATAGGGTTCGTGCCCAGGTGGTTCCCTACCACATACTAAAATTTAATCGAAATCGAACCATATTTACGCATGGTATGACGCATAAAGGCAATGGAATGGATCCGGCTTTTATCTCCTGACCTTTGACCCATTCCCCCCATTTTCAACAGGTTTCGTCCCCAGGTGGTTACTTATCACATACTGAAAGTTGATCGAAATCGAACCATTTTCACGCAAGTTATGACGCATAAAGGCCATGGAGTGGATCCAGCTCCTATGTCCTGACCTTTGACCCAATTTCACCCATTTTCAATAGGGTTTGTCCCCAGGTGGTTCCCTACCACATACTAAAATTTCATCGAAATCGAACAATTTTTACGAAAGTTATAACGCATAAGGGCAATGGAATGGATCCCGCTCCTATGTCCTGTCCTTTGAACCTGCTTCGCCCATTTTCAACAGGGTTAGTCCCCAGGTGGTCCCATACCACATACTAAGATTTCCTCGAAATCGAACCATTTTCACTTGAGTTATCGTGCGGACGGACGGACGGACGGACAAAGGTGGAGCATATACGCTTCTTCAACATACGGTTGGAAAGCGTAAATAAATCGTTTTTAAAAGATTAAAACCATTTCATGAACATTTAGCGTACTGCTCATTGCTAGCAACGTATCATTTGATCGCTGCTTACGACGTTAAGTGGAACTAACAACTTAACACATATCTACAGCGCAAGTATTCACTTTAGATTCGCGCACGCGCAGTTGTGTTGCTTGATCTATTTAGCTACGACCTGACGCCATTCTGTTGTGCTTATCTAAAAGGTGTGTTCTGTGCGTTAATGTTATTTAAGCTAATAGAATGGCGCGGCGACTACAAGTCCGGTATGTGATAAGATTTCTGAATGCGAGAAATGTCAGACCAAGTGCGATTCTTCGGCAAATTACCGAAATTTACAGACAAAACGCAATGGGCGCAGGAATGGTGCTGAAGTGGGTTTGAATGTTTAATGAAGGACGACAGAGCGTTAATGACGAACTACGCAGTGGTAGGCCGTCTCTGGACACGGAAGATTTGGTGGAGACAGTGAATGAAAAAATTAAGGAGAACTGATTCTTTACAATCAATTCGTGATGAGTCGAAAGTTTTGCAATATTTGCATAACCGCATGTGCTGCGGCGGGTATGTCACGTGTTTAAACTAGTTCAAGTCGCGCATTGCAGTCAGTCGAAAGGGATATAAAGTGGTATTCGTTGCTGTGAACAGCATTGCATGTCGTTGTTCTGCATGTGGTTGGGACGCCTAAAAGATGAACAGCCACAACTGGCTAATTAGCGAACTTTTGCTTTACGAGTTTGAACTCCGCCATAACGCTGCTCAAGCAACACCAGACATTCGTCATGCGAAAAGCAAAGGTTCCGTGAACTACATCACTGCAACCAGATGGTTCAAGAAATTTCGCTCAGGCGACAAAAACCTCGACGATCAGCCAAAGCCAGTGGATTCGGGGGCCGTGCGCCAGGTCGTAGAGGCAAATCCGACAAACAGCACTAAGAAATTATCAGGCGAGCTGGGCATGTAACAGACCACCAAGGTTAGTCAACTTCAGGGCAACCGCAAGGTCTACAGGAGCTGCAGCATTGCCCCTCACAAACTGACGCCAGCTGAAGCAAACCGCCGAGTGGAAGTGTGCACGAAACTCCTAGAAAACTCATGCGATGTAAGTTTCATCAAGAGAATTGTAACGTGCGATGAAAAGTGGGTCCATTTCCGTACTCCTAACTCACAACGGCAGTGGTTGAGCCCGGGTCAGCTTCCCGAACCTGTTGCCAAACGTGGGCGTTTCGAGCACCAGTTGATGCTCTGCGTCTGGTGGAATTTCAAGGGGATAATCCATTACGAATTTGTTCCAGACGGTCGGACCATTAACGACAACCAACCTCCACTCTGAACAGCTGGAGCGGATGTATGCCGTTTTGGAGGAGAAGTACCTAGCACTGTTGAACAGAAAGCGCTCTCTCCTACAGCAGGACTACGCTCGGCTTCATACCGCGCGAACGACCCGAGAAAAAATTCCAGGAACTTGAGGGCATCGAAGTGATGCCACACCCACCATATAGTGCAGACCTTGCCCCATCGGATTATTATTTGTTCCGATGCACGGCCCACTTCTTTCGATTGCGGCACTTGAACAACCAGGAGCAGGTGGCAGCTGGGGTGAAGGAAAAGAACTGGTACCTCCGCGGAATCGAAGAACTGGCAGACAGATGGTTAAAGACAGTGCAACACGATGGCCTATACTTTGAATGCTAGTCAGCTTTCGTCGTAAAGCTACGTATGAAGACATCGGCTCACCCCCAGTATTTTAAAACATTTTCCTGAAGTTTCGAAATTATTACTGCACGAAATCGTTACAGAAAAGCTTCAGTACCGCGAAGTGTGCGTGTGTGCACGGTGGTTGCCAAAGATGTTGACAGAATTGATCAATGAATTTCGTGGACCAATAACACTCACCTTGAAAAATCCTATGAGAAAACCTTCTGCTTCATTTAGTGTACTTTTTCACCACCAGGGGCGTGGACGTACAACTTATTTTTGTCGATATCTTTGCTTCTAAGAGTCCTATTTGAAAAATTCTTTCTTTATCGGATATCATTTCCGACGCGAAATGTTCCACATATGATTCCAAACTATTCTTAACGCCGAAGTGTGTCACTAGACGGCGTAAGTTTACGTTTCCATTTACAGCATATTTACAGTAGCATCAGCAGGACTAAAGCCCCGATTGGAATAGAAAATGTGAGTTAGATATTACTAACTATGAAAAATATTTGTGTGTGTCTCTTTCCCAAAATAATGCCCCATTTGCCAGTTAATGTGTGCAAATTTTTGATCAGTTTTTCTCTCTATCTCTGCTTCTCAATGTCGTATTCAAAAATTTATTTTAACACTGGATAGTATTAATCTTGTGAAAAACTTTAAACATGTGCTTGTGGAATTTTTTTTTTTTTTTTTTTTTTTTTTTTCGTTTCACATCTATATCACTATGTGGTGATTGTGTACTACTGTTTGCAGTCAAATATCTGCTTCCAAAACCATATTGAATTTTTTTTTATTGTTTGCTATTTTCTACAATAAAAATGGGGAACATTTTTCCTCTATAAATAACGCACAGCTTTCCCGCTAGTAAATGTCTTCTCGCTATCTCTGCTTCCGAGAGACGTATACGAAAAGTTCTTTTTCCTTAGCATAGCTTTTGCTATGCAAAATGTTTTCGCATATTTTAAATTTTTCGTTTTAGCAAACTTCTTCCGTGAGGAGGTATAGACTTAAACACTGAAGTGTCAAAGGTCATGGGATACGTACCTAATAGTGTGTAGGACCTCCTCTAGCCGAGCGAAGTGCAGCAATCAACGCGATATCGATTCCAGAAGTGGCCTTGGAAAACTTCTGGAGAGATGTTGAGCCATGTCATCTGAAAAGCCACCCACAGTTAACTGGTATTTGTAGCTGCAGAATCTTGGGTGCGAATGGGTCTTTCCACCACGTCCCATAAGTGCTCTATTGGGTTCATGTCGGGCGAACGTGGTGGCAACACCATCCGTCGGAACTGTCCTGAATGCTCCTCGAACCAATTTTGTACATCTAGGGCCCGATGAGATGGGGCTCTCATCTCATCGGGCCCTAGTTCAAAGGTCATCTTTTGGTATGGAGTGAAGAGCTGATGTCACAGTTCTTTGTATGTCTTCATATTTATTCGAAGTACATTCCTCCTGTGTTAATACAAGAAGTGGCACGATCAGCCAACGAAGGGAAGGACTTGCAGAGGTCATCTTTTGGTATGGAGTGAAAAGCTGATGTCACAGTTCTTTGTATGTCTTCAATGTCTTGAAAGCCTTTCCTTTTAAAGGCAGCTTTTATTTAAGAAATGGAAAATAATCATACGATGGCAAATCTGGAGAATAGGGAAGATAGTTTAGCACACACACTTGTTTTTGTTCGAGAAATTGCTGTACACTGACTGCTCTATGTGGCCTTGCGTTATTGTGAAGAAGTCACCATTGCTCATTTTTGCACTCAGGCCTGACACAAACAATCCTCTTCCACAATCTTTCCACAATTGATGTGTAAGCATTGCCATTGACAGTTGTACCTTCAGGAAGGAACTCGTGATGCAGAATTCATTTGCTGTAGTAAAAGCACGCAAACATTGTCTTAATTTTGGACTTGTGTAACCTGATCTTCTTTCCTTTGGGTGACGGCGGCGACTTTCACTGAGCACTCTGACGTTTCGCTTCAGGAGCATTGAGAAAACACCATGCCTCACCACCTGTCACAATGGTTTGGAGAAAATTTTGCATTGTTTATGCAGTCTCGAGTGCGTCTTTTGCGTACCTCACTAGTGCATGTTTCTGGTCGTCTGAAAAATTATGCAGAACAAACCGATCACCCCCTCCCCCTCCAAACATTGCACTAAAATTTGACGAATCGTCTCCTCATTAACACTGAGCTCACATTCTACCGTCCTTAAGGCCACACAACGATCACTTTTTATCCTTTGCAGAACATTTCACAATGAGATCAGACGGGAGCACCGAAATCGGGCGTCAGGGCCTTTCGTCGTTTTCCAAATCTTCCCGCTCATCCTTGAAATGTGTATACCCTGGGAATATTTGTGCACGAATTAGCTTCACACACATCACGCAAGAATTCGGCTGTCTCAGATGCAGTTTTACCGATTTTCAAATAGAACAGGATCTTTGCTCTCTGCTCCATGACAGAGCAGTGACAATGTTCTTCCACCGAATGACGTCACGCACAGGTAAATAATTATCTACGCAGTTCTCACGGAAGCGTTGTTGCCACCGCATAACTTATAAATCACTTATAAAGAAAAACATGCCTTCCTGACCCGTGTTTTAAACCGGTGTCATGTCGTTTGCGGACTGGTAGAAAATCGTGGCATTAGCGGTTATGCCATAAGTGAGAAACACGCAACGCTTAAAAATAAATAAATATATACTATATTGACAAAAGTCACTGGACACCTAGAAGAGAAACACAACATAGCATTTATTGACATACATTTGTACGGTGTCAGTCCACCTTTGGCCTTAATGCATGCACTGACCCTTCGAGACATGCTTTCGACAAGGTTTTGGAACACAGCGATAGGTATGCTCTTCCATTCAGTACATAATGCTGCCGCTAACTGTTGCATAGCAGTAGGCATTGGTTCCAAACTTCTTATGATGTGCTCTAATTCATCCCATAGGTGTTCTATGGGATTAAGATCAGGGCCCTGTGCTGGCCAGTCCCCATACGATACGGAATCATTGTCAACCGACGCCGTAACAGTCCTTACTTAATGGCTCGGTACATTATTCTTCTGGTACCAACAAGGCTCGGTTCTATAGTATTGCCACAGAGTTGGTAGGGCATAATTGCCCAGAGTACCGAGGCAGACGTGGTGGTTAACAGGTTTTTCCACGATAACCAATGGGCCGGCACCATACCACGAAAAACACCCCCACACGAGTACACTGCCAGCTTCAAACTTGAACGTAGTAACAGTACATTCTGGTAAGTAGCGTTTCCTCGACCCCCGCCATTTCCACACCCGGCCATCAGACTGATGGATCGTGTATCTGGATTCATCAGTCCATAGGACCTGCTTCCATTGATCTACAGTCCATAGGACCTGCTTCCATTGATCTACAGTCCATGATAAATGTTCTTTTCACCATGCTAAACGACGAGTGGCATTCCGAGTTGAGATGAAATTCTTATGAGCATCCGCACGACCACAGTAACCCATGAAATGAAGTTCTCTGCGAATGGTACGTGTAAATACCGAGATTCCAGCATTTTTACTCACCTGTACGCTGAGGTCTTGTGCAGTAGTACTCCGTCGATTAGCTGTAATGACTCTCCCGAGGCTTCAACGTCATCTATCACTGATTTCCTTTGATCTGCCAGTACGGTTTGCTGCTTCAGGCACCCCATGAGTCTTCCGTACATGCAAAACAGTTAACTTGGGTATGTTTAAACGCATCTCGGTTTCTTTTATGGACAACCCACTAATATAACACCCAACAATCTTTCTCTTCTGAAAGTTAGTTCTCTGCCGCCGAGAGATTTTCACTGAAACTCACAGTGCGATATGATCGCGGTGAGCTGCAGGCGTGTTTTTATACCGTTTGCAGCTGTACCGCGCATCTGAACAACGTAGCGGATCCGTTTCTTTGCTTATGAAGGTGTGTCCGGTGACTTTTGTCAATTTTGTGTATTTTTAATGCATTTTGGTAACGTAGCACAAGGCTGTCATACATTTTTCCAGGCCATATGAGCTCTCGAACTCCGTACTAATATTTTCGATTCTTCTATCCAGCTGAATGTGTTTTTATACCGTTTGCAGCTGTACCGCGCATCTGAACAACGTAGCGGATCCGTTCCTTTGCTTATGAAGGTGTGTCCGGTGACTTTTGTCAATATTGTGTATTTTTAATGCATTTTGGTAACGTAGCATAAGGCTGCCATCCATTTTTCCTGGCCATATGAGCTCTCGAACTCCGTAATAATATTTTCGATTCTTCTATCCAGCTGAATGTGTTTTTTTTTACCTTTTCTCTCCTATTTGTTCCAACTCTTTAGCTGTCAAACTTTGTGAAACACTCGTTGCTGCTAGCTTTAAAACGTTCAGTAGCAATTGCACATTTGGTTGTTTTTGGCTTACAATTTTATTTTAATTTTGAATTCCAGCCTTCTACGTCGTTATTCATCCTGTGTCTTCGTCTGTAAACATTTCACATTTTGATAGACATATTTGTTCTGTTCACCTACTGCTCAACGAAGTATTCAAGAAATCGGGATAATTTTTCATTTTTAGAAGATTTGGCCATGATATGTAACCGTGCGTTTTCTACCACTTCTACAGGTAGATAAGCCAGCGTGAAAACACAAGTTTGTCAGCGGCGAGCATCGTAATACGTCACTCTAGGGTTGCGCACATCTTACTTATAGTTCGGATTTCTTCATTTTCTTTATATTGGTCTACCAATCCCATCTCCTAAGTTTTCAGCCACAAACACTGTAAAAAATGGAAATTACACCCCGATATTATACAGCTTCTGGAAACTCTGTTCTCGATACTTTAACAACCGCTGTTTCGAAATCCATCTTTATTACCCTTGGATTCCATTCTGGGCACCAAATCTTGAAATTACGCAATAGTATTTAATATGTTTCCACTCTTTTATCTGGCAATAATGCGAAGATAGCAAAGTGGATATTTGTTTCCGATAGTGTACTTTCACAGTCACAGTGGATGGCAAATATTTGGGCGAATTGCTTTAGAAAACTCTTGAAAGTTCCGTAAAAAACAACAACAAAAAACAACATTTTCGCCATTCATCAAAAGAATTCTGGGAAGGGGTGGGTGTTTCTTACTCATCGCATAACAGTCCGCTAATGCCACAATTTCATACCCATCCGCAAATGGCACGGCCGCTAACGCCGTGGAACTGTTGAACCGGGACTTTTTAAAAAAAAAAAAAAATCACTCTCATTACTTAATTTCCGCACTCTGTATTTATTGAACAATAAGTACTGACAATTCAGACATATCTGATTGCAGAGTTAATAATTCTGACATAGTTCCACTATATAGTGAAGAATGTTTCTTCCAAAGAATTTATCTGTAGCTGGAATTTGATAGAAAATTGATGTTTTGGGGATTAAAAATCATGTATTTTTTAATCCCCAAAACATAGATATTGTTAGGTTCCGTTAAGTCCTTTTGGCGTAGGACTAAGTCTAACTCCGCAGATAGTATGGGGAGACTTATGGCCGACACCCTGTGACAAAAATAGGTCCCAATTGGAATCATTATAGTGTTAAAATTACGTGCCGCACACCAATCGTGTTACCATGTTCGTAAACAGCATGGAGTCCAATTTGCGTACTGCGCCGCGCCATATATCGTGCGCGCGACGCTCCCCTCGCTCTCTGTGCCCGAGGAGATGATGCAATATTTCTGGGTGTGTCGCGACGTTTGACTCAGTCTGTCTGCGCAACCATGACCGCAACACCACTGTGCGTGGTACCGTTTTAAAGCTCTCGACGAGATCTATTCCAATATATGGAGAACATTTCTCAGTGTTTTGAATTAAACATTTAAAAAATTGTTTTCTTGTGAACGGTGAACACATTTGCCGATATCGCGGTTTATCTGAACAACCGTGAGTGCAAAACGATTATGTGTGGTATCGTTTCAAAACTGTGGACGAGATATATCCAAATATATGAAGAACATATCGCAGTGGTTTAAACTAAAATTTTAAAAAATTGTTTCCGTGTGAACGGGTTAACATTTTCGACAATTCTGGAGAATTCGAAGAATGAACGCAAGCAAAAGTGGAGAAAATCAAAATGAGAGGCAAGAGCAAGTGATGAGCAATGTAAGATGCCCAAGAAGACAGAGCACCGCGTTGGGTAATTCGTGTATCGATCTGCTTTGTGTCCACAATGTATCCAGCATCTATATATAAAACACAAAGCGTCTGTTTGTCTGAAGCAGCGAAAACTCTCAGACGCCAAACTGTGGCATCGTGAAATTGGCATAGCTTATTAATACTGGAATTTCTAGGTCAACGCAACTATTTTAAGATCTCTACGTTGATCCGTTCGCGAGTTATGAATTAGTTAATAAGCTAATCAATAAAGTCAGCGTCGTTTGCTACGTCATCATCATTGTCCTGTTCCAAATCTGAAAGCACGTGACTGCATTCGTCGCCACGGCACATCCACAGGTGTTTCTATTCTTTGAGAACTGTGCATAAAAAATGCAGAAATGAACTTGCGAAATCTTAACGAAACGGGCTGAAATTGTTATTAACACCATAAATTGATAATAAGAGGAGTCCCTCCAAATTTCACCGGAATCCGGTCAAAACTTTTTAAAACAGACGGGGAATTTTTAATTCATCGGTAAACAGAAATATATACGCAGAAACGGTTAATAAAATTTTGACGGCTAATTTAAAAAGTTATTTACCGATCCAGGTGAAATTTGGAGGTCACGCTCCTATTAACGATCTATGGTGTTCATTAAAATTTCAGCTAATTTTATAAAATATTCGCAAAAATACGTTTTTAACTTTTTTATCCCAGAGATTCGCCCCTCAAAGACGTCTGAAACTGAAACCACGTGACGCACTTGATCGTCGATAACAAATTGTTAACGAAATTTGTTCAGACAGTGTTCTAATGCTGTGTCTCCTGGACGCGTGTTAAATAATTCGTTACGCTTTTGGTCCGTTTGATTCAACAGATTCCATAGATTCTGTACCGGGCAAAGCCAGGTAGTAAAGCTAGTTATTTTTAAAAATTATATAAGCTACGTTTTATATCATAGACCTGTGTTGGCTATAACAAATGAAATAAACGCTTTGAAACCGTACTCGACTATATCATTTAGATCTCCGACCTGCAAGTCGTAGTCCTACGTTTCAAACTGACGGCTCAATTAAAACTGAGCGTACCTGTATTTTTAGCACGTCTTTTGTTAAAAAAAGATCGTGCTTCTGTTATCGGTTTGTCCGTCCGACTGCACATACGATATATCAGCAACTATTAGTCCGATTTGAAAAATTCTTTTCGCATTGGGAAGCTTGAAATATGCAAATATTGTTCCTTTATTTCGTTTTTTTTTACGATGTACAATTTTGCCGGTAGAGGGCGTAACTGCAGATGATGTAGAATTCAAAAACACGTTTTATTACACATATTTGCTTCTAAACATCCGATTAAAAAAAATTGATATCTTTCGATTCCATTTGTGTCGAAGAGTATTTTAGATATAGTTACTTTTTCAAATTACGCAAAGATTTTTCGCTAGGGGGCGTAAAAGTAAATTACATTTTTCGCGATAACTCTTCTTCTAAAACTCCGATTTGAATTTTTTTTTCTTCAGCGGATACATCTCCTGATGGAAAATCTTTTGCATATAATTTCAAATTTTTGGTAAAGAATGCTTTGGCCACTAGGAGGCGTAAGTGTTAATTTTTGCTTCTGATGTATTTGCCATAAAATCGTAGCTTCTAAAATATCGATTAAAAAATTATTTCCTGGACTGATGCCACTCACATCGATAAACCTTTTCCGAATATTTTCTACTTAAAAAATTCCACAGTTTCTCCGCCAGGGGCGTAGATGTACATCTTATTTTTGTCAATATCTCTACTTCTAGGAGTCCGATTTGAAAAATTCCTTCTTTGTTGGATAGTGTTTTCCGTGTGACATGTTTTTCATATAATTTCAAAATTTTCAAGTAATTCATAGACTTTCCGCTAGGGGCGTAGCGGTAAATTGCGTTTCCCTCTATATCTCTGCTTCTAAATCTCCGATTTGAAAAATTCTTTCTGCACCGGATACAGCTCCTGATGGGAAATCGTTTGCACATAATTTCTAATTTTTGTAAAAAAATAGTTTGACCACCAGGGGGCGTAAATCTTAATTTCCGCTTCTGTTGTATTTTCAGCAAAATATGAGCTTCTAAATTCTCGATTGAAAAAAACGTCATTTGTTGACCGATACTACTCATGTCGACAAACCTTTTAGGAAAATTTTCTTCTTGAAAAAATGCATGGTTTCTATGCCAGGGCGCGTAGTGTATATCTTATTTTTGTCAATATCTCTACTTCTAAGAGTACGATTTGAAAAATTCCTTCTTTGTTGGATAGTGTTTCCGATGCGAAATGTGTTTCCTATAAATTCAAAATTTTCAAGTAAATCATACACTTTCCGCTAGGGGGCACAATGGTAAATTGCGTTTTCTGCGTTATGTTTGCTCCTAAAGCTCTGATATGAAAAATTCTTCCTGTATCGCGTACAAGACCTGATGGAAAATATTTTTCACATAATTTCTAATGTTTGGTAAAGAATAGTTTAGCCACCAGGGGTCATATGTGTTAATTTCTGCTTCTGAAGTATTTGTTGCAAAATCTGGGCTCCTGAAAACTCGACTAATTTTTTTCTTCGACCGATACTGCTTATACGGATAAACCTTTTGAGAATACTTTGTTCCTAAAATAATTCATGGTTTTCGCACCAGGGGACGTAAAGTCACATCTTATTTTTGTCGATATCTCTGTTTCTAAGAGTTCGTAAGCTCACGATTCCGTTTACAGCAATATCTGAGGGATTAAAAAACCCGATTGAAAATCTTCTCTCTTTGGTCAGATCTATTGTTTTCCATACCGGTTCCATTGACTTTGAATAGCTTTGATAAATTTAATTTGCGTCAGAACGGATTCAAAAGACGTGCTTATTACACCCGAAAATTCGGGGTCAACTTTCTTGTTTTGCCTTGGGCAGCCGAAGAACAAAGGCATATACTGCGGATAATAAATTCAAATTTTAGTTGGATATTAAGTAGCATTTAAAAAAAGAACGCCCATTTCAACTTTCAATAAATTAAATTTCCACTTTTGAAAAACTATACACTAAGAAATTAGTAAGACGTACAATTTAAGTGCCTTTGTGGAACTATTTGTTCCGAAAATAACCGAAAATGTGATCAAAAGAGTGCAGGATATCTCTCAGTCTGAGCTCGGATTTTATTCTTGAAGTTCTGATATCCTATGGATGAAGAATAGAGATAAACCCTTTGGCGACGACTGGTTTCTGGTGGCTTCTGTATTTTTCTTCACAAAACTCCCCCGTGTCATCCAAACATCCCTTTCTCCTTTTCGTTTCTTAGCGACTTAAATAAGGTTTTGCGTCGTAAATACTGCAAGCAGCGTCCATATCTGACAAGTAAATCGGTTCTGCCTTCCATACCAGAAGAAAGAAACGTATATCCTCCTTTCACTGGAGAAAAAAAAATGATGTAGCATTAGAAGAAGAAATGGAGGTTCAGTTCTGAGGGTTGTTTGGCGATATTTATGGAAAAATGAAACGGTTTTTAACGTTGGTTTGCCAGAGTCAAGCGGAAGATGATGAGAATCCTTCGCCATAAAAAGGGACGTGGACTATAAATCACGAAAAAGTCTCTGACCGTGATGGCTGAAAGGAGATACTGACCACAGCGCGAGGACTTTCAGTGAAATGTCGAGGCAGTTGAAGTCCGGCGGAATGCTGCTTTATGAGGGATGAAAGCGCACAGATAGGGGGGCCAAAGATATCTCAACCGAAATACGTACAAGGATGGAATACACACACGCACACACACAAAAAGAAGAAACATCTGAAGGGTAAAACATAGCTTGTTTTTAATTATACCAGGGCATATATGCTATTGCCAAATCAGCTGGGATTTTTTTAAATTTAAAAATACATCCTTGGACATTGAATGACTTCTCCGAGAAACATTCACTAATCTAGAAGTGCTAAAAGCAAATTATTTTTAAGTACAATTTATTAGCAGATTTTCACTGGCGTAATGGTTTTATTTATGATTTCCAACCGTAGGTTGAAGAAGCGTATATTCTCCAGATTTGTCCGTCTGTCCGCACGATAACTCGCGTAAAAATGGTTAGATTTCGATGAAAGCTTAGTATGTGGTAGGGAAAAATGAGGTCAAAGGACAGGACATAGGAGTGGGATCCATTCCATCGCCCTTATGCGCTATAACTTACGTAAAAATGCTTCGATTGCAACAAAACTTTAGTATGTTGTTCCGGAAACATAGCCGCCCCGGTGGCGCAGTGGTCTAAGGCGCTGGCCTCTGATCATTCGTCCGTAAGGGGTCCGGGTTCGAATCCCGGTCCGGCATGGATGTTGTGTTTGTCTTACGGCACTGGCTCTCTCCCTTCCCTGGAACCAGTGACCCTAAATTAGGGACGGGCGACTGCTTATAGCCCATTGAGTTGCTCACGGTGGTCGTTAAACCTCCAATCAAAAAAAAAAAAGTTCCGGAAACATACCGAACCAGCTCTGTTGAATATAATAGAAATGGGGTTAAAGGTCGGGGCACAAAAGCGATATTTATTCCACAGCCATTATCCTCATAACTTGACTAAAAATGCTTCAATTGCAACGAAACTTTAGTATGTTGTTCCGGAGGTATACTGAGCGAATTCTGTTTAATGTCATCGAAATGGGGTCAAAGGTCAATGCAGAGGAGCGAGATTTATTCCACAGCTTATCCTCATAACTTGAGTAATGATTTCTGGTATGTTGGAAAGCGTATCATAATCAATGCATTGAATGATTGTACTAACTTGTTCTTACTTTCTTTCTCTTGTGAGCTACTAAACAGAAGGAAAAGGTACGATTTGTTTATGCTTCTTTGTTTTGGGTTCGTGCGAAGTCTTATTAGTGTTACAACCTACTCTTAAAATTGCAAACATTATATTACTTTCGGATACACATCGTAAGAGACGGCGTCATTTTGTCTTTCGCATTATCCGACCGTCGACGGATACGATCCATCAGCTACGGGAAATACACAAGGTTTTCCGTTTATCCTCCAGTTTATCCTAAAGCATTAGTTATACCAATAGAGGGCCGCCCCGGTGGCGCAGTGGTCTAAGCGATGGCCTCTGATCATTCGTTCGAACGGGGTCCGGATTCGAATTCCGGTGAGGCATGGGTATTGTGTTTGTCTTACGGCACTGGCTCTCTCCCTTCCCTGGAACCAGTGACCCTAAATTAGGGACGGGCGACTGCTTATAGCCCATTGAGTTGCTCACGGTGGTCGTTAAACCTCGAATCAAAAAAAAAAAATACCAATAGAGGGATATCGATGTAGATATTGGCATTTGTTTCGATGTTTTCGTTATCTACAGGACTATAGACAAGTTTCCTCTTTTTTTACGTAAAAATAAGCATGATCAAGGAACTCAATTTTAGGCGGTGTAACAAATTCCCAGACTCGGTAGCAGGAGCATACACTGAGTGGTCAAATTATTTTGACTGCCAGACTACCTTATGCAAAGCAGGTATCCCGCTGATGCTGATGCCCCAAGATGGCTTTATTGGTATAAAAAGGAAACACTGAAGGCATGCAGAGACTAATGAAGTGCGAGAGATAATGGGTAAAAGACGCGATCTAACGGACTTTGAACGTGGAATGATCCTTGGTGCTCGAAGTCTTTCGCATTATCCGACCGTCTACGGATACGCCGACGATCGGATATTAGCGCCAACATTCGTGAAACTGCTGCAGTTAAATGTTCGAAGGCAGCAGTTGTTAAAGTTTACAGACAGTGACCACCAGTAAAACAAGTTAGTGAAATCCTGCTATGCATTAATTATGATACGCTTTCCAACATACCAGAAATCATTACTCAAGCTATACTCAAGTTACGAGGATAATGGCTGTGGAATAATTCTCGCTCATGTGCGTTGATCTTTGACCCCTTTTCGATGATATTAAACAGAATTGGTTCAGTATACCTTCGGAACAACATACTAAAGGTTTGCCGAAATCGAAGTATTTTTAGTCAAGTTATGAGGGTAATGGCTGTGGAATAAATCTCGCTCCTGTGCCCTGACCTTTGACCCCATTTCGATGATATTATACAGAATTGGTTCAGTATACCTCTGGAACAAAATGATAAAGTTTTGTCGCAATCGAAGCATTTTTACGTAAATTATGACGCATAAGGGCGATGGAATGGATCCCGCTTCTATGTCCTAACTTCTGACCCCATTTCGTCCATTTTCAATACGGTTTGTCCCCAGGTTGTCTCCTACTACATAATAACATTTCATGGAAATCGAACCCTTTTACGCGAATTATCGTGCGGACGGGCAGACAGACGGACAGACGGATAAAACTGGAGCATATACGCTTCTTCAACCTACGGTTGGAAAGCGTAAAAAAACCGAGTCTGAGTGCAAGGCGAGTGGTCGTCAACGCCTGCTTCATGCTCGAGCTGAGCGAAGAGTAGGCAGACTTGTTCAGTCCAACATACAATTATCTGTAGTCTGATGCTCGAGCTGAGCGAAGAGTAGGCAGACTTGTTCAGTCCAACATACAATTATCTGTAGTCTGATGCTCGAGCTGAGCGAAGAGTAGGCAGACTTGTTCAGTCCAACATACAATTATCTGTAGTCTGATGCTCGAGCTGAGCGAAGAGTAGGCAGACTTGTTCAGTCCAACATACAATTATCTGTAGTCTGATGCTCGAGCTGAGCGAAGAGTAGGCAGACTTGTTCAGTCCAACATACAATTATCTGTAGTCTGATGCTCGAGCTGAGCGAAGAGTAAGCAGACTTGTTCAGTCCAACATACAATTATCTGTAGTCTGATGCTCGAGCTGAGCGAAGAGTAGGCAGACTTGTTCAGTCCAACATACAATTATCTGTAGTCTGATGCTCGAGCTGAGCGAAGAGTAGGCAGACTTGTTCAGTCCAACATAAGATTATCTGTAGTCTGACGAAGTGTTGTCTTGTTCAGACAACACTTCGTCAGACTACAGATAATCAGTGACCTTGTGCCCTTTCCATGCATACTTCGCCGCACGTCACATATGGGCTACAGAAGCAGACGGCGTTTCCGTAAGCCATTGCTATCTGCAGCGAACAAGAAGAAAAGCCTCCAGTGCGTTGAGGGACACAAGAACCGGGCAGTAAATGAGTGGAAAAGGGTAATGAGGTCCGATAAATCACGTTTTCAAATACACCATGCAGATGAAAGGGTGAGTATATGGAGACAGCATCACGAAAGCGTGGAACCATATTGCGTCGTCACTACTCTTCAAGCTGGTGGAGGCAACGTTATATTCTGGGGCATATTTTCGTGGGAGTGATTGGGCCCTTTCATTCGTGTGGAACAAAGTCTGATCGCTCAATGGCATTTAAATATAGTTGCAGACAAAGTCCACCGAGTCATGTTGGTTTATCCCAACGCAGATGAATACCTCCTGAAAGACACGGCTCCATGTCATAATGCTCACATTGGGCACGAATGGTTTGAGAAGCATCAGCAAGACTTTTTCCTGGTATATTTGCCTCCTCAATCACCGAATCCCAATCCAAGGGAGCATTTGTGGATTGAAGTCGAAAGGGCCGTCAGACAGCTGGACCAGCTACCATCAAATCTGGAAAAGCTGGATGGTGCAGTTCTTCTCATTTGGGCTAATATACACCAAGCCACATACCGACATATAATAGAACCCATACAAAGATGAATTCAAGCTGTATTAAAAGCCAAAAAAGTGGTCAAACAACGTACTAACGAGGTGATCACAATAATTTGCCACTCACTTTATAGTTTAGTTGAAAGGAGAGAGTGAAACGTTTTCATCTGTCAGTTCATATACGATAGGCGTTTACTAAATATTCATATTCACCCACGTATACCGGGATGAGGCTGATTAATTCTTCCTATATGGTCAACACCCATATAGAAAGAATTATGCCTCTAAGAAAGCCTTAAGGTATATCTCTGATTCAACCTTCCTTTTTAGTTCCTGTCTTCTTATGTAAATTTGATTTCATATCGTTACATATTTTCTGACTTAACGTCACAGAATTCATTTCTTATTGTTAAACATTTTCTGACTTAACGTCACAGAATTGCGTCCGATAAATTTGATAGCAGGGTTAAGGGAAAGATACGTACCGTTTTGTTTGGCTTATAAATCGATATGGAGTATAAGTCCAATGGGTAAGAATTCTCAATTTTCTTATCTTCATTCACAAATAAGTCGATCCTGAGTATAATACGAGGCCAAAAAAATACAATTAGCGTTCCGAAATTCTACGAGTGTATTTCTAATGTTTCAGTAAATATTAAAAGGAAGAGAAGGTGAGGAAATTTCCGCATTTTTCTTGTCTGCAAAAAGTTGAATTTCGTAAGCTTATTTTTCTTTTTTAGTCCAAGAAAAGGAGAAAAGAAACCCAAGGGCACACAAGGGTCCTGAGTCACAGTCGGATTGAAATCAGAAACCAAACGAGCTTCTGATTTCAATCGGAAACATGAAATCAATTAAGTTAAGAATAATAATAAATGGAAGTAATAGGTGATTTCAATTCAGTTAATAGATGCAATTGAGAGACTGACAGAGAAAGAAAAAGAATGCCTTCGCTAGCCGCTAGTTATTGCTGTTCTTAAAGCGCATGCTCCGCCAGCTGTCTACACGATGACGACCAACCAATCAAGTTCTGGCAGTGAAGTGTTTCAAAGGTATCATAGCAAGATAAATGACGTGCAGTCTTTGTAGTTCTAGCGGCTTTGCAAAACCAGGGGTAAATTGCCACCCACAGGGTTTTGGAAAGATCGCGAGAGCAGGGTGTTATGAACATACTACAGCTGCCACTGCAATTCGGTGACGGCGATTTCAATGATGTTTCTGTCGAACGGAAATATTCGTTTCAGCAGCTTTTAAGTAAATTCTCTGGGAAACGGACTATCACATTTTGTACACTTTCGGTTTCTTATGATTGTAATATTGCGTTTCTGGAGATCGGATTGCAAACGAATTTAAGGCAGAATATTTTTGTTTCCTCTTTGAGAAATTTCAGCGACCAATCAATAGATAAGTCGATGTAACGTATAAGTCGAGGCCGAAACTTCTTAAGGCCACCCCGGTGGCGCAGTGGTCTAAGCGCTGGTTTATGATGATTCGTCCGAGAAATGGTCCGGGTTCGAATCCCGGTGAGGCATGGATGCTGTGTTTGTCATACGGCACTGGCTCTCTCCCTTCCCTGGAACCAGTGACCCTAAATTAGGGACCGGCGACTGCTTATAGCCCATTGAGTTGCTCACGGTGGTCGTTAAACTTTCAATCAATCAAAAAAAAAACATAACTTTTTAAGGAAAACGTCTCGTCTTATACGCCAAAAAATACGGTAGTTAATAACTCCCGAGATAAGAACTGAGTGTGAAATCTGAGATGAGCGATTGAGCGAGCAGTATTCTGTGCACTGTTAATTGAGCAATATACTGTATATGTTGAGAGGGAGATTCACGAATGATTTATGTGTGGTATTCAAAGTGAATTGGGAGAGCTGTATTCATGCAATGTGTTGAAAGGTATTCAACGTTACGAGGTATTCTGATTTTTGAAAGACCGCTTTGATATTGAGTGCTATTCAAAGTACAGGGGTTTGAATTTGAATTTGAATTTAATGAAAATTCTGCCACACAACACAGTACATCAAATTTAACAAAATACAAACATCAAAATTGTCATATGTACTAAACTAAAATTAAATATTAACACAATGTTAGCACTATCCAATGAAAACATGGAATCACAGTAATATCACAAAGTTCAATATAAATTAATAACATTTAGTACTAATATTTATTCCAAGAGTAAACAAGAGCTCAAACCACCTCAGATATATTTAGTATAATAATCATAAACATACAAGCACTAAAACTAATTTATAATTGACCAAAAAATAAATACAAAGTAATTCATCAAAAAAAAAAAAAAACAAAGATAGCGTAATGTATTATGGAACTGTAGCATGGAGCCAGGGAAAAAGGCTTAAATTTAAGCCTGACGAGCCCTGATCTCCAAAGGTAGATGAGTCAGGTCAAAACAATAAAAACAGCAACATTAGAAATACGACCAGTATTAACATACCGTGAAATAAAGAATACAGGAATTCAATCAAACAAAAACTCTCGTAGCAGTTTTTAAATGCCCCAGAGGCCACTATTTCCCTCATGTATAATGGCAGTCTGTTCCACTCAAGGGGTCCAGCTGCAATAATACTGTTATGCAGCAATCTGGTGCGCGCCCTAGGAACCACAAAACTTGCATGACCTCGAGTATCATGTGAATGGGAGAAACGCTGTCATTGCAATAGTTCAATATACTTATTCGTATAGACTCTGTCATGCATAAATAATAATAACCTGAAAATGAATATTTTATCGAAGGGAAGTATGCTTTAAAGACAACAAATAATACCAGTATTTAAAAATGAATTTAGAAGTCGAATGTATTTTCTCTGAAGAACAAGAATTCTGTTAACGTTACTATCCGTTGTCTGTCCCCAGGCCAAAATACAATAAGACAACATGGGATAGATAAAGGAATTATATAGTATTAATCTGAGTCTGATTGTCAAAAAACTAGAAATCCTAGAAATAGCGCCAATACGAGACTTAAGAATATTTGCTAAATAACTTATATGGACATCCCAACGCAAAGTCTCATGTAGTAAAACACCCAGAAATTTCACAGAAGACCCGAATGCAATAGGATCCCCATTCAAGAAAATACCAGTAGGCGACGACAGCCGAAGACCACGTCCCGAAAAAAAGACACAGGTTGTCTTATTAGTATTAATTGTAAGAGCGTTGCAAACAAACCAGCGAGATATCTCCCGAAGGTCACGATTTGCACGGGGCAGTATCTCGGACAACGAATCCCCAGGAAAAAATAAGCTGGTGTTGTCAGCATATAAGACTCGATGAGAAGTAGAAACAACGTTAAATAAACCATTTACATAAATTAAAAAAAAAGCATAGGGCCTAAGACGGAGCCCTGAGGAACTCCAAAAGGAACTATTTGAACTGAAGAGCGAATACCCTGTATTTGTACATATTGTGTCCTGCTAGACAAATAATTCTCGAAAAATGAAAGTGCGACTCCCTAATCCCAATATGTTGTAATTTAGACAAGAGAATAACATGGCGAACACAGTCGAATGCTCCTGAAAAATCGCAAATTATACCAAAAATACACTTTCCACTATCTACATTCGACTGTAAAAAATGCATAGCATACAATAACGCTGTCTCCGTTGAGTGACCTTTCCGAAAACCGTGTTGATTTCAATGTAAAATTTTATTCAAGTCCAAAAATCCTGACAAGCTATTGAAAACCAGCCTCTCCAGTATTTTAGCGAATATCGAGATATTTGCAACTGGACGGTAATTAGCGACATCAGTTCTATCACCCCTTTTATGGATAACCGAAACCCTACTTACTGTAAAGGAAGAAGGAATTTTCCGAATTAAAAAGATACAATTGAAAATATGACTTAAGGGTATTACCAAATTTTGAGAAGCATACTTAATTACTCTCGGATGAATGTCATCCGGACCCGCTCCCTTTGATGAATCCAAATTAGTCAAAACCGACATAAGATCATCTAAAACAGGATGAAAATAAAAAGAAGATGATAATCTCTGGTGCGACAGGAATTCAGAATACTGCCCATTTGAATGTGGGATATCAGCCAATAACTTTGCAGGTAATTCAATAAAATACGTATTAAACAAATTTACAATCCGATCCAAGTCAGTAACTCCAGTGCCCGTGTGATCAACTTGTACGGGTTCCCCCTGGACCCGAGACCTGGATAACAACTCATTAATTGATTGCGAAACTCTACCACTGTCGCCAGTATTTGAAAACCGATTTAAAAAGAAATTTTCTTCGCACGTTTCAACTTAGAGTTAAACAATAGGCATAATCGTTTGTAACACATAAATCCAATATAGAGGAGGTGGTACTTGTAATTCTTGTAGGAATAATTATTGCATTAACAAACCCAGACGAGGTAATAATATCGCAAAATGATTGCGAAGTATCATTTGAAACAGTCACATCAATGTTAAAATCACCGAAACAATACAGCGTCTTTCCCTCAAGATGCATCTCGTCCAAATAACTCGAGAAAAAGTCAACAAAAGTACCTTGGTTGCCATTAGGAGGACGATATACCGTACTTATAATACAATGTTGCGCTTCAATAGTAATCATATCAAAGTTGTTATTTACAGTGGTATATTTATCACATGATGAAACAATAATAGAACGTTTAACAAAAATTGCTACCCCCCCACCCCGAGCCCCATAACGCGAAGCAGCGAAACCACGAAAACCGGGCACATCATATAAACGTGGAATATCTGCATCAAACCAAGTCTCCGATACACAAACAAAATCAATATAATAATCAAGGACACATAGTAACTCAAGCAGTAAATCTAATTTACCAAATAGGCTACGAGCATTAATGTGCAGAAATCTCAAGTGAAGATCACACGATGCAAGTAAACCGTGGAAATCACCCACGGAAACCATATGCGGAATACAATTCATAAAGTTACAATATATAAAGTGTAGTTAAAAAAGTTAACAAAGTAGTTACAAAACAAATAAACACTATATACGACCAAGGTTCAAGTCGATCTTACTCTTAATCACTACCACATTCTTGCCCTCAGCTCTGCGACAAAATATTCGTCCGTTTCTATACCAACAGAACCTAATACCATGTTCCTTGGAAAAGCTGCGGGCATGCCAAAAGAGATCTCTGTTAAAAGACGTAAGGTTTTCATTTATATAAATCCTAGTGTTGTCCGAACATTCAGGAATAACATCAGTTAATTTTAAAGTGTTTCTGCTCTTTCCAAGAAGAGTGTTCCTGACTGTCCTAGTTTTAAATTGTTCAAGCAATGGCATGGTTGGACGTGATCCTCCACCACGCAATCTATGTACGACCTCAATGTCACTTTTTGAAAATTTACTAAAACCCAACTTACCCGCAATATTCTGTACCATATCTCTTAGGCCATCTTCAGTCTCGTCATTATTCTCCGGTATACCACGAATCTCTAGGTTTTTATGGCGCGTATACTGTTACAAGTCATTCAGGCACCGAGACAGTCTGGAAATTTCAGATTCCTAAGCTGTTATTCTCTTCTCAAGCACCACAACCTCTCTACGAGATTCCTCTAGCATTGAATTTGATTTATGCAGTCTATCGAGAACATCATCATATTTTAAGGAGAAGAACTCCACCGACTTCTTTAAATCGGAAATTTTCGACCTTAAATCAGTAATCGCGTCCAACTTCATGTTAATGGATTCCATAAACTTCTCAGTAACACAATCACCTCCACTCGGAAAATCAAAATTGGCTCCAGTTTGCTGATCGGTAACAGAGGATCACCCTGTCTGAGTAGTGTTATCAGGAACCCGCTGAACTCCACGTCTACAGCAATCGCACTGCCACCGCATACGCTTCTCTCTTGACATTCGTCGATATGTACCTTCAGTAAGTGCGCAACATGTGAAGTGAAAAAGACCACTACACTTTCCATAGCACTGTACACCATCATCCACCATAAGTGTGATTGAACAACATCCACAAGGCCTCTGTGACATGATTAATATATAATTGAAATTGATGACCAACGTCGGTAATACTGCCACTAATTAATCAATGCAGAAGCAACGAGAAGCCGAAACAGACGCCCACAAGACGGAGGCACAAGTGGGAGGAGCTAAGGCAATCATTACATTACGTCATAAACGACGAAGCTGAGCAACCACCGTGTGATGAAAATTTTGAACAGGTGGTATCTTAGGAATTATCGTAATGTAGGAACTCATACCTCACAAGTGGACAGACGGAACACTTATAAACTCACAATATTAAAAGAATAAACACCACACAGAAAAATAGCACGTATTCAGCAATTATTTTCGCCACAACACTACCTCGCAAATGTTACTATCGCGACTTGACCTGACTGATCAGACAGAATAATGTGAACACCGAGGAAAAGAAGGTTTTGCGTACCTAATAAGGTGTGGGACCAACTTTGGCATTCAAAACCGACTGAATCCTCCTTGGAATGGAAGAATACATATCCTGGATGGGGATTAGTGGGATGTTACACCAATCTTCATGCAGAAACTGCTCCAGATCTTTGAGAGATGCAGGAGGAGGATAACGGGATCTTAATCTGTTTTCCAACACATGCCACAGTGGCCTGATGATGTTTAAGTCTGGTGATTGGGGTGGACAAGGAAGCTTAGAAAGTTCGTCCTCGTGTTCCTCAAACCATGATTGGGTCATTCCGAGCTCTGTGAATTGGGGCGTTATCATCCTGACAGATGGCATCCCTTGCAGGAAACAATGCCTGAGCCATTAGATGGACTTGCCAAAATGGTTTCATACGCCCTGCCAGTCATCCGTCCTTTCAAGGTGATCAGGGGACCTGAAAACCACGATGTGACCTCCCAGAGCATGACAGAACCACCACCATGCTGCACTGTAGAGAGCAGACAATCTAGGTTGTATGTTTCTGACGGTGTTCTCCACACGTAAACACTTCCTGAGCTGGGGAATAGTGTGAATGTGGATTCATCCGACCACATTACACGCTTTCATGCATCGGCAGTCCACGTTGTATGTTCTTGGTGCCACTGCCGTCGCCGCTGTGTATTCACCCGGGTCACCAGAAGTTTTGCAATAGTAGCTCTGCCATGAATATATTGTTTATGCAGTTCCCTGCGCATTGTTTTCGTTGATACTGGGATCTGGAGATGCAGATTGAGCTCCGCCCTGATTTTCGGCGCCGTGGTCTTCTTATTACGGGTAACAATCCTCTTTAATACTCTCCTGTCAGGGTCGTTCATTCAGCGTTGTTTTCCGGTCGCTCTTGTGTTTCACAGACGAGTTTTTGCCACGAATACGTTATGCTGTCATGACGCTAGATGCAGTAGCTCTCGATACCCCCACTACCCTGGAGACTGTTGTTACAGAGGCACCAACAAGCCGGCCACCAACAATTAGCCCTCTTTCGAAGTCCGTTAGGTCGCTCATTTCGTCGTCACCCTGAAAGAAACTTTGCAACAAGACACTTCGAATGCACTTAAACAGGACCTTGAGGTTCTAAAAAAGCTATTACAACCAAAAAGTGGTGGACACCTTTGCGTATTGCGACGTACGCAGCTGAATTGAAAGTCACGTCACTGATGGAGGTGTTCACATTATTCTGACCAGCCCATGTATCTTAAGATGACTTACCGGGTGGCCAAGAAAAGGTGTTAAAAAGTAAAATGACACAACTTCGTTATTACTGCGATGACAGCACGACCATTGCGATGACAGCACGTGCAATGGCGTAACGGTATTCCTGCTGCGACGTGGTTGGTGTGTGTGGGGTAACCACGTCTCTAGTTTGCTTATTAGGCCTAATTCTTCCGTCAGCGCAGTAAAAACCATCGTGTGAGAGATACCCAGTTGTTCTGGAAAGTTCATTGGTACTCACCTTGTAAGACGGCTGAAAGGCTTCCATGGAAGTCGAAATCGGTCGACCGCATCTTGAAGCGTCTTTGGGTGGTACTCTCGCTCCACCCAACTGTGTACTGTTGTTTTCTTAAGAGCATTTTGACGCATTGCGGTTCGCAGAAGACTTAGTGCCCACGCCCTGTGAATACTGCATTAAGACCGAAAAATTTCAGAAAAACACACTGTTTATTCACTGTCACTGATCGTCTCAGCTGCTCTAAGGTTGCTGCACTTTCCATTGACTGATCGGCAGGCAAGAACTGAGACCAAGCTGCGTACTACGCAGCAGCTAGACATCGCCTGCCTTGCCACTTCAAGTTCCTGAAATGTACGCCAATGCAGGTGCTTGCTTGCTTCCTGAGCGACATAATATTAGGTTGAAAAGAAAGTAATATCCAATGACGAAGTCGAAGCCCCGGCCACGGCTCACATTGGCCACTGAGATTCCGCAGTATACTGGCATGACATCAACACTTTTGTGGCAGTTAGCCCTCAGAAGGCGTAGAGTGTAAGCGTCAGCCAACACGGAAGTGAACAAGGAGCACTTCCGCCATTGCATACTGTATGAGTTACGTCGTGGTAGCGTCTCCGCAAATGCTGTAAGGAACATTACCAGTGTGTACCAGAGCTGAGACGGGCTGAGCCCGAGCCCGAAAGCCCGAAGCAGAGGCCGAGCCCGAATCGGGTCCGGGCTGTAGAATATTTACTGCGGTTCGGGCTCGGGTGGGGTCGGGCTCTTGGAGAGAGGGAGAGTGAGCGATTTTTTTTATATATCATCATCATCATCATCATCATCATCATTATTGTCAACCATTATCAATCCACTGCTGGACGAAGGTCTCCCCAAGTTTCCTCCACAACGGTCTGTATTGTGCCAGTCTCCTCCATGTTACTCCCGCATACTTTCGAATTTCATCCACCCATCTCCCATGTGATCTTTTTCTGGGTATTTTCCTGTCCCTTGGAGTCCAATATAAAATTTCGGCTGTCCATCGATGGTCTGTCCTTCTGGCAGTATGTCCAGCCTATGGCCATTTCAGGGATTTAACTCTGATCATGATGTCTTCCGCTCTTGTCATTTTTCGGATCCACGAGTTCCTCTTCTTATCTCTCCTGGTTACACCAAGCATGCACCTCTCCATGCTGCTTTGAGTTGTCTGCAGCCATTGTATGTCTTTTTTAGTTAAGGTCCACGTCTCTGCACCACACGCAAGCACTGGAGGGATGCATTGATCAAACACTTTTCTCTTAAGACATAATGGCATATTGCTCTTGAAAATTATGCTGTTTCTTCCAAAAGCTCTCCAGGAAAGTTTTGTACGCCGATTAATTTCTTCATCAATGTGACCCTCACTTGATATCTGCTGTCCAAGATAAACGTACGTGTCTGTTATCTCCAGCTTTTCTCCATCAATCGATAAATCTTCATTTCTTGTAAAAGCATTGAACATCACTTTTGTTTTCTGAAAGTTCATTTTCAACTCCACTTCTTTACTCTTGTCAGCAAGTTCCTGGATCATACTCTGCAGATGTGATTTTATATGATTTTGCAAATGAGACACTTTATAGTTGGTAAAAGGAATTCTTCGGCAACTGGCTCTGGTTGGGGAGCGGGCATTCGAGATGGCTATTTATTCCGGGCTTGGGTAGAAAGTGTGTTTCTGCAAAGAAGAAAAAACCTTTTTAAAGAACTATAGATATTGGATAGTTGATAGGGGTCAAATTATCGTAGGTATGCTGACTCCACGCAGTAGCTCCCTGTTAATTCTATTTAACAACGTACATATTGCAGAGCATTGTGGCGCGATAATATTAGCATTATTTGAGCAACATACAATTGCAGCACCGCCCGATCATTTTGGAATCCCGGCCTCCCGAAACACTACAAGTGGAAACGAACGGTCAAAGAAAATCGTACAGTTATACTGTAAAAATAGACAGAGGTCTCTTCCCCACTCCCCACTTGAGAAATACAGTGGTTAATTGCACGACGAGGAGAGAGTGGAAGTGCGGAAAAGGAGATGTTTTTTATTAATGGTTGAACAGGTTAGCCAGTTTTCTGGCTCGTTCGGGGCCGGGCTTTATTTTGCAATATAAAATTCGGGCTCGGGTGTGCTCAGGCTGATAAACCACGGGCTCCGAATGCTCGGGCTCCGAAAATTGAGCCCGAACTCAGTTCTAATGTGTACCCCAATGCCATATCACATCGTTAGTGCTGTCGTTGGTTTGAACGGTTTCGAGAGGGAAATTTTGACCTAACAGACCGTTCCAAAGCCGGAAGACCCGCAACAGTGGATATGGACATGCTGAAGACTTTAGTGGAGGCCGATCCACGTGTGACCACGTGGGATTTGGCCGAACAGCTAAGGACTACCCACACGATCATTATCACACACCTGCGTCAAATTGGGAAGGCGCACGAGAGGGGAGTTTTAGTACCCCATCAACTCACAGTTGAGCAAAAAGCAAATCGCATAAGTGCATGCGTTTTCCTGCTTGCACTTCACCAAATTGAACCGTTCTTGAACCGCATTGTGATAGGTGACGAGAAATGGGTCCTGCATGACAATGTCAGTGCCCGGAAACAGTGGTTGGACCAGAAACAGAAGCTCATGCCGAACCCCAAGTTTAAACTCTCGTAATTAGGTCCTGATCTATTTTGCTGGGATATGCGGGGTGTCGTATTTTTTGAGCTGCTACAGAGCAGCACCACTATCATCGCCGGTGTGTACTGCTGTCAGCTCGACGATCTGAACGAATTGCTCACGTCGAAACGACCAGCATTGCTGAACCGCAAGGGCTTCCTCTTGCAGCTGGATGAAGAGGCACCTCACTCAGCACGGGTGACCTCTCACAAGATCAGGAACATGGGCTGGGAGCCGCTACCGCACCCAGCCTGTTCCCTGGACATTGTCACAAGCGACTACCATCCCTTCCGGTCACTGCAGCATTTCCTAGACGTACAGCGATTCACCAATCGGGACGAAGTCCAACGCGCGCTTGCTCACTTCTTTGCTTCCAAGCCGTCACAGTTCTACAAGGACGGTATCCCGTAGCTGCCTAGACGATGGAAGCAGGTCGTGGCAAATGATGACAACTACATTTTGGACTGATCTGTATTTGTTTATACGGTAATTGTCTCTTTTCTGCTGCTTTCCATTTTCGGTCATCACTCTTTTTTTTGCCAACCCAATACAAATATGCACTAATTTTTTGTCACTGCCTTCAAGATGGTGTGAATTTGCGATATGTTTAAAAACATCTTGCATAATCTTAAAAATCTATATCGTTATCCTTAAAACTCAAAGTTAAATACTTTGAAAAAAAAAAACTCTTTATTTCAAAAAGCAAGGGTTTCTACTGAATATTAACAAACTTTCTGCAGTTGTTTCAGCAATCAGAAATTCCACGTATTTCTTTTGTAAATCTCAACTTCGAACATTTGTTTTAGGCACAGATTTTGCACACAGTAAGTAGCATTGGATAAATTCTGAAAATAACCATGTCTGCATTGCCGCAGGAGTTTTCGTCCAGTATTCGTCCTATTTTCTTTTCTGTTTAAACGGATTAAGCGTCTTTCCTTTTCGATCTGATAAGCCTCCTTTAAAAACAAACAACCCTTCCCCTAGTCGTAAAAGAACACTGAAATGGAAAATAAGGTCAGTTATTATTTTAAAATAGCGGAGACTAAATTTAAATAAATGGTGCTGACTTGTATTCTTGACCACTTGAACATCCTTACGCACTCAATTTAGGGCATTAATACCAGTACGTCCTGACCAAGTACCACGAAGCATTAAAACTTTACTTCAAAAATAAAGAACTGAGAATAGTTCATTTTTTTCTGAAATCTTAGTTCATCAGTTTCTTGTGGGCTTCCATTCCCTTGCAAACACTTTTAACACGGCTTCGAAAAGTTACGTATTAGTGGTATCTTTATATACTGAGTGGCCACTTTATTAGGACCATCCCCCTGAGAACTTTGTTGGGCCACCTTTTGCCTTTAATACTGCGTCGATTCTTCGTGGCATGGACTCCACGAGATGTTGATAGGTGGTTTGTGGAATCTGAGACCATGCTCGATGAATAGCACTTTCCAGCAGTGTGAGATTGCAGGGTTGGGGATCCAGCTGTCTGATGGCTCGTTCAACTTCATCCCACAAATGCTCAATGGGTTTGAGATCTGGAAATTGTGGGGGCCACCTAAGCAAAGTAAACTCACCGGCATATTCCTGAAACCAATCCTGTACAGTACGAGCACTATGGCAGGACGCATTATCTTGTTGAAAGTAGCCATCGCCATTGGAATAAACCATCCACATGACAGGATGCACTTGGTCCGCAACGATGTTTAGATATGATGTGCCAGTCAGACATTGATCAACACGAATTAAAGGGCCCAATTATGCCAGGAAAACATTCCCCAAACCATAACGTTGCCTCCACCAGCTTGAAGGGTTGTAGCAATGCATTTGGGGTCCATGCTTTCGTGCTGCTTCCGCCAAATTCTCACTCGACCATCGGCATGGTGCAACTGAAAACGTGATTCATCGGACCACATAATTTGTTTCCAATTATCGACTGTCCAATCCTTGTGGTCCTGTTCGAACTAGAGACGTTTTCTCCTGTTAACTGCAGACAGCAAAGGTGTTCGAACAGGCCTTCGGCTGCCATATCCTATCCGGTGCAGTGTACGGCGAACAAAGCGTGCAGAGATCATTTGAGGGGATCCTTGATTAAAATGGTCTGTAATTTGCTGCGCTGTTGCCTTTCTGTTGTCTGTTATCAGTCTGGACACTCTCCGTTCCGCCCGAGCAGTCACTAGTCGATGACGACCACACATTGCACGTAGAGACCCAGTTTTTTGGCTGACAGTCTAGTCTTTAAACACTTTAACAACAGCTTCTCTGGAACATTTCACGAATGTGGCGGTTTCGGTGATACTCGCACCATGGCTCCGAGCTCCTACAATCATTCCACGTTGAAAGTCCGTCAAATCGCATTTTTTACCCATCTCGTCACCCAAAAATTACTTCTACTACTGTTGCAAGCACTAAGCTTTCCCTTTTTATACTACTCTCGCCCTCTGGCGGGAACAGCGTGCAGCTATAGCTCATTTTCTTAAAACTGTCAGGTGGTCATAATAAAGTGGCCACTCAGTGTATTAGCCGCACCGGTGGCGCAGTGGTCTAAGTGCTGGCTTACGACCATTGATACGAGAAAGGGGCCGGGTTCGAATCCCGTGAGGCGTGGATGTTGTGTTCGTCTTACGGCACGAAGGAACCAGTTGTTCTAAATTAAGGACCGGCGACTGCTTATAGCCCATTGAATTGCTCACGGTGGTCGAATAAACCTTCAATGAAGAAAACAAAAGGAAAGATGACACCGAATTCTCGGGTTTAATGCGTCTTTTGAATCCCTTCTAACGTAAATTAAATTTATCAGAGCTATACAAAGTCAATGGCACCAGTCTGGAAAAAAGTAATATTTGACCGAAGAAAGAAGTTCTTCAATCAGGTTTCTAATCCCGCAGATACTGCTGTAAACGGAATGGTGAACTTACGCCCTTTGGTTGCAGATTTATGAGCTAAGAAAAATTTGAATTAATATGAAAAACATTTGGCAGCGGAAACGCTATCCAACAAAGAAAGCATTTTTCAAATCGGACCCTGCGAACCAGAGATATGGATAAATGTTATATAAGGCACACATGTACGCCCCCTAGCGTGAAACCATGCTTTATTTGAGCAAGAACGTATTCTCAAAAAGTTTTTCGATGTGAGCGGTATCGGTCCAAGAAAAAAATATTTAGTCGAGTTTTCAGGAGCTCAGATTTTGCTACAAATTCACCAGAAGCAGAAATTAGCACTTATGCTCCCAGATGGCAAAACCATTCTCTACCACATATTAGAAATATATGAAAAACATTTTCCTTCATGAGCTGTATGCGATACAGGAAGAATTTTTTCAAATCGGAGTTTTAGAAGCAGAAATATCGGGGAAAACACAATTTACGTTTGCGCCCCCTAGAGGAAAGACTATGATTTACTTGAAAATTTTAAATTTATATGAAAAACATTTTGCATCAGGAACACTATCCAACAAAGAAGGAATTTTCCAAATCTGACTCTTAGAATGAGAGATATTGACAAAAATACGATATACATCTACGCCCCCTGGCGTAGAAACCATGCATTATTTTAAGAAGAAAATATTCCTAAAATGTCTGTCGACGTGAGTAGTATCGGTCTACAAACGAATTTTTTTCAATCGAGATTTTAGAAGCTCAGATTTTGCTGCAAATACATGAAAGAGGAAATTAAGACTTACGCCCCATGGTGGCTAAACCATTTTTTACCAAAAACTAGAAATTATATGCAAAGGATTTCCCATCAGGAGCTGTACCTGGTGCAGAAACACTTTTTCAAATCGGAGATTTAGAAGCAGAGATATAAGGGGAAACGCAATTTATCATTACGCCCCCTAGCGAAAAGTCTATAAAATACTTCGAAATTTTGAAATTATATGGAAAACATGTCACACCGGTAACTCTATCCAATAAAGAAAGAATTTTTCAAATCAGACCATTAGAAGCATATTGACAAAGCTAAGATATATATCTACATCCCCTGTCGGCGAAACCGTGCAATATTTTAAGAAGAAAATATTCCGAAAGGTTTGTCGAAGTGAGTAGTAGCGGTCCACAAACGAATTTTTTCAATCGAGATTTTAGAAGCTCAGATTTCATGGCAAATACATCAGAAGCAAAAATTAACGTTTACGCCCCCTGGTGGGCAAAGTGTTCTTTACCAAAAATTAAAAATTATACCCAAAAGATTTTTCATCGCGAGCTGTATCCGCTGAAGAAATAAATTTTCAAATCGGAGTTTTAGAAAAAGAGACATCGGGGAAAACGTAATTTATTTTTACGCCTCCTACCGGAAAATCTATGCGTAACTTGAGAAAGTGACTATACCTAAAATAATCTTCGACATAAATGGAATCGAAAAGTAAAACAAAATTCCAATCGAATGCTTGGAAACAAATATATTTAATAAAATGTATTTTGATTTCGACATCATTTGCGTTTACGCCCTCTAGCGGCAAAATTGTGCATCGTAAAAAAATCGAAATAAAGGATCATCATTCGCACATTTCAAGCTTCCCAATGCACAAAAGAATTTTTCAAATCAGACTAATAGTTGCAGAGATATGGTGTGTGTACGGACGGACGGACGGACAAACCGATAACATAAGCACGATCTTTTTTACGCTTTCCAACCGCAGGTTGAAAAAGCGTATATGCTCCAGCTTTGTCCTTCTGTCCGTCCGCACGATAACTCGCGTAAAAATTGTTCGATTTCAATGAAATTTTAGCATGTGGTAGGGGACCACCTGGGGACGAACCCTATTGAAAATGGACGAAATGGGGTCAAAGGTCACGACATAGGAGCTGGATCCATTCCATTGTCCTTATTCGTCATAACTTGGGTAAAAATCGTTCGATTTCGATAAAATTTTATTATGTGGTAGGGAACTACCTGGGAACGAACCCTATTGAAAACGGAGGAAATAGGGTTAAAGGTCACGACATAGGAGCGGGATTCATTTCGTTGTCCTTATGCATCATAACGCGTAAAAATGGCTCGATTTCGATGAAATTTTCATATGTGGTAGGGGACCGCCGTAGAATGAATTCTATTAAAAATGGGCGAAATGGGGTCAAAGATCAGGACATAGGAGTGGTATCCATTATCTTGCCCTTATGCGTTATAACTTACGTAAAAATGCTTCGATTGCGGCAAAATTTTATCATGTTGTTCTAGAGGTACACTGAACAGGTTCTGTTGAATATCGAAATGGGGTCGAAGGTCAGGTCACAGGAGTGAGATTTATTCCACAGCCATTATCCTCATAACTTGACAAAAATGCTACGATTGCGACAAAACTTTATCATGTTTTTCCGGAGGTATACTGAATCGGTTCTGTATAATATCATCAAAATGGGGTCAAAGGTCAGGACAAAGGAGCGATATTTATTTCACAGCCATTATCCTCCTAACTTGAGTAATGATTTCTGGCATGTTGGAAAGCGTATCATAATCAATGCAATGCATGATTTTATTAACTTGCTTTACAAAAGACGTGCTGAAAAGTCTTTATTTTAATGGATTAACTATTAAATATGTATTCATCATCAACAACCATGAGTAATATTCCCGTAACCATGGGGCATCAGATTTCATTCGTCTTACATTGTTTTACTACCAGCGCATCGAGACTCAACTGATAAACACAGGCATCCTGGGAAATGGGGTTCAGTGACAAAGCGCCTCCGGGGCCGACTTCAGAAGAGCCATTTACGCATTCGCGTCCCCAACACATGGAGTCTGCGGAAACCTGCGGAAAAACCGCAGGTTGAATGGTCGGCAAGTCCGGGGTCGAACACCTGCCAGAAACGTCCGCCTCCCACACAATGCATAGCGACTTAACCAGCTGCGCCATGCCTGTGGTATTAAATATGTATTAGGCTCTTACAAATACGGAAAAAAATGCGCCAAACATTCACTGTCTCTTACATTGAGTTACCTTTGCATTAGGAACACCTGCCTAATAACTCGTTTGTCCACCTTTCTGCGCAGTCACGGCTCGCAGACATCTAGGAACAGATTTTGCAAGGTATAGACGCCTATGAACAGATCCTACAAGGCATAGACGCTTATGAACAGACACTACAAGGTATAGACGCATATGAACAGACTCTACAAGGTATAGACGCTTATGAACAGACACTACAAAGTATAGACGCCTATGAACAGACACTACAAGGTATAGACGCATATGAACAGACACTATAAGGTATAGACGAATATGAACAGACTCTACAAGGTATAGAAGCCTATGAACAGACTCTACAAGGTAAAGACGCCTATGAACATACACTACAAGGTATAGACGAATGTGAACAGATTCTACAAGGTATAGACGCCTATGAACAGACTCTTCAAGGTATAGACGCCTTTGAACAGACTCTACAAAGTATAGACGCCTATGAACGGACACTACAAGGTACATACGCCTATGAACAGACTCTACAAGGTATAGACTCTTATGAACAGACACTACAAGATATAGGCGCCTATGAACAGACACTACAAGGTATAGACGCATATGAACAGACACTATAAGGTATAGACGAATATGAACAGACTCCACAAGGTATAGACGCCTATAAACAGACACTACAAGGTACATACACCTATGAACATACTTTACAAAGATTAGACGCATATGAACAGACTCTACAAGGTATAGACGCCTATAAACAGACACTTCAAGGTACATACGACTATGAACAGACTTTACAATTTATAGACGCCTATGAACAGACTCTACAAGGTAAAGACGCCTATGAACATGCACTACAAGGTATAGACGAATACGAACAGACTCTACAAGGTATATACGCCTATGAACAGACTCTACGAGGTAAAGACGACTATGAACAGACTCTACGAGGTATAGACGACTATGAATAGACTCTACAAGATATAGACGAATATGAACAGATTCTACAAGGTATAGACGCCTATGAACAGACTCTTCAAGGTATAGACGCCTTTGAACAGACTCTACAAAGTATAGACGCCTATGAACGGACACTACAAGGTACATACGCCTATGAACAGACTCTACAAGGTATAGACGCCTATGAACAGATACTACAAGGTACATACGACTATGAACAGACTTTACAAGGTATAGACGCCTATGAACAGACTCTACTAAGTATAGACGCCTATAAACAGACACTACAAGGTACATACACCTATGAACATACTTTACAAAGTATAGACGCATATGAACAGACTCTACAAGGTATAGACGCCTATAAACAGACACTTCAAGGTACATACGACTATGAACAGACTTTACAATTTATAGACGCCTATGAACAGACTCTACTAGGTATAGACTCCTATAAACAGACACTACAAGGTACATACGCCTATGAACATACTTTACAAAGTATAGACGCCTATGAACAGACACTACAACGTACATACGCTTATGAACAGACTCTACAAGGTATAGACTCCTATGAACAGACTTTACAAGGTGTCGAACATCCTCCATGTGTTACCTGACCCATGTCCTCTGCAGCAGCTCCGTCAGTCAGTTCACGCACATACCGTGGAGGAGGATCATCAGTTCTCACACCACCGTTCTAGCATATTATACAAATAATTAATTGGGTTATATTCAGGGTAGTTTCAGGGCAAAAGCTTTGTGGCGAATTCATTGTCATATTCCTTCAACCACTCAGTAGTTATACAAGTCCGATGAAACCGTGCGTTGTCCTGTTGAAAGATAACACAGTGGTCCGGGAAAACCTCCTGCAGATACGAATGGAGATGGTCGGCTAACAGGTCCCTGTAGTGTCCCCCATTCATTGTTTGTGGGATGATAACCAACGGATCTACGGCTTGCCAGATAAAAGCTCCACAGACCAGAACACCATCTTCATCAGCCTGTTGAACCCCAACTGTGCACCCAAACGACAGGACTCCATACCATTTATTGCCTATGCAAACCCGGCCATTAGAATGATGCAGCAGGAAACGGGAAGCATCAGTCCAGTCGACCTTCTACCTGTGGAGAGTCTATGGCCGACGTTCTTTGGCTCATGCGAGGCGTTGTTTACCCTGACTGAACGACATCATGGGTACTCTCTTTGGTCTTTGGCTGCGGAACGCTAGCCGAAGCACAGCACGGAGCATAGTGCATGTGGAAATAGGCCAAACTGCACCCCTGTTGTATTGGTGAGTGAGCTGTGTAACTGTTGCTGGTCTTTGCTGAGATACCAGTCGTGACCATCGACGCTTACTTTTAGGATCAACCGTGCGTGGCTGACAAATAAGAGTCCTTCTTCTGGATGTCTGTGCATGGTTAGTCCAGTCCTGGTGCACCCTTGATACAATAGTACGGGAGCAGACAACAGGTGTAGCGGACCAATGTGAGCCCTTCTTCTGGATGTATGTACGTGGTTAGTCCAGTCCGGGTACACCCTTGATACAGTAGTACGGGAGCAGCCAACAGGTGTAGCGGACCAATGTGAGCCCTTCTTCTGGATGTATGTACGTGGTTAGTCCAGTCCGGGTACACCCTTGATACAGTAGTACGGGAGCAGCCAACAAATGTGTCTGACCAATGTGAGCGCTTTTTCTGGATGTCTGTGCATGTTTAATAGAGTCCTGGTACACACTTGATACAGTAGTACGGAAGCAGCCAACAAGTGTGGCTGACTAATGTGAGCCATTCTCCTGGATGTCTGTGCATGGTTAATCCAGTCGTGGTACACTCCTGATACTGCAGTATGGGAGCAGTTAACAAGTACGGCCAATGTGAGCCCTTCTGTTTTATGTCTGTGCATGGTTAGCCTAGTCCTGGTACACCCTTGATACAGTAGTACGTGAACAGCCAACAGGTGTGGCTGACCAATATGAGCCCTTCTGCTGGATGTCTGTGCACGGTTAATCCAGTCGTGGTACACCCTTGATATAGTAGTACGGGAGCAGCCTACAAGTGTTGCTGAGCGATGTGAGCCCTCCTGCTGGATGTCTGTGCATGTTTAGTCCAGTCCTGGTACACCTTTGATACACTAGTATGGGAGCAGCCAAGAAGTGCGTCTGCTTTCGAAATACTGGCACCTGCCCTCCGGACGCCAACTATCTATCCGCGATCAAAATGCCTTAGGTTGCAACGTTGCCCCACTACTGGAAAACGTTTACTGATTACATACAGAGGATACGTGTGCACAATTTATGGTAGCCGCACGTGACGTTGATATCATGTGGCACTTCGTTAGCGCTCTGAATACGTAAAACGGAAGAGTTCTTAATGTAAACCTGACTCAGTGTATGCAGCCATTTAGGGCCGTAGCTTGTGAAAGTAGTCTTTGTATGTCTCTTTTAATTAAGGTCCACGTCTCTGCACCATATGTAAGCACTGGAAGGATGCATTGATCAAACATGTAAGGTCAGGTAATGCGCAACATAATACAGCCTCTCTTTACCAAATTTCAACCGCGCCTTCCCGTGGTGCATCTTGTTCCCACTAAATGGGCTCTGACGATCACCAGTAGCGGTATAACTATACCATCGGGATTAGAGGAAATGCTATCCCACACTCACCAACCCGCTTGGCCAGCATGGTGAGTTATGGCCAACCCCCATCTCGAAAATCCCCCATATATTAATATTTATTTAAAGCTTAAAACAACCGTGACGGACTATACATATACGCTAGTGTGAGAGCGGGAACATTAGCGATGCACAACACATAATTAACAGAACATTATGCCCGTGTATTCAGAAAATCACACATTAAATGAACTGGTAACAAGAACATTATGTTTTATAACGTAATACAAAAATTAATGTATGTTGTATGAGCGTACGACGAAAAACTTCCATATATGCATTTTTCTAATGGAACCTAGAATGCATTCCACGAAGACAAGGAGTTTTCGAAAGTTCCAGAACATTTTGTAAAATATTTTGGAGGCTTTAAAGAAAGCCAGAAATTCTCACGCTCAGGAAAAGAGACACCTTTCTCGGGTGTGATAAAGATCGACCCATTAAGATAATGACATCCGGCAAACATTGTTTCACGAAGGACTGGCGCCGAGAAGGCTAGCTGTCTGCCCATCAGTATTGTATGCATACAGGAAAATGTATTGTGTTCATATATGCTTGTATCTTTTGCGGTAGGTTAAGCCAGTCTAAGAAACGCCGACAATGCGGTATGCCAAAAGGTCTAGCTATCCAGTGGAAGGAACAAACGCCCTCGGAACGGGTGGGATCATCGACGCCGCCGAAGGAGGGGGAGTTGCAAGCGCGCTGGCCAGGATGACGTAGCTTACCAACGGAGAGAGGGAGGTAGTATGCCCTCGGTCCCAGGAAGTGTCAGTGACGTACGCATAGTGAAAAGGCGAAAGAAGGGAGAGCGCGGAGCGAAAAAGAGTAGTCCGTCTGTTGTTCGCGGAACGGGAAGGAGTGCGGAGCAACTCCGAGAGACGGGACTCGAGGGTCTTTCGGGTGCGTGTGTACCCAGAGGAGGGGTACTAGGTAGTCGAGTCGTACCATGTACGGTGACGGAACTATTGTTTTCTAGGTTAAGGGAAGTCGGCGATACAGGTCTCCGGGACGGAGACTCTCGCGATTTCTTCCGTTAGACGGAAAGAGTAACTTACGCATCTTGGGATACAGGTTCCCAGGACGGGAACTCTCCCAGATTGCGCCGATCTTCGGATAGACAGGATATACAGAGAGAGAGAGAGAGAGAGAGAGAGAGAGAGAGAGAGAGAGAGAGAGAGAGAGAGAGAGAGAGAGAGAGAGAGAGAGAGACCCAGGTCTTACTATCTATCGAGAAATACTCTCTCTCCAGCTCGAGAGCACTAGCAGAAGATAGGTGCCAATTGTTAGGTTAGCCGATTACAAACTTTTTTTTTTTTTTTTTGCATTGGAAGCAAGACGGCCGCCCTGGTGGCGCAGTGGTCTAAGCGATGGCACCTGATCATTCGTCCGTAAGGGGTCCGGGTTCGAATCCCGGTGAGGCATGGATGTTGTGTTTGTCTTACGGCACTGGCTCTCTCTCTTCCCTGGAACCAGTGACCCTAAATTAGGGACAGGCGACTGCTTATAGCCCATTGAGTTGCTCACGGTGGTCGTTAAACCTCCAATCAAAAAAAAAAAAAAAGAAGCAAGATCTATGATTTATCACTAGGGAGAGCGTTGTCTTCTTCTACGGACAAGCTTACCCGCAAAAGCCTCCTATATTGTTCATTAAAGGTTGTCAAGTTTTCAATTAGTTCTTTCAGCAATTACTTGTTAGTCATTGATAGATTTTATCTGTAGTTTTTCGGCAGTCTCCATCTATCCTCCTGGTTCACAGATATTCTTTATACTAAAGTGGGGAGGAGCGTCGGTTCACTCAATATTAATATTTGGGTAAGTTCTTAAGAACGAACCTTGTGCTTCTATTGGCTGTGAGGGGGGTCATATAACGTGGACGACTGCGAAACATAATTTAGGGCGTGCCCACATAATTAGCTGGGTACGTTTGCCCTTACAGCTAGTATAGAGATAAAGTATCTTTTAGCTTCCTTATTTATCAACATTATGAATTTCTTTGCACATCAATGAATAGTGAAAAAATTATTAATTTAAAATTGTATTAACGGAAACTCAAGGGAATTTAATTTATTGCACAGAGAAACCTAATTTAAAATTGATACGGGTGTATGCAAATACCATACATGTATAACAATGGTATGTTTTGCATTACGTTTGTGTTGTGTCTAAACCTTTGAGACATGTTGATACTCCTTCGTTCACACCATAACTATGTATAGCTATACCTATTAAATGCTTTGGTTTTCCATTGCGTAGTGTGTCACATTTCAAGTGTTTCACTAGTTTTTCAAAGTTTGTGTTCCTTTCCTTCGTATTTTTACGTTTCATCGCCTATATGTTTTCTTTCTCTAATTTTTCTTCTGCCAAAACATTAAAAAAAATGAATGCAAAACATTTCAAAAATGAGTAACCATACAGAGTTCGGAGCTTACGATGGACGACTGCAACAATTTGTCATGGAAGTTAGAACGACAAATTGTTCTGCGAACCTTCTGTCTTCTTCCCGATAGCTTCCGATCATGCGTCTGAGTTGGGTCCGGGTTTGAAACCCTATGAGGCACGAATGTTGTGTTTGTCTTACGACCCTGGCTTGCTCACCTCATGGCACCTGTGATCCTAAATTAGGGACGGGAGACTGCTTATAGCCCATTCAGCTGCTCACGGCCGACGTTAAATAAGTTAGTAAAATCATGCACTTGCATTGATTTTGATACGCTTTCCAACATACCAGAAATCATTACTCAAGTTATTACTCAAGTTATGAGGATAATGGCTGTGGAATAAATCTCGCTCCTGTGCCCTGAGCTTTGACCCCATTTCAATCATATTAAACAGAATTGGTTCAGTATACCTCAAGAACAACATAATAAAGTTTTGCCGCAATCAAAGCATTTTTATGTAAGTTATGACGCATAAGAGCGATGGAATGGATCCCCCTTCTATGTCCTTCTCTTTGACCTCATTTCGCCCATTTTCAACACCGTTCGTCACCAGGTTGTCCCCTACCACATCCTAAAATTTCATCGAAACCGAAGCATTTTTACGCGAGTTATCGTGTGGACAGACAGACAGTAAGACAGACGGACAAAGCTGAATCATATACGCTTCTTCAACCTACGTTTGGAAAGCGTTAAAAAAGAAAAAGAATCTTGTGTGAGGACACTTCAGTGTTTTAAACCTTTCAATTTCCATATTGATATCTAGATCAACGGACATGATCTTGAATCAGCTGTTTTGCGGATTTTTCTTCTCAGATGACATTGAAACATTATTCATTAGTTGTTTTTTACGCTTTCCAACCCTAGGTTGAAGAAGCGTATATGCTCCAGCTTTGTCTGTCGGTCTGTCTGTCTGTCTGTCTGTCTGTCCGTCCGCTCGATAACTCCCGTTAAAATGGTTCGATTTCAATGAAATTTGAACATATGGTAGAGGAAAACCTAGGGACGAACCCTATCAAAAATGGGCGAAATGGGGTCAAAGGTCAGGATATGGGAACGGGATCCATTCCATTGCCCTTATGCATCATAACTTATGTAAAAATGCTTCGATTGCGATAAAACTTTAGTACGTTGTTCCGGAGTTATACTGAACCGGTTCTGTTGAATATTATCGAAAAGAGGTCAAAGGTCAGGTCACAGGAGCAAGATTTATTCCACAGCCATTATCCTCATGACGTGAGTATAACTTGAGTAATGATTTCTGGTATGTTGGAAAGCGTATCATAATCAATGCATTGCATGATTTTACTAACCTGTTTCAAATATGGCATGTGCTAATCATTACTGCGTTTGTTGAATCTTCCGTAGGGGATTCTCAGTCACTCCTAATAGCTCCCAAGCTACGGCGCTGTACCGCTATCTTCAGAAAACGCGTGTACCATTTTGAAACTGGGATCGAACTTCCATCGCCGCCCCGGTGGCGCAGTGGTCTAAGCGATGGCCTCTGATCATTCGTCTGAACGGGGTCCGGGTTCGAATCCCGGTGAGGCATGGATGTTGTGTTTGTCTTACGGCACTGGCTCTCTCCCTTCCCTGGAACCAGTGACCCTAAATTAGGGACGGGCGACTGCTTATAGCTCATTGAGTTGCTCACGGTGGTCGTTAAACCTCCAATCAAAAAAAAAAAAACATCTTCATCTACTAATTTCCTTTGGAGCATATTGCTGTTACCCTTCGCGGAGCATTGATGTTTTCAAATATCTTCAGAAAACTTATGTATCATTTTGAAACTAGGATGGGCCGCCCCGGTGGCGCAGTGGTCTAAGGCGCTGCCTCTGATCATTCGTCCGTAAGGGGTCCGGGTTCGAATCCCGGTGAGGCATGGATGTTGTGTTTGTCTTACGGCACTGGTTCTCTCCCTTCCCTGGAACCAGTGACCCTAAATTAGGGACGGGCGACTGCTTATAGCCCATTGAGTTGCTCACGGTGGTCGTTAAACCTCCAATCAAAAAAAAAAAAAAAAAAGAAACTAGGATGGAACCTTTATCTACTAATTTCCTTTCCAGCATATTGCTGTTACCCTTCCAGGAACATTGATGTTTTCAAATATCTTCAGAAAACTTATGTATCATTTGGAAACAGGGATCGAACATCCATCTACTAATTTCCTTTCGAGCATATTGCTGCTACCTTTCCCGGAACATTGATGTTTTCAAATATCTTCAGAAAACTTATGTATCATTTTGAAACTGGGATTGAACCTCCATCTACTAATTTCCTTTCAAGCATATTGCTGTTACCCTTCCCGGAACATTGATGTCTTCAAATAGCTTCAGAGAACTTGTGTATCATTTTGAAACTGGGATCGAACCTTCATCTACTAATTTCCTTTCGAGCATATTGCTGTTACCTTTCCCGGAACATTGATGTTTTCAAATATCTTCAGAAAACTTATGTATCATTTGGAAACTGGGATCGAACCTTCATCTACTAATTTCCTTTCGAGAATATTGCTGTTACCCTTCCCGGAACATTGATGGGTTCAAATATCTTAAGAAAACTTGTGTATCATTTTGAAACTGGGATGGAAACTTCATCTACTAATTTCCTTTCGAGCATATTGCTGCTAACCTTTCCGGAACATTGATGTTTTAAATATCTGGAGTGAAGCAATCGTATCTTAGAAATCTGAAGAACGTTGAGATTTGCCCTAGTCGAAGCAATTGCATGCTGTTCCTTTCGCTGTTGTTGTTGTAGTTGTTTCAGGACTTAACGACCATCGTAAGTAACTCCAAGGGTTATAACCAGACACTCGTCCATAATTTAGGATCACTGGTCCCAGGTAGGGGACAGATATGTTACCGAAAAGCAAGTAGATCACCCATGCCGCATCCGGGCCCGCTCGAACGAACAGTTAGAATCCAGCGCTTACACCACTGCGCCATCAGGGTCGCCAATCCGATGCTTACTCCTAGCATCCACGACCTGTTTCTTATTCAGGTACGGGCATAGGAAAAGCAACGCTGTCTGATGCGCAGGTTCATTCGTTTTAACCACGTTCGGCTCACTTCTCAGACAGCGAATAAATACGTTGCAGCTTATTTCAGCCCATTTTGCTAACTCCAAGCTAATATCTTGCAGACGGTTGAAAGTTTAAACCATAAATCAGCCAATGGCAACAAACTTACTCATATGAAGTGTACAAATCAGTTTTAAAGCGTTTTAATATAACACAAGATGTAATATTGAGAGAAAACAACAATACCTACAAAAAATAATAATATGGGCCGTCATTATCTATCGCCTTCCACCGTAGGTTGGGCAGTTGACAGATTCCAGCCATGAAGAATACTTCTTCGTGTGACGCGATGAAGTCGTCAACCCATTTTTGCGCTTCGTCACATGTCCAGAACCGTACAGCAGACAAACCATGTTCCATCGATCGGGACAAATGATAGTCTGAAGGAGCTTTGTCGGGAATATACGCCGGGTGCTCCGAAACTTGTTAGCCAAGCGACAATAACGTTTCCTTGACCGATTTCGCGACATGCGGCCTGGCGTTGTCATGCAGGTATTTCACGGGACGTAATTCATTGCCTGTGAATGGAAGTTTCCGACAGATTTCGTGGTTCAATTGCAGCAATCGTTGCTTGTAGCGATCAGCAGTAACAGTTTGACCCTGTTCCAATAGTTTATAATAGAGCACACCCTTCATATCCCACCAGATGCACAGAAGAATTTTCTTGGAGTGAATATTGCGTTTCGGTGTCGAAGTCGTTGCTTTGCCGAGGTCTACCCAGTGTTTTGTGTGTTTGGAATTGTTGAACCATATCCACTTTTCATCACCAGTAACTATTTTCCACAGGAAAGACTTTCTGTGTTGTTTATTCAACAGATTCAAACACTTTATGACACAATCATCTTTGTTCCTCTGGCTCAGGTCATGTGGCACCCATTTTCTCTCCTTCTGAGTTTGTAAACGATTGGAAATGGTTGTTGAGTTACCCCTAATTGTTCAGCTAGTTCTTTTTGCATTTGAGAAGAATCTTCATCCAGCAATGTTTGCAGTTCCTCATGTGCAACCTTCTGCGGGGCGCCGCTATGTTCTCGATCGCTAACATCAAAATCACCTGCTTTAAACCGTCTAAACCAAAACCCACACGTGCTTTTCAACACAATATTCTCCCCCAGAACAGAACAGATCGATGCAGATGCTTTTGCAGCACTTCTTCCTTGATGAAATTCGTAACGAATGCAGTGTCGAATAAATGCAGTATCTCTTGCCATCTTTCACTTTGACTGTTGGGCAAACTTCTGTGTCCCATTTTATACTCTGGATCAGTTAGGGTTACAGCGGGGAGATGTTGGATGTGTAAATTAGCGGTATACGTCACACAAAAAATGCTTTAAAACTTATTTGTACACCTAATATATCCAAAATGTATATTACTTATATGCCCAAAACTGGCTGGTCTTGAGAACCATTAATTAGTAGCAGAACTGTTGAGTAGTATCAGTCGGCGATCCATAAGATAGCAAAATCTTATTATGGAAATGAAAAATAAAAAAAAATAACAACTACTGGGTTAATCAACTTTTAATTTACCGTTTATTGTGCATTTTTCCTCACCTTTTCTCGCTCTCAGAATGGTATCGAAATGTATGGTATTATTGGCACTTTTGTGCTAACGATATCACTCTAAATCACGAAGTTCCCCTGGGTTTTTCCCAGTTTTGTGATTCCCTTAATTTCTCCAAGTTCTGAGAGAGCGCGGTGGTATCTGGAATTTCGCAATCGTGTTTATGACTCACACTGAAGTATTCGTAACCTGTCCATTGCAGCTGTGTGGTGTTGTACCAAAACCACGAATAAGGAGACAGACAGAGCTGTGAGTCAACTTTCTGTGTTTAGATTTCGGCTCGAGTAACATCGTGGGAAACTCATGACTAGAAAACGGATTATATGCATTAAAAAAAAGTATCAAAACTGCATGCAAATACAAGCATGTGCTTAAGGTACACAAAATATGCATTTAAAGCATGCAAAAATATGCATTTATAAGTTTTTGTTTGTTTAACTTAAAAAAAATGCTGTGGACACAAGAACGACTTTACCAAAACGAATTTTATGAACTACGCACAAATTAAATATTATTCTTAAACATAATAATTAATGACAAGTTATAATTGATATAATTAATGAACGAAAAATTCCTTAAATTGCATAGTTTCATACACATAATTTTCGTTACAGTACACCACAGTACGTATATTTATCCAAGAGTTCAACTATTAGGATTCGTCGTTTGTGTTCCAAAACCATTTTATTTATTTTTTCAGTTCCCACATTGTATTACAGATCATAATTTCATTTTAACAATATACAAATACTGTAGCAACCAGTAAGAGGAGGGAAAAGGCCATAAGACCTGACAGCACTCCTCTCCCAAATCAAAGGAAGAGAATGAGAAAGCTCAACAAGAAGACAAGCCAGCACACACATGGCAGTTTGATTTATAAATAAAAACAGCAATTAGTTCATTTTAAACATACAGATCAGTTTGTTCTAGACATCAATAACCTTCTTTATAGTTAGATAAACAGCAGATCTCGATTTTACCTCTCTCAATTAGTCATAGTAATTTACACTTTATCAGTTTCACTCTCCTTGATTAATCTTGATAACTATACCTTATGTCTTTACTCTCTATTTCGCTCATTACGTCCCATATCATCTCCAATGTCCCCGTCCAATTCACCATGCATTGCCTATAAAATTAAAATTATTTCGTAAGATAGGCTTTTAATTTTTTCTTAAATAAACTAAAATTATTGATAAATATAAATTTATGAGGTAATGAATTCCATAACTTTGGACCGATGTAGTTTATATTCATTTTAATTGTTTCAGTTTGTGGGAACATTGGTATTAGTTGTGATCTATTCCTAATTTCATAGTGATGAGAATGAATATTCAGTGATATTATAAACATTATTTAACTCAAGTTAAAATTACTTAAGTTCTTCGTAGTAAGAATATTATATTTATTGGGGTTGACTTTTGACCGGATAAATGTAATAGGTTGAAAATTATTTGATATTTTAAGGACTATTAGTCTTAGAATAAAATTAGCAACTTTTTCACCATAAAATTTTTATTACACATCGACTATAGTCTCGAAGAGCGTTCGGCTCGGCATCCTCAGGACGAAAGGAGTGTAGACATGTTTACGCTCTATTCTTGCTGCGAATGCCGAGCTATACACTCTGCGAAATTATAGTCGATGTATAATAAACATTTTATTGTGAGAAAAGATGCTCATTTTATTTTATCTTAACACCACAAGCTTAGTAGTCATAAATTACACATAATCTATTAGTCTTATATATTTATTTTGCAGCACTTGTAGTTTTTTAGTATTATATTGAGTAGTTCGTCCCCATGTTAAAATACAATAATTAACATGTGTTTGAATTAGTGTGTAATAAAGTAAAATCAATATTTTTGATGTTCAATTTGGCATGATACTATGAACTACACCAGTATTTCTGGAAATCTTATTGATTGGATTTTCAATGTGATAATTCCATTTCAAATCGTGATGAATAATTGTACCCAAATAAGTATGTGTTGAAATAATATAAATTTTAACTCCATTTAACGAAATTATCGGGTCCTGTAGTTAAGAAGTTTGTCATTTAGAGAAAACCATGGACTTGGTTTAACAGTGTTACAGTGTTGCCAAGAATGTTCTCTCAGAGGCATCTACAGATCTTATTCGACACTAATAATTGTGTTCTTCTTGCATTGGTGGAACTTGTAATGGAAATTCGTAACCACTACCGTTGATAAAAATATAAACTATTTTCAGTTCCTGAACGTACCCAGAGTTTTGATGCTATGCACCTTTCCCGACAGTAGAAAAGTAAATCCTAAGTAAAAAATTTGGATGTAACGGAAATCGGTAACGGAAGTAGTCGGGGAGCCACTTAGGTTGATTTTCTCAAATACTGTATCTCGAAAACAGTGTGTAGTAGCGAAATGTGACTTGGCTCGAGCTTACCTGCTATGACGAAAGCTTTAAAATGATGTATGACACGATGGGGTGTAACCCGCAGATATCCTAGACCAAAAGTTATCAATCCCCTCTACACTGAAGAGCAACTGAATTAGAGAGGGCTGGCGTTATGCAAATGTGGCGCTGTGGGCGGCCCTGAAAACGGAAACCACATGACGTATGCAGCGATCCGGCAATATAAGGATTGATGCGACGAGAATCAGTAAGAGTTGGACGCAATATGGATAAGACGAAGAACATAAGCACATTTGATCGTGGGCAAATTGTCGGGGCCCGACGAATGGCTCACTCCATCTCGGAAGTCGTGCAGGCACTAGGATTTTCACGAGCCACTGTGTCACGGGTGCACCGTGAGTACATCGAATCCGGGAAAACTATCCCTGCAAGGGCCAACTGCCGTGGACAACAGCGTGTGGATGAGAGGGGTCATCGTCGACTAGCTCGCATTGTAACAGGGGATAGACGAGCCCACAGTGCAAGAAATCACTCGGCAATTTAACGCTGGTGCACAAAAACCTGTAAGCAGCCACTCCCTCTAGAATCATCTCCTCACTATGAGGTACAGAACCCATCGTCCCACGAAGGTACCGCTGCTGACCGCACATCACAGGGTGCAAAGATTAGTATGGGCGCGGGAACATCGCCACTGGACCTTAGACATGTGGAAAAATGTTGCCTGGACTGATGAGTCGAGATTCACGTTGGTACATGCGGATGGCAAGATACGAGTACGGCGCAAATCACATGAAGCGATGGATCTTTCTTGCCAGCAGGGTACTCTTCAAGCTGGTGGGGGTGGCATTCTCGTCTGGAGACTGTTTACGTGTACTGAAATGGGACCCCTAGTACGTGTGACATCGTCCCTCACAGGTCAACGTCACCGGGATATCCTGGACGACCATTTGCTCCCGTTTGTGCGTCTTCAAGATCCCACTGGGGACCTCATCCTGCAACAAGACAATGCACAGTGCCATCGCTCCCGAATGGTTGGATGAACACTCCACCGACATGACCTCGCTTCTTTGGCCAGCTAGGTCACCTGACCTTAATCCCATCGAGCACATCTGGGATGCCATCGAGAGATATGTTCGAGGCTCTGACCCCCTCTATCAAATCTTCGTGAACTGTGGGAGCTTGTCCAGGGGTCGTGGATCCGTATGGCTTTCCAACGCATCCGGTGTCTTGTCGAGTCCATTCCGAGACGAATCGCTGCCGTTATCAGGGCGAAAGTACACGTTACTAGACAGGTATCTCTAATTTAATTGCTCTTCAGTGTATAACTCACTTGCAATTCAGCTTTTCTTTCCATCTTAATGCCAGATTTTATCTTGGGCATGCGCAGATGTACTTTCGTTGCTACATAACATTTTATCGGTGTCAGGGTCGTTTCTTACATTCGTCTAAATCTGAGTAATGTATAATAATAACAAGTTAGTAAAATCATGCAATGCATTGATTATGATACGCTTTCCAACATGCCAGAAATCATTACTGAAGTTATTACTGAAGTTATGAGAATAATGGCTGTGGAATAAATTTCGCTCATGTGTACTAACCTTTGATCCCATTTCCATGATATTCAACAGAATCGGTTCCGTATACCTCCGGAACAACATACTAAATTTTTGTCGCAATCGAAGCATTTTTGGTTAAGTTATGAGGATAATAGCTGTGGAATAAATCTCGCTTCTGTGTCCTGATCTTTGAACCCATTTCGATTATATTCAATAGAACCGGTTCAGTATACGGAACAACATACTAAAGTTTCTTCGCAATCGAAACATTTTTACGCAAGTTATGACGCATAAGGGTAATGGAATGGATCCCGCTCCTATGTCCTGACCTTTGACCGCATTTCGCCCATTTTAAATAGGGTTCATCCCCGGGTGGTCCCCTACCACATACCAAAATTTCATCGAAATCGAACCATTTTTATGCGAGTTATCGTGCGGACGGAAAGACAGACAGACGAGCAAAGCTGGAGCATGTACGCTTCTTCAACCTACGGTTGGAAACGTAAAAAACTGCGTTTATCCGTGTTCCCTATCAAGTCAAAATGGGATGTGTTGTGAAAGGAAGATTGAGATACATTTTGTTTATATATCTTGGACTGCATCAAAGCTTTTAAGTAGGAAGGTCAAACATCAAAGGTCACGGACTCTTGAATTGGAGACTGGCAGAGTACATTTCTGACGCCCGCTTTCTTGCTGCCGTGTGTGGTGGAAGGTTATTTATTATTGTCTTCATTCGCTTTGTTTTAGAGGACTGACATCTATCGTCGAACTTCGAACTTCTTCGAGTTTTGCCTATTGCTTGCTTTTCCAGTCTCGAATGATTAAACCCTGCTATCCAAAAAAAACAAAAAAAAAAAAAAACAAAAAAAAAAAAAAAACGAAAACCTGATAGGTAAGAGCATGTTAAAAGACTAAATTAATTGTGTGAAAAAACCTTTTGCATACTTGCGGAAAACAGAACAAAGCTTTTCAATCAATGCATAATACCAATTATGACATACATTTTATTGACGAAAGTCACCGGACACCTAGAAGAGAAACTCAACATAGCGTTTATTGACATACATTAGTGCGGTGTCGGTCCACCTTTGACCTTAACACATGCACTGACCCTTCGAGACATGCTTTCGACAAGGTTTTGGAACACAGCGATAGGTATGCGCTTCCATTCAGTACATAATGCTGCCGCTAACTGTTGCTTAGTAGTAGGCCTTGGTTTTGAACTTCTTATGCAGCGCTCTAATTCATCCCATTGATGCTCTTTGAGATTAAGATCAGGGCTTTGTGCTGGTCAGTCCACACACGATAAGGAATTATCGTGAAACCACGCCGTAATAGTACTTGCTTTATGGCTCGGTGCATTATCCTGCTGGTACCAACAAGGCTCAGTTCCATAGTATTGCCACAGAGTTGGTAGGGCATAATTGTCCAGAATGTCCAGGCAGACGTGCTGATTAACAGGTTTGTCCACGATAACCAATGGGCTGGGACAATACCACGAAAAACACATCCACACGAGTACCCTGCCAGCTACAAACTTGAGCGTAGAAACAGTATACTGTGGCGGCAAATAGCGTTCCCCCGGCTGCCGCCATACACGCACGCGGCCATCAGACTGATGGATCGTGTATCTGGATTCATCAGTCCATAGGACGCGTTTCCATTGATTTACGGTACACGAAAAAGGTTCTTTACACTATGCTAAACGATGGGTTCTGAGTGGAGACGAAAAGCTTACAAGTAGCCGCACGACCACGGTAACCGACGTAATGAAGTTCTCTGCGAATGGTACGTATACATACCGCGGTTTCGGCATTTTTACTCACCTGTACACTAAGGTCTTAGCTGTAACGACTCTCCTGAGTATTAACGAATTTTATTGAACTCTTAGGCATAAAATAATACAGACGCACCACGAAGTGGGAAAAACAATAATTAAGCAATGAATGAAAGTAATGACATTATCAACAGATGAATACGGCTACGCCGGTCAAGATAATATGAAAAATGCTAAAAACCACAACAAGGTGGTAAAATACACGATACACAGAGACAGCAAAGTACACGAAAGCAATTACAATTGGCACTGGCAATAGCCAGGATGTAATCGAGGAACGCCTAACAACAGAAAAGGACATCCAACACGGCACTCTATTAAAAATCAGGAAAACCGGAAATAGAAACAATAAATACAGTAAGCACTATACACCAACAGTGCGCAACAAACCCGGTAAAATTCACACGAATGCCACTCAAGTGAGCGATTCTGAAGACAAGATTAAGGCGTGCCACACTGAGCGACGCTAAACAATGAGAAAACAGATCTACAACTGAACGGGCATCACCACTCAAGAACATAGAGGGGGAAATATAAAGGAACAACATAGCATCATGCACAATTCGAAAAACGGTACAAATAAATGTGAGCCCAATGACGCCGACTCGAAAAGAAATCGCACGAGGTTTGAAGATACAATACAAAACGCCAAAAAAGCAAGTGCAAAACCCCAGGGGCACATCGGGGATACAAAACAAACAAGAATTACAAATAGCACGGTGCACTGTGATCAGGAAAAATACGCGTGAGAGATAGTTGATAATGACAGCAAGCACAGTACCAGAGAAATAATGCAGATTACGGTAAGTTACATAATACGCACTACAGGTGAATGGCAAGCGCCAACTAAACAAAAACAGAACAATAAAAATTGCAACTCACACTTGATGGTAAGCTCAATTCACAAAAATCAACATTGATACAAAATTTATAGTGACCCTGGACTCAACCAAGGATAAACGAATCACAAAGGAACTAGTACCAACAGAAATGCCGAAGAAAAGTACACTGTATACATACAAGAAAACAGAAAAAATTGTACAAATTCAACAAAAACAATAACAAGAACAAGGCATGAACAACACGGTACACATTATCAGCTTATCCGTGATGAACACCGCAAGCGAGTGCGAAAAAAGAAGCACAACGCTTGCGTTAACCGGCGAAAGCATGAAAAAGAAAATCGTATAAAATGATACAGTATTTACAGGTCAATGAACTTTCACCAACTCAAACAGAACGAAGAGCGTGAAAAGTGTGCAGCGAGGTTACGTTCACGTAACACAAATACAACAGGGGAACGAGAGTCCGGGAACTTCGGACTCGAACATAAACCCTATGATAAGCCAAACATTACATGACTGGAAAGAAAAACAAGGAATAAGCACACTGGGTACACAGGGAAAGAGAACATTCGATTGAGAGGTACGAACCAGCAAGCGCTGTTCCTCGTTGCATATCAATACAAAATACACAGTACAATGGTCCAATGAACAGGAACGATGTAAAACTTCAGTATACACAATGTGCGTGCTATATAAATTACAAGCATAGAGAACAGAACTTCGCTGTCTCAGATAACAGTAGGGAAAAAGAAGCAATGGACGAACAATTTACAATAAATAGGGTACATGGCAATCCAAGGTAAGAAAAAAAGTGACAATGTCAGAAATTATGTACAATGAAGAAAGGTTACAACAGCATACAATTACAGGCAACCAACAATACCACGCCTATTGACAGCAATAAGGTGACCATAAGATATGGTACAAATGTATCATAAAACACCAGGAAGAAAATGAAAAAAGAAAGTGGTACATGCAGCTTAGACTCGGGTACAAACCTGTACCCAAACAAAAGAAAACGAGTCACATTAGTTAATAATTCGCAAAACCTATGCCAAGAAAGGCACGCCACGGCGGAGAACTACATAACCTGCCATTTGAGAGAACAGACACAAAGAAATGCAGATCCAACAAAATAACAAAATATAATTACAAATATACACTGTGTCCCAAAAGGCACATGGAAAAGTAAGAGGAGAAAGCACAACGCAATTAACACGAAAAATACAGCGTCGACCCGTCAACTCGGAACCACCCGGTTTCCTGCGCCCAGGCAGACCGGAAGGAAACCAGAGATTGGGGGGTGGACGCTGCAAAGTACTCCAGCCGGAGACGAGCCAAGATGCGATTCCTAAAAATCTTCCGCAGAGCTGCACCTGCAGAAAGGATGCTAGGTGTGGCAGAACGTGATCGTATAGAAAGGCGGTAAAGATGAATAACATGCTTCACAAGGACGAATAGGTAGGCAGAAGCATCCGGAAGTTTAGTTGGAGGATGCTTAGTTAGAAGTAGCCATGGATATGATTGGAAAGGAAGATCCCTGGAACAAATAATGGCAGCAAGACGAAAAGCAGTATGAAGCAGAGGTAGCAGAATGGGACAGTGACAATAAACGTGTGGAACATCGCCTTCAGAACCAAAAAAAATACAGAGTGAAGTAGAAGAAATAGACATACGAAAGAGAGAGGAAGGAACTGGAAGGCGACGGTGGAGAAACCACCATTGAAGGTTAAGCTCCAGCGGGGAGGAGAGCGGCGAAGAAGATGCAGACCAGATTGTCAAAGAAAGCGAAGAAGAAACATCCGGGAGTGGGTGGGGAATAGCGAAGGGTGTGCTAAGAAGAGTATAGATCGAACCGGTGGAAAAAGAAGAAATGGGGGCAACAGAGGCACAAAGAGGAAGGAAGAAAGGAATAGAGAGGCTAGGACCAGAAACAGAGATGAGACCAGAATCAGAAACAAGGGAAGGGAAGAGAGAACAGAGAGTAGAACGAAGGAGATCATAATCTTCCTCCAGTAGGGGAGTAGAAGCGGGGAATAGAGAGGAAAGGAGCTTCCAGGAGAGGTCAGCAGTAACTAAAGCTTGAACAGTTAAGATTCCAGAGCGGACCCAAGGAGGGAAGATGAAGTAGATTTGATCAGGAGGGTGAATCAGAGTCGAAAAGAAAAGTGGTTCGGCAAGAAGATCACGAGTAGTAGAGGGAGTTGCGCAAAGAAGTGGAAGTGAGCGGAAGAATGCTTGAGCTTGAGTAATGAGGGGTGGAAATTGATTAAAATAAGAAGGATAAGAGTCCATCCGAAGATATAAGGATGGATCTCGGAGAGAGATAAGAATATCAAAAGTAGAGCAGAGTGATGGAGAAGGAGTGAGAAGAAGGCGAAGGAATGAAACGATGCGAGAGGCTCGGTAGTAAAGGCGTACATCCGGTAGGCGAATTCCTTCCAAAGAAGCTGGAAGAGTGAGAGTCGTAGCAGCAACCCAATGCTTTGCTGACCAAATCACGGAAGTAAAGATGCTGTTGATAGTAGAGAGACGAGCCGAGGTAAACACAGATGAGTTCCAAGAAAACAAGCATTGGGATAGAAGGTATCGCTGGACAATTTGCGCTCTCTGAATGTAAGATGCGAAAGAATGCGTGAATCGCCAAAACGCAGCTGAGCGTTGTAATCGAGGAAGGAGTCCATTCCAGGTAATAATTCCAGAAGTGAATGGATGTCCAATCTGGGCGCCAAGAATTTTCTGGGTCGAGGAGGACCACACCGCACCCCATGGGGCATCGGTGTGACCCATCCAAGACCCACACCACAAGCCGGTGCTCTTGAGCACATTCAAGGACGCACCAGAGAGAGCTGCATACTGTTGATACGTGCAGTGTAGAATATCAAACTGCTCATCTCGTCGGAGACAGAAAGTGGCGTCATCTGCATAGGCTGAAACAACGAAACGGTGATGCCTGGTGCTAGAAACGGTCAACGGCAATGCAGAAAGAAGAGATGAACGGCTGGCAATCAAGAAAGGTTCGAATGCGAGGGCAAAGAGTTGCCCTGAGAGGGGGCAACCCTGCCGGATTCCTCGTTGGAAAGGGATGGGTACCGTCAAAAATGAGGCCGCCCGAACATGAAAATGAGCGCCCCGATAAAGACTGAGAAGGAGAGAGACAAAAGGAGAAGGAAAGCCAAAATGGGTTAGAACAGCAGAGAGATAGTCATGGGAAACGTTATCAAAAGCAGACTATTGATCAATGTTAAATAGGCCTAAGGGTTCTGAATGTTTGCGAGCAAGAAAAGTGAGATTAAGAAGAAAAGAAATGTTGTTAGCGATAGACCGACCAGGCACAGTGTATGACTGGTCGGGAGAAACAAGAAACGAAAGGACAGAGTTAAGACGTCGAGAAAGGAGTTTCGTGAAAAATTTATAATCAATATTAAGGATGGAGATAGGGCGCCAATTTGTCAGATTCAGGAGGTCCCCCTTCTTTGGCAGGAGGATGACTTGAGCAACTGTAAATTCCGGCGGAAGCGCAGAAGAAGAAAGAGCACAAGAAAAACCAGCAGAAAGAAAAGGTAGACGGGACGGAAGAAAAGCACGGTAGAAGGACAGCGAAAGACCATCAGGTCTTGGGGAGGCATGGGAGTTCAGGGAGGAAAACGCCTCTCGAAGTTCAAGCAAAGAAAACTCAGCAGTGAGGGGAGCACAGAGAGAAGGCGGGACCTGAGGGAGAGAAGAGAGAAGGGGAGAAGAAGAAAGATCAGTAACCTGCGCGACCACTCGGAACTTCTCCTGAAAGAAGTGACGGACTTGGGAGCAAATAAGAGATGTGTCGAACGTGGTGGAGCCGTTAGGAAGGCGAAGATATCGAAGTGAGGTTGACGCTCGTCTCGAAGATTCCCTCTTGGAAAGAACTTCAAAGGCTTGTGTCGATGGAGATAGATGCAGAAGTCGAAGTCGACGCACAGCTTGTTAGGCAAGCGGTTGTAGGTGAGCGTGTAGTTCATCGTGAACTACTGAATACTGTGGATCCGACATTTGTAACGAAGAAAGCAAACCCCGAAGATTGCTGATCGCTATCGCACGAGTGGTAGTGATGGAAAATGAAAGGCGTCGTACCAATAATAGAAGGTCTTGTTTAATGTCGAGCCACAGGCGCAGGGCACTCGGAGTAGTAGCTAGCAGAGGTTTCCTAGCAGCAAGGAACTGCTCAACTGTATCACAGAAAGACCGATCTTGTAAAATTGTATAATCAAAACTCCATCCCCGACGAGCCGAAGGTGGGGATGGGAGACACAAACAGATAGAGACACGGCGCTATGATCGGAGGACACTGTAGGGAGGTGCCGCGCCGAAGTAATAGTGGCAATCAAAGAAGAGACAACATAAATACGGTCCAATCGAGCAGCAGCAGAAAACTGCGTCGGGGAATTGCACCAAGTAAATGAAATGGTTTGAGGATTTAGCTGGCGAAAAGAGTCAACAAGCTGAAAATCAGCAATAAACTGTGTTAACTTGGAGACAAGATTCGCACGGTGTTCTCCGTGCGACAAATAGCGGTCTACAGAGGGCTGCACCGTGCAGTTAAAATCCCCTCCAATGATGAAAAAATCCCCGGAGGGAATCGCAGCAATCGCTGCACGTAGAATCCGAAAAAGTGGATCAACAAATGATTCTTCAGTTGGTATATACACATTAAACACATGAAAAGTTACAGTATCAACACAGAAAGTAAGGCATTGCAATAATTCTGAATATAAGTTATTGACAGAAATAGAAGATATACGGTGCATTAAACGACGGTGTACACCGACGGCAATGCCACCAGACCTAGATTGGCGGTACGCATGGTAGAATGTGTAAGGCCACGACCGCCATCTGTGTGTCGGCGTATCAGATGAACATCGAGTCTCTTGAAGGAGGAGGACATCACTGGCATCCGCCGCGAGGTCCTCATAGACAAGGTCATTCACATCAGGGGTCGAAAATCCGCGACAAGGTCGTCACCGTGAAAGCGCCAAATCAGAAGGTGGAGTAAGCACTTTACGTAAGTGGTCTCGAAGATTAGTGTATCGACGATGCATCATTTTCGCAGCAGCAGCATCATTAGAAGACGGACTACGAAGCGCTTGATAGATGCAGTCTAACTCCGTCAACTGCGCAATCACCGCTGGAAGCTGAGCCGTATGTGACTCGACAAAAGGAGGGAATCCCTCAGGCAAAGATGTCCGACAGAAAACGTCATATAACTCCGGATATGATAAAGGAGTCGACGGAAATACATGTTGTTGCAGTCTAGCAAGAAAATCCTCATAAGGTAAGATAAAGTCTTCAGGGTTCGAAGAAAAATCACAGTCTTTCCGGTGAGAAGCCGACGTACGGGAACGAGTAGAAAGTGGAGATTTCCCTTGAGGCTTCCGCCGCTTGTAGGAATCGGGGGGCTTTGGGGCTTCTCTTTTGTCAGTGCGAGACCTAGAGGTCGCGTCCGACCCATCATTTAAGGTGTTGTCACTGACGCTCTGGTAAGCGGTGTCGGTGTCCGCATTGGAAGTTTCAGTATCAGACAACACCCCTCCATCAGCATCAGTAATGTCGCCAGGTGGTGCAGGAGCAAGGAAAGGCGATGTCGGGGGTAATTCAGGATAATGCTCTACAGAAGCAGGAGGTGGTAAGGCAGTCGACTTGGGAGAGATCTCCATGTGAAGAGGATCAGCAGGTGCCGAAGATAGTGATGAGGCACCAACAGGGGTATAGTGAGTATCCATCCGTGGTGCAGAAGAACCAGTTTATAGCCGTGCAATAGGACACTCTTTGTAGAAATGTCCAACTTCCTTGCACTGACTGCAATGGAATTCTGTCAATAGATCAGTTTGGCGAGTCTGACCATCACACTTAACTGTGAAGTGAGTTGGGAGCTGAGCAATAGCTTCTTGAGAAGGAAAAACGACACGTGCAACTCGACGGGCTCCACGGGTGGTATCATGCATCGGGTCGTTTTTTGCAGCTAAGTGTGTTTGAATCAATCCAACGCCCCTCTTCCGTGCTCCACCGGCTTCCACCACTGAACTATTAGCTAAGCCCCTGTTCTTTTCTTCCATCCTTCATCCCCCTAATGCTCCCTACTTTACTGACCTTTCCTGGCTCCCCGCCGGAATAGTATCTGTTCAGGATCTAATTTCTCCAGATCTTTCTTGGAAACCCTTCTCTGATCTTTCCCCTCTCCTCCCCCTACCTCTTCCTCTCTTTTGCTGTATGATTCCTTCCGTTCTTCAATCATTACCCTCTTCCTTAACCTTGCCTCTCAAGCTGGGTTAACTTTTGTTCCCTCTGCCTCTCTTCCTCTTCCCTTTTTCCTTTCCGTTCGGGGCTCATCACTTACTCTCTCCAGTTTTTCTATCTCGTCTCTTTACCGTTGTCTCATTGATCCACTATATGCTACACCATTGATGATTCCAGATGTTCCGAATGTCGCCCTTTCACAAGTGTGGTCCATGTCTAATTCGCCACTATCTATTCCAGCAGAAAGAAACATCCAATGGTTGTTTCCTCATCGGCGGTTACCAGTTCCTATCAAATTATTCAGGATGACGCTTGTTGATTCGCCTAACTGCATGTTTTGCTCTGCGATTGCGGATGTAGATCATGTGTATCAACATTGCACAGTGCTTCTTCTCTTGCTACATCTGACCTTCACTACTGCACAGTGCCTTAGTACTAATGATCTCTCCTTCTCAGCCTATAGTACGCTACTCATTTCAAGTACTCCGCCTATTCCTATATCAGAGTCATGTGCTTATGTATTCATATTAGCAAAACATGTGATTTTTTGCTACTATCAACAGCTACGTTCTACCCCTATACAGCCTACCATCTTTCAGGCGGGAGCTGCGATGTGCAGTCAGTTCCGGAACAGACTGACTTCACGCTTGAGGCTTGCTTTCACTGTTGCTAAGGCAGCGAATCGAATCCCACACTTTATGTCAGTGTGGTCACCTTTTCGTCAATGGTTTTCTGGTCCATCAGAAGACCTTAGACTTTGTTCTGACTTCTGTGAAATTGTTTGTACTAATTGAAGTATAGTTTTGTGATTATCGTGTTCTTAGGTGCCCTTGTCATCATTGCTTCTTAATGTTACTGCACGTTTGCATGTTTCTCACCAACAAGGTCCTATAGGTGAGTTTCTTGTTATACCACAGGCACTTAGAATAAGTTTAAAGTCTTTTTTTTTTTTCGGCACTTTCCTTATGTCTGCCGGGCTTTATAATATATGGTTTTTGCTCACGGTGCTAAGCAACTGTTTGATAGTGTTTAAATTGCATTATTGATTTTGCACAGTGTGGTTTTTGATCATGTTACATGTACATAAAGGGATATGATCAGTCGATTACACCATGTTCTGCAAGGTTTAGCACTTTTGTAGTGCAGGGGGTAATTGTTCATCATTCGGTTATTTGTACTGTACCTGAAGTATAGTTGCTATGCCAAAAGCTCAGTTTTGTATATACTAATGTACTTTCCTAATTGCACTGTAAAATTTATGTTTGGCACATTTCGCGTGTTGGGTCACGATTACATGTCTTAAGTTTTATGCTCATGGTGCGGAGCAAACGCTTTGATAGTATTTCAATTATATGTTAATATTACACAGTGTGGTTTTTCTCATGTCACATGCGCCTAACAGGAAATAATAAGTCTATTAGATAATATTCTGCGCTGTGTTGCATATTTGCTGTACAAAGAGTCAGTTTCATATTTTCATTATTTGTATTGTACCCGAAGTATAAATTTTCTGTAAAACGCAAGTTCTGTTTGTACTAATATACTTTACTCTTTGCACTGTGAAACTTACAGTTGTACCATGGAATTGTAACTCCTGATTAGTGTCTTCCCTATGCCGTTGCATCTTGTGTACATATGTTGTTGTTCATTACAAGTTAATCTATAGCACTGTGATTGAGGCACTTGTTTAAGCCTAAGTAATAGTTCTTTTTGTAATTTGACAGCGTTTCACAAGAGAGATATTGCATTCAATTTGTATAGAGTTCACACCATCATTGTGGATAGATCATTTATTCGCTTATCTTTCAGATACTGAAAAGTATAAACCTTCTGCTCTTTTCTTCTTTTTTCTCAAGATTGCTCAAAATATACATGTTTGTTTTTGCACTGTAAAATTTATAGTTATACTTTGTACTGGTGTTCACCTGTTAGAGATGGCACTATGCTGATGCACATTGAGAACATATGATGTACATAGAGCAAGTCAACCCTTCAGTCCAGTATTGTCAGTGTTATGAATTTGCTTACATTGTATATAGTGCATCCACATAATGTAAATATCTCATTGTCATTGTAAATAGGTCATCTAATTGTTTATCTTTTGGTAACTGTTAAGCACAGGCCATCTGTATCTTCCTGTCCATGTTTGCTCCAAATAAAAATTGTTGAAGCTCCAACGACTCGCCCCAAAGATGAAAGCACGGCATATAACATGACGTCAGTCACCTCTGGGGGTACAGGGTAAAAGGAAACATTTACTGGTCGTTGGGCCACTGGTTCTGGAGTAAGTTGGCGATCTCCAATGGTTAGGCCTGTCGTCAGGACAGACTTGGCATATTCAACTTTGGCAAGATAAACGACAACCGTCCGGCCCCGCCGGAACATATGCGAAATGGCGTCTGGGGGAAACACGCTTTGAAGGGCATCGGCATAGATCCGCATCGGTGTATCTGGGAGAGCCTCAAAACTAACTCCCTTAGCCAGGTTTTCAAAGAAAGCAGTCGCGGCTGGCGAGCCTGCTGGAATTTCAAGAAGAATGTTGTTTCCAGCACGATAAATATAAGTGTGCAAAGCTTGAGCGCTTGCATACAGATCCTTGGAAAGCTGTCGAGGAGTAGAAGAGGCTGCAACCTTAGAATACGTGGCAGGCGACTGAACGGGCACAGAAGAACTGGAAGAGGCTTCACCACCAGTAATATCCATGGCTTCATCAACTGGAGCAGAAGCTGAAAGGTTTGACGTAGCTGGGGAAGTCAACGGATTGACACCCGAAAGGCTACCGAACGCACCACTCGGAGAGGGTAGTGCATCAGTGCTAGATAGGGAAGATAGCGCAGGGACGCTGGCATCAGTCGAAAATGATGATGATGATGATGATGATGATGGACCACGGGAAGCGAGGGCTGGGCTCCGCCTCTCTTCGCCGGAAGTCGCTATTTGCATATTTGATGAAGTGTGCATCGCCGACCTGCAAGGTCGAACGTAAATAAACTGATAATAGCAAAAAAAAAAAAAAAAAACTCACCCGCTCGGGAGTAGACTTAAAATAATCAGTGGACTTTCACGAATCGACGACGACAAACAGGTAAGGAAGAAACACTTAATATCACACAACACAAACCAATATATACGGAACTCCCATGAACGTGACCGCTGAGCCTGAGGCTTCGGCGTCCTCTATCACTGATTTTCTTCGGTCTGCCGGTACGTTTTGCTGCTTCAGGCACGCCACGTGTCTTCCACTTATTCAGTACATCCAAAACAGTTGTCTTGGGTATGTTTAAACGCGTCTCGGTTTCTTTTATAGACAACCCACTAATATAACACCCAACAATCTTTCCCTTCTCGAAGTCAGTTCTCTCCCTCCGCGACATTTTCACTCAACCTCACAGTGCGATATGATCGCGTCAGCTGCAGGCTTGTCTTTATGCCGTTTGCAGCTGTACCGCGCATCTGAACAACGCAGCGGATCCGTTCATTTGTTTTTTAAGGGGTGTCCGGTGACTTTTGCCAATATAGTGTATGACGCTGAAACCTGGCCTATCAAGAAAACATCTTAGACAAATTGCAAAAAAACTAAGTGTAAAATGGAAAGATCTCTTCTAAATGTAAGACTTTAAAATAAAGTAAAAATATAGATATAAGATCCAGAACAAAAATTTTTAGACATAGGTGAAAAGATACTCAATTTAAAATGGGAACGGGCTGGCCATATATCAAGAATAGAAAATAATAGATGTACTAAAATAGTAACAGAATGGAGACCATATAAAGAAAAGTGAGGAGGAGGAAGACCAGAGGGAAGCTGAATGGATGATACAAGAAAAAGTGTTGGAAAGCTGTGGAATAGACAAGCCCAAGACAGGAACATTTGGAAAGAGATGAGGGAAACCTATAGCACCAACTGACTATAAAAAGGGTTGGAAGAAGAAGAACAAGAAAAAAGAAGAAGAAGAATATGCATTTTTGCGGGTAAATTGCGTGTTTGTGCATTTATACGCCCTAACGTAAAAAATGACAGAATTATGCAATTACCTGTAAACCGGACTCTACTAATGACAACCAGGGTACTATTCAGCCAGTACGCACCGGTTCCGGCGAACCGTATTTAAAAATTGACGAGTTCGATAAAGCCGGTTGGTGAACTAAACACCGGAAGTCTTGACTCATTGCATTGTATTTATTTAACATTTTTAATAAAACCTAATGAAACTTCCTATTCCGGTTAATAGTTTTAGGGACGTAATTGATGAAAGACGTTTACCATCCAAACTATACCTAAAAGTATTGTTGAACCCAGAAAAAGTATTGAAATGGTTGCTCTAAGCTCAGCAGAAGCAGAGGTGGCATGCAGTTTAATGACACTTATTGCTACAAATAGAAAACAAAAACAAAATACACGTAGGCTCAGTTCTGATTGAGCCGTCAGTTTGAAACGTAGGACTACGACTTGCAGATCGGAGAGTTATAGTTGTTGCTAATCGAGTATGGTTTCAAAGCGCTCATTTAATTTGTTATAGCCAAAGTAGGTCTATGATATGAAAAGTAAGTTGCTTACCTAATTTTTTTAAATAATGTTGGATACATTGCGAACACAAAGCAGATCGATACAGGAATTACCCAAAATGGTGCTCTGTCTTCTTGGGCTTTTTACATTCCTCATCATTTGCTCTCGCCTTTCGTTTTGATTTTCTCCATTTTTGTTGCCGTTCATTCTGTGAATTCCGCGGCATTGTCAAAAAGGTTAACCCGTTCACACGAAAACAATTTTAAAATTTTTTAGTTTAAACTACTGCGATATGCTCTGCCCGCTCACCCTTATCTGCCCCTCTTGAAATTAATACCCACTGGCTCTTTTTGCATAATCGCCTCCCTGTTCCGTATTTTCTCTTTCGCATGTCTCTTCTCTCCTCCCCTCTCTGCTCCTTCTGCGCACAGGAGGCAGACGTTTCTCACGTCTACCTTTACTGTCCCATCCTGATGCCTCTCCTCCACCAGGCTTTCCGGATTGCCAGTCGCTCTTGTTCTCAAGATCTTCCGTTCACTGCCTACAGACATCTTCTTCTGCGGGCTCATCCACCTACAACTCTTCCTTCAGTATGTGCCTATCTTTTCGTGCTGGTTAAACACGTTATTTACGTATACCTTCAACAACTCCGCAGCATTTCCTCGCCGGTCTCTTTACACCAGGCCAGCGCAGCACTTTTGTGCCATTTTCAAGATCGATTGCTTTCTCGACTCCGCCTGGAGTACCAGTCGGCTTCTTCCAGTCGTCGAGAAGCCACCTTCTATGCTACCTGGGCGCCGGCCGCTCCATGGTTTGCGATTGATTCTGGACTGCTACACCTATCAGAACCCTAGGACATTCTACACCTCCTTTGCTGAGTTCCGTGGCACCCTGGTGGCCCTCCTCCACTCTACGACTCGTGCAATCCACACTACCGTTGAATTGTGAATGCTAATGCCATCTCAGTGTTTTTTCATGCTTACTCGTGTACATTACTTACTTTCACCCCGCCTGTATTATGTTGCTTTGGTGCCCTCGTTAAATAACTTGCACAATTGTGCACGCTGTGTTTTTATCTCATGTATGTAATGTTTTACCTTCACGGCGGTGTTTGTGCTGTTCTTTTTCTAATTGTGTACTATTGTTTCGCCTGTGTTATCCTGTAAATCATGCCCAGCCAATGTCATGTGACACGATGTGTTTCTCTTTGTCACTTCTGCAATTTTTTATTCAATAAGCTTTGCTTGCAGCATTTGTTATTCATCCCCATTGTCATTGCAGTGTATATACCATCATGTTTTTAACAGTTTTGTATTATTTCCCAGTGAGATACCATGCACAGTCGTGTTGCGCTCACGGTTGCCGAGATAGATTGTGTGAAACGCGGCAGCACCCTAGAAATATTGCACCATCTACCCCGCGCACGTTGTGTTGCGCAATACGCGAATTGGACTCCATGCTGTTTACGAACATGCTAACACGATTAGTGTGTGGCACGCATTTTTAACGCTATAATGACTTCAATTGGGATCTATTTTTGTTGGCCGTAAGTCGCCCCATACTATTCGCGGAGTTGGATGTAAGTCCCACGTCAAAATGTCTTCTAGTTAGTAACATTTCCCACCTGATGATCATCAAGCTTATTGGAAAGCCACACACTGTGGGACCAGAAACCATTTGCCATTTGTATAATCCTGACTACGGCAGTAACACCACACGGTGTCTTACACTAGAATGGAAAAAGTTTATCAAGAACACACAAAATACCATATGAAGCCTGTTATGTGAAATAAGCGTAAGATTACAGTTTAAAAACTTCTACAGAAATGATACTATGTAAGTATTTGGCTTTTCTGCACTTCATACGCAACAAAAATAAAACTCGTTTTAATATTTACGTATGTATTACAACTCTTCCCCTTCCAATATACTTTTAGGCTTACGCCATAGCCAGGTTTACAGAAATGGTTGTTAAACATTTTGTCCGACACCACTGATGACAAACCTCTCGCTGTTTAGAAAGCATGACGGAGTCCTCTTTCTTTGTTTTGTGAAAAGGCCATCAACTTCCACGATAAATCCTTCTCTAGCGACTTCGGTTTCTCCCCTGTTCCAGCTGAAGCAGTTACCCTGCTATTACGCATATAATTATTCCAGTCGATTACAGTTTTCTCAGCGCCATTGACATCAATCGATTGATGCCATCTCTTGTGTCTAGCAGTACGTAAACCACGGTGATTTTGCACATTTCAGGCTACATACAGTGTTCCCCTCGGTATACGTTTTTCGCTTTTATTCGTAATTCTGCGTTAGATCCGATATTTTACTGTAGTTCCTATCGCATTTTTAACTCGGTCACACGTAATTCATTTAACAATTTATGCGATTATACGTTAAAATTTGAATTTCAGATTATAAAAAAATTTTTTTTGGTTCTTTCTTAAGTAACTCGGTAGGTTAAAACTTTGAGAGAATTGAGACAGCGTTGTTGTGTTCCTCCTTGGTGTAGCGAAAGTTGAACGTTGTTCCCATCAGAGAAGGGTACGCAGCTGGAGCGTATTGAGGGGGAACTAGGTGCGTTTTACCCTCTAAAAGTATTTCAGCTTTTTGTTAAAATGCGACGTAAAATGCTTTAATTTAATAAAAATACATCAAATTACATTACAAAATAATGCTTTGCATTTTCTTTCGTTTTTTATGAGTTTTTATTTTGTTCTGACCGATATCAAAAACTTCTATTTCTGTCTGCCCCCCCCCCGAAAATAAATTCTACAAAAGCCGTTCCATAAAAATTAAGAGTAACTTTTTTAGAGATAGCAACAGCACGAAGGGGGAAAATAACAGCGCAGACGGCAAACTCAATTAAGAAAGTATATATGGCAACAGTTATTAGCCGTGGCAGACGATTCTGGTTTTGTTATTGCGCAGTTGTTTAAGGTACGTCTGCATTTCTCCATACAGCTATGAAGGTAAGTGATTCAGAGTTAAGAAGTGAAATGGATTGTGCAATAAAACATTTGCTATCGTTTGGGTAAAACGGCTCCAGAAATAGTTAATTTAATGAAAAAGCTGCGAAAGATAAATGTTTGGGTAAGTGAACGATTTTTAGATAGCACCATGATTCCAAAAAGGCCGCTTGTCTGCAGAACTTGTCCCTAGTCCTGGTCGACCTGAAAGTGTTTTTACGGAGCGTATTCTTAACACAGTGTGTTTTACGGAGCGTATTGTTAACACAGTATGTTTTACGGGGCGTACTGTTAACATGAATGACGTGCGAAGACAAAGCGGCGTCAACTAATATTTCAAAAACGTCGGAATTCCGCATTATATGCAACAAATTACTGCTGCATCGTGCATGTTCCAAATGGATACTTCATCGCCAGACGAGAGAACAATTGTTAGCCAGAGTTCAGGTGTATCCTGAGTGGAAACAAATGATTGCAAAGGATCCAAACTTTCTAAACACAGTAATGACTGCCGATGAAACATGGGTCCACTATATCGACCCCTTCACGAAGCGCTCAACGAGTGTCTGTTAAAAATCGTCGCGCGCTTCACAGGCTCACTTCATCCGGAAAGAGTCAGCCAAATCAAATCAGCTGGGAAGGTGATAATGATAATTTTCTTTTTATTATACAGGTGTAGTCTACCATCGTGCCGTTCCTCCACAAATTACTGTCAAAGCTGAGTATTACATTTCAGTCTTGAAGCGTCTGCGACGACACATATCGATGAAGTGACCGGAACTGGTGGACAAGTAGACCCTACACCATGATAATGCCCGCCCACATGTGGCTGCTTGTGTTTAACAGTTTCTTACGAAATGCGGTATTGAAATCATAACACAGCCTGCCTACAGTCCTGACCTCTCCCCGTGCGATTTCTGGTTGTTTCCAACTGTAAAGGAGAAGTTCCGTGGCGCAACATTCAACACAGATGCTGACGTTTTCAAGGTCGCTAAAGCAGCTTCCACAAAATGCCTTCGCCACATGCTTTGAAAAGTGGACTGAACGATGGGATCGTTGCATATCATTCGAGGGAAGATACTTTGTGAAAGAATAACATATTTTGCTGTACCTATGCTTCTTACTTTGGGTGATTTTACGCTCAGTTTTTGTTATACGACCGTTGTATATACGCCCCTGATATGCTATTTACTTCCGGTTTGGATGAAAGATGTGTTTCACATTTCACGACAAACACACATATGTTCTCTTTAGAAACTGATAAATCTCTTGGACATGACTTTGTGACTCCGTTGCGTCTTGGCACAGTAGAATAGCATTCTAAATGTAAAATCAATATTCAGCGTTCCGGTTTTAAATAGATGAACTCAGGATCCAGAGAAAAAACTGCTGTTGATTCATTAGTTCCACATTGAAGCATTGGACTCAGATTCTTAGTTGTGAAGATTTCATTTAATCTAGAATGAGGATTTTTGTAGACAGATAGAGTCGTCAAAAGAGAAATTTGATTTTCACTGACTTCATGATTTTTGCAATGCGATTAAATTTATTATAATTTGTTATGCTTTTATATGTTACCGGTTTGTCCGTCCGTCCGTCCACCTGTACCCACGATATCTCTGCAACTATTAGTCCGATTTGAAAAATTCTTTTTGCGTTGGGAAGCTCGAAATATGCGAATGACGATCCTTCTTTTCGTTTTTTCTTACGATGTACAATTTTGCCGGTAGAGGGCGTAAATGCAGATGATGTCGAATTCAAAAACACATTTCATTCCACATATTTACTTCTAAACATCCGATTGAAAAAATTCTTTTATCTTTCGATTCCATTTATGTCGAAGAGTAATTTAAATATAGTTACTTTTTCAAATTACGCATAGATTTTCCGCTAGGGGGCGTAAAAGTAAATTACATTTTCCCCGATAACGTTTCTTCTAAAGCTCCAATTTGAAATTTTTTTTCCTCAGCAACTCCTGGTGGAAAATCGTTTGCATATAATTTCAAATTTTTGGTAGAGAATATACTTTGGCCACCAGGGGACGTAAGTGTTAATTTTTGCTTCTGATGTATTTGCCATAAAACCTGAGCTTGTAAATTATCGATTAATTTTTTTTTTTCGTGGACTTATGCCACTCACATCAATAAACATTTTCGCATTATTTTCTTCTTAAAATATTCCACAGTTTCTCCGCCAGGGGCGCGTAGATATATATCTTATTTTTGTCAATATCTCTACTTCTAGGAATCCGATCTGAAAAATTCCTTTTTTGTTGGATAGTGTTTTCAGTGTGACATGTTTTTCATATAATTTCAAAATTTTCAAGTATGTCATAGACTTTCCGCTAGTGGGCGTAGAGGTAAATTGCGTTTCCCCTATATCTCTGCTTGTAAATCTCCGATTTGAAAAACTCTTCCAGCACCGGATACAGCTCCTGATTGAAAATCGTTTGCACATAATTTCTAATTTTTGTAACAAATGGTTTGGCCACCAGGTAGCGTAAGCCTCAATTCCCTTTTCTGATGTATTTGCAGCAAAATATGAGCTTCTAAAATGTCGATTGCAAAAAAAGTCGTTTGTTGACCGATACTACTCATGTCGATAAATCTTTTAAGAACACTTTCTTCTTAAAATAATGCATGGTTTTTACGCCAGGGGGCGTATATGTATATATTAGTTTTTGTCAATAGCTCTACTTCTAGGAGTCGGATTTGAAAAATTCCTTCTTTGTTGGATAGTGGTTCCGATGCCAAATGTTTTCCTTATAAATTCAAAATTTTCAAGTAAATCATAGACTTTTCGCTAGGGGCACAAAGGTAAATTACGTTTTCTGCGTTATTTCTGCTTCTAAAACTCCGATTTGAAAAATTCTTCCTGAATCGCATACAAGACCTGATGGAAATTATTTTTCCCATAATTTTTAATGTTTGGTGGAGAATGGTTTGGCCACCAGAGGGAATAAGTGTTAATTTCTGCTTCTGATGCATTTGTAGCAAAATCTGGGCTCCTGAAAACTCGACTAAATTTTTTTTTTCTTGCACCGATACCGCCCATATGGAAAACCCTTTTGAGAATACTTTCCTCCTAAAATAATGCATGGTTTTCCCACCAGGGAACGTAAAGTCACATCTTATTTTTGTCGATATCTCTGTTTCTAAGAGTCCGATTTGAAACATTCTCTCGGTGTTGGAGAGCGTTTCCGGTGCGAAATGTTTCTCATATAAATTCATGTTTTTCTTAACGCACAAGTCTGCAGCCAGAGGGCGTAAGCTCACGAATCCGTTTACAGCAATATCTGAAGGATTAAAAACCCGATTACACCCCTTTACAGCTAAATTTTACAATAGGATTTAACATTTTGAAATTTGGCTTATGCGTTTGTTACATTTATATCTTTTTTCCAAGCCATCTGCTAGAAAAACATGTAACCTAGGTTTCAGTATATATTCAGATTCACAATCTTGGAATTTTACCCCGTTCAGTGATGAAGTGCCGAAATAAGCTGCTTAAAAATTGGGGGTATGAAAACGAGGATAATAACTCATGAAGCAGCCGCATGCGTTTAATTACGGATCTCATAAGAAGCAGAACACAAAATGCACATAAAATGGTCGAACAAATGACGCAGCGTGGTATTGTACTTTCGACATTCAAACGAGAGAACATCTCTTTGCCTCAGAGGAAAAGGGGAGCACACGAGGCTTACACTGAAAGAATAAATTATTACGTGCACACACCTAATAGCGTGTGGCACCAGCTTTTGCACGTAAGACAGCATCCAAACGTCGTGGTACGGACGCAGTGAGGTTCCAAACACAGACTCAGGTATCGCTGACCAGAAAGCTAAGAGTGCTTGGCGTAGAGCAGGCAGAGACGTAGATATGAATGGTTGATCACGAACAGCTGGTTCCAATATGTCTCATAAATTCTCTATGGTGTTCATGTCCGGTGAGCGAAGGGGCCATGCGGGTGTGGTGAGCTCACTGCTTTGCTCTTGGAGCCAGTTGGTCGCTAGCCGGGACAGATGGGGTGGAGCGTTGTCCTGTTGAAAGATCGGAACTTGGTTCAGACAGACCACGTAACGAAAGGGTGGAGATGGTCGGCCAGGAGCTGTACATACTTGGAACCAGTGACGAAAGACTCAATAGAAACTAAGGGACCCAGGCCGGACCATGTGAAAGCTGCCCAAACAGTTACACCGCCTCCATTGGCCTGTAGTACCCCAACTTGGCATGAGGGGTCCATGGAAGAATTGGGCAGGAATGCATTACAAATTAATGGAAGTACAGATTGCAATTAACGTGTAATGCATTACAAGTTAATGCAGTAACAGATAATGCATTACAAGGTAATCCCAAGTAAGGTTTGCACAAGGTAATGAAATTAATCTGTAATACATTACAACGAAGTGGATATAATTCAATTATTTAATAATGCCATTCAAACGCAATGGAATTATTTGGTAATGAAATTGCACAATTTACAAATAATAATTACATACTAATAGTTTACAGAAAGGTACGTGTGCCAAAAGCTATGTCTAGAAAAGTCGGCCATGTAACATAGCAGACAAAGACCGAAGTGTCGTGTAGAATGTTCTAGAAGCGGTAAGAATGGGTTAGACGTTTGTAGAATGTTCCAGAATGATCGCGCAGTGGGAAGTTGGAGATCTTTATGTAAAGCAAGAATATTCCGGAAGGTTCAGATCCTGTCCTGAAGTATATATAAATGAGTCAGTCGCTCGCTAGACTCCTCTACATTACTTGTTCGTATCGGGCAAGCAATGGACAACAACACTTGAGAAGTATGGTAAAAATGTCAAGAGTTCGCAAATTTCTGTAATATTCGGCGGAACTGCGTTGCTGAACTGTGAGTGTAGTGCTAATATGTGCTTGTGGCTATAGGAGTAATTATTTTGGACAGTGAAACGTATGTAATGGACGAGAATACTATACTGGAGATGGACAAAATGAGTATCTCAAACCGAAATAAACATCTCATTTGTACTTACTTCATGTGTATTATTTCGTTCAAATCACTTTACTTGGGGCGAAGACGGGGCAACTACTCATGTCATACACATACAATCTCCAATACCTACATACACGCATTTGAGGTCCGAGGGATGGAACAATTGTCAAATAACCTACACAACGTGTAAGGGTGTACTAGCTGCTAGTTTATTCACGTTGTATTGTTACCCATAAATTATTGGTTAATTACCAAAGAGAATTAACCATTACGATTATAATGGGTAACTGCTGCATGTCATTACAATTACCATGTAATTCTAATGACCAGTTCACCATTACCATGTAATGGTAACGCTAAGTTCTTGTTCCCATTACCATTACGCTGCAATGCATTACCGATTAATACAGACATTTAACGTAGACCAGGAACATCAAATAAAGGTCCTCGGTCTTTCCACGTTTATAAGTGAGTCACGGAAAAATTCTCATTGGCCGCCACCGGGAGTCGAACTGGAAGACCCTGGGTTCGACTCCCGGTGGCGGCCAATGAGAATTTTTCAGTGACTCACTTATAAACGTGGAAAGAGCGAGGATCTGTGTTTGATGCATTACCGATTAATTCAATTACGATTTTGCCCAACTCTGGTCCATAGCTCAGTGTGGTTTACGCCACACACGCTGCCTACCATCGGCGCGATACAGTGTAATACGGAATTCGTCAGACCGTATGAGGCCTTTCCAATCATCCATGCCCCAGTTTCGACGGGCCTTTGCTAACTGCCGCCGAATCATGCAATGCTGTGGCGTTAACATCGGGACACCATGAGGTCGTCGACTTCCCCATTCGAGTTGTGCCATGTGTCGACGGATTGTCTTTGAGCATTGGATTGTGGACGCTTCTTCATTAAATTGTGATATGATTTGCTGGAAAGATACCTTCCGATTCGTCTGTACGATGTGGGCCAATCGTCGGCGCCCTCGACCATCAAATGCAATTTTTCGGCCAAATTTCATCCGACTGTCAGCGGTTTTGTCGGATTTCACGTACTCCTGGTACACACTTGCTACGGTTTGTCGCAGAATTCTTAAGAGTTTCGCAGTTGCGCTAATTGAACATCCGGCATTTCTGGCTCTCACGTCTTGACCTCGATCAAACTCACTTAAGTCTCGTCCTTGACCCATGCTAGCACTTGAAAGAATGTATTCCTATGCGAACTAACGCTAAGTTCTTGTTCCCATCAAACGCTAGTTCTTGCCACCACAGTACACCACAGTATTTCTCATTTTCTTGTAGGACACAGTGAGTAGAGTTTAGGTCCCAGCCACCAACAGCGACATCGCCTTTTGGGCAGGACACAGAAGCGGAAGGAATGAGAGCAAGTCTAGCGACTTTGACAAAACAGTTTGTAGTGAGATTAGAGTACAGTAGATGGCGCCACCGTACAAGTACGATGTTGCACATAGAGGGGTGAGAGAATTTCAGGGGGGGGCATAGGAAAGGATACCCATTTAACCAGTGAGTCCAGCCCTTAGGCCGTCACTTTACGTGCTCGTCCGATGCACGGCGGATATTCAGCGATTGTTAGTAAATCACACCAGCTCTGAAAGATCAGCCCATGATAGAACCTGAGGACCTTGCATTGATAGTCTGACTCGCTAACCACTAAGCCTCCTACCTACTCTATTTATAGCCCCAACCGGTTTCCCTGCAGGCCGTGATTTGCTGCTGTTCTGCTGCCTTGCCTATTTTTACAGGGGTGTACGTAATAATTTGTCCTTTCAGTGTTACATTCGTCAGGCATTACATTATGACACCTCTTTAGTTGTTTGCAACAGTTTGACACCTCCGTGACATACTGCAGATGGCATAGACGCCGATTTCGTGGGTTCGAGACACTTTTTGAACCCCAATGATTTTGTTGTGGGTTCCTCGAACCGCTAATATTCTTACGCGTATTTTATGGGAAAAACACACGTACGCATATAAGCATTAATTTTGTTTTTCGTTATCAGTTCTTCAAGTTTTTTATTATCATTCCCCGTTTACTATATATAGAAAGTGTGTATAGAAATTCATCCCTCACAATGTTTATTGTGCCTCAAAAAAGAATTAGTGTTTGTTCGTGCACATCAAATTTGACGCGACAGACAATCTACAAGTACGGTTGTTTAAGAGCATAAAAAACTGCCTCCTTTATAAAAGAAAATTCTTCGGTTTGTTTGGGTTCCCACAAAATACAAAACTCTAGCTCTGCATTTGCAGACGAGAACCTGTTCGAGGTCATAGAGATAAAGGCGGAAATATGTTGTACAGTCAGTTGACACACCCTATCTTCGTACAATCAGAGACCAAGGAGGTTAGAAGAGAGAGGAGATGGCATCAGCAGTCGCTGGTAAAGCCAAATCTGATCATCTGGTTTCTTACACCCTCCCGGCGGGGAGGGTTCAGTGACGTGACGTCACTTCCTGAAGACCTGTGCTGGAGCACAGGTTGATAGCGGCCGTCTCTTACTCTCTGCAGCAGGCCCTGAAGGTCAACGAGGCTCCCACAGCTTTACAAAGGCCGTGATTGACTGATGCGGAATATGCACTTACGAAGCATAATTTTGTTTGAAATTTTTAGAAAATACTAAACAGTATTTCTGTAACATTTTGCAAATTTTTAGTTATGTATATGTATATTTCGGTCTCATTTTTTCCTGACTGTACATGTTGCACAAGTGCCGCTAAAACCTCTTCAAAGACAACGATTTCCGCATAGAAAAGTACAGAAGCAGCCCAAGTTGGGCTTACTGGGCATACACAGCTGATAAGAAGTGCAGCCCACGGAAAACGCAGGGCTTACGGCAGATGACATGTCATCTTCCTTCTAACCTGCTACTTTAACTCAGGAATCATTTGAAGAAAACATTGCTGGCATTTTTAAAATTGGTAAAAAAACCTTAAAATAAATTTTACATGTTTTTGTTACTTTTATAAGGCAATTGAGTTGGAAATTCACACAGTATCTGTGTATTGTATATAATAATGTCGCTCCTATAAAGCAAAATAAATGAAATAAATAATTACCTAGAGAAAAAAATCTGTAATTAACTATAGTTTGCTTCATTTTTTGCATTTCAGGCGTCTTATTGTGCCAGATAATCTGACAATGAAATTTAAATTAAACTTAAATACTTTGAAAATTGCATGGGCAATTCGATTAAAAATTTCCGGAACCCCCAATAATTTTTTAAGTCGGCGCCTATGGCAGATGTTATTATTAAACTGGCTTTTGGTGTGGTGCTTCCCACAGAAGAGGGTGAAGTTCTGGAAGTCTCGTGGCGGGCGGGTGATGCCCATTCAAGATCCTACGTATTGCACTTCAGACTTGCTCAATTATATTAAGATCAAGGGCCCATAGAAATACAGGCAAATATGGAAAAACGTGACCTTCGATATCGAGATCCACGATCTGAGCTCGATGTGGTCATGCATTATCATTCACAAACACTATATGCTATCTCACTGTAGAAAAGTGTCACATTACTACTGATGGTGTCACTTGTGTAACATGTTCACGTGCACCAGACAAACCTAGAGATCGGTGCTGCCATCGATGAAGATCCCTCGCCTCACTATGACTAAGTCGCCTCGGAACAGTTGCATATGTTTGCACAAATGCTGATTATCGAGTGTTTCTGAGATTCTCTATTTAGGAAATCGCGAACAATCGAAGTGTAGTTAAAATCTGGGCTCATAGAAAGACGGAATGATTTTTCATCCTTGCTACCGCAATAGGTGTTTCTGTGGGCGGGGGCATTCAAAGCAGCGGCTGTTTCTCCCGTAGAACTTCGTGATGCAGTCAATCACGACCGTTTAATTACTAAACCTAACCGCAGCCGCCCTTTTCAGAGCATTTCGGATGTGGGAGCTTAATATCGCAGCTTCTGTGAGTGTCTGTTGCAAGATGCCGATATTCCCGAGGCCGTAGTTGTCCTCGGACGACCACTTCTCGGCCGTTCTGCAATATCGTGTCGCACTGAAAGTTCTACAGCTCATGTCTGTCTATGACGTTTGTGCATCTTCTACACCTGTGTGCATCATGGTTGTGGCGTAGATGGGCAAATGCACTACTCAAAAGGGTTGTCAGTATGCTTTGATCATATATATCAGCATTTGAAAAATGAAAAGATATGGTTGTCAAGTGATTTAAGGCCTGGGATTCCTGCTTCTAGTCGACCTGGGTTGACGTTAAAATCTCAGGTAAGACATGAAGGCCGCACTTTACAGAGCATTTGATCTTACGGCACTGGCCGTGTACGTTTTTGGAATAACGACGTAAAATCAGGAAAGAGCGTCAGCTTCTAGTTTAACATGTCCTTGGTGATTACTAAAGCCCTAAAAGGAAAAGCCTCTTCGAATAAAATAGTTTGCAACGATATAATATCGGTATTTGTAGTTCTTGCCAAACTATTGCTAAAGTATGCTTTTATACCCAGTACAAATAATATTGCATTTTCAGTACAACGATATTTAAAAACTGAAGATTTCCAATTTCCTTCCTGTCTAAAGGCTTCCTGGCCGTCCCGGTGGCGCAGTGGTCTAAGGCTCTGGCTAATGACCGTTGAAGACATATTTAAGAAACTGACTGTAAATGGTGAAAAAAGAACCTTTTGAATTATAGGGATGGGAATTTTTCCGTTTCCACCGTACAGTCCTAATTTGGCACAGTCCAACTATTTTGTCTTCCTATATCTGAAGAAGCTCCTCAGTGCTGCTGCAAACGTGGACCTTTTGAATTATAGGGATGGAATTTTTCCGTTTCCACCGTACAGTCCTAATTTGGCATAGTCCAACTATTTTGTCTTCCTATATCTGAAGAAGCTCCTCAGTGCTGCTGCAAACGTGGACCTTTTGAATTATAGGGATGGGAATTTTTCCGTTTCCACCGTACAGTCCTAATTTGGCACAGTTCAACTATTTTGTCTTCCTATATCTGAAGAAGCTCCTCAGTGCTGCTGCAAATGTGGACCTTTTGAATTATAGGGATGGGAATTTTTCCGTTTCCACCGTACAGTCCTAATTTGGCACAGTCCAACTATTTTGTCTTCCTATATCTGAAGAAGCTCCTCAGTGCTGCTGCAAATGTGGACCTTTTGAATTATAGGGATGGGAATTTTTCCGTTTCCACCGTACAGTCCTAATTTGGCACAGTCCAACTATTTTGTCTTCCTATATCTGAAGAAGCTCCTCAGTGCTGCTGCAAATGTGGATCTTTTGAATCATAGGGCTGGGAATTTTTCCGTATCCACCGTACAGTCCGGATTAGGCACCCTCGGACTACGTTTCCTTTGATACCAATAAACGACCTGCGTGGTCCCGGATAAAGAATATCGGGTAATGGGTAGTCTGATGGTGTTTCCACTGGGGCAGCAATAGCTGCTCCCTCCGCGGGCGGATTCTGTTAGTTTCTCGACAGATTCCGTGTAATCTATATATCCAGTTACCTCGTCCGATTCTTTCTACTCTACTGCACCCTCGTCTCCTTGCAGGATTGCTCCCGTAACGCCTACACTAAAATAATGCTGAACTGGGCCGATAAACCCGTGCGGAGCTAGTCCCTTGCGGGGCTGGACAAGGTTTGCTTTCTCTTTCGAAATCTGGTAAAGCATCTTAGAGGCTATTCTAATGAAAATGCTAAAATAAAGTAAAAAAAAAACGGTTGCCTGCGCAGGACGCACTTACCCCCCCTCCCTATGGATTTGACAAGCTGATTATTGTTATGATAATTCTTGAAACAGACCTGGGTGAAAATAAAGCTAACATGAGACTATATGTCACCGTGATGCGTCACCTGGTATGTTTCCTTTTCCTTTTGTTTAAATGAAAATTTAGGAACCTAACTGAGAAATATCACAGTTTTAGGGATACCTCATTTAATATTTAAATCGTATTTATCAGTTTTTTATTTTATATATAAGCACAATAGATCATATCCACGTACTGAGAGAACTAATTGAAAGAGCGAGGGAATATGAACTTCCAATAAGCATGGCTTTAATCGATTATGAAGAGGCCTTTGATTTGGTGAAACCATCAGCAGTTACAATGGCTTTGAAATTCGGCGGTATTGAAGATGCATACATTAATATTATTCAAAATATCTATTTAAATGCAAGTGCAAAAATTCGGCTATTTGAGATTACAGCACCCATAAAAATTGGAAAGGGAGTGAGACAAGGTGACACTATATCTCCCAAACTCTTTAATGCCACATTGGAAAATGTCTTTCAATCACTGAACTATGAAAACAAAGGGATAAAAATTAATGGAGATTATCTGACTCACCTTCATTTTGCTGATGACGTAGTTATTTTTGCAACTACCCCATCAGAGCTGCAGAGTATAATCTAGGAACTTGCTGAAAAGAGTAAAGAAGTGGGATTAAAAATGAACTTTCAGAAGACAAAAGTGATGTTCAATGCTTTTACAAGAAATGAAGATTTATCGATTGATGGAGGAAAGCTGGAGATAACCGATCCTTCATTTATCTTGGACAGCAGATATTAAGTGAGGGTCACGTTGGTGAAGAAATTCATCGGCGTATAAAACTTGCCTGGACAGCTTTTGGAAGAAACAGCATAATTTTCAAGAGCAGTATGCCATTATGTCTTAAAAGAAAAGTGTTTGATCAATGCATCCTTCCAGTGCTTACGTATGGTGCAGAGACGTGGACCTTACTTAACTAAAAGAGATATACAAAGACTGCAGACAACTTAAAGAAGCATGGAGAGACGCATGCTTGGTGTAACCAGGAGAGATAAGAAGAAGAACTCGTGGATCAGAAAAATGATAAGAGTGGAAGACATCATGCTCAGAGTAAAAATCCCTGAAATGGCAATTGGCTGGACATATTGCCAGAACGACATACCATCGATGGACAGCTGAAATGTTAGACTGGATTCCAAGGGACAGAAAAAGACCCAGAGGAAGACCACATGGCAGATGGACGGATGCAATTCGAAAGTACGCGGGAGTAACATGGAGGAGACTGGCACAAGACAGACCGTTGTGGAAGAAACATGGGGAGACGTTCGTCCAGCAGTGGATTGATAATGGTTGACAATGATGATGATTTTATATATTATTCAAATTTTGGGCTATATAGCGTAAAGTCATCTGCCGGTGGCGGTAACCGACTCAGCATTCTTTTACTCCTGAGCTGAATGCTTTCCCAGTTAAGCTACACCGACGAAGTATGTCGCTGCAACGTTGCCGTCTTTACATGTGCATCACCTCTGAGTTAGGTATGTTACAGTTACAGTGACGAATATATATTTTGACGTAGGGCTACGTCTAACTCCGTGGATAGTATGGAACGACTTACGGCCGACCCCCTGTGACAAAAATAGGTCCCAATTACAATCATTATAGCGTTAAAAATACGTACCGCACACTAATCGTGTTAGCATATTCGTAAACCGAATGGAGTCCATCCAATTTGAGTACTACGCAATACATCGTGCGCGAGACGCTCCCCTCGCTCCCTGTGCGTGGCGGAGATGATGCAATATTTCAGGGGATGCCGTCCCGTTTAACTCCAGTCTACCTCGGCAACCGTGAATACAACACGACTGTGCGTGGTATCGTTTCAAAACTCTCGACGAGATCTATTCAAATATCAAAAGAACATACCGCAGTGGTTTAAACTAAAATTTTTAAAAATTATTTTCTTGTGAAGGGGTTAACATTTTCGACAATGCCGCAGAATTCTCAGAATGAACGCAAGCAAAAGTGGAGAAAAACAAAACGAGCAATTGGTGAGGAATGCAAAAAGCCCAAGGAGACAGAGCAGCACGTTGGGTAATTCGTGTATCGATCGGCTTTGTGTTCGAATGTATCCAGAATTTTCTGTAAATTTTATGTAAGCTACTTTTCATGTTATAGACCTGTGTTGGCTATAGCAAATTAAATAAACGCTTTGAAACCATACTCAACTAGCTCATTTCAACTCTCCGTTCTGCAAGTCATAGCCCTACGTTCCAAACTGACGGTTGAATCAGAACTGAGCCCACTTGTGTTTTTTGTTTTCGTGTATGTTGAAGTCACAGTTATAATGAATATGTATCTTATGTGAAAGAACAATTCTGTCTCTTTGAAAAACTGCTCGCGATCTTTGCAGGACTGTTTTTAAGGAAGTCATGTTGTGTCGTTCTTTCGCAGAGAGTTGTCTTCAGTTGCATTAGGTGCCTTCGGTTAGCCTTTCACGTGCTAGACGTCGGTACCAAGCGGACATTAGTTAACGAACTGTCGAGCAAATGCACCCCCGACAATGGAAGGGATGGGGGATTTGGGGTCGCGAATAAGTGTAAGGTGATCGACAGACGTCGGAATCTGAGATAGATAAAGACGTAGTTTTTACGTTCTACAGGGTGTAACCCGCCACCGGCAGAGCGCAGTTAGTGAACGAGCAGTGTGCGAACCGGATGTTTCCGGCGGGTGTTCGAATCCCTGTCCTGCCGGCCATCTAGTCTGCGTTTTTTCCGAGGTTTTCCGCAGACTCCCTGTATTTAGGGACGCGAATGCGTAGATGGTTCCCTGTAAAGTTCGTCCAAGACGCACTTTGTCCCTGATCCTCGTACTGCGAAGTGGAAGATAACAGGAACCCACCAATTTAATTTCTCAGGATTGTATAGCATGGAAGTCACCTTTTGGGTGATGACCCATGCTTGCCCGCCAACCTTCGGGTTGAGTAGAGAAGGAGGCGGAGGGTATATAACCCATAAACTAAAGTGTGAATATGTACATAAAAATACATTGTATGATAAGTATTGTTAATAAATGATTGCACATCTTACTGATATTATGGAGTAGAAGAAGTCTGCATGGGTCGGAATGGCTCGCCAATGTGACAGCTCTCAGCCTCGAGGCTGCACATTTAGGTGGAAAATCCATTCCCTAGTTTATTTATTTATTTAATTATTTATTTATTCATTCGTGTATTTTTTGAGGAAAGAGTACGTTTTATTTACTTTTTATTCATTTCGCCATATACTTTCGGGTGATTCTTCTTTTCTTTTTTGGCCGGACTGGCTCGCCAATGTAACAGCGCTCAGACTTGAGGCTGCACATTTAGGTGGAAAACCAATTCCCTAGTTTATTTATTTATTTAATTATTTATTTATTCATTCGTGTATTTTTTGAGGAAAGAGTACGTTTTATTTACTTTTTATTCATTTCGCCATATACTTTCGGGTGATTCTTCTTTTCTTTTTTGGCCGGACTGGCTCGCCAATGTAACAGCACTCAGACTCGAGGCTGCACATTTAGGTGGAAAATCAATTCCCTAGTTTATTTATTTATTTATTTATTTATTTATTCTGTGTATTTTTTGAGGAAAGAGTACGTTTTCTTTACTTTTTATTTATTTCGCCATATACTTTCGGGTGATTCTTCTTTTCTTTTTTTTTTCAGGCCAGATTCGGATTTTTTAGGACAGATTCGGATGTTAAGGTTGGAAATCCATCCTATTCTTTCTTTTGGTGTCCCCTCATAAATATGTTTATCGGATCAGTCCATACGATTGTCTTCCATTAGAGTTAACGTTTTTATAAGTGAGTAGTTAATTGAGTACAGGTTCCTGTCAGACAGTCGGAATCATTTTTGCTAGTATCGTGAGTGTATCTTTATTATTATGCCAAAACATAACTGATAAATTGTTTACTGTGTTAATTGGTCTACGTTCTATCATGAGTGCTTCGTTAGTTACAATTTGTGTGCTCAATCCTGGATTTTTGGAGAATTTGTATATTTTACGACAGGGACTTAGAAAATATGTTCACTTATGCTTCCTTTTTTTTAAACTAGACGTTCACGAAAACATTGCGGCACACAGCGGACCCTTTGACTCCCAAAGGAAAATCTGCTGTGTGAATCACAACGCCCCATCAGTGGATCCTGAAGCTGCGTCAGCCCTAAATCAGGGATTCGCAGAATAACAATCCAATCGACAACCCCTTGGTTCCCAATATTACGCCGGGTTCAATTTGGAAACCCGCCCGATAATACCAAACCCGTTCCCGGCTCGGCCAGCGGATCTGGTCGGGCCTTTTTTTAGTTTAGAGAACAAAGCAACGGGACGGGCTTTTCCCCAAACACCCTCCTCCGGTCCGGGCCAAGTCGACCCATTCTTTTTATCGCAATGGTAAAGAAAGAAAAAAGGCGTGTTCCCCCGATTTCCTGGTGTGTTTAACTGTTTTGCTGGCTTTATTTACTTCAGTGACATAGCCTAGGGCGAAATCACAGAGGCGAGGAGAGGCACTTAGTGTTATTACCGTCTGTAGGTATTAAGATGGTAAAACCACTTTGGGGCTTGTGGACAAAAAAAATATTTCGATCCTGAGCGAGTATGTGTGTTCTGTGGAGTGGGGGACGAGGGAGGCCGTAGTAGGGTGGGGTGCGTATGCGTGTGTTTGTATGAGAGAGTGGGATGACACAGAATTTTTATCCTATCCCTAATCTGTATAGGTTTTGACTTTTGTATAATTTCTGCTTACTAGGTCAAAAGAAGGGAGATTCTGAACGCGCTTAGTCTTCCTTTCTCTCTCTCTCTCTCTCTCTCTCTTTAAAGGTTATATTTTTCGATAATTGTCGAAGTTCAGTTAATATTTTTGGTCTTACATTTAAGTAAATATTTTCAATAATATCTCATTTCATTATTTAATTTTCACATTTTAATAAAATACAACTGAAAGACAAAATAATACCAAATAGCACATTACGGGCAGGGCCGAGAGTCTAATATTTGAAATGGGCTGGGCCTTAAACGAACGGGCTTGGGCTAACCAAATTAGGCCCGTGCAGACCTCCATTATGGAGAGGAATTCGCAGCTAGTTCTAAAAACGAATAGCAAGGATTGGGCCTGATCGAAGAAGTGCTGGAATACAGCGCCGGCAGTTTCCACACATTTTTTTTTTTTTTTTTTTTTTGGAATAACCCTATTTGCACAAACTGAAAATCATGCCATGCATTTAGATGGGAATTTTCGTCAAGTTACAAAATTCCCTTACGAAAAGCCCATAAAATTTAATATTTTTTGAAGAAGAAAGTCAAACGAGTTTTCCAATACATATTTTCAAATAATTTCCGTTCAAAGAAAGCAATGCAAGGAAAGACCGAAATCACGACTTTCCTCGCGTTTCTCTGCGAACTGCCATATTTTCCTGTTTACTCACGGACGGATTCAATTGGAGATTGTCAAGATCAGAAGGAGGAATATTAATTGATGGCTAGAAAGGCGGGAGGGAAGGACGACTGAGTGCAGAAGGGATCGATTAAGTACGGGCAGTACTTTCTGCTTACTTTACCGGCCAGGCAGATCCGCATTTAGCCTGTGGTGCTTGCAGAGGGCTATTTTCTGCCCGCAGCAAATGATTTGTGCCTTCGGTGGCGTCGCCATTAGCATGAAAAGGAGAAAAACTCGGAAACATTCCATTCATCACGAGTCTGCGTGACTCCAAATGGCTGGCAATGTCAAATAAATTGGATAACTCTCGTGCACATGACACCCTCGCTAGCAACTGAAGTTCGGTTTAGCCAGCGTCAATGAGGCCTGGTTGCTGTAACGACTTAGTGACGATTACGATTTTAGGATACGAGCAGAAAGAGCAAGGTTTCAACGAAATACTGCAATTTATGTGCAGTAAAAAGGGGGAACGAATGCCTACAGGAAATACTAATGGCGAAATAACTTCTTTTTTTTTTATTTTAGTTTTCCTCCCATCCAAACTTGGTTGTCGTTAACTTTGCACTTCATTCTCCAGCTTGAGCATAACAATACGCAAAATGCAAAAAAAAAAAAAAAAAAAAAAAAAAATCTAGTAACTGGTGTTTGGCTCATTTGCGGTGCCTTGATGCATGGTGATTTTCACATCTCTCAGACGTAGCATCTGTATTTCAGCATGCTAACATTTCAGTGCCTGCAACCGCTTCATTGCTACGCCTACTAATTGCGCTTATTTGAATATTCGTTTTTTGCTCCGTTACTATTGCGTCAGTCTCAATGAAGATCAGTGGCTGGCGCTCTTCCTTTCTGTTTCCTATTTCTACTTTTTCATGCATACGAGGTATGATTAGGAAAAGTAAAAATATTTGATCATAGCGATCTTGGATTAAACCTCTTGACAGTATTTTGCTTTATCGCAGAAACAATTTTTCACTGTTTATTCTGTGACGTACTACAGAGGTAAAGCACGTGTCAAGACGACAAATATGCAGCTATACACTGAAGAGCAATTGAATTAGAGACAGCTAGCGTTATGCAAATGTAGCGCTGTGGGCGGCCCTGTGAACGGAAACGACATGACGTATGCAGCGATCCGACAATATAAGGAGTGATGCAACGGGAATCAGTAAGAGTCGTACGCAGTATGGGTAAGACGAATGATCTAAGCGCATTTAATCGTGGGCAAATTGTCGGGGCCCGACGAATGGGTCACACCATCTCGGAAATCGTGGAGGCACTGGGATTTTCACGAGCCACTGTGTCACGGGTGCACCGTGAGTACATCAAATCCGGTAAAACCATCCCTGCAAAGGCCAACTGCCGTGGACAACAGCGTGGGAATGAGCGGGGTCATCGTCGGCTAGCTCGCATTGTAACAGCGGATAGACGGGCCACAGTGCAAGAAATCACTCGGCAATTTGACGCTGGTGCACAAAAAGTGTCAGTAGCCACACCATCCAGAACCATCTCCTCGCTATGGGGTACAGAAGCCATCGTCCCACGAGAGTACCTCTGCTGACCGCACATCACCGGGTACAAAGATCAGCATGAGCGCGGGAACATCGCCACTGGACCCTAGACATGTTGAAAAATGTTGCCTGGACTGATGAGTCGAGATTCAGGTTGGTACATGCGGATGGCAGGATACGAGTACGGCGCAAACCACATGAAGCGATGGATCCTACTTGCCAGCAGGGTACTCTTCAAGCTGGTGGGGGTGGCATTTTCTTCTGGGAACTGTTTGCGTGGACTGAAATGGGATCCCTGGTACGTGTGACATCGTCCCTCACAGGTCAACGTTACCGGGATATTCTGGACGACCATTTGCTCCCATTTGTGCGTCTTCAACATCCCACTGCGGACCTCATCCTGCAACAAGACAATGCAGCTCCCGAATTATATCCGAATGGTTGGATGGACACTCCACCAGCGTGACCTCGCTTCCTTGGCCAGCTAGATCACCTGACCTCAATCCCATCGAGCACATCTGGGATGCCATCGAGAGAGATGTTCGAGGCTCTGACCGCCCCTCCATCAAATCTTCGTGAACTGTGGGAGCTCGTTTAGGGGTCGTGGATTCGCATGGCTTCCCAACGCTTCCGGTGTCTTGTCGAGTCCATGCCGAGACGAATCGCCGCCGTCATCAAGGTGAAAGGTGGTGCTACACGTTACTAGACAGGTATCTCTAATTCAATTGCTCTTCAGTGTACATTCTGTCCGTGTAGCTTAGTTGGGAGAGCAACTTACTTCGGAGTGAGGTGGCTCGATTTCGTCACGGATAAACTTGTGTTTTCATAATTTTCTACTGCACTCCTGTTTCCTCTTTCAAACTAAGTTTTACGAAAAACTGAATTCTCTCGAGTGCCTGTGTTCTTACGTAAATTTGGTTTCCTTTCGCTAAATATTTTTCTGACTTACCTCTACAGCGTTTGGGACTTGTGAGTCAAACTGTCAATGAAGCAGCGAAAATTCGACGTACAAATGCATCACTCTCATATGATATCTGTCCAGATGTACTTTTGCTACAGCGTATCTGTGCCACTGTTGCACTTCGGTGAGATAACAGGAACCCACTTTGCTGTGATTTTTCGAATGGCAAGGACATCTTGCAAAACGTGGCGCAAGGTAAAAACACCGATTCCAACTTCATTTGCCAATTGGGGCGTGATCTTGTGCTATCACAATCAAGTAAAGATTGTTGCCAATTGAAGCATGGTCCAGCGCCTGTTACAATCAAGTAAGGATTGTTGGCAATTGGCGCATTTTACAGTGCCTATCACAATCAAGTAAAGATTGTTGCCAACTGACGCATTTTCCAGTGCCTACCGCAATCAAGTAAAAAATGTTGCCAATTGGCGCTTGGTCCAGTGACTATGACAATTGAGTAAAGATTGTAACCAATTGGCGCATGGTCCAGTGCCTGTCACGATCAAGTTAGGATTGTTGCCAATTTGCGCGTGGTCGAGTGCCTATCACAATTGAGTAAAGATTATAGCCAATTGGCGCATGGTCCAGTGCCAATCACAATCAAGTAAAGATTGTAGCCAATTGGCGCGTGGTCCAGTGCCTATCACAATCAAGTAAAGATTGTAGCCAATTGGCGCGTGGTGCAGTGGCTGTCATAATCAAGTAAGGACTGTTGCCAACTTGCGCATGGTCCAGTGCTTATCACAATCAAGTAAGGATAGTTACCAATTCGCGCGTGGTTTAGTGCCTATAACAATCAAGTAAAGATTGTAGCCAATTGGTGCATGGTCCAGTGCCTATCACAATCAAGTAAAGATTGTGGCCAATTGGCGCATGGTCCAGATGCCTGTCACAATCTAGTAAGGATTCTTGCCAACTGGCGCGTGATCCAGTGCCTATCACAATCAAGTAAACATTGTTGCCAATTGGCGCGTGGTCCAGTGCCTGTCACGATCAAGTAAGGATAGTTACCAATTCGCGCGTGGTTTAGTGCCTATAACAATCAAGTAAAGATTGTAGTCAATTGGTGCATGGTCCAGTGCCTATCACAATCAAGTAAAGATTGTGGCCAATTGGCGCATGGTCCAGATGCCTGTCACAATCTAGTAAGGATTCTTGCCAACTGGCGCGTGGTCCAGTGCCTGTCACGATCAAGTAAGGATAGTTACCAATTCGCGCGTGGTTTAGTGCCTATAACAATCAAGTAAAGATTGTAGCCAATTGGTGCATGGTCCAGTGCCTATCACGATCAAGTAAGGATTGTTGCCAATTCGCGCGTGGTCGAGTGCCTATCACAATTAAGTACAGATTGTAGCCAATTGGCGCATGGTCCAGATGCCTGTCACAATCAAGTAAGGATTCTTGCCAATTGGCGCGTGGTCCAGTGCCTGTCACGATCAAGCAAAGATCGCACGAGCTGCACCTTCTCCCGTGGGATGTGCGAGCGTTCCGATCGTTCATTATCTGCTGGTTGTTATCAACCGCTGAGAAAAGCCTTCTTTGCTGGGCCAGCGCTGGCAGCCAACAGTGGCCCATCGCTATGTTGCCGCTACGCAAACGTCAATAAAAACGTCCCGGCTGCCACCACATGAACCAGCAGTTCGGGCCAGCAGCAGGCGAACAGCTGAAACCGCCATCAGTTGTCGTATGCAAGAACAGGGTCATCAGTTATCCATCACAGGCAGTGGCAGAGGCTTACTGATAGCCCCCGCAGTGAGGGCTGGGGGTGGGGGCTCATTGTTAAAATCGCCCCTAACCCGAGCAAAAAGATTTTACAAAATTTTTGCGGAATTTTCGTATGAAACTGGTTAAAGAAATAACCAAGAATTAAGGCAGCTTTGAATGAAGTATTAAGACGAAAAGCATTTTTTTTTCAGTAAATACGTAAAATCCTCAGAAATCCCTTCCGTTGCTTTAGTTCGTAAAAACCGGTTGAGGGAAAAGCAGCTATTTAGGATAACTTGAGGCCCCTTTACACAGGCCTCGCAACAGTTTCTATGCCTGTATGTTAACAAAAAAGTGTGAAAGAAATATCAGTTCAGTGAGCGGGATTTTTATACCAATGAATATAATGTGCACAGTTGTTTGCACATATCTACGCATCCTTCGAAATATAATGAACTAAAAGGTGTTCTTCGTGGGAGAGAAAAATCAGAAAACAGTGTTATTTTTTTTTTTATGACAGTCAAATGATTTTTTTTTACTGTGTGCAAAATATTGTGGCATTATGTTAAGCACGTTTTTTATATTCCAGAGTAAAAAAATTTAAGTAGATTCACGTTTTTTGTGATACAATTCTTATTCGTTACTTAGTTATTTTCTTACTTATGTTGTGACATTTCGTATAAATCGGAAAAGTCATTAGATACTGCCGCACGGCAGTTGTATGTGTATGCTTTGTGTGTGCAATCGTGAGGCATTTCAAAAAGTTGGTCTTAGTTCTCTAAAATAAAATGCTTTGCATAATATGATTAACTTCGACGTAACTATTTCGTAGTAATTTGTATCGGTATAAAATCCAGGGCAATCATTTTAATTACAACGTACACATTTTTGTTTCACGCAATAAAGTGAAATAATTTTGATTTTACGAAAAATACTCAGCAGGTTCCAAAGAATTTGATTTATTAAAACACCCAGAAAGCCTAGTTAATAATACGAAAATAAAAATTTTGAGTAATTGAAAGCTAATAAATTTTCGGAAAAGGGTCTCGAAAAAAAAAAAATTCGGGGGGGGGGGGGCTTGAGCCTTTCCGGTAAGCCACTGTGCCGTGGCTGCGACACGTGGCTCTTAAGCAGTCCGACAAGCAGGTGCCATAAATGATGGCTAGCCTGGTGTGGTCCGTCAGTGGTAGCCAGCAATCATGTGACGTAACTGGTGGCTTGCCGAATTTTGTCCGCCATTTCTGGAAGGCACAACTCCTCTTTCTTTCCCAAAGAAATTTCTGCATGACACCACGGCGCTGGGTGAATTTCCTCAACAGGTTCGGAAAAACGCCCGGTGGATCCGGGTAGCATGGAACCTAATACAGCTTGCTTGCGAAGCGCACGCTTTAGCCATTACACTAGGTTACCACCTGCAAGCATTTGCTTGCAGATGAGCCTCTTTCCTGCGCGATGTGAAACGAAGGGTTCTCTTTTTCATTTTACAATATTGCGAGTTATCTTTCATGAATTTCTGTTTCATATAATTCATAAATTTATTTTTTCAACGTAACGATTTTTTTATTTGCTTTAAGGGGACTTCACTCACTTTCAACGAGTGTACCAACTTAAAGACGTTTTCCAAAGTTATGTGTTGTCCTTGTGGTCTTGAAAGGCGATTGTTTAATTAATATATTTACCCGTTCATATCATATTCTGTTCCATTTTCAACGTTACACCTTTTTTTTTTTTTTCATGGTCCGAAGCTACATTTGTTCTAAATAGGAGAGAAATTTTATTTTACTTCCGGTTATTTTCAGCAGCGAATTCCTTCAGTCGTGTGAATTCAACCCATAGAGGAGTACATTATATTCACATAGTGTTGCTTTTTTTTTTTTTTCAAATACTTGAATACTTGATCATTTTGTAATGAAAATACCCATTTTGTATGCGTATAAATCTTATTTTTTCTCCAACATTACGATTATTTAATGTCTTTCCGGGACTTTTATTTTAAACGGTTTAGTGTATTTCAACGAAAGATTATACGGAAATTATTTCTTGTTATTCGCGGGAATGGAGTGGGTGTGTTTCATGACTGTTTGTATTCTTGATTCTTCGTGTGTTAGGGCAGGAATTTGCTACGAAATGAGTTTCTATAAATGCATGAGAATAACTGACAATTTCTTAGAGTTCATTAATTATTCATATAATTTTCCTCCGAAGCTAATTTTCGTGAACGAGGCATTTCAATGGGTAATTACTTTAAAAGCGCTTCAAATTACACTAAACCGCTTCAAACGGAAATTACACTAAACCGCTTCAAACAAAAGTCCCGGAAAAACACTAAATTATCGTAATGTTGGAAAACTAATAAGAATGGATTTTTTCTCTCTTAACATCCACTAAAATAACACGATGGCGTCATCTTCAACTAACTAGTACCACGAGAGACTGTGCACGTATTGCTTCTGCGCATACAGCCCCGCTGCTTCCATCTCGTATTGGGGCTGCTTCGGTTGCCAGCTACGGGCCACTCGTGGAGCTTGCTTGGAGACCCGTAATTCATGGCGATGCTGCAGGGCCATTAATGGCCGCCAACTGATGGCGCTGCCACAATCGCTACCTTACCGTGAGTGACAGATTTCAGCCAGCATTGACCCATCACTGCCAGCTGGTGGCCAGCAGTTTCCCAAAACTTGTGCTTTTGCCGGGGTACGATAATGTAGCGTTTCATCCCCACAAGCATCTTTTGGACCTAACCAACATTCCATTGCGTTGCCACCATGTGCAACCTCAACTTTTATCCAGCGTTGTTCCAACTTCGTAAACACACTTTAGGCCGCCTTCACACGTTAGTTACACTTTACATGCTCCGTAAGATACCTCCTTTGTTCCACACAAACACTCAAGTGACGTCCTGCACTCGAAATGCTTTCTTATACTGGATTGTGTTATCACCAGGGTGCGCCGCAATCGTCTGCGTTTGCCATGCTGCCACTACTTTCATTCGACCCCAGTAAAATAATTACGCTTAAGTATGGGGCATATACGTGAAACAATACAGAAATCTGTTACGCAAAGGGAAATCTAAATTAATGTAAAATGAAAACTACTAAAAAATAAAATGAGAGAACTTTTTTTTTTCCATTTCAAAATTCATATGTAAAAAGTCTCGTGAGCCACTAACGGAGCTCTGGGAGGCACAAATAGCTCGAAGAATACAGGTTGAAGATCTCTCTGTTAGACAGAGAGAGAGAGAGAGAGATCCACACGCAAGGACTCCGATGCATTTGGAGAATTTCTCTCATGATTTCTACCGTTCGCCATATTACATTTGGATGGCACGGTAATAATTTTTTATGCAAGAGTTAGATATTTTCCCTTCGTAAATATTTGCTCTTCAAAATCGAGGCTGGGCAAAAGAAAAAAATACAATCATTTGTGAAATTTCTAGACTTATTGATGTAGCATAGGAAAAACATAAAAACATACACATCCATCCATCCATATATATATATATATCTTTCCCATCTCTTGAAATATAAATAAAAACAATGATATATCTTACTTTCAGTTGATAAGCAAACTAATGCGACTGCTCCGAGGATAATAAATACGACGCCATTATGCAAATGTCGAAGCGCGAAGGTCCCCTGGTTCTCAATTGCTCAGCATAACATTATCCTTAAATATGCGGATTCAGGGATGGCTTTCCTACAAAGAGGAGTAAAAAAGAAACAGCCGCATTGTTCCTTTTAAAACCGAATGCGTTTCAAACAAGAATTTTATTGTCTCGTTTGGTCTTGGCTGAAATTGCTTATTGTTTATGGACTGCGTACACGAATGTTTACATCGTGAGATATTGCCTTATTACGAGCATCCCTGATGCATTGCTGTAATATCACGCTTACTAAGGGGCCACAGAAGGAACAACAACAACAGGAAGAGCAATCAATACGATGTTTCTTTTCGTCAGTTTCCCCTCTATGTATTTTGCTCTTTTCCTTGCTTCCGTAAAAGTGGTTTTCCTCACGAAAAGTTCTGACGTCAGCTGTTACCTCGGAGGAAGAAAGAGTGCAATAGTTTTGAGGATGTACGCATTACAGATACCTTTCATAAATAGCGAGACCATTTGTTCCGAAACAACGGAGGGAGAGGATGGTGATTCTTCTTCTTTAGTCCTCGAGGCTACTGAGAGAAGAAAGCTTAAAGCTATTCAAAAGGAAATTGAGAGGCAACGGTAGGTCTGACTCAACAACGTTGCTGTTATGATTAGTAGTTCGCTTTTAGTGCCTCATGCATACATAGCCAATTTAGCGAAATGTTGCTCTACAAAATGGAACAAAACATTACAAAAAACGATATATGGTCCTTAAATATCGTATACACTCGCGTGTCACTTAAGAAGTTTAGATTGTTGTTTAAAAAAATAAGATGGGCTGCCTTAACGAGGATCAATTAAAACAATAAATACACCGACTCAATATTTTTTTAAGTTCATGAGCCACTTCCCGTGATTTTTTTTTAGCTACAATAGCGTTTTTTAAGTTTCGGAAAGCTAAACACTAAAAGCTACCAATCCTGACCAAGAAGACAATATTTGGAAGCTCATTTCTCGACGCCGTTTTTCTGCATCTCGTTTCCGTATTTCGGAACCCTTTCCTTAGGGAAAACGCAGCCTCTTTAATCCATCAATTATTTGGGGGACAACCGAAGAACACTTCCCTGCGCTGCGATAAACGCGCGGGTTGTCCAAGAGTAACCCCCTTGTTCAGTGGTGCATATCTAGAAGACATAGACCAACCTTCTCTCGACATGCATCCTATCAACGACCTGCAAACGGATTGCTCGCGGTGTATAAAAAATTAAAATGAGGTTTTTGGCTCAAAACCATCTGTTGTAAAGTTCAGGACCCGGTCCCCCCCAATCCGTTGATTTTTTTTTTTTTTTTTTACCGGAAACAACTTCCTCTTCACTTGCTAAGTGACAGGGGTGGAAGATGGATTAAAAGGACAAAAAAGGAGAGAGAGAGAGAGAGAGAGAGGGAGGGGGAGGAAAAGAGAGGGAACATCTCCATGGTGAAATGAGCAATCTGTCACGTGAGTCACAGGTGATGCTTAACACAGTCATCAACGGCTAATCGAAGCGCAGTGGGAATGCATCTACTCTCTAATCAATAAATGATATTAGCATAAGGTCGTGTACATACCCGAAATAGATTGACTGTTCTTCGCACTGAAACTCGGTCCCTTACCCTTTCCCCCAAACGCCTATTTTGTGCGTAATCCTTTGACCGAAATGAGCCAGTGATCCGATATGGGAGGAAGGGTTGCTCGCCAATCCTTTGACATTATTGTTAAAAATCCTCCACGCCGCCTAAGTGAATTAACTCATGGAAATTTTACAGGAGGAACATGAATCAAACTATCGTGTATTCACCCGAAGCTCATGGCCCAAGTACATTCCATAATAGATGGTTCTGTAAGTAAATGAATAGAGATACTGTAAAAAAGTGCTTCAGGCACCCAGTTGCCTTCGTTCTATAGGGATGATTCGTTTATTTGTACGACACAGCTATAACATTTTTTTAGTGAAATATAGCTGTGATAAAGAAACGATACCTTAAGATAACAGAAGAAAGAACAATTTCGGTCAGTAGACTGGAACAGTGACCACAGTATGTACAGTTGAGTGAAATCCGGTGTAACGAAAATTCCTCTTTAACGAAATTTTCATCACACTCTCGTCAAAAATACACATTGAAGAAATTGTGACGTACTATAAGTCAAGACAAAATCTAAGAGTGATAAGCCCTTGCTGGTGTAGCTTAATTGGGTAAGGATTCGGCTCCGGAGCAGAAGGATTTGGATTCGAGGAGTGCCACATGCGAATTTGGGTTCTAAATTGGCGTCCGAACGTAAAAATGGATTTTCTGGCCTTTAGATTCTTCGAAAAATATGTGATGCTTCTTCCACACATCGTCTGCATTAGCGATAATTCCTCTCAGGTAGCCTTGCAATTTAACGTAGGCCTAAGACGGAGCTACCGTCTTTTAGGAATAGTAAACGGTGGCCAAGTCTTAGGCCTACGTTAAATTTCAAGGCTGTGCTACCTGGGCTTCTACTACAGACAGTTACTACTACTGTGCTGCCTGGGGCTTCTACTACACAGAGCACTTTCGGTTATGGAAAACATTTCCGTTTTGTGACATCACAGATTAACGTTCCGAAAGATATGCTTTCTGTTATGCATTCTTTGCACAATTTTTTTAACACCTGCATCTATTGCCTTCCTGAAAAAATCACAGGTTTTCTGCAGACAAAGATATGATCATAACATTGACAAGTGAAGTTTTGGTTATTTTTTACTCTGAAATCAGCAAAATATATTAGATAAAATTTTTTGATTGGAAATATTCTAAATATATGCGCATGCAGATTGAAATTGGTTGAGTAAAATATCAAATTTCATTCCTACGAAACTTCGTTATTATGAAATATTTCGGTGGTTACGTTAAATTCGTTCTAACGGATTTCCATTTTATTACTTTCGACTTAAATATAACATGTTTTATAGCGTTTTTACATTTTTTGTAAAAACGCTAGAAAGAGGGAAATTTTATTCGCTTCTATCAATCAAGCCAAATGGTAATGATTGTTTCATTCACCCTTATCCTTCTACTAGTCCATTAATCAAGGCAAAAGATAATTTTGCTCGTTTTTCTTCCATTTACTTCCTTGTAATCAAAATGAAAAGGTAAATCAAACAAAAAAACGTTTATTTGCAATCACATTTTAATTCAAGGTCTATTATGGACTCGGTGGATGAGACATTAGAGATATTTGTGTTTCCGTTAATTCTAATAGCATGTTTGTCCTCGTCTAGCGCGAATAATAGTTACACGCTGAAGCATTGACTCCACCAGACGTCGGAGGGCTTCCGGAGGTAATGCCAGCCATGTCTGTTGCAGCATTGTCCATAACTCCGTCCGAGACGTCGGTGCCGGATCCATGGACCTGATGTTCCACTCCATTGCATCCGGGATCAGATCAGATCAAATGTAGAGGATTTTAGGAAGGGAGCGTTTGACCCCAGGTCTTAAACAACCCTCAGAAATAGGAAGCTAGGAGATTTGGGCTACAGTGCCCGATAGGAAAGCGAAACGGAAGTGAGGTAGAAAGAGGGTGGAAGATACCGTTATTTATTACCAGGGAGCCAGGGCCCTGGGTCCGACGGCTTAGCGTACCCCTCCGACGCATGGCGGATATTTAGTGATTCGAGCGTTCGCATCTGCTGGGATCGAACCTGAAATTTCTCCGTGTCAGTCACGAACGTTCACCACTAGGCCATCCGCGGCCCTTTTCCGGATTTAAATCTTTGGAAGCATCCGAAATATTGGATTTAAACCCTGGATTTAAACCCTGGATTTAAACAAGGTTCCCGAATTTAAACCCTGTGCAATCATCCCGGAGAGCTTCCACAGGGTTTAAATCCGGGAACCGTGGGGGCCACTGGGCCCATGCCTGGTTGGTTGAGGACCAATGGGGCGGCACGTTATCCTACTGGAACAAGCTATCTGCCGCAGAATACGCGATGGCCATGAAAGCACGTAGGTGATCAGCCAGCACATTCTGGTAGCGCGCAGCGGTTAAAAAGATCTGAAGATACACAAAGGAACCCAATACGTCCCATGCGAAGTCTCCCCAGACCATCACAGAGCCACCATGACCTTGAACAGATCCAATCTGGAACGGCGAGGCCATGACCCCATGTTTTCGACGCCACCACACATTCCCGTTAGGTCAGCAGAGCTGAAAACGGGTTTCATCTGACCATGCGACACGGCGTCACCCCGCAGTGGTCAAGCTTTGATGTCCCCGGCACCAGGCGAGGCGTAATTTCCAATGGCGAGCAATCAACACTAGTACACCAGTAGGGCGTCTGCTCAAGTAATGCAGGGTACAATGCGTGCGTCGCGTACCGATCGCTTGCTGGCACTGCTTGGGCGTCTGGCATTTAACCTGGGTGTGATTTCCGGCGCCGTTACCAGGCGGTCTGAGTGTACCAGCCTGGAGAGTCTACGTCGGCCCTGGTAATCAGTGGCGTGTGTTAGGTGGTGGTACTTGCTCTCGGGGCGCTAGTACGTTCGTCGATGTATGCTCGCGAGACACCCTTGACACGCTTGCCCTCGGGAACTCTAGGGATCTTACCGGTTCACTGTAAACTGCCACAAAGGAAACCTGCCACACAGGAAAACTGCCACACCGGAAGATTGCCACACAAGAAAACTGCCACAACGGAAGATTGCCACACAGGAAAACGGCCACACGCTTTTCATTAAGGGGCAGGGTACAAATTGCTATTCCTCCGAGGAACACTTTGAATGTGTGGCAGTTTTCTGATGTGGCAGTTTTCCAAGTTTCCGAATTATGTGTGGCAGTTTCACAAGGTGCCTAACGATGCGAAGGAGCTCTTTTGTTTGTCGGAATTTTCATGTCCTTTCATACTTAAAGTAACTGGCCACAGAAGTTCGAGGGGGGGGGGGTTATAAATATTGCCGTTTCTTGGCCTATATTGAGAATTGAATTGGGAATTCCAAACAAATTTCGAGAAAACGTTCTATGTAAGCCAAGCGAAAATTGCTGTGTTCAGAAAAGGACAATAAGGTGGGATTTTTTAATAACGCTGCACTTTTACTTAGGCACTAAATATTTACATAACATGTCCAATTTGTAATATTTTTCTTTTACTTAATTAATTCATAGGCCCTACACCTCGGACTTTTTTAACAGCATTTATTCCGCCGACTTCATATTCATAACGCTTACGTATCAAATCAAGCCAATAGCATTGCGCTTTTACTTAGGCACTAAATATTAAAGTCATAAGCCACAGGCATGGGACTTTTTAACAGTTTTTATTCTACAAGTGTCATATTCACAACGTTTACACATCAAATCATGTTAATAATATTGCGCTTTTATTTAGGCACGAAATATTTATTCACAGGCCCTAGGCCTAGGCTTAGGCCCTTTTACCAGTTTTTATTCTACCAATGCCATATTCACAACGTTTACACAGAATATCAAGTTAATAATATTGGGCGTTTTCTTAGGCACGAAATATAAATTCATAGGCCCTAGGCCTTTTAGTAGTTTTTACTTTATCAATGCCATTCACGACGTTTACACAACAAATAAATTTAATAATATTGGGCTTTTACTTAGGCACGAAATATTAATTCATTGACTCTAGGCCTAGGCCATGTTAACAGTTTTTACTCTATCAGTACCATATTCAGAACGTTTACACACACAAAAAAATAAAAAAAATGTAATAATACTGCTCTGTTACTTAGGCACGAAATATTCGTTCATAGGTCCTAGGTCTGGGCCTATGAATTAATATTTCGTGGCCAAGTAAAAGCGCAATACTATTAAATTGATTTGCTGTGTAAACGTTGTGAATATGGCATTGATAGAGTCAAAACTATTAAAAAGGCCTAGGGCCTATGAATTATATTTCGTGCCTAAGTAAACGCCCAATATTATTAACATGATTTGCTGTGTAAACGTTGTGAATATGATATCGGTAGAATAAAAACTAGTAAAAGGGCCTAAGCCTAGGCCTAGCGCCTGTGAATAAATATTTTGTGCATAAATAAAAGCGCAGTGTTATTAACTTAATTTGATGTGTAAACGTTGTGAATATGGCATTGGCAGAATAAAAACTGTAAAAAAGGCCTAGGGCCTATGAATTAATATTTCCTGCCTAAGTGAAAACACAATATTATTACATTTATTTGTTGTGTAAACGTTGTGAATATGGTAGTGATAAAGTAAAAACTATTAAAAAGGCCTAGGCCCTGTGAATTATTATTTCGTGCCTAAGCAAACGTCCAATATTATTAGCTTGATTTTCTGTGTAAACGATGTGAATATGGCATTGGTAGAATAAAAACTGGTAAAAGGGCCTAAGCATAGGCCTAGGGCCTGTGAATAAATATTTCGTGCCTAAATAAAAGTGCAATATTATTAACTTGATCTGATGTGTAAACGTTGTGAATATGACACTTGTAGAATAAAAACTGTTAAAAAGGCCTATGCCCGTGGCGTGGCGTATGACTATTTAGTGCCTAAGTAAAAGAGCAATTATATTGACTTGATTTGATACGTAATCGTTATGAATATAAAGTCTGCGGATTAAAATCTGTTAAAAAGTCCGAGATGTAGGGCCTATGAGTTAATTAAGTAAAAGAAAAATATTACAAATTTGACATGTTATGTAAATATTTAGTGCCTAAGTAAAAGTGCAGCGTTATTAAAAATCCCACGTTATTGGTCATTTCCTGAACACAACAATTTTCGCTTGCCTTACATAGAAAGTTTTCTCGAAATTTGTTTGGAGTTCCCAATTCAATTCTCAATATAGGACAGAAAACGGCAATCTCCCCCCCCCCTCGAACTTCTGTGGCCAGTTTCCCTAAGTATGAACGGACATGAAAATTCCGACAAACAAAAGAGCTCCTTCCCATCGTTAGGCACCTTGGGAAGCTGCCACACATAATTCGGAAACTTGGAAAACTGCCACACATTCAAAATGTTCCTCGTTGGAATAGCAATTTGTGCCCGGACCCTTAATGAAAAGCGTGTGGCAGTTTTCCTGTGCGGCAGTTTTCTTGTGAGGCGGTTTTCCGATGTGTGGCAGTTTTCTAAGTTGCTGAAAGATGTGTGGCAGTTTTCCTGTGTGGCGGTCTTCCGCCAACCATCTTACCACTTGGGCAATAGAATGAACCATCTGTCTTTTGCCGACAATGCGTCCACGAACAAAGTCGCTCAGATCCCCACGTTTACAAATATTCCTCGATTGCGATACAATGTTGGGAAGCCCTGCTGTCCGCCTATTTATCGCCTGCGTTCGGTTTGTGTCTGTTCCACTCTGAGCGGGGGATGCCCATGTCAACTGCCCATCACCCCTATCTCTAATGTTCTGTCTACTGATGGTATCTGGATCTAAAAGCCCAGCTGTCCGTCTATTTTTCGCCTGCGTTCGGTTTGGGTCTGTTCGACTCTGTGTGGTATGACGTAGAAGTCTTTTCGTACTTCTACGTTATTTTAAAAACATCACCATAAGATGAAATAGTTCCTAAATTAAACCTTAACGGCCAGACGAAACATGTAAACAACAGAAGTCAAACTTACGGAAAATATGCTTTATTTCTCGATGTAGCACTTCCATAACAAATCGGTATCAACATTAAACACACCACACACCAACAACGCTACGTTCCACATTAATCGCTCTCCAACACAACGCTCTTTTCACAACGCTCTCCAAGCAACGCTCGTCAAGTATAACAGTTTACTCGTAGTTTAAATCTCTCGTTCTTATCAAAACAGGCATACGTCACGTTCATTCAACCTCAATTATGTTGGCAACAGTATTCGTTTGAGAGAAAATATATCACGTTAAGAGTGAAGCATAGCTGAGAATAAACTCAAGATTTACGTAGGGAAAGAAACTAAAAAGGAAAGTTAATTTAGAATATACGTTACAGTGGGGATGTCAATGTCAACTGCCCACCACCCCTATCTCTAATGATTGTCTACTTATTGTATCTGGATCTAAAAAAGCCAAGCTGTCCGTCTATTTATCGCCTGCGTTCGGTTTGGATCTGTTCCACTCTGCGTGGAGATGTCCACGTCAACTGCACATCACGCCCATCTCCAATGTTTTGTATACTGAGTGACTTACTAGGCTTCATAAGTACAAAGGGAATGTAAATATTGAAATCATTGTGACATCATCTGTGTGGTATAGAGCAGTGCGTCCCAACCTTTTTGATTTGCGGACCGACAAAACGTTGGGAAATTTTTCGCGGACCGGTGATGTCGAAACAAAACCTTTAAGCTATTTTCGAGCATTTAATCTCGTAATATTCTACATTGCAACGATCACTACGAACAATCTATAATTTATATACCAGATTATTCCATGTTACCGACTGAGAGCTGATATCAGTTAATCTATTAATGTTCTTTAATGATTAATAAGTGCAATCCATAATCAATATACCACAATACTTTCCTTATCGTTAATAAAATTTTTTCTGGGGTCAGTGCGACGTCTGTTGTTGCTGCTTCGCGATAATCTTTTCGAGCCGTGGTTCCAGTGTAGTTTCTGCAAGATGCAGAGTAGCATTAATGTCCATTATGTTCTTGTGCTTTGTTTTGATTGCCGAAACGGCTGAAAAGGTTTTCTTACAATACATACTTGGACGAAAATGTTACCAATAATTTTAGAGCTTTGTCGCTGAGATTTGGATTTTCTTTGTCCATAGTACTCCAAAACTGAGTCAGAGATTTCGATCTAAATATCGATACCAGGCTGGCATCAGAAGGCAGTTCAACAAAGTTTTCCTTTTCCTGATGAGTTAGTCTGCAGGAGTTCAGATCTTCTGCGCAGAGATTAGCGATCCACACATACCCACGCACACACACACACACACACACACACACACACAAGCTTTCTGTAATCTTCCGGAACAGGTGTTCAAAAAGATTTAGATCTATATTTCCTTTTACTTTGACTCCATTTCGATTCAGAGGAAAAATCAATAAATTCACCCGTTTCTCAAAGAACAGCAGAAAAAACCTAGCGGACCGGCGGTTGGGAAACACTGGTCTAGAGAATTGGGCTGGCATCCTATTTTGTTTTCGTGGTTTATGCTTCTACACTGAAGAGCAATTGAATTCGAGATACCTGTCTTGTAACGTGTAGCACCACCTTTCGTCCTGATGACGGCGCAATTCGTCTCGACAAGGCACCGGAAGCATTGGCAAGCCATACGGATCCACGACCCTGAACAAGCTCCCACAGTTCACGAAGATTTGATGGAAGGGGGTCAGAGCCTCGAACATCTCTCTCGATGGCATCACAGATGTGCTCGATGGGATTGAGGTCAGGTGACCTAGCTGGCCAAGGAAGCGAGGACACGCCGGTGGAGTAATTATCCAACCATTCTGATACAATTCGGGAGCGATGGCACGGTGCATTGTCTTATTGCAGGATGAGGTCCCCAATAGGAAGTTGAAGACGCACAAACGGGAGCAAATGGTCGTCCAGGATATCCCGGTAACGTTGACCTGTAAGGGACGATACCAGGGGTCCTATTTCAGTCCACGTAAACAGCTCTCAGACGATAATGCCAGCCCCAACAGCTTGAAGTGTACCCTGCTGGAAAGAAGGATCCATCGCTTCATGTGTTTTGCGCCGTACTCGTGTAGTGCCATCCGCATGTACCAACGTGAATCTCGACTTATCAGTCCAGGCGACATTTTTTCACATGTCTAGGTTCCAGTGGCGATGTTCCCGCGCCCATGCTAATCTTTGAACCATGTGATGTGCGGTCAGCAGCGGTACCCTCGTGGGACGATGGCTTCTGTACCTCATACCAAGGAGACGGTTCTGGATGGTGTGGCTGCTTACACTTTTTTGTGCAGCAGCGTTAAATTGCAGAGTGGTTTCTTGCACTGTGGCCCGTCTATCCGCTGTTACAATGCGAGCTAGACGACGATGACCCCGCTCATCCACAAGCTCTTGTCCACGGCAGTTGGCCCTTGCAGGGATGGTTTTACCGGATTCGATGTACTCACGGTTCACCCGTTACACAGTGGCTCGTAAAAATCCCAGTGCCTGCACGACTTCCGAGATGGAGTGACCCATTCTTCGGGCCCCGACAATTTGCCCACGATAAAATGCGCTTAGATCCTTCGTCTTACCCATACTGAATCTGACTCTTACTGATTCCCATCGCATCACTCCTTATATTGTCGGATCGCTGCATACGTAATGTCGTTTCCGTTTACAGGGCCCCCCACAGCGCCCAATTTGCATAACGCCAGCTGTCTCTAATTCAATTGCTCTTCAGTGTATATTGCACTGAAAAAAAAATTTGCTGTAACAGCAAAAAACTTGCTACTGCAGCAAATTTTGCCAGTGAATATAGGCTCAGCAAAAGGTTTGCTTTCAATACTAATGAATTCTGCTTTGCTGCAGCAGCAAGACGTCCGTTTCCTGTGGCAAGTTTTTATTACTCTTCTAGCAAACCAACTTTGCTACTTCAGCAAATATTTCTGCTACAAAAGCCGATCTCCAGCAATGTCAATTTGCTAGTCTAGCAAACCAACTTTGCTACTTTAGCAAATATTTCTGCTACAGAAGTCGATCTCCAGCAACGTCACATTGCTCATCCAGGAAACGAACTTTGCTTCTGTAGCAAATATTTTCTGCTACAGAGCAAAATTCATTGCAATGTTGAATTTCTACTTCAGCCAAGATGTAATGCTACAAACACAAATCTATAGTAATGTTGATTTCCTTGATGGAATTTAATAAATGGAATTTTCTAAATTCCATTTATTCCTTGATTTCCTATCCTGGCAAATCAATATTTCCGGTGATTTTTTCTGTGCATATAGCAGATATTCTTTGTTAAAGTAGCATAAACATAATCATTCCATAATTATGGGTCCTCAAACAATCACCATTTTTTGCAAAAATTTCCTTATATTTCAGTGGATTCACGAGTAATGCAACAATTCCAGCAATCGCTACAAGGATTTCGTTACCAATAAAATTTATAAAAGTAAAGCAATTAGTGATAGGGTTGAGGATCCACCACCCATGGAATTAATACACTATAAGTTGTATATATATATATATATATATATATATTCTATAAAGAAGATACCTAAGCAAAAAAATACATATATAATTTTGACTCACACCTAATACAACATAGAAAAGGTTATGTATCTACCTGTGTGAGTAAAAGGAGAAAAGATAAAAAAATAAAATAAAACAACTGAATGTAGAAGGTGTCGAGAATACTGAGCCTTGGCTTTATCAAGGACCAGCAAAAACTCTGCATTTTATATATATATATATGATCCCTCTCTACCCCCCTCCATATGTATACACACCCTTCATTCTATCAAATCGTTTGCAAAATAAAAAAATTAATAAATAAATAAAATTAATTAAAAATAAGTTTTTTAGGATCTTTTAAACAAATAAAAATTTTTAGGATCCCTCAATAATTAAATTTTTCCTACACACAGACAAAATATTTCCTTAGCAAATAACTGCTTTCAGTAGCTGTATGAAAAAATTTGCAATCACCTCAAAAATTTTATAGAACTCTACAATATCCGCTCTTTGTAAAATTCCATGAGCAGTGCAACAAAATCAGAGGGTGGAGTGGGCACATCACTGTACTAAAAGTATCTATAAATATGGAATTGGACTACACAGTCTGCCTTCTAAGGAAAGTGGCCAAGGTAGATTACATATAGTTCAACAATTTCCATACAGACAATTTCTACAAACTTCACAAAATTGCAGGATACACCATCTGCCAATTATTAATTATTGTCTGGACAGCTATAAGCTGTTTAGATGAGAAGGAATATTCAGTCGAAGAATTCTAAAAAAAAAATAATAATTAAGTGTGATACTGATGCACATTGCATGAGTGGGAAGTCATTTTTGGTTTACTCCCCCCATTCCAACATTCAAGCCCTGCTTGAGGTAGTGAAGCTTTTGTCAACACTGAAGACTTTAAAATGTGATGCATAAACACTTTAGAATGTGATCCCAAATTTGAATGCACACAAATTTATGATCAGGTACTTGTTAAACTTAGAGAAAATGGAGGCTCAAAGACACAAGATCTATTCTCGGTTCTAGTTTGTTTAATTAAAATCAGTTAAGCCAGAAAACAAATAACACCACACTTATTTTGTACTATTCATGCATATAAAAATGTACATAGCTGATATCTACTGTAATAAAAGAAAAATTATCCGCTTTAGAAAACAGTTCCATGCTTCAATCTACTTCATTGTATTTCAGCAAGCAAGATACTACATCTGGGTTTCATTACATTTTCTCATTAGGATCTTTTTTTTTTTTTTCAATTTATTAGATCCTGAACATTTCTTCTCGTACAGATGTCCTGAAAATTTTAGGGGAGTAGTTCATTTATATGGTAGCATGCTCACTTCATATAGTCACTCTTCAGAACCTTTTGGCATCAAACTGCACACACCGTACTTCAGAATGACTGAAATCCCAATTTCCAAGGAATTGTTTTCAAATGGAAGCTGTATGCTTCATTTTTCATTCAGTGAGTGTACTGCTGCTATTACTGATTGTTAGAGGGCACCACAAGTCAGGCTCACATGTATCATAACACATTCATAATAGCAGTGTGTGTGTGCGTGTGTGCGTGAAGGAAATTTGTATTTAAGTCATCTGGAGTGTAGTTGGATGGCATGAACTGTATGTTCCTTCTTCACACACATATCACACCGTGTATGAAGGAAATTTCGATTCGAATGATCTGTGAAGCAGCTGGGTGGCATGAACACTACTTTAAACAAGATGGTAGTACAGCCCACCTCATTTTCAATTGAACTGGTGAGATCAGTGTTTGATGATATGGCGATTTCTAACTGGCAGTAGCCATCATACCTTACTTTTACTTCGAACTTAACTTCCAATCGTACTATAACGTCGTTCTCGAAACCCCAGTTGTTAAGTCGATCTCGTATATCAGACATTTCCATGCACACATGAAGTCGTCGGTTTCTTCCAAATTATTCTTTGAAATTTCTTTAGAGAGCACGACATACACACCACACCACACCTCAACCAGTTAGATATTCTTTGCCACAACAACAGACCAGACCGCCCATGAGACCGCCATCATTCATGAACGGTTACGGTTAGTACATTTAGCCAAACTTTCTTCGCGGTACTAGCGTTTTCAGCTGTTACCATCATCTTGAATTTTGCTGAATATTACAGACACGTTTGCTGCAGTTACTCATTTTTTTATGGCAGCTGGTGTGGCAGACATAGCAAAAGCATTTGGTTGTTTCAGCAAAGTGATTCGTACGCCCAACAAAATTTCTCCTGTAGTAAGTAAATTTCTGTCGGCAAAAAAAAAAAAAAAAAAAAAAAAATTACTCAAGTACCTAAATAGGCTTTGCTATAAAAACCAAAAAAATATTGTTGTTTGCTAGATCAACAAATATTTTAGCATTTCTGAATGCAGCAAAATTGGTTTTGCTGCTCCAGCATAGTTTGTTTTTTCAGTGTGGGTCACCTCAACGTGAGCATTTTCCCATACAATGGGATGATGAGAAGAAAGGAACTGAATGCCTTTCAATGGGCAGAACTAGATACACACTCGTGTCACATTATTGTGACACCCCCTACTTTTGGCGCCAACAGCGGGTAGCCAATGAAAGAAGGCACGTGTCGTGAGATGGCTTGGAGGGTATATCAGGTGTGCTGTAGGCATTCTCAAAACATATCACTCGTTGCTGTCATGGATAAAAGGAGCGACTTGCCAGATTTGCAAAAAGGGATGATTATGGGCTTTCGGGCCATGGGTTGCAGTATTTCTGAAATAGCTCAGTGTGTGAACTGTTTTTTTTTTTTTTTTTTTTGGAGGTTTAACGACCACCGTGAGCAACTCAAATGGGCTATAAGCAGTCGCCCGTCCCTAATTTAGGGTCACTGGTTCCAGGGAAGGGAGAGAGCCAGTGCCGTAAGACAAACACAACATCCATGCCTGACCGGGATTCGAACCCGGACCCCTTACGGACGAATGATCAGAGGCCAACGCCTTAGACCACTGCGCCACCGGGGCGGCTGAACTGTTCGTGTGCTGCTGTGCTGAAAGTGTATCGTGATTGGAAAAATGGCACCATTGTGAATAAGCGATGTAGAAACTGCAGAGCACCATGTGCCATTGATGTGAGAGGTGAACGTCGGCGGCGAAGGTGCGTGAGGGCCGATTGACACGCTACAGTGGAGCAACTCACTTGCTGAATAAACCAGGGAGCTACCGGAAGTGTGTCTAAAACGACAGTTCAGCAAACTGTACTGCGTATGAGTCTCCGATGTATACGGATGGTCACTGCGTCTGTGCTAAGGAAGGTGCATCGGCAGAAAAGGCTTACATTTGGACGGCAGTATTGGAACTGGACCTCCGCTGATTGGCAAAGGAGTGCCTTCTCCGATGAGTCACGTTTTCTGCTTCATCTAACGGATGGACGTTGGCGTATAAGGCAAGAAACATCGGAGAACAAACACTCCTCAACCATTGCCGGAAGAACCCAAGCTGGTGGGGGCAGCGTTATGGTCTAGGGGATGTTTTCGTGGCATTCTCTGAGTCCACGCATAGCTGTGAAAGGCACTATGGACCAAATTCGTTATGACTCCATTCTTGCAGATCACGTACACCCATACACGCTGATTGTCTTCCGTGGGGCGGATGGGATTTTCCAGCACGTCAATCCGAAGTGTCACGCAGCTAGAAATGTCCGAGAGTGGTTGGAAGAGCACGATGAAGACTTCAAAGTATTTCCCTGGCCCCCTAATCTCCCAGACTTAAACCCAATTGAGCATTTGTGGGACCACCTCGATTCAGTTGTTCGCTCTATGGATCCTCCACCACGCATCTTCCAGCAGGTGTCAGATGCACTGCAGTCAGCATGGCTAAACATACCTGTGAACACCTTCCAGCACCTTACTGAGTCACTCCCAGCCCGTCTAATTGCTGTCCGCGCTGCACACGGCGGTTACTCTGGATATTAGCTGGCTGGTGGTCACAATAATATGACTCGACAGTGTATTTCTCAGTTGCGTTTTGCGTAACTTATAAAGATTTCTTCATAATTTTATTTTATTCGTGAAATTTCTCCAACGAAGACAGAATTTGAGAATAGGATGGAATATGTATTACGAGAAATAGGAAACTCTTTTTCTGATCATCACTCGTGGGATCTTGATTGCTGCACTTTGCACCTAATGAGGAAAAAAAACCCAAAATAGTACAGTCTTTTCTTTTGTGCCAATTAAAAAGAATTTTGATATCGTGGCATCTATCTGTGCAATGGAATAACTGAGCTACCAGTGATTTTACATAACAGGGGATCCGTTTTAATGACATCAGGCTTGCGGGAGGCAGGAATCAAAGCATAAGAGGAACTGACAGTAGCAGTTGTTGTAGCTTTTTCCGTGGTTGTTCCTTCTTTGGAATTCCCTGGGCACCAATTATTGTCGCAATGAGATGAATCGAAACCAGATCCCCCTCCATTTCGTAAGGTTTTCCTGAACCATATTTTTTGCAATCGATTAGTAATAAACATGATCTACGGCTCAAACTGCCGCCCTCACTCAGAGTGGGAGTTGAAAGCTGTTATGTGGGAAAACGTATATAATGGACACGTGGGGATGGTGTATCAGGATGTGTGTGTGTGTGTGTGTGTTTGTGCCTGGACAACGGCATGAGACGGATTTATCCCATTTCAACATAACGATGGCTCACGTACTCAGCTGCGTCTGTTATCGAGGCTCCTAACATGCCACAGTGCAGGAGGGCTTTCACCAGCTTTCTTTGTTAACAACAGATTCCCAATTGCTTTTTCGTGGTCAAAAAAGCAATAAAAAGTAAAAAAGAAGAGGAAAGTAGCGGAACGTGAAAATTATGAGACTTTCGCAAAATAATAACTATGAGCAAATTCCCGAGATTACAGTAAAGTTTATTGACCAAAATAATTTCCAAAGAGCCATCCTCCAAATCTCATGGAACTCATTATTTTATTGAAGAGACGAATGCAGGTAACTTTGATTCCATGTGATCAAGAATCGATTTTATTTAAAGGATGTTTTTTTTTTGTATCATTCTAAAGATATGGCCACATGGAATAACAAGAAAGACGACACCGAATTTTTCGTTGTATTAAGCAAGTCTTTTGAATCCGTTCTGACGCGAATTAAATTTATCAAAGCTATTCAAAGACAATGGAACCGGTACGGAAAACAGTACTATCTGACCGAAGAAATAAGATTTCCAATCGGGTTTTTAATCCCGCAGATATTGTTATAAACGGAAACGTGAATTTACAGTGGCAGACTTCTTCGTTCAGAAAAATTTGAAATTATGTGAGGAACTTTTCGGAGCTGAAACGCTCTCCAGCGAAGGAAGAATTTTTCAAATCGGATTCTTAAAAACAGAGATATCGGCAAATATAAGATATGCATCCACGCCCCCTGGCAGGAAAAACATGCATTATTTTAAGAAGAAAGTATCCTCAAAAGTTTTTCCGATGTGAGCGGTATCGGTCCACGAAATAATTTTTTCAGTAAAGTTTTCAATAGCTCAGATTTTGCTGCAAATACATCAGAAGCAGAAATTAACACTTACGCCCCCTGATGAGCAAATCATTCTTTAGCAGAAATTTGAAATTATATACAAAACATTTTCAATCAGGAGCTGTATGCGATACAGGAAGAAGTTTTCAAATCAATGTTTTGGAAGCAGATATATCAGGGGGAACAGGAATTTACCTTAACGCCCCCTAGCGGAAAGTCTATGAATTATTTGAAAATTTTGAAATTATACGAAAAACAAGTCGCACTGGAAACTATCCAACAAAGAAAGAATTTTTCAAATCGGATCATTAGAAGCGCAGTAATTGACAAAAAATAAGATATATGCATCTACGCCTCCTGGCGGAGAAATGATGCAATATTTAAAGAAGAAAATGTTCCAAAAACGTTTAACGGCGTGAGTGGCATCGGTCCACGAACGAATTTTTCCGTCGAGATTTTTGAAGCTCATGTTTTGCTGTAAATACATTGGAAGTAGAAATTAGCACTTACGCCACCTGGTGGCCAAATCATTTTTTACCAAAAATTAGAAATTGTATGCAAAAGATTTCCCACCCCTGATGAAAGAATTTTTGAAAACAGAGTTTTACAATTAAAAATATCGAGGAAAACGCAATTTACTTTTACGCCCCCTAGCGGAAAGTCTATAGGTAACTTGAAAAAGTGACTACACCTAAAATAGTCTTCAACATCAATGGAATCGAAAGGTAAAAAAAAAATAAATTTAATCGGATGTTTAGAAGCAAATATATGGAATAAAATGCATTTTGAATTCGATATCATCTGCATTTGTGCCCTGTAGCGTCGAATTTGTACATCGTAAAAAAAAAAAAAAAAAGCAAAATGAAGGATCATCATTCGAACATTTCAAGCTTCTCAATGCAAAAAGAATTTTTCAAATCAGACTATTAGTTGAAGAGAAAGGTGTCCACAGAGCGACAGACGGACGGACAACCCGGTAACATAAGTACAATCGTTTTCACAAAAGACGTGCAAAAAATTATTAATGGGATGTTACTCTTTTTAGCACGTCTTTTGTAAAAAAATCGTGCTTCTGTTATCGGTTTGTCCGTCCGTCCGTCCGTCCGTCTGTACCCACGATAACTCTGCAACTATTAGTCCGATTTAAAAAATTCCTTTTGCATTGGGAAGCTTGAAAAAAGGAAATGATGATCCTTTATTTCGTTTTTTTACGATGTACAATTTCGCCGGTAGAGGGCGTAAATGCAGATGATGTCGAATTCAAAAATACGTTTTATTCCACATATTTGCTTCTAAACATCCGATTGAAAAGAAAAATATCTTTCGATTCCATTTATATCGAACAGTATTTTAGATATAGTTACTTTTTCAAATTATGCATAGATTTCCCGCTAGGGGGCGTAAAAGTAAATTATCTTTTCCTCGATAACTCGTCTTCTAAAACTCCGATTTGAAAATTTTTTTCTTCAGCGGATACATCTCCTGATGGAAAATCTTTTGCATATAATTTCAAATTTTTGGTAAAGAATACTTTGGCCACCAGGGGTCGTATATGTTAATTTTTGCTTCTGATGTATTTGCCATAAAATCGGAGCTTCTAAAATATCGATTGAAAAAATTCTTTCGTGGACTGATACCACTCACATCAATGAAACTTTTTCGGAATATTTTCTTCTTAAAATATTACACAGTTTCTCCGCCAGGGAGCGTAGATGTGCATATTATTTTTGTCAATATCTCTACTTCTAGAAGTCCGATTTGAAAAATTCCTTCTTTGTTGGATAGTGTTTTCCGTGTGACATGTGTTTCATGTAATTTCAAAATTTTCAAGTAATTCATAGACTTCCCGCTAGGGGGCGTAAAGGTAAATTGCGTTTCCCCCTATATCTCTGCTTCTAAATCTCCGATTTGAAAACTTCTTTCTGCACCGGATACAGCTCCTGGTGAGAAATCGTTTGCACATAATTTCTAATTTTTGTAAAAAAATAGTTTGGCCACCAGGGGCGTAAATCTTAATTTCCGCTTCTGTTGTATTTGCAGCAAAATATGATGTTCTAAATTCTCGATTGAAAAAAACGTCGTTTGTTGACCGGTACTACTCATGTCGACAAACCTTTTAGAAACATTTTCTTCTATATATAGTGCATGGTCTCTACGCCAGGGAGCGCAGATGTATATCTTATTTTTGTCAATATCTCTACTTCTAGGTGTCCGATTTGAAAAATCCCTTCTTTGTTGGATAGTGTTTCTAGTGTGACATGTGGTACATATAATTTAAAAATTTTCAAGTAATTCATAGACTTTCCGCTAGGGGCCGTAAATGTAAATTGCGTTTTCCAACATAATCTCTGCTTCTAAATTACCGATTTTAAAATTCTTTCTGCACCGCATACAGCTCCTGATGGGAAATCGTTTGCACATATTTTCTAATATTTGTAAGAAAAGGTTTGGCCACCAGGTGGCGTAAGTCTTAATTTCCGCTTCTGTTGTATATGCAGCAAAATATGAGCTTCTAAAATCTCGATTGAAAAAAATGTCGTTTGTTGATTAATACTACTCCTCATGTCGACAAACCTCTTAGAAAAATTTTCTTCTTGAAAAAATGCATGGTTTCTACGCCAGGGGGCGTAGATGTATATCTTATTTTTGTCAATATCTCTACTTCTAAGAGTACGATTTGAAAAATTCCTTCTTTGTTGGATACTGTTTCCGATGCAAAATGTTTTTGCTATAAATTCAAAATTTTCAAGTAAATCATAGACTTTCCGCTAGGGGGCACAAAGGTAAATTGCGTTTTCTGCGTTATTTCTGCTCCTGAAGCTCTGATTTTAAAAAAAATTCTTCCTGTATCGCATACAAGACCTGATGGAAAATATTTTTCACATAATTTCTAATGTTTGGTAAAGAATGGTTTAGCCACCAGGGGTCATAAGTGTCAATTTCTGCTTCTGAAGTATTTGTTGCAAAATCTGGGCTCCTGAAAACTCGACTAATTTTTTTTTCTTCGACCGACACCGCTTATATGGATACACCTTTTGAGAATACTTTCTTCCTAATATAATGCATGGTTTTCCCACCAGGGGACGTAAAGTCACATCTTATTTTTGTAGATATCTCTGTTTCTAAGAGTTCGTAAGTTCACGATCCCGTCTACTGCAATTTCCGAGGGATTAAAAACCCGATTGAAAAACTTCTTTCTTCCGTCAGATACTATTGTTTTCCATACCGGTTCCATTGACTTTGAATAGCTTTGATAAATTTAATTTGCGTCAGAACGGATTCAGAAGACGTGCTTATTACACCCGAAAATTTGGTGTCATCTTTCTTGTTGTTTATATAATTCTTTTTTTGGGGGGTTTAAGGATCACCGCGAGCAACTCGAGCAATAAGCAGTCGCCGGTCTGTAAAAAAAATTTAGAGATACTGGTTTGAAGGACGGGTGAGAGCTAGTGCCGTAAAACAAACGCAGCATCCATGTCTCACAGGGTTCGAGCCCGAACACATCTCGGACGAATGATCAGAAGCCAGTGCTTAGACCGCTGAGCCGGCGGAGCGACATTAAATATAATCAACAAACAAACACAATAGCTTCTTGATTTTGAATGATAGCAAGAGCTTAATACAAAACTTGAGCAATTGGAAGAACCATATGGGCGAGACAAACTGGAGATTTATTGATAAGTTGAATCGTTTTTCTTACCTTGGCGAAATACAAAGGATGTGATAATTCTCAGTTGACCAATATCACGTATTTTGCGAATTAGCATACCCATGCAAATTAAACCAGGCTTCATCCGGAAAGAAAATGCCGTTTAATAAGCCCTTGTTGTGTCGAATAAATTTACGTAGCCAACAGCAATAGAGAAGGCTCTTATACGAATCAGGTGTCTGCAGTTCTTGGACAACTTTCATTTTGTATGCAATCGTTTAGTCGCTTTCTGTACTGAGTCGTAAGAAAGTTTCACTTGCTCAATTAAGCGACGAAGTGATTTTGCAGGTGACTGCTGCAAAGGTTTTTCAACATCGTTAATCACTTCCGGCCTTAACATACTTGGCCGGCCACTTCTAGGCATATCATCAACACTTCCAGTTTTCCGAAATAGTGCGAGTAAACTGTGTATCGATGATTTACTTATCACAGTATATTGCGGACGTTTTTTTCCAGAACTCTTCTATGTACAGTTTGTAAGACTGCGTTTGCAAATAAGCTTCGGGAAAGACATTTTCTGCTCTCTAAAGTGATCAAACTTCGTAGCACACAGGGAATCAGTTATTCATTTCTGGCACTCTGCCAATTTCCTTCAGGCACTTGATATGTGCAATACTTGACCTCGGCAAATTGCTGCACACGGCCATCAGACTGATGGATTGTGTATCTTGATTTATCAGTCCATAGGACCCGTTTCCATTGATCTACGGTCCACGATAGATATTCTTTACACCATGCTAAACGACGAGTAGCATTCCGAGTGGAGATGAAAGGCTTATGAGCAGCCGCACGACCACGGTAACCCGTGGAATGAAGTTTTCTGCAAATAGTACGTGCACATACAGAGGTTCCAGGATTTTTACTCACCTGTACACTGAGGTCTTTTGCAGTACTCCGTCGATTAGCTGTTACGACTTTCCTAATTCTTCGACGTCTTCTATCACTGTTTCTTTGGTCTGCCGGTACGTTTTGCTGCTTCAGGAACGCCCTGTGTCTTCCACGTACTCAGTACATCCAAAACAATTGACTTGGGTATATTTAAACTCCTCTCGGTTTCTCTTATGGACAACCCACTAATATGGTATCCAACATTCTTTCCTTTCTCAAAGTCAGTTCTCTCCCGCCGCGACATTTTCACTTAACCTCACAGTGCGATATGATCGCGGTCAGCTGCACGCTTACCATTTGCAGTTGTACTGCGCATCTTAACAAGGCAGTGGATCCGTTCATTTGCTTTTGAAGGGGTGTCCGGTGTATTTTTTCAATATAGTACATATCTGCGTTAGGAAAGACACACATGCTTTATCAAGAGTAAGAAGTGGTCATTTGAGACAAGTGAAGTGTGAGCTCGGTTGCGAGATCTGTCCACCTTTTCTCAATTGCCGCACAGCTTCTGCCTCACTTAGTTATCTTCTTTCCTCAATTTGCTTAAATAGAGGAATTCTCTTTCACGAATCAGATTTAATCTTCGATCGGCTGAAGGCGCATGCTCTTGACCCAGCTTTAAGAGTTCAAGAGAAATTAACAAAAACATCCATGGCGTATTCTCTAGTTTAACTTTCATTTTTAGTTTTCTTATATTATGACTTCATTATCTTTAAGCGTTTCAACTTTAACGTTACATTTTCTCACTCATTGAATGTTATGTTGGCAACAGTTTTGAGGTCACAGTGAGTGACGTGTGTCTGTTGAGAAATAAGAACGAGAGATATAATGTTGGAGCAAGCAGCGAAAAGTGTGGTGTGATGTTCTGTTGATAAATTACGGTAGCAAATTGCTGTATTTAGTATGTTAGATGTAAATAAGCCGAACCTAAGTTTATATCGGATCACTATTGTGTATTGTGCTGATGAGGTCGTTTGTTGATACATTGTGTTCTTGAAGTGCCGTGAAGTTACAACAATAAAGACCTTTCTTTCGCAAGTGGTTTCAAAGACTTTCTGGCCGTTAAGTCGCCTAATTTATCCCAGTGTGTAATTAAGGACTGTTTATGAGCTAGCTATCTGAGGCTGAAGAGTACATTGTTCCAGTGAAATGAGAACAGCCGACAGATGATGCGAAGGTAATGTTTAAATAGTGACATACTAACCAACAAACATTACGCATCGTTAAATTTACAACCAAAACATTACCATCACAGAAGAGTTCCAAGTCCATGGCAGGTAAAGGCATGAAGTAGTCCGGTGTATACCGTGACAATTGAAGCGAATAAAGTGCAACCAAGAGATAATCCGGTGTCTACGGTGTGTGTATTAAAACCAGAATTATTTTTTTTTTCCGTTTTGGGGTTTAACGATCATCATGAGCAGATCTTAGCGCTATAAGAAATATCCCGTCCCTAATTTGGGGTAAGTGGTTCCACGGAAGGGAGACAGCCAGTTCCGTAGGTAAAACATTGCACTAATGTCTCACTGCAGAATGGAGTCCAGGACCGGGTCAAACAGCTAGCTCGAGGGTAGCAGCCCTAACTAGTCAACCAGTGGTACAGAAATTGAAAACTAGGATGTAATTCTTGATGCGCAGCGGGAATTACAGCACAAACCTACCATGAACTATGGACTTGGAAAAGAAAGTAATGTCCGCATATGCAAGAAAACAGAAAAATTCTAGTTACCGTATGCAGGGTGATGGTAAACTCCTTCAACAAAACAAGAGGGGTGATCGTACACATCAAGATGAACAATATTTGTAATGGAACCTAGGGCCGCATTCCACTCCTAGTGCCCAAAAAGAGCACGTTTGGAAAAGTTCCAGCATGCACACGGAGTTCCACCCAGTGCATGAGAAGCACAAGATGCAAATCAGGTGCGCTGAAAACCTGCGTAGACCATGAGGAGCAAACACTTAAAAAAGCAGCCGAACCCGTTCACCGATATTACCTTGCGAACATCACATGAGAATTGACGTATACGTCTGATCGGCGCCGCGTACCGTGTGTTCCAGGAGCAAGTGCTTCCCGGAATGTTGCAGGATATTCCACTCACCATACGGAGGCACATGTGGTTTATGCATGATGGGGCACCAGCACACTTTGCCACGAAGGTCCGATACTTCCTAAACGAGATATATCCCGGGCGGGGGATTGGACGCTGTGGACCTGTGGCTTGGCCTCCACGCTCCCCCGACCTTAATCCACTGGACTTCTTCTGGGGGCGCATGAAAACATTGGTGTACGAGACATTTTACAGAATCATATTTAAGAATCCTTCCTCACTTTTCCCTAGTGTAGCTTTGGACTCGGTACATGATATTATCGAGGGTAAACTTACCAATAGTCCAAATCTTTCTACTTTAGAGGTACAGGCCGTCATGTCAGCGTTGAAATTGATGTCCCGCCGCACGTAATTTCAATTTGAAGGCGTTACCAGCAAAGCGCAGGGACACCTATGGACTCCCAGTATCTCCTGTCCTTGCGGAGATTATATTACAAACCTTGGAGGATAGTGTCCTGGATACCGTCCCTTTCAAACCCCTGTTTTTCATCAGGTACGTTGATGACATCCTTTTGTTCTGGCAATATGATGTGGATTTTCTCCCCAGTTTTCAAAATTATGTCTACATAGTTTTCTTCACTAAAATTCACTCTGGAACTGGAGAGGGAGGGATCCATACTTTTCCTGGATTTATTACTTTCTCTCAAAAATGGTTCCAATGTGGTCAACTTCGCGGTTTATAGAAAACCAACATTTACCCCTGTGATCATCTCTTGCACCTCTGCATACGCGGGGAACCACAAGTCTGCTGCCCTGCGTTTATTTAATTCGCAGAGCCTTAAAGCATATTCCCATTCGGTCAGTCTTCGTCGTAAAGAACGTTCCGTGGTTTTGTAGATAGCGGTGACACATGGTTTTTCACGGGGAACCTTCGTCAGATTTGTGACGTACCTGCCAGCAGGACGCACACGACATAAAAGCAGATAGGAGTCAGAATAAACGTCCGCGTAGCTCAATTGGTAGAACGACTTATTCCGGAATGTGGAGATCCGGGTTTGAATCCTGGCGTGGACAGAAATGACGGAGAAATTTACTTCGTTATAATTGGCGCCCGAACAATCCAGATGACCCGACCGTTCAAAATCTCGCAATGGTTAAATGTTATTTCCACACCGCGAGATAGAAAAAATCAGAGAATCCCTTCTCCAGCGCTTCGAAAAATAAAAGTGTGTGACGTTGCATTCCACACACCAGATTGACTGGGAGTTCTCGAGTGCACGTTCTACAGCGGATGACTGCCTGCGACGATTCATGGTCACGGCTGACCCGTGGGCCATGCCCCCGGCCCTCTTGGGGGGGGGATGGGAGATGTGACGTACCTGCCAGCAGGACGTACACGACATAAAGGCAGATAGGAGTCAGAATGAACGTCCGCGTAGCTCAATTGGTAGAGCGACTTATTCCGGAATGAGGGGATCCGGGTTCGAATCCTGGCGTGGACAGAAATGACGGAGAAATTTACTTCGTTATAGGTTATTGAGTGACTACAGACGGAGGACAGCTACAACTTTGCGTCGTGAAGTTGCTGTTACCCGCTTCGTTGGTGCTATGGACTTTGTTCCGCCGATAGTCCACATTTTACAGAATCATTGCAGGAAATATAACCTGGATTTAGGGGTTCGAACCCAAAACAATCTCTCGATGATACGGAGAGAGAGAGAGATTATGCTCACCCTATGAAAAAACAGGGTATGTACTTCATCCATTTGAAATTTAACTCAACATCGGAGGAGGATAAAATATACAAAGGATCTACACTTACGGGAACTTGCAGTCAGAATATATGAGCACAAATATTCCATCCGGTCTGGCCTGACAAAACACTGACCTTTCCAGGACTGTTGCGGAGGGGTGCCATACTCCAATATGAGACCAGGCCAAGATATATAAACAGGCCAAGATGTATAAACTCTCTGTAAACAAAACAATATCCTTACTTTAAACACCAAATTCTTCTCTGTTTCAAGTAAGGATATTGTTTTGTTTACATAGAGTTTATACGTATTAAAATATCGGGATATTTGTTGTAACGATGAAGTACCATTCAGTGTTTCTTAAACATAGAGATCCTTACTTCTGAACATACCACAGGAGAATTTGGCGTTGACACTGAGTTAATAATTTGAACTTTACTATATTTGAACTTTTCTGATGGCAACATGTTTGTGATGCTAATACATTTCGGTCCTTCACGATGTATATATAAACCGCCGCCCAGGTGGCGCAGTGGTCTAAGCGATGTCCTCTGATCATTCGTCCGAAATGGGTGCGGGTTCGAATCCCGGTGAGGTATGGATGTTGTGTTTGTCTTACGGCACTGGCTCTCTCCCTTCCCTTGAACCAGTGACCCTAAATTAGCGACGGGCGACTGCTTTATTGAGCTGCTCACGGTGGTCGTTAAACCTTCAATCCAATATATATATATATATATGTATAAACCGTAATTTTGTTCCTTACAGTGTTTATCCTGAGGATGAGGTCATGGTGACCCGAAAGATCTCCCATTTAGATTCTTTTAACCAGTGTCTTTGGCTGTAAATAAACTTTATTTTTATCTTGCCTACTTTTACAAAATAGGTCGAGTGGTCAGAGGCTAAGGATTTTGGACAGTCGTCAGAGCTGGGTTCAAGTCCCAGATGGAGCACAGGCGCTGAGCCTGGCTTAAGGCCCAGGCTCTCTTCCTTCCCTGGAAGCAGCGTACTTAGATTACGGATGGGTGGCTCCTTTTAACTCCCGGTTGCTTGCTGTGGTCGTTAAACATCCCTCCCCCTTGGAAAAATACACTGATACCTTGTGAGTTAAAGTCTGGATATTTAAAGCAAGTAGATATGAGTACTGGTATGAGTTTTATGAGTCGTAAGAGTTAAAGTAAATATGAGTTCTCGTAAAGTCTGGACGTTTAAAGCAAAAAGTAAATACGTAGTTCATAAAAGGGAGAAAGTTAAGTTCAGGTGGCAGCTATATCTTTGAATCCACCCCGGTAGCGCAGTGGTCTAATCGCTGGCCTACGACCATTAGTCCGAGAAGGGTCGGGGTTCGAATCTCCTGAGGCATGGATGTTGTGTTTGTCTTACGGCAATGATTCTATCCTTTCCTGTCAAACCAGTGGCCCAAAATTAAGGACGAGCGACTGCTTATAGCCCACTGAGTTGCTCACGGTTGTCGTTAAACCCTCAATAAAAAAAAATCTACTTGTGATTTTCAGAACCTAGCAATGCTCTCGAATGTAAAATTGTGCTTCTAAAGTTGGACATCGAAATACAGACATTTAAATGGGTAAGTTTCTTTGGTTAACTTAATAACATATTTTTGCCTTTGTTAAGTATGCGCTGTGTTAGCAATGTGACTTATATGCTTTTATTTTTACGTTTTACTCTCGTGTTCGAAGAAATGTTCCTTTCTTGTCAAAGTTGTCTCTCATTCATTGGTCTAGAACAAAAACAAAAGATATCCTTGCACTACAGATAAAGAAATATCCCGGGAGAGTGGCGCGCAAAATCATGAGAGAATGAAGATTCCTATGAAAAAACGGTTACCGTAGAAGGCTGACCGCCTTAGACGGATCACTGGTTCTCCCTTGTCTACTTTTCCGGTTGCCGATTCCTGTCCTTCAAGATTATCACGCGTCACGGGGTTCCAAGAGCACATGAACACCAAGTATCACCAAGAAACCGCAAAAGGGAGAACGGGCCCATAGACTACAGATCAAGTGCCTTTCGTAAGCACTCCCAATGAAAGTATGGAATCAGATACCCAAGAGGCAGCAATTCAGTCCACGTAAGATGAATTGAGCACCGATAACATAAAAACGCGAATCCGATGCATCATGCATTTCTTCCTATAAAAAGAGACATAGGCTTCGACTGTTTTTCTTCCTGTGGATTATGAGTGTTTCAAAATTTCTTGCAGCAAACCAGATTAGTGTTTTCGAGAGGGATATTCTTTGATAGAAAATATTCGCAATAAATACGACTATTCTGTATGGAACGTTTCCTTCAATATTTGCACTGCACTCCTCATCCAAACATGAGAGCCGTTCCATGCTTAAGCCAAGGGAATATACAAAATTTTCAACTACAAATAAGCTTGGCATGCTCGAAAAGCGTCTTTCTAAGCTATTGTTACATCAAACTAAGACACACGATGGTTTTTATCTTTTTGGGAAGGAGAGGGATACAGAAAACGAAGATATTATGCAATTCTAAACGAAGAAGTACCTTATTGCCGAAGGGATTAACCAAAAAAAAATATCGAAAGAAGTTTCTTTAAATTTTCAAAAGCGATACGAAATCTGATGTCAGCTTTCATTGTTTAGTATTTTTATGGTATCTTTATTACAAATTACTTTTACATAATTTCTTTATTAAAATTGCTTAATTTGGGCAATTCTAAATCAGAAAATGTTGCCAGGGTATCAAATCCTGTTACATATCGTATTTTTCGGCTGATTAGTCGATATGGAGCATAATTCAAATGGTTAAACTTCCCAATTTCATTGTCTTCATTCACGTAAAAGTCGAACTAAGTATAGGACGCGGCTAGAACAAATACAATTAGTGTTCCGAAATTCCGTTACTACATTTTTAATACATTAGTAAATATTGTGTATAATATATAAAATAAAATATAAGATAATAATTATGTTATATCTTATATTTTATTAAGGTCAGGTGATGCGTAACATCATAGCCTCTCCTTGACAAATGTCAACCCCGCCTTCTCGTGGTGCATCCTGTTCCCACTAAAGGGGCTCTGACGACCGCCCATAGCGGTATAACTATACCATCGGGATTAGAGGAAATTCTATCCCACACTCACCAACCCGCTTGGCCAGCGTGGTGAGTTATGGCCAAACCCCTCCAAAATGATTCCACAACTTAAATCTTGGCCCTCAGTCTCCGGCAGCTGGAATGTACCTGGCCAAGGCAGCGGCCAGTGCGACATGAAGGCAGAGGGTGCTAAGAATCCCCGGAGGACCGGACTAGGCTGCCATCTGATGCTGACCTTGGCAACGTACAATGGACGCTCCCTATCTTCTGATTCAAGGCTTCTTGAATTGGAAGAGGAACTACAAAGGATCAAGTGGGACATCGTGGGGCTAAGTGAGGTAAGGAGAAAAGGAGAAGATCTAATTGAACTGAAAAGTGGACATCTCTTCTACTATCGTGGGACAGATACTGGCAGAACTAGTGGTGTTGGATTTATAATAAACAAGAAACTGAAGGATAAAGTTGTAGAAGTTGAAAGTTCCTCTGACAGAGCTGCACGACTTGTTATCCAACTCTCGAAAAGATACCAGGCTCAGATTATTCAAACTTATGCACCCACCACAAGTCATCCTGAAGAAGAAATTGAAGAATTTTATGAGGAAATTTGTCATCTAAATAATAAAGGTAAGCAGCACTTAAAAATAATTATGGGAGATTTCAATGCAAAAATAGGACAACGGCAACAGAATGAAACTTCAGTAGGTAAATTCGGTCACGGCAACAGAAACCAGCGTGGAAATACTCTCGTTGAGTTTGCAGAGGCAGAAGGGTTTTTCATCTTGAACTCCTTCTTCAAGAAAAAGCCACACAGGAAATGGACATGGAGACATCCAAATGAGACGACAAATGAAATTGATTTTATTATGTGTAACAAAAAATTCGTCATAGAAGACTGCAGTGTGCTAAACAAGTTCAACACAGGTAGTGACCATAGATTGGTGAGATGTAAGATGCACCTCAACACTAAACTTGAACGTGGCAAGCTCATAAGACAAACAAAATGTATTGACATAACCAACCTTAAAAAACACCATAATACCTTCAAGTTAGAACTGAAGAACAGGTTCTCTGCTTTAGAAGGCCTAACATCGGAAGAAGTGGACATCTCTGAAGTTAACAGAAAAGTAACCAAAGCTCTTATGGAAACAGCAACAAAATTAGCTGGGTCTAAGAACAAATTGCATGTGAACAAATTATCAGGAAAAACCAAAATGTTGATGCAAAAAAAGAAGAGAGATGAGGACAACTAAAGATGAGACTTCCAAAGTGGAATATATAGAGCTATGCAAGACAGTAAGAAAAAGTATCACTGAAGACGTAAGAAAATTCAACTGTGAACTAGTGAGGAAAGCAATTGAAAACAACCAAAGCCTAAAGATAGCAAAGGGACATCTCAGTAAGGGAAGAAAACAGATTATGGCACTGAGAAAAGAAGATGGTTCTGTAACAAGAAATAGAGGCGAAATTTTGACAAGAGTGAAAGATTTCTACTCCAAATTATATGAAAGGGATGATATATGCACTCCAGACATCATGAAAGATACCAGTACCAGAGTTCCTCCAGTCCTTCCAGCAGAAGTTGCACATGCAATCAAGAACATGAAGCGAGGAAAAGCTCCAGGAGAAGATGGAATTACTGTAGACATCATACAAGAAGCAAGTGGAGAAATCAAAACAGTACTCGCCCAAATTTTCACTCGATGCCTTAATGAAGGAAAGATTCCTGAGGATTGGAACACCGCTACAATGATCCTGGGTGACATTGAGGATCTCGGAAACTACAGACCTATCAGCCTCCTATCAGTAGTTTATAAAATCTTTACTAAAGTTCTTTCACACCGCTTGAAGGTAACACTGGACATGGCTCAACCGAGAGAACAAGCTGGATTCAGGAGTGGCTACAGCACAATAGATCATATCCACGTGCTGAGAGAACTAATTGAAAGAGCGAGGGAATATGAACTTCCATTGTGCATGGCTTTTATCGATTGTGAAAAAGCCTTTGATTCGGCGAAACCATCAGCAGTTACAATGGCTCTGAAAACCTGCGGTATTGAAGATGCATACATTAATATTATTAATAACATCTATGAAAATGCAAGTGCAAAGATTAGGCTGTTTGAAAATACAACACACGTAAAAATTGGAAAGGGAGTGAGACAAGGTGACACCATATCTCCGAAGCTCTTCAATGCCACATTGGAGGGTGTTTTTCAGTCGCTGAGCTGGGAAAACAAGGGGATAAAGATTAATAGAGATTATCTAACCCACCTTCGTTTTGCTGATGACGTAGTCATTTTTGCAACTACCCCATCAGAGCTGCAGAGTATGATCCAGGAACTTGCGGACAAGAGTAAAGAAGTGGGATTAAAAATGAACTTTCAGAAGACAAAAGTGATGTTCAATGCTTTTACAAGAAATGAAGATTTATCGATTGATGGAGAAAAGCTGGAGATAACAGACACGTACGTTTATCTTGGACAGCAGATATCAAGTGAGGGTCACATTTATGAAGAAATTAATCGGCGTACAAAACTTGCCTGGAGAGCTTTTGGAAGAAACAGCATAATTTTCAAGAGCAATATGCCATTATGTCTTAAAAGAAAAGTGTTTGATCAATGCATCCTTCCAGTGCTTACGTATGGTGCAGAGACGTGGACCTTAACTAAAAGAGACATACAAAGGCTGCAGACAACTCAAAGCAGCATGGAGAGGTGCATGCTTGGTGTAACCAGGAGAGATAAGAAAGAGGAACTCGTGGATCCGAAAAATGACAAGAGTGGAAGACATCATGATCAGAGTTAAATCCCTGAAATGGCAATGGGCTGGACATACTGCCAGAAGGACAGATCATCGATGGACAGCCGAAATTTTAGATTGGATTCCAAGGGACAGGAAAAGACCCAGAAGAAGACCACATGGGAGATGGGTGGATGAAATTCGAAAGTATGCAGGGGTGACATGGAGGAGACTGGCACAAGACAGACCGTTGTGGAGGAAACTTGGGGAGACCTTCGTCCAGCAGTGGATTGATAATGGTTGACAATGATGATGATGATGATGATGATATTTTATTATATACACTATATTGACAAAAGTCACCAGACACCCCTTCAAAAGCAAATGAACGGATCCGCTGCGTTGTTAAGATGTGCTGTACAGCTGCAAACTGCATAAAAATAAGCCTGCAGCTAACCGCAATTATATCGCATTGTGAGGTTGAGTGAAAATGTCGCGGCGAGAGAGAACTGACTTTGAGAAAGGAATGATAGTTGGGTGTTATGTTAGTGGGTTGTCCATAAGAGAAACCGGAGTCGTTTAAACATACCCAAGCCAACTTTTTTGGATGTACTGAATAAGTGGAAGGCACATGGCGTGTCCGAAGCAGCAAAACGTACCGGCACAATAAAGAAAATCAGTGATAGAGGACATCGAAGCGTCAGGAGAGTCGTTACAGCTAATCGACATAGTACTGCACAAGACCTCAGTGTACAGGTGAGTAAAAATGCTGGAACCGCGATTTGTATACGCAGAGAACTTCATTCCGTGTGTTACCGTGGTCGTGCGGCTGCTCATTAGCCTTTCATCTCCACTCGGAATGCTACTCATCGTTTAGCTACTCATCATATCAATGGAAACGCGTCCTATGCACTGATGAACCCAATTACACGATGCATCAGTCTGATGGCTGTGTGTGGGTATGGCTGAAGCCGGTTGAATGCTATTTACCACAGTGTACTGTTCCTACGGTCACGTTTGGAGCTGGCAGTGTACTCGTGTGGGGGTATTTACGTGGTAAGGTCCCGGCCCATTGGTTATCGTGGACAAACCGTCTACCTCGATATTTTGGACAATTATGCCCTATCAACCCTGTGGCAGTACTATGGAACCGAGCCTTATTGGTACCAGCAGGATAATGCACCGAGCCATAAAGCAAGGACTGTTAGGGCGTGGTTTGATGATAATTCCGTATCGTGTGTAGACCGTTCTGCACAGAGCCCTCATCTTAATCCCATAGAACACGTATGGGATGAATCAAAGCGCCGCATAAGAAGTTTGGAACCAAGGCCTACTACTAAGCAACAGTTAGCGGTAGTATTATGTACTGAATGGAAGCGCATACCTATCGCTGTGTTACAAAACTTCGTCGAAAGCATGTCTCAAAGGGTCAGATTCACGTTGGTACATGCGGATGGCAAGATACGAGTACGGCGCAAACCACATGAAGCGATGGATCCTTCATGCTAGTAGGGTACTCTTCAAGCTGGTGGGGGTGGCATTCTCGTCTGGGGACTGTTTACGTGGACTGAAATGGGACCCCTGGTACGTGCGACATTGTCCCTTACAGGTCAACGTTACCGGGATATCCTGGACGACCATTTGCACCCGTTTGTGCGTCTGCAATATCCCACTGGGGACCTCATCCTGCAACAATACAATGCACCGTGCCATCGCTCCCGAATTGTATCCGAATGGTTGGATGAACACTCCACCGACGTGGCCTCGCATCCTTGGCCAGCTAGGTCACCTGACCTCAACCCCATCGAGCACATCTGGGATTGCATCGAGGGAGATGTTCGAGGCTCTGACCCATCTCCATCAAATCTTCGTGAACTGTGGGATGTTGTTCAGGGGTCTTGGATCCGTATGGCTCCCCAAGGCTTCCGGTGTCTTGTCGAGTCCATGCCGAGACGAATCGCCGCCATCATCAGGGCGAAAGGTGGTGCTACACGGTTCTATACAGGTATCTGTAATTCAGTTGCCCTTCAGTGTATATATCTTATTTGTGCTGTATCCTCAACTATCCGAACCTTTTCACTTGCGTTTTCATAGATGTTATTGATAATACTAATGTATGCATCTTCAATACCGCAGGATTTCAAAGCCATTGTTACTGCTGATGGTTTTGCGGAATCGAAGGCCTTTTCATAGTCAATAAAAACCATTCATAATGGGAGTTCATATTCTCTTGTTCTTTCAATTAGTTCTCTCAGTACATGGATATGATCTATTGTGCTGTAGCCACTCCTGAATCCAGCTTGTTCTCTTGTTTAGGTCATATCCAGAGGTTACCTTCAAGCGATGTGAAAGAACTTTAGTGAAGATTTTATAAACCACTGAAAGGAGGTTGATGAGCCTGTAGTTCCTGAGAGCCTCAATATCACCTTTTTTATGGAGCAAGATCATTGTAGCATTACAAATTTTGAAGAGGACAATCCGATTTTTGGCGTAAATGTGACAAAAATCGGATTGTCATCTTCAAAATTTGTACACTGCCGGATAATTGCTAAGGACGGATGACAATAGCAACGATAGCAACCACAAAATGGAAGGCAGGAAAATGTGGAAATTAGCATAAGTGCGGGATACAGTAAGACGTGTTGTGCGTATGCAAATTTTGGATTGCCGAACTTGTTCGTGACGTCATAGCGCTGATAAGAGATATAAAGGATTTGACGCGTATTGACCGTTGTTGTTCAAACGCAAAGTTGAAATGGAAAGAATCAATTGACCAACTTGCAAGTTTCAGTATGTCTTCCCGACATCACCTAGATGATTTTACGCGTGGCCGTATTATTGGCAAGATTTGAAAAAGGGCGAAAAATAACAGATGTTGCCAGGGAGTTCTACGTCTGCCACAGTGTTGTTTCAAGGCTTTGGAAATCATTTCAAACAAATGGAGAGTGTAGCAAACGTCACGGGGGAGGTCGTGTTCGCAGTACGGCACCTGCAGAAGATCGGTACATAGTGCTATCAACAAAAAGACACCAGCGCAGCACAGCTAGTGAGGTAGCAAATCATTTTAGGGCTGCTACTGGCTAGCGGATCTCCTGAAAAACTGTCGCCAGACGTTTGCATGAAGGAAGACTAGACGCCCGCCGTCCTGTTGTGTGCATCCCATTGTCCAGACGTCACCGTACAGCCCGTTTGCAATGGTGCCATCAACATCGCAATTGGACTGATAACGACTGGTCTGCTGTCCTCTTCTCAGATGAGAGTAGATACAGTCAATCGTCTGATTGTCGACGACAACTGATCTGGCGTGATAGTGGTACTGCATATTGTCCAGCAAACATACAGGAAAGGGACCGATATCCGACATGTAGTGTCATGGTATGGGCTGGCATCATGATCAATAGCCGTACGTCCCTCTATGTGCTTCCAACTGGGACTATGACTGGCCAACGATACATTAATGATGTTCTGCTACCTCATGTTCGCATGTTCCGTGGTGCTGTCGGTGATAGATTCATTTTCATGGACGACAACGCAACATGTCATCGAACAGTCGCTGTCCAGGAGTGTCTTGAGAGCGAGGATATTCAACGTTCTTCAGATCTGAATCCCATTGAAAATGTGTGGGATGCTTTGGGGAGGAGTCTTGCTGGTCGCCAATGCCCTCCAATAAACAAGGACACCCTCATCCGTGCACTGACAGAGGAATGGGATAAATTACCCCAACAGCTGCTTGATAATGTTGTGCAAAGCATGACACGACGTGAGGAATCTTGCATCGCCCTCCATGGAGGCCATATCCTGTATTGACATCTTATGCCTTAACGCCTGCGGACGGTAATTGCATTTTTTTCACGTTTACGTATTATGCACAAAATGGCATGTTTGTCATTTGAACACGTTCCAAAGCCTTCTGGATTTCAGAGCACAATAAATTGTCTTTCTTGTAATGTCCTGGCATTCAGACATTATTTTATTTCACTTGGCATCTAACCACACTTACTTTTTTATGCGCTATATAGCCGTTTATGATCCGTCCTTAGCAATTGTCCAGCAGTGTATTATATGGCGTAGTCCCGTATTTCTTTCATGATCATTGTAGCATTGTTCCAATCCTCAGGAATCTTCCCTTCATTTAGACATCCGGTGAAAACTTAGGCAAGTGTAGTTTTAATTTCTCCACTTGTTTCTTGTATAAGGTCCATGGTAATTCCATCTTCTCCTGGAGCTCTTCCCCGTTTCATTTTCTTAATTGCATATGTAACGTCTGCAGGGATAATTGGAGCGACTTTGTTACTGGTACCTGTCGTAATGTCTGGAATAGATGTATCATCCCTTTCATATAGTTTTGAATAGAAATCTTTCACCCTTGTCAAAATTTCGTTTCTCTTCCTTGTTACAGTCTTCTTTTCTCAGAGCCATAATCTGTTTTCTTCCCTTACTGAGATGTCCTTTCGCTCTCTTCAGGCTCTGGTTGTTTTCAATTGCTTTCCTCACTAGTTCACAATTGAATTTCCTTATGTCTTCAGTGATACCTTTTCGCACTGTCTTGCATAGGTCAAAATATTCCACGTTGAAAGTTACGTCTTTATTTGTCCTCATCTCCCTTCTCTTTTGCATCAACATTTTTGCTTTTCCTGAAATTTTCTTCATATGTAACATATTCTCTGTACCACCTATTTTTGTCGCTGTTTCCATAAAAGCCTTGGTGAGTTCACCGTTAACTTCAGAAATATCGACTTCTTCCGATGTTAGGTATTCGAAAGCAGAGGTGAAACAAGGTGACACCATTTCCCCCAAGCTTTTTAACGCCACATTGCAAAATGTCTCTCAATAATCGAACTCGAAAAACAAAGGGATAAAGACTAATGGAGATTACCTAACTCACCTTCGTTTTGCTGACGACCTAGTCATCTTTGCAACTACCCATTCAGAGCTGCAGAGTATGATCCAAGAACTTGCTGACAAGAGTAAAGAAGTGGGATTAAAAATGAACTTTCAGAAGACAAAAGTGATGTACAATGCTTTTACAAGAAATGAAGATTTATCGATTGATGGAGAAAAGCTTGACACAACCGATTCCAACATTTATCTTGGGCAGCAGATATCGAGTGAGGGTCACATTGATGAAGAAATTAATCGGCGTATAAAACTTGGATGGAGAGAATTTGGAAGAATCAGAACAATTTTTAAGAGCAGTATGCCATTATGTCTCAAAAGAAAAGTGTTTAATCAATGCATCCGGCCGGTGCTTACGTATGGAGCAGAGATATGAACCTTAACTAAAAAAGACATACAAACACTGCAGACAACTTAAAGAAGCACGGAGAGATGAATGCTTGGTGTAACCAGGAAAGATAAGAAGAGGAACTTGTGGATAAGGAAAATGACAGCAGTGGACGACATGATGACCAGAGTGAAATTACTGAAATGGCTGGACTTGTTGCCAGAAGAACGGACCACCGATGGACAACCGAAATTTTAGACTGGATTCCGAAGGACAGGAAAAGACCCAGAAGAAGACCCAATGAGAGATGGAAGGATGATGTTCAAAAGGGTTCTGGAGTGACACGGAGGAGACAGGCCCAAGACAGACAATTGTACAAGAAATTTGCGGAGACCTTCATCCAGGAGTAGATTGATAACGGTTGATGATGATGATGATATATATATTATATTTTATTTTATATATATATATATATATATACAGTATATACACTGATGGAAAAAAATCCCAATACCACGAAAAAATAGTTGTAGAGGAATGAAATGGCGGCAATACATTTGTATAGGTAACCTATTTAATCGATTAAGGTTTCAAGATCACAGGTTATTGTAAGCGCGAGAAGAGCCATTTTAAATGTGAAATGCTGGTACATTAATAACCGGTGTAACCACCAGAATGTTGAATGCTAGCACGCAAACGTTCATGCATTGTGTCGTGCAGGTGCTGGATGTCAATTTGTGGGATGGAGTTCCATGCCTGTTGCACTTGGTCGGTCAATACAGGGACGGTTAATGCTGGTTGGGGTGACGCTGGAGTTGTCGTCCAATGATGTCCCATACGTGCTCGATTGGTGAAAGATCTGGAGATCTAGCAGGCCACAGCAACATGTCGACACTCTGTAGAGCATGTTGGGTTACAACAGCGGTATGCAGGCGAGCGCTATCCTGTTGGAAAACATCCCCTGGAATGCTGTTCATGAATGGCAGCACAACAGGTTGAATCACCAGACTGACGTACAACTGCGCCGTCAGGGTGCGTGGGATAACCACGAGAGTGCTCCTGCTGTCATAGGAAATTGCTCCCCAGACCATAACTCCAGGTGTAGATTCAGTGTGTCTTGGCCGCAGACACGTTGGTTGCAGGCGTTCACCTCGCCTCCTTCTAACTAACACACGGCCATCACTGGCACCCAGGCAGAACCGGGTTTCATCAGAAAACACAACATATCTCCACTCCGTCCTCCAATGAGCTCTAGCTTGACACCACTGACGTCGCAGACGGCAGTGGCTTGGAGTAAATGGAATGCACGCTACAGGGCGTCTGGCTCGGAGCTGTCCTTCAAGTAACCGATTTGTAACAGTTCGTTGTGTCACTGTGGTGGCAACTGCAGCTCGAATTGCTGCCGCAGACGCGGTACGATGCGCCACGGCCATACGCCGTACACTGCGGTCTTCCCTCTCAGTAGTGCCACGTGTCCGGCCGGAACCCGGTCTTCTTGAGACAGTACCTTCCCTTGACCACCGCTGCCAACAATCATGCACAGTGGCTACATTTCTGCAAAGTCGTTCTGCAATATTGCGGAAAGAAAATCCACCTTCTCGTAGCACTATTACACGACCTCGTTCAAACTGCGTGAGCTGTTGATAATAGCTTCTTCGTCTTCTTAAATGCATTCTTGACTAACATCAACACACTACGTCGAATCTCAACGATAACTAACGCTCACGAACGTTACATCGCGTATTTACAGCAACCCTGCTTTGCATGTTCCGAGGGGCGCTACTAGCGCCACACGTATGCGCCGAGCGCGAAATTTGCATAGACGTCATCTTACAGATGTACTCTCACCGCCTACCAACTGTCGTTTATCTAACACAACCCCTTCTTGGTGTAGGGATTTCTTTTCCGTCAGTGTATATATATCAACTTATCGAGCAACGTCGTCCATGGTTCTGTAGAAAGAATGACTGTCTCAACTGGTGACCGCTAAATAGAGTGTTATTCACTAAACCTCTTACTAAGAGCCAGAAGTAAAACTGAGGAATGGTATAAGGTGTTTGGAACATACACGGATGAGTCATTACATTAGGACCACCCAGCGTAGAGAAATGAGCGCGCCTGGAAACGGAACGGTGCCGCAGGTGAAGTTCACAGAGCAGTATATATACAATCCGACGACCGGCTTTCGGTTATTACGGAATTCGAAGTCAGAATGGGAAATTCTGTCGAGTTACAGGTTTGATAAAGGACACATTGCGATTGCACGGCGCCTCGGGTCTACGATCTCCTAAACGGCGTGGCTTGTGCGTTGTTCACGTTCCGCTGTAGTGAGTACGTATCAAAAGTGGTGCACGTTGCTATAGCATTATTGTGAGTTAGCACCATAGTGTATTAAAGGTGATAATTAGAATCCTGCAAACCATGCTTTACGAAGGAAATCAGAGCTTAAGTTAAAAATATCAGGACATTCTTCAAATGAGCTGTGAAGTCTATATACACTATATTGACAAAAGTCGTTGGATACCCCTTAAAACACAAATGAACGGATGCGCTGCATTGTTATGATGCGCGGCACAGCTGCAAACGATATATAAACAAGCCTGCAGCTGACAGCGATCATATCGCATAGTGAGGTTGAGTGAAAATGTCGCGGTGGGAGAGAACTAAATTCGAGAAAGTAAAGATTGTTGTGTGTTATATTAGTGGGTTTTCCATAAGAGAAACCGAGAGGCATTTAAACATACCCAAGTCAACTGTTTTGGATGTACTGAATAAGTGGGAGACACATGGCGTGCCTGAAGCAGCAAAACGTACCGACAGACCAAAAACAATCAGTGATAGAGGACGTCAAATCCTCAGGCGAGTCGTTACAGCTAATCGACGGAGTACTGCACAAGATCTCAGTGTACAGGTGAGTAACAATGCTGGAGCCTCGGTATGTACATGTACCATTCGCAGAGAACTTTATTACATGGGCTACAGTGGTCGTTCGGCTGCTCATAAGTCTTTCACCTCCACTCGGAATGCTACTCGTCGTTTAGCATGGTGTAAAGAACATTTATCGTGGACTGCAGATCAATGAAAACGGGTCCTATGGACTGATGAATCTAAATACATGATCCATCAGTCTGATGGCCGTGTATGGGTATGGCAGCAGCCGGGGGAAAGCTATTTACCATAGTGTACTGTACCTACGGTCAAGTTTGGAGCTGGCATTGCACTCGTGTTGGGGTGTTTTTCGTGGTATGGTTCCGGTTCATTGGTTATCGTGGACAAACCTGTTAACCAGCACGTCTACCTCAATATTCTGGACAATTATGCCCTACCAACTCTGTGGTAATACTATAGAGCCTTGTTGTTACCAGCAGGACAATGCACAGAGCCGTAAAGCAAGGACTATAAGGGCGTAATTCCGTATGGTGTGTGGACTGGCCAGTACATAGCCCTGACCTTAATCCCATAGAGCACAAACGGGATGAATTAGAGCGTCGCATAAGAAGTTTGGAAACAAGGCCAACTACTCAGCAACAGTTAGCGGCAGCATTATGTACTGAATGGAAGCGGATACCTATCGCTATGTTCCAAAATCTTGTCGGAAGCCTGTCTCGAAGGGTCAGTGCAAGCATAAAGGCCAAAGGTGGTTTCAGAACGAATCGCTTTAATGTAACAAAACAGAGACAACATGGAATCGTCTCAAAAAAAAAAAAAAAAAAAAAAAAAAAGGAATGATACAAACTGATAAAAGCGATGATATGTACATTGAATGAGTAATGACAAATTTACAACGTGATGCAAACAGAGCAATGCTTGAGGAAGAACAAAATGATCACAGGCGGGGCACCGCAGTGAGAAAGAGCATCAAAAAGGTAATGCCAAGTTTTAACCCACCGTGAGATGTAACGGGCTTGGTGTAACAGCCAACCACGGCGTCACTGGCGACCACGTAGCAGAGAAGGAGCTTTAACGGCATGCGGAGATGGCAGACTGATACTCCTGCTGGACCACCATGCACAGAGTAACGGAAAGCATGGTGAAAGGTGAAGTCCCTAATGCGCGATCTATGAAAAAGTGTCGAGGAGTGGCAGTTCGTCTCTTGCAGAAGGAGTAAGTCGGCCCCAAAAGGCGAGAGATCTTCCAGAACCAAAGCGTTAGCGAGGGGTTAGCAAACCCCCTACTTTCAGAGTGGCGACCTCGAATGGCTAAGTCCGACGTCGGATGAAGGGCAGCTGTGGAAGCTTTCTGGAATGTGTCGGGGCGATTGATGATACCACGACACCACAAGATGTAGTCGGGTTGCTTGGAATTATGCCGGAGAAATTTGATGATGGAGTTTGCTTGGTCGAAGACCTCGGGAAGAACTGCTTCAAACTGCTGTAAAAAGATGAGAGAAGCCTCCCGATTTGTTTTATGAGTGAGAAAATCGTAAAGATCTTCGAAGGAGACATATTCTTAAAGAAGAGAGGCTTTGGTAAGCAGAGTCGAGAAATCTTCAAACGTCGACAGAGGACCCTTGGACTCTGAAGAGGAAGAGCTAGAACGTGACAGGGGTGACTTGGAGCCTGCTAGACGGGTGGAACGATGTATGCGGGCAGTTGGAGAAGGTGTCTTCTTTTTTCTCCGCCGGGCCTCGGTACTGGTAGTAGAACGACGTTTGCCTTGGATCGATGACACACGAGATGTGGAATCAGAGGAAAGGCCAAGCTCATCGCCGGGAGCAAAAGTTTTGACGGTGAATGAAGCTTGAAGATCAGCCGTGATGTCCTCTGATGGAGAGAGAACACGATAAGGTAAGGAGGGATCAAGCGGAGGAAAATCCGACAGAGTGGAGAACGCAAACATCGGAAGACGCGTGTTGATCGAAGGGTGTGATCAGATTTTCGGCAGAACTGGGTCCAGGAGGTGCAGACGCAGGAAGAGGCATGGCAGCATAAACGGAGGAAGAGGTAGAATGGTGCCTTTGAGCTCCAGGATTCAGTGGCTCTGCATGGGGACAATGAGTCTTCTGATGGCCGTAAGCCTTGCAGCGTGAGCAATGAGCAGAGGTAAGGAGCTCAATCCGGCGGCGCTCGTTACCGCAACGAACATCGAGGAACCGTGGAAACTTTATAAGATGATCTTCCCACGAGAGGATGATGCGAGCAGTTCTATGGAAGCCACAGATATGTTTATCATCGGGGTCAGAGGGGGAAGAGGAGAGAGTCTTCACTGGGCCGACTACTCTGCCACATCGACTAAGTGCAGCACACAGAAACCATCAGATATCTCCGGGGGTGCCGGATGCCGAGAGACCAGAACAGGACGCTGGGCGATGTATTCGGCTAAGAGGTGACGATCGCCAATTGATAGGCCCCGAGACAAGACAAGCTCGGCATATGCTTTCTTCGAAAAATAAATAATCACAGTTCATGGCTTTCGGGTGAGGTGGGTGATGGCACCAGAAGAAAGCATCTTCTTGAGAGCGGAGCTGTACTGCTTCAAAGGAGTGTTGGGCAGCGCATCAAAACAAACCCCCAATTCGAGGGTCGAATGAAGACGTTGACCAGCAGGAGAGTTCTTGGGAATGTCTAATAAGATGGTGACACCGTTGAGAGTAACGTGAGAATCCATAGGGGGCAGACGATACCAGAGGCAGCCGCAGAATATGTGCGTGCATAAACGCCTCCTCTGGAAGGCATCGACGCAGCATGAGACAATGTACTCGAAGAAGAGGCAGTAGAAACTGTAGAGGGCAGATTAGCGACGCCATCAGAGCCGCACTTGAATTCTTCATCGTCAGCAGAGGCCAGGGACGTCACATCCACGTTCTCAATGGCAGAGTCGGAGACCTGAGCAGGAGAAGACGTGCAAATGACAGGAAGGAAAATTAAGAGGCTCTCCACTAGCAAGCGAAGATAATATCGGCTGCGTCTGTCGTTGAAGAGGCGACGCGAAGAGCAGCAGCGATGCGGGCGGGAACAGAGCCCTCATCGGCAGATGCCTTAATCAATGGCAAGGGTTAACAAAGAAAAACGACCAGCTCGGCGTGTAAATTAAAATACTGATAATAAAAAAAAATCAGCACTCACCCACTGGAAAGGGATCTTAAACGAAAGCACAGACCTTTAACTTCGGCACACACGCATAGAAGAACAATGATGGGACGCACAAAACACGTACGTGAAGCACTCAAACACGGAGCTCGTGAAGACACGTGCAGACCAAAGGTGGACCGACACCGTAGTAATGTATGTCGATAAATGCTATGTTGTGTTTCTCTTCTAGGTGTCCGTGACTTTTGTCAATATAGTGTATTTTGCGTAACGGAGAAGTTTCCCCACCTTCAGTCCTGCTGAATATCACAGGAAATATTTCCCAATTTTTCCTTGGTGAATCGATTTAAAAATAAAATATCATCTCTCTTTTTCCATTGATGATACCGTACGGAAACTTGAGATGGAAAGTCTTCCTTCTCAAATGTAGAGAGGTCATCTTGAAGATGATAGGTCAGCAGTCGGGATATCAGGCAGTTACTCTGAAGGACTAGTAGGTCTATGTGGAGTTACTCTGAAAAGCGCGTAGGTCTATGGGCAGTTACTCTGAATAACTCGTAGGTCTGTAAGCAGTTACTCTGAAGAACTCGTAGATATATAGGCAGTTGCTGTGAAGAACTCGTAGGTGTAAAAACAGGTGCTGCGAAGAGCTCATAAGTTTATAGGCAGTTACCCCGAAGAACTCATACGTTTATAGGCAGTTACCCCGAAGAACTCGTACTTCTACAGGCAGTTACGCTGAAGAACTAGTAGGTGTGTAGGCAATTACTCTGAAGAACTTATAGGATTATAGGCAGTCATTCTGAAGAACTCATAAATATACAAGAAGATACTCTGAAAACCCATTGGTCTATAGGCGGTTACACTGAATGTTTCGTAGGTTTATAAGCAGTTACTCTGAAGAACTCGTAGATCTATAGGCAGTTACTAAGACCTCGTAGGTGTATAGACAAGAGCACTGAAGAACTCATTAATTTCTAGGCAGTTACTCAGAAGAACATGTAGGTCAGTACTCTGAAGAGCTCGTAGGCGTGTATGCAATATTCTGAAGAAATTATAAGTTTATAGGCAGTTATTCTGAAGAACTCATAAATATACAAGTAGATAATCTGATGAACCCATAGGTCTATGGGCAGTTACTCTGAATAATTCGAAGGCCCATAAGCAGTTACTCTAAAGAACTCGTAGATCTATTGACAGTTACTAAAAACTCATTGGTGTATAGACAAGTGTACTGATGAACTCATAAGTTTCGAATAAAAAACAACTCTCGAATCCTCTATGAAAAACTTCAGGTGTGGACTGTTGTACCCACTTCTTTACAGCCACTTTCACCTCGTCTGTGTCATCAAATAGTTGTCCCCGGAAACTGTCCTTCATTGTGTAACGTACCAGGAGATGTGACGTACCTGCCAGAAGGACGCACACGACATAAAGGCAGATACGAATCAGAATAAACGTCCGCGTAGCTCAATTGGTAGAGTGACTTATTCCGGAATGAGGGGATCCGGGTTCGAATCCTGGCGTGGACAGAAATGACGGAGAAATTTACTTCGTTATAATGGCGCCCGAACTATCCGGATGACCCGACCGTTCAAAATCTCGCATTGGTGTGATGTTATTTCCACACCGCGAGATAGGAAAAATAAGAGAATCCCTTCTCCAGCACTTCGAAAAAAAAAATAAAAATAAGGGAGATGATGTAATGTACCAGGAGATGTGACGTACCTGCCAGAAGGACGCACACGACATAAAGGCAGATAGGAATCAGAATAAACGTCCGCGTAGCTCAATTGGTAGAGTGACTTATTCCGGAATGAGGGAATCCGTGTTCGAATCCTGGCGTGGACAGAAATGACGGAGAAATTTACTTCGTTATAATTGGACCAAACAAGTGGAAGTCGGAAAGAAAACAAAAACATGTTTTCATTGGCTTCAAACGCTTCCAGCATATCAGAGCAGACTTCCACTTCTCTTTCTTTAAATCGGGTCTCAACTGCCGAGGTACCTACTTTGCACACACTTTCCGATACCCTAAGTTTTCCAACATCTTTTGTATGGCATTTGGACCACAGTCCAATTTCATTCACTCGCTGGCGATTCGTGTCAGGGGTCACAGATGAAGTCTCCCACTGCGTGGTTTGTCTTCAATGCTGATTTCCTCTTCTTTAAACTTCTTCATCCATCTGCGCAGATTGCTCTTGCCAATGGTGTCATCACCGTAAATATTCTGTAGCCTTCTGTGGATGTCAGACAGCCTGCACCTTTCCTTCGTCAAGAACTCAAAGACGGCACATTGCTTCTACTTGGAATCCATTATCTACCTGCAATGAAGAAGAAGGGTTACTATAGAAGAATAATTACTCTACCAGCATGTGAAATTTGAACGACCTCTGTCGGCTAATAAAAAGTTATGCCCACTTTCACGTTACTTTCGGTACAGCCTTCGTATTATTCGTATTATTCTAGTTCTGGCTTATTTAGGACTCAATGACGGCACGTTGCTTCTGCTTGGAATTCATTATTTACTTGCCACAATGAAGAAAGGTTACTATAGAGGAATAGTTACTCTACCAATATGTGCAATTTGAACGACCTCTGTCAGCTGATAAAAAAGTTATGCCCACTTTTCCATTACCTTCGGTACAACCTTCATATTTACTTGCAATGAAGAAGAAGGGTTACTATAGTGGAAGAGTTACTCTACCAACATGTGCAATTTGAACGACATCTGTCAGTTAATAAAAAAGGTATGCCCACTTTTGCATTACTTTCTGTACAACCCTCGTATTATTCTTATTATTCTAGTTCTGGCTTATCTAGAACTCAATGACGGTACGTTGATTCTGCTTGAAATCCATTATTTATTTGCCACAAAGAAGAAGGGTTACTATAGAGGAAGAAAAGTTACTTTACCAACATGTGCAATTTGAACGACATCTGTCAGTTAATAAAAAGTTATACCCACTTTTGGATTACTTTCGGTACAACCCTCGTATTATTCTTATTATTCTAGTTCTGGCTTATCTAGAACTCAATGACGGTACGTTGCTTCTGCTTGAAATCCATTATTTATTTGCCACAAAGAAGAAGGGTTACTATAGTGGAAGAGTTACTCTACCAACATGTGCAATTTGAACGACATCTGTCAGTTAATAAAAAAGGTATGCCCACTTTTGCATTACTTTCGGTACAACCCTCGTATTATTCTTATTATTCTAGTTCTGGCTTATCTAGAACTCAATGACGGTACGTTGCTTCTGCTTGGAATCCATTATTTACTTGCCACGAAGAAGAAAGGTTACTCTAGAGGAAGAGTTACTCTACGAACATGTGCAATTTGAACTACCTCTGTCAGTTAACAAAAACATTATGCTCACTTTTGCATTACTTTCGCTACAACTCTCGTGTAATTCATAGCAGGTTTGTCCGAGTCGTGGGTTCTAAAATTTTTGACCCGTTTCAGACTCTCGTCAATGTATGGGGGAGGGGTTGACTAGCCCTTCACCATGATACCTTCAGTCACGGAGAAGAGAATAAAAGATTACAAGGGTGCCCTTATCACCAGCGAAAAGTTTATGGTCGGTAATGCGGCGTTGTGAGGGCGAAATATTTTTTTTTCGCCTTAGTTTTCATAACACCTAGCTGCGATGTGGACATATCTGTCAGAAAATATTGTGTACTATTTAGTTTAGGTACATCGTCCTCTTAAAGGGTTAAGCTCCCCCGAAAGATCCTTACAGGCTATTTGCTACGCCTTACATTTGCCCGCAGACATACGAACGAGGCCATGAACTATAAAAAATAACACGCGGTTTAAGTATTAAAAGGAGTTCATATGACAATGGCTTTTCAGATGGAGTTCTTTCTTCGAGCGGATTTTGAGTAGTTTTGAAAGTAATTTCCTGTCGGGATCGGGCGAGGCACCGTTGAGTTCATTTGTACAACGAGAATCAAGCTCCCTCCCGCTGAGTTACAATTGCTTTTAGTGTGTTTCCATGTCGGCGATCGGAGTACAACCAGCGATGTGTCTAAACTAAAGCGCTTTGCACACAAGTTTTGTTTAAGGAAACGTATGGGGTTTGGAAAATGAGGATTTAAGGTAGCAGCCACCGTTGAATCCTCATTTTGCGTCACCCCACGGCGCACTTTCCCACATCCCCCGTAGGCTAGAAACTGAAACCCCTTTTGCAAATCCGAGCTATCGCGGAGTTTTCTTCCCTCGGCTTCTGTTTGAGAATACTTAAGCCCTTTGTTTTTCGCTTTTCTTAGAAATCTTTTTTCTCCATATCCACATGTTCCTCTTTACGTCTCATTTCCTGCTGTGTGAGAACTTCCCGGGCTCACAGTTCCCTTTTATTCCCTTCAATTATTTTAATGAGAACAAATGCAGATCAAAACCCCGTGTAACAAATTCCAGGGGACTGCAAATGTATTTTGTTACACCAAAACAATAAAATATAGGTGTAATGCTATATTATTTGCTTAAAAATAATTATGCTCAAGCATTTTAGCAAAATCCAATGCTTTTTTTTTTGGTTGCCGAAGATCTTAAAATCAAAGAAAAATAAAAACTCCATGTAATTGTACCATGCTAAGAATCTGAGGCTTTTGTTTTTTGATTGGAGGTTTAACGACCACCTTGAGCAACATGGGCTATAACCAGTCGTCCATCCCTAATTTAGGGTCACTGACTCCAGGGAAGGGAGAGAGCCAGTGCCGTAAGGCAAACACAACAGCCATGCTTTACCAGGATTCGAACCCGGACCCCTTTTGGACGAATGATCAGAAGCCATCGCTTAGACCACTGCGCCACCGGGGCGGCAATCTGAGGTTTTAGCTTCCATCTTCAGTTTTAGTGTAACCTTTAACCTTTTAAGAGACCAACGTACTAAAAGGTGTTCAAAAATGTTTGTGCTCCCTAAACAGAAATGTTCTCATAGCGGCTCAGTTTTTCGAAAGCTACGAAAAGCAATTTCTTACCCACTCTCATCTCAACAGTGCCGAATATAAACCTGTCATAGGTGACAAGCGCTCTCATCTAGTCCTTTAGTCTTTGATTCATAACCCAAAGCATGACGGGGAAGGGTTAGTCCCCCTGACAAGGGCATCGTACCACTGGGAAGAAACAAGTAACTCAAGCAGCTTGTGAAAACACAAGTTTGTCCATCTCCCCTCACTCCGGAGTAAGTCGCTCATCCAACTGAGCAATGCGGACAGAATGACTAGCTGCTGATTTGTCGTCTTGACACGTGTTTTCAGCTCTGTAGTACGTGATAAGCTCCTTTCTCCTTTTTACTGGCTCGTTGCTATTGTTATAGCCCTTTTAGCATGAAATCTTCTGACGTACTACGGAGGTGAATCACGCATCAAACCGACAGATATGCAGCGGTACATTCCCTCCATGTAGCTCAGTTGGGAGAGAAACTTACTCCAGAGTGAGTAATCGCGGGTTCTATCCCAGTCATGGACAAACTTGTGTTTTCACATTGGCTGCCGAACATAAAAAGGGATCATCTGGCCGTTGAGTTCTTCGAAAAATGAGTGATGTTTGTTCCACACATGGTATGGAATTAATGACAAATTCCTACTTTGCTTAAAAAAGTCAGTTCTCCCCCGTCGCGACATTTTCACTCAACCTCAGAGTAGGATATGATCGAGGTCAGCAGCAGGCTTGTTTTTACAACGTTTGAAGATGTACAGTTTCTATGCAATTCTAACAGTCGGAGAAATCCTGCCTATCTGGATGGTAGTCAGACGAAGGATACGTTACAGAGGTAATATATCGTAACCTTGAGTGTTGCTGTACATGAAATGTTCATCGTAGGTGAAATGACGCGGCCATCACTAGAGTATGGCCATTGACAGACATGCCAATTAAACTACGGCGCAATACTGGGTTTAACATAGTTAAATAAATAATAATTAGTAGCCGCAAGGTATAAAGCAGCAACGGGAGCACGAATTTTCTGTGCATTTGGATATTTTCGTTATTTTTATATGTTTGAATTTTGCAGTTTACCGGCGACATGAAGTTATTTCTCTAGAAGTTGACCGTAAATCTTTCTCGGTCACAATGCAATGGAAAAAATGTAATACTTTTATTTACTGTTTAATCAAAACTGATACAACCGTGAGTTACAACAACTGAGGCAGCATGTATTCTGTATTTGATAATTTGTTCTAAGCATCATTCGCATACTAAGATCTTTGTGGGTATGAAGTAAAATAAGGAATTCGAGAGTGCACATTTATTTACGTTAAAAACGTTGCATTTATGTGCGTCACTCACGACCACACCGAGCCACAGTCCGGTACATACTAAATGGAATTAAATCATAACAACAAAAAATAACAACACATTAGCCTCACTCACGACCACACCAAACCACAGTCCGGTACATACTAAGTGAAATTAAATCATAACAACAAACAATAGCAACACATTGGTCTCACTCACGACCACACCGAGCCACAATCCGATACATACTAAGTGGAATTAAATCATAACAACAAAAAATAACAACACATTAGCCTCACTCACGACCACACCGAACCACAGTCCGGTACATACTAAGTGGAATTAAATCATAACAACAAATAGCAACACATTCGCCTCACTCACGACTACACCGAACCACAGTCCGGTACATACTAAGTAGAATTAAATCATAACAACAAACATTAACAGCATATTCGCCTCACTTACGACCACACCGAGTTACAGTCCGGTACATACTAAGTGGAATTAAATCATAACAAACAATAACAACACATTCGCCTCACTCACGACCACACCGAACCACAGTCCGGTACATATTAAATGGAATTAAGTCATAAAATAAAACAATAGCAACTCATTCGCCTCACTCACGACCACACCGAGCCACAGTCCGGTAGTACTAAGTGGAATTAAATCATAACAACAAACAATAGCAACACATTCGCCTCCCTCACGACCACACCGAGCCACAGTCCGGTTCATACTAAGTGAAATTAAATCATAACAACAAACAGTAACAACACATTCGCCTCACTCACGACCACACCAAGCTCAATCCGGTAGATGCTAAGTAGAATTAAATCATAGCAACGAACAATAAGGTTTACTGATTTCTTACATTGAGCGGTACTTAGGTAGATTGATTAATGAATGTCATTGTCGAAAAACCAATGGACGAAGATAAGTGAGTCATAAAAGTAGATATTATTGCGGCGGCAATATTAAGTGTTTCGACTGTTAAGTTTCTCAAAAACGATATTATTATATACCATTCAGATTTAGACGAACATAAGAAACGACCCTGACACCGATGAAATGTGATGTAGCTAATAAAGCGCATCTACACGTGGGCAATCTAAAATGTGATGTCAAGATAGAAAAAAAGTTAGTAAAATCATGCAATGCATTGATTATGATACGCTTTCCAACATACCAGAAATCATGACTCAAGTTATTACTCAAGTTATGAAGATAATGGCTGTGGAATAAATCTCGCTCCTGTGCCCGGACCTTTGACCTCATTTCAATGATATTAAACAGAAGCAATAGAAGCCTCTTTCGTCTTTAGTCAAGTTATTAGGATAATGGCTGTGGAATAAATCTCGCTCCTGTGCTCTGACCTCTGACTCCATTTCGATTATATTCAACAGAACCTGTTCAGTATACCCCCGGAACAACATGATAAAGTTTTGTCGCAATCGAAATATTTTTACGTAAGTTATGACGCATAACGTCAATGCGATGGATCCCGCTCCTATGTCCTGACCTTTGACCGCATTTCGCCCATTTTCAATAGGGTTCTTTCTCAGGTAGTCCCCTACCACATACTAAAATTTCATCGACACCGAACCAATTTTACGTGAGTTATCGTGCGTACAGGCGGACGGACGGACAGACAGACAAATGGACAAAGCTGGAGCATATGCGATTCTTCAACCTACGGTTGGTAAGCCTAAAAAAGCAGAATCAAAAGTATGTTAGGGAGGGAATTAGTAACTTTTGCTCTAGAAAATCTACAGATGTGATACATCATTTGAAAGCTCTAGTTATGAGTTCCCTTGGAAAGTGGTAGAGAAGAAGCAAAAAGCACCGTTTTTGAGATATATGGGAAAATCGACGTAGGTGGTTCATCCACTATTCCGTAACTCATTTTCATTGCATCGTAATTTGTTACTTGGGTTTCATGTTACTACTGTCGGAAAAGATGCGTAACATCAAAATACGAGGGTGAATCAAAAAGTAAGATCCATGCTCTCGTTACGTAGGCAAACAGATCTGCGGCAGATTGCTATTTGCGGAGGGTACGGCACGTCACCTTGACACGTGGCGGATACAATCGTTAATCTTCTAACCGCAGTCACCAAGCAGTTGTAAGGAGTAAACATGGCAGCTCGTTTGTCGGAATGCTCCATCGTCGAGCAGGAAAGTGTAGTGAGATTTTTTATGGGCTGAGGGTGTGCAACCCGGTGAAATTCATTGTAGGATGCTTGTGCCATATGGGGAGAACAAGTGTATGAGCCAGAGCAAGTGGATAGAAAAATTTCAAACCGGTAGAACGAATGTGTTTGATGACGCTCGCTCGGGCCGTCCGTCGACCTCTCGCACAAAGGACCATATGAATCGCATCGACGCTTATTAAAGAAGATCACCAGATTACTCTGTCTGAGATCGACCAAAAGGTAAGTATTAGCTATGGTTCTGCATTCTCAATAGTGCATGACGATCTCTGATATCATAAAGTGTGCGTCAGATGGGTGCCACGGCAGTTGTCTGATGCACACAAGCAGCAGCACCTGGAAATGGGCAGACAATTTTTGCAGGGGTATGAGACAGATCCCAGTATTCCGGAGAGGATTGTCAATGAAGACGAAACATGGGTCTACCATTACGGCCCCGACAGCAAAAAGGCAAAACATGGAGTGAAAACATCCGAGCTCCCCATGCAAAAAGAAGTTCAAAGTTGTCTCTTTGGCACACCTGACTCTCTTTTTTGACATGAAAGGACCCATCGTCAAACACTATCAAGCATAGGGGGGCAAAATTAGCAGTCGGGCATATTGTGCCTTGCTGAAAGACAAATTGAAACCAGCAATTCGCACAAAACGACGGGGAATGTTATCCAAAAAAGTGCTGTTGCTGCACGAACGGCGCTCGTCCACACACGGCATTGGCAACTCAACAAACAATCACCGAGTTGAAGTTTGAGGTGTTACCACATCCTGCTTACAGGCCCAACCTGGCGCCGTGCGATTTTCATGTCTCAGGGCCTCTAAAAGACGCTTTGCGAAGCCGCCGTTTTGAAAGTGATGTGGAGGTACAGGAAATGGTGCATTCGTGGCTGCAGGAAAAACCCAAAATATTCTTCTCTGCAGGAATCCAGAAGCCTGTAGACAGATATAAAATATGCGTTGAACGACAGGGGGACTATATTGAGAAATGAGGTAATTGATATCTGTATGCCTTTTAATTTCTTTAATATACGATAGCATTGACCTTACGCCTTGATTTACTCTCGTATATTTTTGTAAAAGCTTATAACACGTTTAGAATCAGGTTTTCTTAACTTACTTAGATTGCAACGAGATTTCGTCCCCCCCAAGACACTCCCAACAAAATATAGTCCAAAACAAATTAAAACCTACCATGTATTATATACCACCCCTCCCCTTCCCCTCTCAACCCCCTCTCTTCACCTCCCCCTCAAAATACCGTAGGACAAAGAGCAAATAACGACTTAGAGTTACTGTCCAACGGTATTTTGAGGGAGAGGTGAAGAGAAGAGGGTTGAGAGGGGTGGGGAGGGAAAGAGAGAGGGGATAGTATGTTTTAATTTGGTTTGGACTATATTTTGTTGGGAGTGTCTTGGGGGGGGGGGGGGATTGTATGAAAATCCTAGATTTACTCACGCACATGAGTTCTGCGCAGAATTGTCTAAGCTTCACACTTATATTTACGTCACTTAAACTCTTATCTAAACAGTATTTATAACGAAGTTCCTTGTAAACATCTTTCAATTGTGCCTCCATCTGAAGATGACTTGAACGTAAGGTTGAAAGATCTAATCGTTTTTAATTGTGAATATGTTTTTAACCTATCATTTTTAAGAAATAAACATCTCATTTAAGATCACTTAGTGCCTTCGTCTTGTGTATAGATCGTACAAATACAGAAAATTTGGACTATATTATGAAAGAAATACGGGATTACGCCATATAATACAAATTTTCGAAGATGACAATCCGTTTTTTGGCGTAAATGTGACAAGGATGGTAAGTCAGATAATATCCGAAAACTTGAAAATTTTCATCGTCCTGGAGCGGGACTCGAAACCGCGTCTCCCTGAAAACGCCCGGGTATCTGACTTACCATCCTTGTCACATTTACGCCAAAAATCGGATTGTCATCTTCAAAAATTCGACTATATTAGTTACTATCAGCACGAAAATTAAACTTATGTGATGAAATAATGTTCCGCTATAGTTCAGTAAAATCTACCGTTGAGTAACGATGAAGTTAACTATTGTTACGCCACTTCATGGGACAGCATTTGGCACGATCAGTTTTCAACAATGGTTTTGAAAATGACGTGCAATTACCCATTTTAGTTATATCAAAAGTTTTTACTTGGCATTTACTTTACTATTGTAGGAAACGGTGCATAGAATCCAAGAGAAAAAAATCATCCGTTAGAGAGGGCCCCAAACATCAAAGTCGGATTACGTGAACTGCCGTAAAGTTAGCTTTCTATCTGGCACGAAACTAGTCTTAGAGTAGTGTTGAAACATATAAATAACCGTTAACGTACCGGAACTGTGTCCATTTCCAAGAAAGGTTAAACCCGTATTTTTGGATTATAATGACATTTTAGAGCATCATACCATTTCAATGAGAGTAAAATGCACAATTTACGTTAATTTTCATCTGCCTTTCTTTTTCCTTTGTGCTTTTATAACGGTTGCTGAATTTACGAGAGTGAACTTGTAAAAAAAAAAAATCCCTATTGCAAATGTACTTTCCTTCGCATTACTTTTTCTTCTTTCTGAATTTTTACACTTGTATAGCCGCTCAATAAATCCCTATTTAAGGTTGAAAAGAATTTAATTAAAATGCCAAACTTTTGCAATTTCAGTAAGCACACGAATCCACTTTCCAAAGAAGTGGCATCTTCTTCCGTTTTTTAACTTTCGCAAACCATCTTTTTCTGCTGTCTACTTTCAGATTAGTTAGCAATTATTTGCACTTCATCCACCGCTTATATGAAGTTTCTAAGAGCATTCACACGATGTCTGAAACCAGTGCTTCCTTTAAAGTTCTTTTTGCTAAGTCGGAATCTTTAATTTACATGTCAGTATTCCTTGTGTTAAATTAGTCTCTTACCCTCTCAAAGAACTCTCTTACTGCCTCTTCAGAAAGTATTCTTCATTAATACGGTATTTATAGTGTGCTATGTCACCGGACACCTCGAAGAAAACCAGAGCATAGCATTTATTGACCTACATTAGTACGGTGTCGGTCGACCTTTGGTCTTAATGCATGTACTGACCCTTCGAGACATGCTTTCGACAAGGTTTTGGAACACAGCGATAGGTATGCGCTTCCATTCAGTACATAATGCTGCCGCTAACTGTTGCTTAGTAGTAGGCCTTGGTTCCAAACTTTTTATGCGGCGCTCTAATTCATCCCATTGGTGCTCTATGGGATTACGATCAGAGTTCTGTGCTGGCCAGTCCACACGCGATACGGTATTATCATCAAACCACGCCGTAACATTCCTTGCTTGGTGCATTATTCTTCTGATACCAACAGGCTCGGTTCCATAGTATTGCCACAGAGATGGTAGGGCATAATTGCCCATAATATCGAGGTAGACGTGCTGGTTAACAGGTTTGTCCACGATAACCAACGGGCCGGGACCATATCACGAAAAACACCCCCACACGAGTACACTGCCAGCTCCAAACGTGACCGTAGGAACAGTACACTGTGGTAAATAGCGTTACCCTGGCTACCGCCATACCCACACACGGCCAACAGACTGATGGATCGTGTATCTGGATTCATCAGTCCATAGAACCTCTTTCCATTAACCTACGGTCCACGATAAATGTTCTTTACACCATGCTAAACGACGAGTAGCATTTCGAGTGGAGATGGAAGGCTTATGAGCAGCCGTACGACCACGGTAGCCCATGGAATGAAGTTCTCTGCAAATGGTACGTGTACATACCGAGGTTCCAGCATTCTTACTCACCTGTATGTACACTGAGGTCTTGTGCAGTACTCCGTCGATTAGCTGTAACGACTCTCCTGACACTTCCACGTCCTCTATCACTGATTTTCTTTGGTTTGCCGGTGGGTTTTTCTACTTCAGGCATGCCATGTGTCTTCCACTTATTCAGTACATCCAAAACAGTTGACCTGGGTGTGTTTAAACGCCTCTCGGTTTCTCTTATGGACAACCCACTAATATAACACCCAACAATCTTCCCTTTCTCAAAGTCAGTTCTCCCCCGTCGCGAGATTTTCACTCAACCTCAGAGTTGGATATGATCGAGGTCAGCAGAGGACTTGTTTTTACAACGTTTGAAGCTGTACCGCGCATCTCAACAACGCAGCTGATCCGTTCATTTGCTTTTGAAAGAGTATCCGGTGAGTTTTGTCAATATAGTGTATGTTTGCATGGCATCCACTCTCGTAAGCAAATTCACTATATTCCGTACAATCGATTTGAGAGTTACTGCTTTCCTGTGTTTCCGCTCGTAATTTCATTCCGTTTTCAAAATTTCATTTATGCACATTTTATAAAGCATGCAATCATGTACTACATGATTTTCTTGTTAGAATGTTTTCAGTCGTTTCAAAACGCTTTTCTGTGAACAAATCAAACTAGAGTGACCTACATAGTTCTGTTTTTAAGCTCAATGTGTCATAAGCAACTAACTTTTTTATTGATGTTGTGTGACGTTTGTGACGTTTAGGTCGTCATTCTACAATAACTTTCATTTTTAGTTCCTTTTCCTACGTAAATTTGAGTTTGTTCTCTTTTGCACTTTCCAAACTTAACGTGATATCTTCTCTCTCATATGAATGAGGTTGGCAACACTTTGGAAAGGGAGTGAGACAAGGTAACACCATATCTCCCAAACTCTTTAATGCCACATTGGAAAATGTCTTTCAATCACTGAACTGGGAAAACAAAGGAATAAAAATTAATGGAGATTATCTAACCCACCTTCGTTTTGCTGATGGCGTAGTCATTTTTGCAACTACCCCATCGGAGCTGCAGAGTATGATCCAGGAACTTGCTGACAAGAGTAAATAAGTGGGATTAAAAATGAACTTTCAGAAGACAAAAGTGATGTTCAATGCTTTTACAAGAAATGAAGATTTATCGATTAATGGAGAAAAGCTGGAGATAACAGACACGTACGTTTATCTTGGACAGCAGATATCAAGTGAGGGTCACATTGATGAAGAAATTAATCGGCGTACAAAACTTGCCTGGAGAGCTTTTGGAAGAAACAGCATAATTTTCAAGAGCAATATGCCATTATGTCTTAAAAGAAAAGTGTTTGATCAATGCATCCTTCCAGTGCTTACGTATGGTGCAGAAACGTGGACCTTAACTAAAAGAGACATACAAAGACTGCAGACAACTCAAAGAATAATGGAGAGGTGCATGCTTGGTATAACCAGGAGAGATAAGAAGAGGAACTCGTGGATCAGAGAAATGACAAGAGTGGAGGACATCAAGATCAGAATAAAATCCCTGAAATGGCAATGGGCTGGACACACTGCCAGATTGGCAGACCATCGATGGACAGCCGAAATTTTAGATTGGATTCCAAGGGACAGGAAAAGACCCAGAAGAAGACCACATGAGAGATGGGTGGATGAAATTCGAAAGTATGCGGGAGTGACATGGAGGAGTGACATGGCAGGAGACAGACCGTTGTGGAAGAAACTTGGGGAGACCTTCGTCCAGCATTGGATTGATAATGGTTGACAATGATGATGATGATGATGATGATGGGAAGTACAAACCTAGTAGCGCTATATTGTGGATTTCATCAATCGTTGCTGGACCAATAAAAGGTTATCGTAAGGTTGACTTCTGTATATGTTTTGTCAGGCCGTAATTTGAACTATCCCGTGCAACTATTTCATCGTATTCTCAATTAGTTCAACATTTCACTAGTCATGGTTTTAGACATAGCGTAACACCAATCTCGCACATGAAAAAGGATTACGTTAGAGTTGCTTATTTATTTCAGGAAATATAAATTGATGTTACGTTTTGTTACGCATAAAAAAAAAAAGAGAAATTTTGGAAAGGATATTGTTAAGAATCTATCCCAACCTGAGGGAAGAATGGGAGTGTCTATAATAATATCGAGTTGACACATTCTTTTAGAAATGAGAACGGTCTTTTAGAAAATGATGTTTCGAAGTAGGTCAAACGGTGGAATTTTTATTTAACTACAGTCAGTAGTGTATAATTAACTTGGTTGCATTTTAAAATCTTTGTTTTGAAAAAAATGCAGTGTGATTACTTTATTGCCATTCCTGAAAAATTCAGCAGTTCGTGGAGTTAGACTAATCGCTCCTACCGTATTTTCAACTTTTGCAGGATTGAGATATTTCTTGTAATACCCGATTATTTTGGTTTCCGTAAATCGCCGAATGAGTTGGATCGCGTAAAGAAATTGATTCTAACGTGGGTAACATAGAGATGCTTTACAAAATTAAGAAAAAAAAACATCTACGTGTCTAAAATTTCTAAAGAAATATTTTTGTTTATTTTTTCTTTAATTTGTACAAAAAAAAAAAAAAGGCTTTTTACACTAACTCGAGAAACAAAGTTAGCACAATTTTTCGGATGATGAATCAGCTGACCTAGGTGAGTTTAGGTCGCCATTTTCTTGCTCCTTTGAAGGCCTTGGTCAATGGTCAGTGAACTAAATATTTTTAGTATTGCTGAAGTACTGGTAGATATATATATATGCACACAGAGTGGCCACTTTATTATGACCACCTGACAGTTTTAAGCAAATTAGCTATGGCTGCACGCTGTTGCCGCCAGAGGACGAGGATAGTATAAAAAAAGAAAGCTTAGTACTTGCGACAGTAGTAGAAGGGATTTTGGGGTGACGAGATGGGTAAAAAATGCGATTTGACGGACTTTCAACGTGGGATGATTATAGGAGAATTTCGAGGATAGTTTGCCGACCATGAGAACGACTTCCAGACATTTATATTATCCAGACATTTGTCCAAAAAATCATCTTTTTTTTTGTGTTGGACCAGCAAAGCTGATCTGCGGCGGTCCAACCACGTGACTTACAAGAGCTGATCATAATACAAGGCACCTTTATAATTCTTGACCACAAGACATCTTTTTTTTTTTTTTTTTTTTTGGTTGGAGGTTTAACGACCACCGTGAGCAACTCAATGGGCTATAAGCAGTCGCCCGTCCCTAATTTAGGGTCACTGGTTCCAGGGAAGGGAGAGAGCCAGTGCCGTAAGACAAACACAACATCCATGCCTGACCGGGATTCGAACCCGGACCCCTTACGGACGAACGATCAGAGGCCAGCGCCTTAGACCACTGCGCCACCGGGGCGGCCAAGACATCTTTTTTTTTTTTTTTTTTTTTGATTGGAGGTTTAACGACTACCGTGAGCAACTCAATGGGCTATAAGCAGTCGCCCGTCCCTAATTTAGGGTCACTGGTTCCAGGGAAGGGAGAGAACCAGTGCCGTAAGACAAACACAACATCCATGCCTCACCGGGATTCGAACCCGGACCCCTTACGGACGAATGATCAGAGGCCAACGCCTTAGACCACTGCGCCACCGGGGCGGCCCAAGACATCTTCATAAGATACCACAAGATTCTTTTATAAATCTTGTAGCTTCCATCTTCCTCGGGTAAGAGTTATTTTGGATATCATATTTTTGTTATTAGGTTTGTTTAACGACAATCGTGAGTAACTCAATGGGATATCAGCACTGACTCCAGGGAAGGGGAGAGCCAGTGCCGTAAAACAAACACAGCATCAGTGCCTCATCAGGATTCGAACCCGGTTCAATTTTGGACAAATGGTCAGAAGCCATCGTTTAGACTACTGCAGGTAGCCATAATGTTTTGGCTCTTTGGTGTATCTTGAATAAACGGCGTTATTTCTTTCTAGGTAGTAGAAAACAATTGGGCTATTAATAAACAAGACTTATGCTTCGTGTGCAAGTAAGAACGACGGGGAAAATTATCTGAAGGCATGATTCATTCCTCGATCTGAATATCAGGGTAAGACGATCAAAAATTCTCTTTCTGCCGTCATTAAACTATAACGTCTTTCGACAGAGCAGGACAGTCGCCTTGAGATCCCTCCGCGATACGACTCACAAGAAATGTTTAATGACGTCTTCTTCATTGCTAAATTAATACAGCAGGAAGCGTATCTATTGCGTTTTGCCTGTGGGAAACGCAGAGGATTTGCGTTTACGAGATCCTCGGAGGTCTCTAGGACCTTCTGAACGCATCATTAAGCTCTTGAAGACTCCACCACCAACGTTTCCTCTCGCTCTACGACAGACCGATAAAAACGCAGAGAGGGTCTTCGCAATAAAGTCAAGTGCAATATCCAGATGTTGAGGGGCGAATAAAGCATGCTCGATGTGTGGTGTTATTGATGTGGTTCGGTGTAACGGAAACCAAGTCATGATTCCGTTAAAATGTGGAATTGCACTTCTTGCAACTTTTTCTTCGAATGCGTTTTTTTTTTCGCGTGCAGTGAAACACTATCAAATTTGGATAAATAAGTTACTCAAAATGTTTTGGTCATTAAATCTGAAGAGAAGGAAATTGCATATCACATTACTGCAATATTATATCGCAAGCTCAGCTTCCCGGGTATAAAATTTAAGAGGCAATCTGTACATTCTAGTTTTTTATAACAGAAAATTGTGAGTACCAAATTCTGAATACCCCAGCGATGAAATATTTTTGTTTATTTTTTATACAATGTATACGTTTTTTTTTCTTTTTTGATTGTAGGTTGAACGACCACCGTTAGTAACTCAATGGGCTATAAGCAGTCGCCCGTCCCTAATTTAAGGTCACTGGTTCCAGGAAAGGGAGAGAGCCAGTGCCGTAAGACAAACACAACATCCATGCCTCACCATGATTCGAACCCGGACACCTTTCCGACGAATGATCAGAGGCCATCTTAATACATATGCATAAACAGAGGAGTAGTAATATCTTTGGAATATACAGATACAGAAAAAATCTCAGTTATAAATTCATGAGAACTGTTTGTTTAAAGAACGTTATTCGTATTTCTATTAAGTGCTAAAATATTTGAAGAGCTTATTTCCAAAAGGCCGTAAGTCATTTTTTTTTCGATTCTCCAGAAAACGCGAATTTTTAATTTATGGTTTATTATTAAATTTTAAGAAAAGATAATTTTTACCAATAATCACTGAATGATAACAATACTAAATTACATAGTTAAAAAATTCTGACAGTATAATTACTTAGAAATTTAAAAACAATAAAATGACAATCCTTTTTTTTAAAGAAAAAGTATGACTAATGCCATTTTGGCACAAAGAAATAATCAAATAAAAGGACTTACGTCGGTTTGAAGGTAGACCAAGCATTTAATGACATCTCATTATAACACACAAACCAGTTTGGAATGTAGTTACCACAAATCTTCATTTATAAATTCTATCTCTGAATTACGGTGTGTCTTTGCAAGATTGTTCATAAAAATGGAAACACTCGTGCGATTCGTTAATTCCCAAAGCTTCCAGTAATTTCAAAACATCTAATTTCTTTGCTTGCTTCATATTGTCTCTTGGTTTTACTGTAGAAGGGGCACATGGGATAATTTTTGTCCCTCGTTTTAAAATCTTACGGCGACAAAACGATCCAGAGTATGTTTTCTTAATCCCGACATATCGCTTTGTAATTTCTATGACTTTTGCCTCTGAAACAAAGAAACCTTGTTTAATTCTCAGACGACTATACGCACATTTTTTCCTATCTGTAATACTCCACTGATTTTGATACTCAAAAAGATTTCCAATCTGAGAAAAATGTTCAAAATATTCTTTAGGGAGTAAAATTGTATCTACTCGCTTCACTATCGGTATACATAAGTACCTGAAAAAGCTCCTTCGATATCGTCCCTTGTCAGGATATTAGCCTTACAAAATACACTGTCAATATGACTGCAGGCCCATGCTTATCAAACGAAGAACGCAGTTTATTTATTTATTTTTTTCACATTTTTCTTTCACTGACTTGAATCACGTTTACGTTTTCTTTGGTTGGAACTAAATGCCACAGCTTCCTCATTTGAATCACTCATTTTCATTCATTTGTCTCAACACGCTACTCAAACAACGTAATCCCTAACAAAGACGTGAAAGGGCGCGAGTCAAACGAACCACGTGACTTCTATGTCAAAAAAGGTTTAAAGTTGACTCAAACCTTTTTTGACATAAAAGTTACTTGTGACTTAATGCCCGATGGAAACAAACCTCAAATTCAGCGTCCATTTTCGATAAGACTGAATTCCGTTCGCTGGAAATGTATTCCCGTACATGTGCTGCCAACTCTCTCATCGAAAAGTCAATTTTGCTAATTTTTGACTTAATGCCTTTTGGAAATAAGCTCTTCATTTATTTTCTTTATCGTTTCGCTGTGCATAACTCTAGCTGTAGCCATGCATTTATAGATTCATGCAGAGGATTTTAAGAAGGGAGTGTCTGACCCCAGGTCTTAAATAACCTTTTTAAGTTAGGGGATTTGGCTAGTGTGACCGACAGGAAAGTCACACGGAAGCGAGGTAGAAAGGCGCCCTTACTGTATTTATAACGGTAGGGGGTACCTGATATCCGACGGCTTAAGGTGCCCATTCGACGCACGGCGGATATTTAGTGCTTCGAGCGCTCGTACCTGCCTGGGATCGATCCTGAGACTTTTCCGTGGCAGTCACAAACGTTGACCACTAGGCCATCCGAGGCCGGAAGCCATTAATTTCTTCTTCCAAAAGAAAAATAAAATTATGCCGAACGTCAACTTTCGGCAGTTTTGCTTTGCAGCCGATCGACAGATGTACACACAAACGGACAGTCCATTATATTGTTAGAGATGATACGGTGAGCTCCAGTATATTATAAGAGGGTAAACGATCTACAAAGGCTTCTTCTGGTGGTTAAGCCATAGGCTTAAGAATGTTGTCCAAATTAATGTATTTATTTATTTTAAATACAACAGAGTTGAATAACAATGAAACGCATATAGCGTATCAAATCCGTTTATTTTTTGTGGTGTAGTCAGCACAAAGATTCGCCAAGCTTTCGCACTCCACTGTGAGGCTTTTTCAAGGCAATGGTAGACACAAAAATGCAGAGAATTGGAACATGTAAAGATGAAGATGATTTTTGAAAATTACGTGGGTGACATCACGAGCATAATACATGAATTTTTAATTGCCTAGTACGGGAATGAGATACGCAGGATCCATCACATATATCCCAGGCTTTACATATTGGTTAAAGAATTTATTACGCAAATACAGCATATTAATAGCAATGAAGACCCCGACCCCGTTGTCACATATAATGTCAAATTGCAAGGAGAGACAGTGTGAGAAAGAAAAGGCGGGTGTGTACGCTATACCGTCGGTATATCCTGACAACACGGAAAAGGTATATATAGGAAGGACAAAGCGATCCTTGGACACTAGATGTAAAGAACACGTACGAAGTATGAACCAGGACACGCAGAATACAGCCCTTGGAAGAGAAGACATGCATTGCTCGGCCGTTCCTGTATGGAATAGTATTGGAAGAATACACGAATTTTAAAGAGACTGCCATCAGGGAAACAGTGGAAATCCTATCCAGCAAACTGGCATGCAAGAATATAGTCTCTACTGAACTACCAATGGTTTCGCATGCGTTATTAAAAGATGGAAACACATCACGGCCCACTGTATAATTAAGTGATAAAAATTCATGTTATATGCTCGTGATGTCAACCCGCGTTATTTTCAAAAATCATCTTCGTTCTTTATATGTTCCAATTCTCTGCATTTTTGTGTCAACGAGTGCCTTGAAAATGCCTCCCAGTGCACTGCGAAAGTTTGGCGAATCTTTGTGCTGACTATACCACGAAAATAAACGGATTTAATACGCTATATGCGTTTCATTTTTTTCAAGATTTTCAAGATTCGGCTGTTTGAAAATACAACACGCATAAAAATTGGAAAGGGAGTGACACAAGGTGACACCATATCTCCCAAGCACTTTAATGACACATTGGAAAATATCTTTCAATCACTGAACTGGGAAAACAAAGGGATAAAGATTAATGGAGATTATCTAACTCACCTTCGTTTTGCTGATGACGTAGTCATTTTTGCAACTAACCCATCAGAGCTGCAGAGTATGATCCAGGAACTTGCTGACAAGAGTAAAGAAGTGGGATTAAAAATGAACTTTCAGAAGACAAAAGTGATGTACAATGCTTTTACAAGAAATGAAGATTTATCGATTGATGGAGAAAAGCTGGAGGAGATAACAGACGCGTACGTTTATCTTGGACAGCAGATATCAAGTGAAGGTCACATTGACGAAGAAATTAATCGGCGTATAAAACTTGCGTGGAGAGCTTTTGGAAGAAACAGCATAATTTTCAAGAGCAATATGCCATTATGTCTTGAAAGAAAAGTGTTTGATCAATGCATCCTTCCAGTGCTTACGTATGGTGCAGAGACGTGGACCTTAACGAAAGGAGACATACAAAGGCTGGAGACAACTCAAAGAAGAATGGAGAGCTGCATGCTTGGTGTAACCTCTCCAGGATCCACGAGTTTCCGGAACTCGTGGATCCGAAATGGACAACAGTTGGAAGACTTCATGATCAGAGTTAAATCCCTGAAATGGCAATGGGCTGGACATACTGCCAGAAGGACAGACCATCGATGGACAGCCGAAATTTTAGATTGGATTCCAAGGGACAGGAAAAGACCTAGAAGAAGACCACATGAGAGATGGGTTGATGAAATTCGAAAGTATGCGGGAGTAACATGGAGGAGACTGGCACAAGACAGACCGTTGTGGGAGAGGCTTGCAGAGACCTTCGTCCAGCAGTGGATTGATAATGGTTGACAATGATGATGATGATGATGCGTTTCATTATTATTGATGTATTCCTTTGTTTAAACTTCAGTTCCTGCAAGGGTTCACACAGTTTTCATGCCACGATTGTCTGACGTGAGAAAATCAAGCTGCTAAACGACAACAACCGATAAGACGTGGCGAATTTTTAGTATACACATATTGTGCTCACGCGATCCTTTTCTAAATACTTTTGTTTTTCCACGAAATCCGAACAGACTAATGTACAATTGCAATACAAAGTACAGACTATTGTGAAAATTACAACACAAAGAAAGGAGCGCGCTATTCCAATGAAATTCATATCACAGATTCCTTACGTTACAGGATATAACTGATTACATTTGTAGAGCTATACAAGATTGTTTTCTCCTCAAAACTCAGTGTCGTGTGAAGCCAACTCGAGCAAAAATAACAGCCTCTACACGAGGTGACGTTGAATGAAAGAGGTTTCTGATATCGTCCTGGGGAATAGCCTACCAGGCTGCTTCTATGCTAGACCATAGTTCATGTGTAATGACTGATGGAGGCGCTTGACGTGCCAGTCGCTTAGCTACCATGTCCCAGACATGTTCGATCGGGGACATATCGGGCGAACGTGCAGGCCAAGAAATTGCGGTATCTTCCGTGCGTGGAAGAGGTCTTCGACATTTCGGACCTCATGCGGCCGAGCATTGCTCAGCAAAAATATAGCGCCAGGACAACTCTGAAGGAAGACTATAACCTCTGCCTCTGCAACATCCCAGATGTATCGTTGGCAGTTGAGGGTTCCTTCAATTCTCACCAGACGAGATCGCGAATTGAACCCAATGCTACCCCACACCATGAAGCTGCAAGGTTCCGTTCACCACCATGTGTTCGAACACCTATGCGACCATCATCGTGCATCAAGCTGAATCGTGACTCGTCGGAAAACGCGACCTGCTGCCAATTAGAGAGATAGTGTCTGTGTTCGAAACCTTATTGCAGCGTAAGGCTTCTGTGGTTGAGTGTCAAAGGAATAATGCAGCAATGGGCTGCTAGCGACCAGTCGTCTGTTAAGCAATGATGTCGAACTATGCTGGAGGAGACAGCTAGAACTGTGACAGTTCTCCACTGCTGAGGTAACACCGTAGATGTCGGTGTGCGATCGGTCACTGCCATGAGGTAAGAGTGTCTGTTATCCCCTGAAGTTGTGCGATTTTGCGGTCCATGTCCTGTATTTCAGTGGATCCGAGCCTCATCTGTCCACTAACGCCACTTTCGCGTCTCTGTGCTAGGGTATTGTCCTCTACGAGAAGCAATTTTGCGGTAGAGAAATCTAGCTTCTCTCATCAGAACAATACTTCCTCGCTCAAACACCACCAGGTTGTTCATAATGCGACCTTCTGCGACGGGGTATAACGAGACACGAGAAACACCGTTTCGACTCAATGTAGGCTCTTCTCTGATAGCAACGTCAGATCATATGTAGAGGATTTTAGGAAGGGAGTGACTCAAGCCAGGTCTTAAACAATCCTTAGAAATAGGAAGCTGGGAGATTTGGGTTAGAGTGCCAGATAGGAAAGTGACACGGAAGCGAGGTAGAAAGGGGGAGGAAGACGCCCTTATATATAACCGGGGGGGGGCAATACCCGGGGTTCGACAGCATAACGTGCCCATGCGACGCACGGCGGATATTTAAAGGTTCGAGCGTTCGTACCTGCCCGGGATCGAACCTCAGATTCCTCCCTGGCAGTCACGAACTTTGACCACTAGGCCATACGCGGCCGCTGATAGCGACATCTCGTTGGGGACAGCTCTTTATACCCAAGACCGGACAGTCCAGAGGGCACTGCTACCGAAACCATATGTGCGTTTTCACTGACATTTTAACCATTTGCATGTCTCAACCTGTTTTAAATATAGTGTAAGTTTTAAACTAACAGCAGCAGTCCTTTATCGTTTTGCAATTTTCATAAACAGTAGTGTACTATATTTTCGATTGACTATGACATACTGCATAGCTGCATCAACGTCTGCAAGGTAATTAAAAACTAAGAAAACAAATTTCATTTTGTTATTGTTTCGAAGCTTAACAGCCACCGTGAGCAACTCGATGGGCTATAAGCAGTCTTCCCTAATTAACTGAGGGTCACTGGTTCCAGGAAAGGGAGAGAGTTAGTGCTGTAAGACAAACACAACACCAATGCTTCGCCGGGATTTGAACCCGCCTGTATCTCGGATGAAAAGTCAGAAGCCAACGTTTAGACCACTGGGCCACTAATGCTGTTAACATTTTTGGTACACTCCATCCAGCTAAGTTACAGCTATGAAACCTCTCATTAATGTGTGTATTATTGCAACCTCAAATTTCTTTGGGTATTACTGTTTCGAGCCTATATATGAGCCATAATGTGGCAATATCCTAGGCCATCAAGCAAAATGGCAGATTTCAGTTGAGCGGTGAAAACGCAGTGCGTGTTGTGGTTTAGAAAAACACGGATGGCGACTGTAGTTTAGCGCAGATCACGCACAAAATGTTTTTCAAAATGGGATCTCAGAAACGAGGACGCTGTTCCAAGTCCATAGGCTACAAAGGGAAATTAGCACTTACATCCCATGCTGGCAAAATTGGGTGGTACAAAAATTGGCAAATACAGTAGATTTCGGTTAATTGGGTAATCAGTTAATCGGACAGCCGTTTATTTGAGACAATTCTAGAAGAACATCCCAAATTAACTATTTAGGATGAAGTTTCGCATAATTGGGGCAGCCGCTTAACTGGGCCAAAGTGTTTGAAGTCCAATGTGTCCCAATTAACCGGAATCTGCTATATATCAAAAATATTCTTCTTTACAAACACTATCAGAAAGAAACGGATTTTTGTTTAAATCTGACTTTTAGAAGCGGAGATATCATCATTATATCTGAGGGCTAAGTATCAGAACATTCTCTATCCCGGGTGGTGTAACTGATAACATACTCGAACAGAAATCGGGAGCAGTCTTGGATGATGTAACGATAGCATGCTCAAACTTGGAAATCGGGAGATGCTGGTCCGATTAGCGGGCCAGGTCAATGTCGTTTTTAAAGTTTTCTGATGTGATTAATGTCACGTGATTGCTGCATTAATGATTCTGCCATGTCTCCACGTATTATTAGAAGAATATTTCTTCCAAAGAATTTACCTATTTTCTTCAGTTTTTCTTTCTTCTATTGTATGTTTCGTTCGCGGGAGGGGGATGGGGTTTTTAGAAATTAACTTTTAAAAAAAAAATCTTCTCTGCAGATTTTGCGCATTAAAATTTTCAATAGCAGTTTCTTCGGCTTTTGTGGGGCTTTTCAGTGCTGTCATTTTGCTAGTTTCTTTTTACTGTAAGCCCTTAATCAGCGCTTTTCATACAAAGTTTTTATAACATGAACAAATGTAGCTATTTTTAACTACTTTTTGGGGGATGATTTCATATCTGACCTTAAAAAATGGCTACCACGTGAGGTTTTTCTCTTATGGAACATTAAATATGTGCTATTATTCCACATTAGCGGTTGCAGGCATATAAAAGGACACTAGACCTTTTTATTGTCATATTTCGCCATCGGACGTGTTATGGGTGGCAACAGTGATTTTTTCACAGGTAGAGAATATGTAACCGCAACCGAACCACCATTGTTTTTTTATATGTATTTTCTATTGAAGGTTTAACAACCACCGTGAGCAACTCCATGGGCTATAAGCAATCTCCCGTCCCCAATTTAGGGTCACTGGTTCCAAGGAAGGGAGAAAGCCAGTGCCGTAAGACAAACACAACATTCATGCCTCACGGGATTCGAACCCGGACCCTTCTCAGACGAATGGTCATAAGCCAGCGCTTAGACCACTGCGGCTCACTGTTTTTTTTTTTTTTTTTTTTTTTGCATTGAAGGATAAACACGTGCTACATGTTTATGAGCAAAAGTTGGCGAAATGGAGAAAAGGGATCGTCGCGGATGTATTAATGTTCTGGATAAGTCTTGCTAGGTGTGCGGGCAATACATTACAAAATCGCAGAGTCGTCCATTGACAAACAATGTGAGGAAATCTTACTATTTGTACACTGGTGTGCAAAAATTAAGGACCAAGAGAGAAATTAGCATAACAGCGGAACGAGCAGGCAGAACGGACCGAAAGACGGCTCAGGAGATAGACTAGGGTCCGGTACGGTAGGGCATGCGCATATATGCAGCATGACGTGGGGTAGGGGTGGGGGTGGGGTGGGGTGTCGGAAGGGTATAAAGCACACGGGCGGTGTACGCTCAGCAATTCGGTGAAAGCTATTGCACGGTGTACATCGGTTTGAACGACGTCGAGTTGCTTCCATCGTGTGATATGGCCAACAGGCAATCCAGTAGACGACATCTGGATGACTTTACCTGAGGTCGCGTCATTGGGAAGTTGGAAGAAGGTCGAAGTGTGACTAGTGTGGCCGAGGAGTTCGAGATCGCTCACAGCATCGTTTTACGAGCTTGGAAAGCATTTCAAACGACAGGAACAGCAGTCCGAGAGTTTAGTAGTGGTCGTCCACCAGCAACCACGGCGGCGGACGACCGGTATATTGTCCTACAGGCGAAAAGAGACAGACGGCAGACAGCGGGAGAAATCGCAAGGTACATGCAACAGACAACTGGACGTCCGTTATCGCGTTTTACCGTGGCCAGGAGGCTGCACAAAGGTGGTCTATTTGCACGACAACCAGTACGGTGTGTGCCATTAACGCCTGCTCATCGGAGACGGCGGTTTCTGTATTGTCAAGAACACAAGAACTGGACACATCAGCAGTGGGGTCGAGTTCTCTTTACGGATGAGAGACGATTTAGTCTGACGAGCAATTCTGTACGTATACACATCTGGAGAGAGCAAGGAACACGCAATTACACCTCCAACATCATCGGAAGGGACCGGTTTGGAGGTGGCGGAGTTCTCATTTGAGGCGATATCATATTTGGTAACCGTACTGACCTCCACATCTTCCAAGGGGGTTCAGTTACTGGTGTACGCTATTGTACCGAGGTTCTCCTGCCTCACGTTCGTCTGCTTAGAGGTGCTGTGGGTCCTGAGTTCCTCTTCATGGACGACAACAGTACACCTCATCGTACAGGGGCTGTCACGGAGCTGTTGGAGAGTGAAGATATTCAACGCATGGATTGACCCGCAAGGTCTCCGGACCTAAATCTAATCGAGCACATGTGGGACCTTCTCGGGAGACGCTTGGCAGCACATCACCAGCCGCCAGGAATGATTCCGCAGCTGCGATTGGCCCTACAAGAGGATTGGGCCGCGATGCCTCAACAGCTCCTTGACAACCTCGTCCTCAGCATGGACAGACGTTGTAAATCCTGCAACGCAGTCAGGGGTGATAATATCTCCTACTAAAGACTGGATTTTTCTTGGCAGTCGCCTGTCACATGGACGTTCCTGTCTTTTGTCCAGTTGTGCTCGAAGTTACCTTTTCAATAAAGTGCTTTTGTATCCTTTGGATTCCTTGTTTGGACGGATTTGCTCACTTGTCCCATATTCTAACATCTTGGGGATCTTATGGTATGATTTGTGTCGATGTGGAGCACTTCTGCACGACATTACATTCGAAAAACCATCTCGTCCTTAATTTTTGCACGCCAGTGTACTTTGAATGTCATGTTGGAGATCAAAATAAATCGTGGGCTTCACATGTTCGCTGCATTTCCTGCTTTGTTGGCCTGAGTGAATGGTTGAAAGGTAAGCTGAAATCCCTGCCAGGAGAATGTTTACAGTCATATTTGAAATCAGCACCCCGGAATTAGTTAAAACACCTTATTTCACCCATGTTATAAAAACAAAGTTTAAAAATGTTAACTAGCGTTATTTTTAACTGTTAAAACCCTGAATTGAAATATTTTTATATGGTAATGTGATTGATCTGCTGAAAACATTTAGCAAAAATTATTTTTGGTAATCACCTTCGTTACAGCTGTCAGTGGATAGCGAGAAATGTTTGTAGGAAATCATTTCAAACGCAAATTCGAATTTCATTTAAAAAATATTTTCTCAATCGGAGAGAAGTTTTAAGTGCTTCCTTTAGCATTTTAATTATGTAAATCAAAAGATGCTATAAAGCTACGAGCGATGTTAATAATGGATATTAAAAAAACCAGTTCTATTTCGATATTTTTTAAAACTTGATTTTTTAATATGTTGTTACTTTTGCTCTGCTTTTCGGCTACGTTTCCGCTATGAAAACTAATAGGGAATGTTTGAAATCTAACGTGGCGAATGGATGATTATTGACATAAAATTACTAAAGCTAATTTAATATCGCATCACAGTTCTTTTCCTAGCCGAGAATCAGCGCAGCAAGTGACAATAAATTAAATGCAGCCAATCTACGTTAACTAAAATAGACAACTTACTTTCACAATTCTCATGCCGCTTAGAGCAGTTATTTTATACTGAGGAACAAAAAGTGAAAGAAATGATTAAAACCCTTTGATCTGAAGGAAATTATGATTTAATAATTTCGCAATCGTTCTAATGATTTCACAATCCAGAAAAAATGAAAAAAATATAATAAGTTACTTTGGATTTCATGCATTAACTTTTTTCTTGTGTTATTCGATTTTTGTCTTTACATTTTGAAAATACATTTTCTATAGACAAACAATGCACACTTCTGTAAGCTTTAGAAGAGCGACCCTTACATTTAATCTGTTGAAAGAAACTGGAATGTTACATGGTGTATTTTGCCTATTGAAAGTAAATTGTAGTAACTGAACCTAAGAAATGTTAAAGTAAGCATAATTTAGGTCAAACACTCAAATTAATTGTCACCTATGTACGATATTTAAGAAATACGGGAACGTAAAGGTAATAAATCACTCCCGCGCCTCACAGATTTTGGTTTCAAATTTGAACAAAGTGAGAAAATGATAAAACATTGCAAGTATGAATTCAATAACTGCGTATGCATGAGTGTATTATAAATTTTGAAGATGACAATCCGCTTTTTGGTGTAAATATAACAAGGATGGTAAGTTAGATAACATCCGAAAACTCCGCTGTCCTGGAGCGGAATCGAACCAGCGTCTTCCAGACAGCTCCCGGGTATGCTAACCACTGCACCATCCAGCACGACCGAGTCTCAAGTTTACGATTAATTTGAATATAACCATCGCAGGATTATATTGATTATTTGATTTATCTTGTAGATTGATACATGAGTGTATTGTTTTAGAAGCAATAATTCGTAAATTGTTTACCTCAAATCCTTAGAAAATTTCCCTCTTTAAAACACTATTTATTTTATTTATGTTATGAAGCGCTTTTAATTTCTTTGACTTACAAAAATAAGTTAAACAAGATTTTTCTGCTTTATTGGACAATTTTGATGACATGAGTCGAAACAAGCAGAATTTTCTTTTCCAAAAGCTCAGGAAGGGAAGATTGTGTCTTCTCTAGTGATGCATTATAGTTTTGATTTATTCCATAATAAATAACAAACTTTTACGACGATGCTTAGATTCTCAGAAACATGATTGCCGACTACAGTGTATTTCTAACGGCGCGCAGCCATGTAGTTCTAGATTTATAACCCTCACTTCAAATAATCGAACGGCGAGGTTGTAAAATCAAATTGCTCTTAGAGTTCTCTTTGACAGTTGAGAACGCGCACAGCGAATTACAATGTAGGTTAGAAAGGGTACCGCGAATCATACAATAGATCAGAAAGGGTGCTGCAGATCACAGCAGTGATTGGAAACAGAGCCACTGATTACACTGCAGATTAGAGAAAGTGCTTCATAACCAAGTTTTGATTAGAAAGGGTACCGCGAATCATACTGTAGATCAGAAAGGGTGCTGCAGATCACAGCAGTGATTGGAAAGAGAGTCACTAATTACAGTGCAGATTAGAGGAAGTGCTTCATAACACAGCGGTGATTGGAAAGAGAGTCGCTAATTACTGTGCAGATTAGAGAAAGTGCTTCATAACACAGTTCTGATTAGAAGAGGTACCGCGAATCATACAGTAGATCAGAAAGGGTGCTGAAGATCACAGCAGTGATTGGAAACAGAGCCACTGATTACACTGCAGATTAGAGAAAGTGCTTCATAACCAAGTTTTGATTAGAAAGGGTACCGCGAATCATACTGTAGATCAGAAAGGGTGCTGCAGATCACAGCAGTGATTGGAAAGAGAGTCACTAATTACAGTGCAGATTAGAGGAAGTGCTTCATAACACAGCGGTGATTGGAAAGAGAGTCGCTAATTACAGTGCAGATTAGGGAAAGTGCTTCATAACACAGTGTTGATTAGAAGGGGTACCACGAATCATACTGTAGATAAAAAAGTGTGCTGTAGACCACAGCAGTGATTGGAAAGAGAACCACTAATTACCGTGCAGATTAGGAAAAGTGCTTCATAACAAAGCGGTGATTGGAAAGAGAGTCACTAATTACAGTGCAGATTAGAGAAAGTGCTTCATAACACAGTGTTGGTTAGAAGGGTACCTCGAATCATACTGTAGATCAAAAAGGGTGCTGTAGACCACAACAGTGATTGGAAAGAGAGCCACTAATTACCGTGTAGATTAGAGAAAGTGCTTCATAACACAGTGTTGATTAGAAGGGGTACCTCGAATCATACTGTAGATCAAAAAAGGGTGCTGTAGACAACAACAGTGATTGGAAATAGAGCCACTAATTACCGTGTAGATTAGAGAAAGTGCTTCATAACACAGTGTTGATTAGAAGGGGTACCTCGAATCATACTGTAGATCAAAAAGGGTGCTGTAGACCACAACAGTGATTGGAAAGAGAGCCACTAATTACCGTGCAGATTAGGAAAAGTGCTTCATAACAAAGCGGTGATTGGAAAGAGAGTCACTAATTACAGTGCAGATTAGAGAAAGTGCTTCATAACACAGTGTTGATTAGAAGGGGTACCTCGAATCATACTGTAGATCAAAAAGGGTGCTGTAGACCACAACAGTGATTAGAAACAGAGCCACTAATTACCGTGTAGATTAGAGAAAGTGCTTCATAACACAGTGTTGATTAGAAGGGGTACCTCGAATCATACTGTAGATCAAAAAGGGTGCTGTAGACCACAACAGTGATTGGAAAGAGAGCCACTAATTACCGTGTAGATTAGAGAAAGTGCTTCATAAGACAGTGTTGATTAGAAGGGGTACCTCGAATCATACTGTAGATCAAAAAGGGTGCTGTAGACCACAACAGTGATTGGAAAGAGAGCCACTAATTACCGTGTAGATTAGAGAAAGTGCTTCATAACACAGTGTTGATTAGAAGGGGTACCTCGAATCATACTGTAGATCAAAAAGGGTGCTGTAGACCACAACAGTGATTGGAAAGAGAGCCACTAATTACCGTGTAGATTAGAGAAAGTGCTTCATAACACAGTGTTGATTAGAAGGGGTAATTCGAATCATACTATAGATCAAAAAGGGTGCTGTAGACCACAACAGTGATTGGAAAGAGAGCCACTAATTACCGTGCAGATTAGGAAAAGTGCTTCATAACAAAGCGGTGATTGGAAAGAGAGTCACTAATTACAGTGCAGATTAGAGAAAGTGCTTCATAACACAGTGTTCATTAGAAGGGGTACCTCGAATCATACTGTAGATCAAAAAGGGTGCTGTAGACCACAACAGTGATTGGAAAGAGAGCCACTAATTACCGTGTAGAATAGAGAAAGTGCTTCATAACACAGTGTTGATTAGAAGGGGTACCTCGAATCATACTGTAGATCAAAAAGGGTGCTGTAGACCACAACAGTGATTGGAAAGAGAGCCACTAATTACCGTGTAGATTAGAGAAAGTGCTTCATAACAAAGCGGTGATTGGAAAGAGAGTCACTAATTACAGTGCAGTTTAGAGAAAGTGCTTCATAACACAGTGTTGATTAGAAGGGGTACCTCGAATCATACTGTAGATCAAAAAGGGTGCTGTAGACCACAACAGTGATTGGAAAGAGAGCCACTAATTACCGTGTAGATTAGGGAAAGTGCTTCATAACACAGTGTTGATTAGAAGGGGTACCTCGAATCATACTGTAGATCAAAAAGGGTGCTGTAGACCACAACAGTGATTGGAAACAGAGCCACTAATTACCGTGTAGATTAGAGAAAGTGCTTCATAACACAGTGTTGATTAGAAAGGGTACCTCGAATCATACTGTAGATCAAAAAGGGTGCTGTAGACCACAACAGTGATTGGAAAGAGAGCCACTAATTACCGTGTAGATTAGAGAAAGTGCTTCATAACACAGTGTTGATTAGAAGGGGTACCACGAATCATAATGTAGATCAAAAAGTGTGCTGTAGACCACAGCAGTGATTGGAAAGAGAACCACTAATTACCGTGCAGATTAGAGAAAGTGCTTCATAACGCAGTGTTGATTAGAAGGGGTACCTCGAATCATACTGTAGATCAAAAAGGGTGCTGTAGACCACAACAGTGATTGGAAAGAGAGCCACTAATTACCGTGTAGATTAGAGAAAGGGCTTCATAACACAGTGTTGATTAGAAGGGGTGCCACGAATCATACTGTAGATCAAAAAGTGTGCTGTAGACCACAACAGTGATTGGAAAGAGAACCACTAATTACCGTGCAGATTAGGGAAAGTGCTTCATAACAGAGCGGTGATTGGAAAGAGAGTCACTAATTACAGTGCAGTTTAGAGAAAGTGCTTTCATAACACAGTGTTGATTAGAAGGGGTACCTCGAATCATACTGTAGATCAAAAAGGGTGCTGTAGACCACAACAGTGATTGGAAAGAGAACCACTAATTACCGTGCAGATTAGGGGAAAGTGCTTCATAACATAGCGGTGATTGGAAAGAGAGTCACTAATTACAGTGCAGATTAGAGAAAGTGCTTCATAACACAGTGTTGATTAGAAGGGATACCTCGAATCATACTGTAGATCAAAAATTGTGCTGTAGACCACAACAGTGATTGGAAAGAGAGCCACTAATTACCGTGTAGATTAGAGAAAGTGCTTCATAACACAGTGTTGATTAGAAGGGGTACCACGAATCATACTGTAGATCAGAAAGGGTGCTGCGAATTACATTGGTGATCGGAAAGTGTGCCGCTAATTATAGTGCAGGTTTGAAAGAGTACCGAAGATCACAGTGTGGGGAAACACACTGTAGCCTACATATGGTGTGGCCAATCATGGGGCAAAAGGGAGTGTAATGTATCATAGTGTAAATAAACAGAATTTCTGCAAATCATAGTACAAATTAATAACAGTGCCTCAAATCACAGTACAGAGAGTGTACTGAGAATCATAGTGAAGATTAGAAAGGGTTCGCGAAATCACTATTGTACATTTTTGTAATTCTCAGTCTTTTACATACAGTCTTGATTAATAGATGGCGCCTGGTGCACATCGCACTGCAGTTACTCTGTGTGATGTAACAGCGTCACTTGGGGATTCGCCACCGTAGATAAAGGTTGTCATGAGTAGCGTAGCGAAGAGCTCATCGTATCTACATGTTATTTTTTTTTGTAATAAATTGTTGTGTTTTAAAATGTTAATGTGATAAGTCATTTAAGGTGGAGTTGTGCTTTGGATATATCGTAGCAATCAAGATGAAAACAGGAAATCAGAAATAATACAATTAAATCGACCTACTACTGCCAACCATAATCACAGCGATGATTAGAAAGATTGCCGCAATTATATTGAATATTAGAGAGTTCAGCAGATCACAGTGCTGATTAGAAAGACTGCCGCTAATTGCAGCGCATATTTGAGGATCTGCTGCAGATCACAGTGTAATTTAGAAAGCGCGCCGCGACTTATTGAACACTGGAAAGGCTGCCGCGTATCCGATAAGAAAGAGTGTTTCAAATCATAATGTAGATTAGATAGCGTGTCGTGAATCACAACGTTGACTGGGAAGACCGCAATTAATCACAGAAACGGTTCTGCAAATCAAAATGCAGAGGGTGCTGACAATCACTGTGAGAGACTACAGCATTTCACAGTATATTTTAGAAAATGTGCTGCAAATCATAGTGTAGACTCCAAGTTTTCTTTAATTAACACACAGCAACCCCCCAAAAAATTGTTATCCAGACACCGCTGGGATCGTACCCCAGATCTCTCGATAACTAGTAGAGTGCGTTCGGCTTACGCTACGGTGGCCAACAATCCATGGCGCTATGTGTGTTTATCTGTCAGAATCTAACTTCACAAATCGATAGGGATGGGCTCAGCAACTGAGACGTCTACATCTGGTGGTGCTAAATGGCACAAGATATTAAATTATAGCTAATAAATCCTAAAGGCGAGAGTGAGTAAAAATCTTCCAAATACGTGGAGACAATGTGAACAGACAAAGCGATCGCTCTTTCCACGTTTTCTCTCAGTTACTGAGCAAAAACGTAGAAAAAGCGATGTCTCAGTTGCTGAGCCCATCTCTACAGATTTGTGAAGTCAGATGTTGACAGATAAAAAACATAGCGCCGTGGATTGTTGGGCACCGTAGCGTATGGCGAACGCACTCGGCTAGTTATCGAGAGGTCTGGTGTACGATTCCAGCGGTGTCCGGAAAAAAAATTTGGTTGCTGTGTGTTAATTAAAGAAAACGTGGAAAGAGCGATGGCTTTTTCTATTCACATTGTCCCCCCATATTTGGAAGATTTTCACTAGATTGCAATTGCCGCTGCATATCAGATAAGACCGTCTGTAACGAATCAGAGTGAACGTTACAAAAGGTGTAGCGAATGAAAAGAATGCGCTGAATGAATCATAGTTTAGATTAGAAATTGTGCGACAGGTTCTAGTGTTTATTTAACAGGGTGCCGCAAATCTCATTACAGAGGGTGCTGAAAATTAAAGTGGAGCTCAGAAAGTGTGCTGCGAATCACAGTGCGTACTGAAAAGAGTGCAGTGAACCACAGAGAAAATTAGAAGTGGTGCCGTGGATTATAGTACTGCAAATCACAGTACAGATTAGTCATAAAATGGAAGTCATCGCTCTTTCCACGTTTTATAAGTGAGTCACGGAAAAATTCTCATCGGCCGCCACCGGGAATCGAACACAGGGTCTTCCAGTTACGCGCCGGATATGATTCCACTGCACCACAGCGGCCTCGAAATTATCCAGACTCAAATGCGACAAAGTGCCAAACAACTGGAAAGTTGCTTGCTTTGGAGCCCCACATAATGCTGAGGATTCACCAAAGATGAACAGTAGCAACTGAATAAATAACTAGAAGGCGAATGAATAATAAATACACAGTTCACGTAGATTAGGAACATCAAATAGAAGTCATCGCTCTTTCCACATTCGCCTTGTAGTTATTTGTTCAGTTGCTACTGTTCATCTTTGGGGAATCCCCAGCATTGTGTAGGGCTCCAAAGCAAGCAACCTTCCAGGTGTTTGACACTTTGTCGCATTTGAGTCTGGAGAATTTCGAGGCCACTGTGGTGCAGTGGAAGCATATCCGGCCCGTAACTGGAAGACCGTGAGTTCGATTCCCGGTGGCGACCAATGAGAATTTTCCCGTGACTCACTTATAAAACGTGGGAAGAGCGATGACTTCTATTTGATGTTCCTAATCCACGTGAACTGTGTATTTATTACAGATTAGACAGTCTGCCACTAATCATCAAGGCAGAACTATAGAATGAAGTCAGCTTAAAATTATTAAGAAGTACAATTTCCATCAATCTCAATACGCAGGGTGCTGAGAATCATAGTGGAGCAGAGAAGGTATGTTGCGAATCATAGTGCATACTGGAAAGATTGCAGTGAACCACAAGGACGATTGAAAGCGGCGTTACAAATTATAGTGGTGATTAAAAAGGGCGCTGCAATTCACACCATAAATTAGAGAGGGTGCCACTAATTGCAGTGTATTGATGACGTTAGCTTAAAATTATTAAGATGCACAGTTTCCGTCTGGTGAATTTGCCGTCTTAAAGGTAGATTCTTGTAATTTCTTAAATAACTGATGCTTATTTTGCTGCTTAATTAAATAAGTCCCGCTCATTTTGTTATCGATAATTATTTCTTGAAAAATTAATTTGGTGGCGCAGTGGTCTAAGCGATGGCCTCTGATCATTCGCCCGAAATGGGTCCGGGTTCGAATCCCGCCGAGACATGGATGTTATGTTTGTCTTACGGCACTGGGGCACTGGTTCTCTCCCTTCCCTGGAAGCAGTGACCCTAAATAAAGGACGGGCGACTGCTTATAGCCCATTGAGTTGCTCACGTTGGTCGTTAAATCTCCAATCAAAAAAAAAAAAAAAAAATTAAAACATTACGTTCCGGTGGCATCAAATGTGGGCAGTCATAACAACGTGGCTATGTATGTACCTCCGCTTATTCTAAACCGTGCTATATAAGACACGTAAAAACTGACAATTTAATTTGATGGATCTAAGAAGTAAAAAAGTGAAGGCGTAGGAATCAAGGATTGCGCTGTCTGTCAGAGTTCTTGATCAAATGATGTTCAAGAAAGAAAACAGGGGAGCAAAGTGTAAGAAAAAAAGTAGTTGCTTGAAATAAAAAGTAATGCGGAAAAGCGTCGATAGGAAGAAAAAGTGAAACAAACAAGTGTAACATCGTTTCTAGGCGAGAACACAGATCTATTGATTTCTCTCACGAAGCACTGGAGAAATGGAAAAGGGAGGAAGAGTGAAGGGAGCTTATTTCGGTTCAGCGCTTAGCAACGCTCCGATCGCTGAACCACATGGAGACAGGATAAGGCCAGTCAGTGTCTCCAGCCGCCAAAGCAGGATCCTGGTCGCCATCTTGATCTTCCCCCCTTTGGGAAAAGATGACCGGGCCACCGGCTGCTACTGACACCTGTCGACGAATGAGTGAAACTAATCCTGTAAAGTGAGCTCATGTGCATGACAGGTGGTGGTCCCTCTCGCACACACACACGCCTTGTTGGTTCCTTGAATTCACTTTGATACATTCATTCCCTGATGACCAATTAAAGAAGAGAAATAACAGGCTTTAACTTGATTCTGTCAAACACATTCACTAACTTATCGGATACATGATATTGATACCGCATTCACAGAAAACATGCCTGTAATAACTAGGGATGAGGAGCTTGCTAAGATTGCACCATATGCATACAACGGATTCTTAACTAGTGGTTCAGTTCATGTAAAGTGAAAATATCAGAAGACTGTCTTCGGGGATAAAAAAAGAAGAAGAAATCATCTTAAAAGAATTTCAGTTATTTAAAGATATTTTCCTGTTCTAAAATTTTGAGGGTATTAAAACATCTCAAAAACAATTTCAAAACTCATTCCCAGATAACATGGCCAATAAATAGCGTAAATGAGCAGCTTGGTAAGCATTGCACCATATGCATACAAAGGACTCTTAATTAGTATGTTCATGTAAAGTAAAAATTGCATCAAAAAACTGTTCACGGGGACAAAAAGAGAAAAGGAAAAAATCTTAAAAGGATTTCAGTTAGCTATAGATACACTATATTGACAAAAGTCACCGGACACTCCTTCCAAAGCAAATGATCGGATCCGCTGCCATGTTAAGATGCACGGTACAGCTGGAAAAGGTATAAAATCAAGCCTGCAGCTGAACGCGATCATATCGCACTATGAGGTTGAGTGAAAATGTCGAGGCGGGAGAGAACTGACTTTGAGAAAGAGGAAAGATTCTTGAGTGTTATATTAGTAGGTTGTCCATAAGAGACACCGACAGGCGTTTAAACATACCCAAATCAACTGTTTTGAATGTAGTGAATAAGTGGAAGACACATGGCGTGCCTAAAGCAGCAAAACGTGCCATGAGACCAAATAAAATCAGTGATAGAGGACGTCGAAGCCTCAGTAGAGTTGTTACAGCTAATCGACGGAGTACTCCACAAGACCTCAGCGTACAGGTGAGTAAAATGCTAGAACCTTAGTATGCACACATACCATTCGCAGAGAACTTCATTCCATGGGTTACCTTGGTCGTGCGGCTGCTCATAAGCCTTTCATCTCTACTCGGAATGCTACTCGTCGTTCAGGATGGTGTAAAGAACATTTATTGCGGATCAATGGAAACGGTTCCTATGGACTGATGAATCCAGATGCACGATCCATCAGTCTGATGGCCGTGTGTGGGTATGGCGGCAGCCGGGGGAACGCTATTTACCACAGTGTACTGTTCCTACGGTCAAGTTTGGAGTTGGCAGTGTACTCGTGTGGGAATGTTTTTTCGTGGTATGGTCCCGACCCATTAGTTATCGTGGACAAACCTGTTAACCAGAACGTCTACCTTGATATTCTGGACAGTTATGCCCTTCAAACGCTGTGGCAATGTTATGGAACCGAGCCTTGTTGGTAGCAGTAGGATAATACATCGAGCTATAAAGCAAGGACTGTTACGGCGTGGTTTGACGATAATTCCGTATCGTGTGTGGACTGGCCAGCACAGAGCGCTGATGTTAATCCCATAGAGCACCTATGGAATGAATTAGAGCGCCGCATAAGAAGTTTGAAACCAAGACCTCCTACTAAGCAACAGTTAGTGGAGACATTATATACTGAATGGAAGCGCATACCTCTCGCTGTGTTCCAAAACCTTGTCGAAAGCATGTCTCGAAGTGTCAGTGCATACATTAAGGCCAAAGGTGGACCGACACCGCACTAATATATGTAAATAAATGCTATGTTGTGTTTCTCTGCTAGGTGTCCGGTGACCTTTGTCAATATAATGTATATTAAGATAATACAGCGTTTGTCACAAATATTTTGTTTTTTCAAGCCAACCAAGATTTCGCTTGGTTCTCACATAGCTTCTTCACGACGAAGCTAGCGAAACCTTGGTCGACTTGAAAAAACAAAATATTTGTGACAAACGCAGTATATACAGTATATAATCGTCACAAGACTGTAGTCTCTGATTTCAAGAACTTCAATTACTGTATTTTTTTTAAAGATATTTACTTGTTCTGAAATTTTGCTGGTAAGGTAGCATCTCCAAAACGATTTCAAATTCATTCCAAGAAAATATGGCCAATAAATAACGTAACTAGAGATATACAGCTTGGTAAGCATTGCCCCGTATGCATACAAATGATCTTTAACCACAGTAGCTCGTTCATATAAAGTTAAAATATTATGAGACTGTTGTCAAGGACAAAAAAAAAAAAAAAAGAAAAATCTTAAAAGAATTTCAATTACTGTTTTCTTAAAGATATTTACTTGTTCTAAAAATTTTCAGCTTGTTAAGCACGCATCGTATGCATACAATAGATTCTTAACTAATGTATTCATGTAAAGTAAAGTAACAGACATTTCTATTCAGAGCGCATTTTCCGAGTGCAAGCAAAGACGCAGGTCAAAGGTACACTGTCAGCCAGGATAGCTGAGTGGTCCGAGGCGCTGGCTTCTAGATAGTTGACCGAGCTGACTCCCGGTTCGAGTCCAGGATGAAGCATGCTTGTCCCATGGCACTGGCTCCTTCCTCTTCCTAGAGCCAGAGGTCCTAAATTAAGGACAGGATACTGAATACATCCCCACGAATTGCTCACAGTGGTTGTTAACTCTTCAGCATAAAGAAGTACTCTTCTAGGTAAATTTGCACCAATTGCGTATATGACTTTATGTAGCGTGTATGCAAAGATTGGAGAAAATGCGACCCGTTCATGAGTGAGGTAATGATACAGTGAGTCGGTCGTTATTCGTAACTTAGTGAATAAGTAGTCATGTTATTTATTGTTAATCCACGTAGTATTTTGACCTTGATCATGGATAATTAATTCTCCAACGCTGAAATGCAGACATTCTTGGAAACAGTCGTGATACTCAGTGTTTCTATAGGATAGCTTTTCCACAACGGCTATATCCAGCAAAGGTTACTTTTGCTCCCATCCATCGCTGTGGTCGAGAGGCAGAATACCTTCCCACAGTAGCTGGAAATCGCGGAATAACCAAACGTGTTGGGACAGCTATTTTCGGTAAAAAGCTGACAGATGTGGTTCTCAAGCAATTTAGGACTAGCTAAAGAACAATAGTTGTAGACGTAGGTATTCACATCCAACTGTATGGCGAATTTATTATCAGGAGCAATTCACTCCATGTCACGTGCAACGAGTGTTGGGCGTTTTCGCCTAGAGGTCTGAACGCACTTAACTTGCCCTGTAAAGTCCGAGTCCGAACCCGACCTGGCTCTCGGGCCGGACCGAGAGTCGGGTTGGGTTCGGGCTCGAAAATTCAACATCTGGATTCTGAAAATGCAACATTTGGTCTCTGGATTAAAAAATGCATTTGACTCACAAAAGGAAGACCGACATGTTAAAATTCACCATTTGGATTCTGGATTATAAAACTAGAAAATTCAACATTTGGATTCTGGATTATAAAACTAGAAAATTCAACATTTGGATTCTGGATTCGTGTTAAAATTCAACATTTGGATTCTGGAATACAAAACTAGAAAATTCAACATTTGGATTCTGGATTAAAAAACCAGAAAATTTAACATTTGGATTCTGGATTAAAAAACTAGAAAATTCAGCATTTAGATTCTGGATTAAAAAACTAGAAAATTCAACATTTGGATTCTGGATTAAAAACTAGAAAATTCAACATTTAGATTCTTGATTAAAAAACTAGAAAATTCAACATTTGGATTCTGGATTCATGTTAAAATTCAACATTTGGATTCTGGATTAAAAAAAACGCATTTGACTCACAAAAGGAAGACTGACATGTTAAAAATCAACATTTGGATTCTGGATTAATAAACAAAAATTTGAAATTCAACATTTGGATTCTGGATTAAAAAAAACGTTAAAATTCAACATTTGGATTCTGGATTAACATAAACTCATTTTGACTCACAAAAGCAAGACGGACATGTTAAAATTCAACATTTGGATTCTTGATTAAAAAACTAGAAAATTCAGCATTTGGATTCTGGATTAAAAAAACAGAAAATTTAACATTTGGATTCTGGATTAAAAACTAGAAAATTCAACATTTGGATTCTGGATTAAAAAAACGCGTTTGACTCACAAAAGGAAGACCGACATGTTAAAATTCAACATTTGGATTCTGGATAAAAAGAACCCGTTATAACTCAACATTTGGATTCTAGATAAAAAACCCCGTTAAAATTCAACATTTGTTAAAATTCAACATTTGGATTCTGGATTAAAAAAATTGAAAATTAAGCATTTGGATTCTGGAATAGAAAACTAGAAAATACAACATTTGGATTCTGGATTGAAAAACTAGAAAATTCAACATGTGGATTCTGGATTCTTGTTAAAATTCAATATTTGGATTCTGGATTCTTGTTAAAATTCAACATTTGGATTCTGGATTAAAAAACTAGAAAATTCAACATTTGGATTCTGGATTAAAAAAACAAAACGTATTTGACTCACAAAAGGAAGACCGACATGCTAAAATTAAACATTTGGATTCCGGATAAAAAAACACACGTTAAAATTCAACATTTGAATTCTGGATTAAAAACACCGCATTTGACTCACAAAAGGAATACCGACATGTTAAAATTCAACAGTTAGATTCTGGATAAAAAAAAAACGTTAAAATTCAACATTTGTTAAAATTCAACATTTGGATTCTGGATTATAAAACCAGAAAATTTAACATTTGGATTCTGGATTAAAAAACTAGAAAACTCAGAATTTGGATTCTGGATTAAAAAACTAGAAAATTCAAGATTTGGATTCTGGGTTAAGAACTAGAAAATTCAACATTTGGATTCTGGATTAAAAAAACAGAAAATTTAACATTTGGATTCTGGATTAAAAACTAGAAAATTCAACATTTGGATTCTGGATTAGAAACAACGCATTTGACTCACAAAAGGAAGACCGACATGTTAAAATTCAACATTTGGATTCTGGATAAAAAAAACCCGTTATAATTCAACATTTGGATTCTGGATAAAAAAACCCGTTATAATTCAACATTTGGATTCTGGATTTAAAAATTGAAAATTAAGCATTTGGATTCTGGATTATAAAATTAGAAAGTACAACATTTGGATTCTGGATTAAAAAACTAGAAAATTCAACATGTGAATTCTGGATTCTTGTTAAAATTCAACATTTGGATTCTGGATTAAAAAACTAGAAAATTCAACATTTGGATTGTGGATTAAAAAAAAAGCATTTGACTCACAAAAGGAAGACCGACATGCTAAAATTCAACATTTGGATTCCGGATAAAAAAAACACGTTAAAATTCAACATTTGGATTCTGGATTAAAAAACTAGAAAATTCAACATTTGGATTCTGGATTAAAAAACTAGAAAATTCAGCATTTGGATTCTGGATAAAAAACTAGAAAATTAAACATTTGGATTCTGGATGAAAAAACTAGAAAATTCAACATTTGGATTTTGGATTCATGTTAAAATTCAACATTTGGATTCTGGATTCATGTTAAAATTCAACATTTGGATTCTGGATTAAAAAACTAGAAAATTCAACATTTGGATTCTGGATTAAAAAACTAGAAAATTCAACATTTGGATTCTGGATTAAAAAACTAGAAAATTCAACATTTGGATTCTGGATTAAAAAACTAGAAAATTCAACATTTGGATTCTGGATTAAAAAACTAGAAAATTCAACATTTGGATTCTGGATTAAAAAACTAGAAAATTCAACATTTGGATTCTGGATTAAAAAAAACGCATTTGACTCACAAAAGGAATACCGACATGTTAAAATTCAACATTTGGATTCTGGATTAAAATAAACGCATTGTGACTCACGAAAGGAAGACCGACATGCTAAATATGATCAGATGGCGATGATCACTCTGTGAAGCGAAATACATGGAATTACATCTACCACCGGATGTGTTGAAACGTGGAACTATCTTTTTTGTTATTCTCGCGACCTGTAGTGCATCTAAAGAAACTCATCTGGATGGTTTTACTAGAGGTCGAATTGTTGGTAAACTCGAAGAAGGGCGGATAACGAGCGACGCAGCGCAGGAGTTCAAAATTGTCCAGAGCGTAATATCACGAATCTGGAAACAATTTTCTGAACAATGAATAAATGAATAGCTACCAGAACGTTCAGTACTGGTATGCCACACAAAACAACTCCCCTACATGATCGTTATCTTGTTGTAACTGGAGATGTAAACAGGTCACAGGACAACGAGTCTACGGATCGGGTCAAAGTGTTCCTGACCCGATCTGTAGTCGATACTGGTGTCCACGGATTGAATAATGATTTGCCACGCCTAAAATATTTTCATCTCTTTCTTAAAGCAAAGAAGATTTCCACCGACAGACGTCAGATACACCGAGACCATATAGCAACAAGTTAGTAAAATCATGCAATGCATTGATTATGATACGCTTTCCAACATACCAGAAATCATTACTCAAGTTATCACTCAAGTTATGAGAATCATGGCTGTGGAATAAATCTCGGTCCTGGGCCCTGACCTTTGATCCCATTTCGATGATATTCAACAGAACCGGTTCTGTATACTTCCGAAATAACATGATAAAGTTTTGTCGCAATCGAAGCATTTTTACGTAAGTAATGATGCATAAGGGCTATGGAATAGATCCCGCTCCTGTGTCCTATACTTTGACCCCATTTCGCCCATTTTCAACAGAATTCGTCCCCAGGCCTGCCCCCACAACATACTAACATTTTATCCAAATTGAAGCATTTTTACATTAGTTATGACGCATAATGGCGATGGAAGTGATTCCGCTCCTATGTCGTGACTTTTGACCCCATTTCGACCATTTTCAATAGGGTTTGTCGCCAGGTGGTCCCCTAATACATACTAAAATTTCATCGAAATCGATCTTTTTTCACGCTTACCAACCGTAGGTTGAAGAAGCGTATATGCTCCAGCTTTTTTACGTTAGTTATGGCGCATAACAGCAGTGGAATGGATGCCGCTCCTATGTACTGACCTTTGACCTCATTGCGTTCACTTTAAATAGGGTTCCTTCCCAGGTGATCTCCTACCAGATACTAAAATTTCATCGAAATCGTACGACTGTTACGCGAGTTATCGTGCGGACGGACATACGCACACAACGCGTGACGTAATGAGGCAGATGGGAGTCGCGACCATCTGCTCACCGCCAGAGTGTGACGTCATGAAACTTTAATAGGATCCACACACAACGCGTGACGTAATGAGACCGATGGCGTGACCGCGCGCCAACATTTTCAAACGCGAGATTGTGATGTCATAAGATTTCTAAGCATTGGTAACATTAATGGAACGACGCCATGCCAATAAAAACGTTATAATTCGGGGTGGGTATTTAACCCACTAAACGAATTCTCCTAAAGTCGAGATCAAGCTAAATCGATTTCTAATACCAGAAAACTGTAGGTTAACGACTTTCATCACAATTCTTAGAGCCGTTTTCAAAATAAAATGTACGTACATACATACAAGAATTGCTACTTTAAGGTGGACGTCAAGTAATTTTGCTTCCTATACTTCCAATGGAAAAAATTCTGTACACATTTTCGTCACTAACAATGCGTTCCCAAAGATCAAAATTTGAACATCCATTAAAATAGCTTCATTTCATAACTTGGAATACTTATTATTTTCTAAACCGTAACCGTAATTATGCAATCCAACATTTATTTGTCCACTGACGTCATCAAAGCACAGATCGCGCCATCTTTTTTCTGGTTTCAAAACCACCAAAGGTAACGTTATTGTTATTTAATATAATTATGCTTATATTTTACGAAATGTTAAGTATTCCAAGTTATAGTATGAAGTTATTTTAACCGATGTTCAAATTTCCATCCTTGGGAACACACTAATTGTGAAGGAAATGTGTACAAAAGGTTTTTCATTGAAAATATAGGAAGCAAAATTACTTGACGTCCACCTTAATAGTGTGGGATAAGGGCGATGGAATGGATCCCGATCCTATGTCCTGACCTTTGATTCGATTTGTCCCATTTTCAATAGGGTTACTTTCCAGGTGGTCCCCTACCACATACTAAAATTTCATCGAAATCGAACCATTTTTACGCACTTTATGTCGCATAAGGGTAATGGAATACATCCCGCTCCTATGTCCTGACCTTTAACCCCACTTCACCCATTTTCAATAGGATTCGTCTCCAGGTGGTCCCCTACAACATACTAAACTTTCATTGAAATCGAACCATATTTACGCAAGTTATGACGCATAAGGACAATTGAATGAATTCCGCTCTATATCGTGACCTTTGACCCCACTTCGCCAATTTTCAATAGGGTTCGTCCCCAGGCGGTCCCCTACAACATACTAAAATTTCATCGAAATCGAACCATTTTTACGTGAGTTATCGTGACGACAGACGGACAGATGGACGGAAAAAGCTGGAGCATATACGCTTCTTCAACCTACGGTAGGAAAGCGTAAAAAAGACACTTTCTTTGCGTTCTTTTACAGTGCGATTGTCCAGGACTAGGTACAGACAAACGCCATCGTCTGCTTCTCAGCTGCTTCCGTCTCTCCGTGCGAAGCTCACTGTATGAGTAAGAGTTACTTTTCACATCGCATCTTTTGCATTGAACATTCTGAGGTTTTCGATTGATGTGCTAACAGCCCGTTCCCATGACACGTCATGTCGAAATTAACTCCTTATTTGTTAATATGGATGGATTTAATATTAAGGTGGTTGAGAAAAGCGTCGAGGAGGCCAAAAAAATACGTGCTCGTTGAAAACCACAAGGGGAAGAGTGAATGCTGGAAATTGTTTCATCTCGTTAATAAACCGGTGAATAATTCTGTGTTGTTTGGTCTTGCTTGTTGTTCAAAATGTGGGAAGTGTATAATTGCAAAGAAAGATGTCGACGGTGTAATAAAAGATTATGGAACCAAAAATCTAACGGACCATATGAAAGTATGCGCACCTCCATCAAAGCGTAGAAAGAATGAAAAATCTAAATACATTAAAAAAAATACATTTGTGTGATCGTAATTAAATAATGATTCCGATTTGCAATATACTCCATGGTCACGGTCATAGTCAGCCATTGCATCTGGATTACGAAAAATAGTGGCACTAAAATTTAGCAAGTAACCAAATTTTATTATTAAAAAAGGATTTCAGTTATTAAATAGCAAGCAGTTATTGGGATGAATATATATAATACGTTTACATGTATATATTTATATCAATTGAGTTTCGAATTTATAGTTCAAAGCAGATTTGTTCGGGTCAGTTACGGGTCTGGGTCGGGTCCAGTTATGGGACCTCCGGGTCCGAAATTTCTGATCCGTTTCCAAATCTGGTTGTAACGTCTATAAGATCTCGGCGAATAACTGCTCGCCAAACGACTGGAATCAAGCACGGGTACCAAAATGTCGTGACAAATCGTGTGAAAATATTTGATTCATTTCGGATTGTACGTCTAATAACCTGTACAGTGTGTTCTATTGACCCCAGCACCCAAAATAACTCGCGATCGATAGTGTCGTGAACACTCCGTATGGAGTGAAGATCAATGGGCCATTGATTTGTTCACAGACGAAAGCTGATTCTGTTTATCGTCTGATTCTAGGTGCATTACATCCGGTGAGAACTTTGCACTGCGTATTTAGCCAGAAACATCATAAAAATTAACCAATACATGGGACAATAATCAATGGGCATGCAGAGTTTCTAGTGTTGAAGAAATCGTCGATGAGCGCCCAGCGTTATTGTGAGGAGGTTATTTCAGAACATGTAAGGCTCTTTTGTTGTGCTGTGGGAAAGTCTTTCCCTTTTACGGACGATAACGCCCGTCCTCATTAGTCATCATGTGTTGATAAACTGTTGCAGAGCAAGAGGATCGACCGAATGGAGTGACCTGCTTACGCTTCGGGTATGAATCCCATCGTAAATGCTTTGGAGGCTCCGGGGAGGAGCATTGCTCAACAGGATACCCTACATAGCACAAAACTCCTTCAGGATCTTCTGGACAATCTCTTAAAAAGGATAGTCCACCGATGCCAATCATACATTGCTGTCAGGGTGGGCATATACCCTATTAAAATGATTGATTGAAGATTTAACGACCAACGAGAGCAAATCAATGGGCTATAAGCACTCACCCGTCCCTAATTTAGGACCACTGGCACCAGGAAAGGGAGAGAGCCAGTGCTGTGACACAAACAAAACATCCATGCCTCACCGAGATTCGAAACCTGACACCATCCGGACGAATGGCCATAAGCGATCGCTTAGACTACTGCGCCACCGGGGCGGCATTGAAATGACCTATGAAAAATCATTAACTTTTTTCTGTCAATTTTAATTATTGTGTGCCAGACTCAAAAAATGGTACGTTTTGTTCTTTTATCAATTTTCTCTATTTAGAAGCACAAATGTTATGCATAGTTATGTGTCTACATGCAGTTTTCATCTTTGCTTACCCCATATAAAAATATTTTCATCCACATTCTGTGGAATGAGAGTATGCTATGAGAATGTAAACGAGCCACACAGGTGCCGGGTTCGAATCCCGTAAGGCATGGATGTTGTGTTTGTGTTACGGCCCTGGCTCTCTCACTTCTCTGGAGTCAGTGGCCCTAAATTAAGAACGGGCCATTACTTATAGCCCACTGAGTTGCTCACGATGGACCCCCAATAAAAAAAAAATTAAGTGATCCTTAATTTTCGGACATGAGTGTATATCATATAACTTGAACCACAAGATAATGCCTTGAGCTGTTATAGGAACTTTAGGTTCAACGTTAGGCTATTGTTACGTTAGCTTGACAACAGAACGGAAGTCATATTGATGACATGATGTTAAAATCAGGATTATAGCTCATTAGGAGTACTGTACTAATGAGCTATAAACTTAATAGCTAAAAAGTTCTGAACTAGGCATATAATTAATTTCAATATGCGACCAAAAATTAGCAAGGAAATGGATGACTAACCTTAATATTCCAGTCTTTTATTTGAATAGCACGATATTATGTACTTACGTTGCAGAGCACACAATTCAACTTCAGGTGGCTTGATCCACATTCAAGAATACTTACCCTTTGAACATTTTAACGTAGGCACGTCGCTGGCTGATTAAGCGTATATTAATATTGATACAGCTTCAGAGGTTAACTAACACAGGTTACACACGAAAACTGTTTTTAATACGGTATCATCAACATGACTTCTGCAACATCGCTTAAAGAACATAGCGTAATACATTGATAACAAAGTGCTGGGTTAAGACTGAATATCATATTGCCTCCTAAATAATTAACGCATTCGTTCTTATCTCTCGCTTTCGATTACGTAATCACATTTTGACATCTTGTCCAGATTGCCAAACGCAAATTCAACGAGAGAAAAAACGTGGCATTCAGGATAAAAAAGTTTAACGAGAATAAACCAAATTATAAAAAGACAGGAACTAAAACTCAAAAGTTAAATTTCAGTGTGCGTCACATTCCACTGTCCACGTTATTGATGAGCTATTATTGAGCAGAAGTTTCCAAGATTCTTGCCTCGTCGTTTTTTTAAGAAATGACGAGACATGAATCCTGGATAAGAATTGCTATGCTATCAAGAGTGCTTTGAAAAAGATATGTGGGCTCCCGGTGGCCGAGTGGTATGAATTGTTGAGATCGGATAACTTTTTATGCTGTGCTCGGTTTCGAATCATGAATGAGCTCCCTTTCCTGGAACCAGTAATTCTAAATTAAGGACGGGAAACTGCTTATCGCCCGACGAATTGCTCATGGTGGTCGATAAACCCCAATACAAAAACAAAACAAAAACAGTATCTGTAAAAATCGAAGACTGTGATGAAGTGCACGTATACTTTGAATAAAAATGGGAGCATAGATGAAGTAAACTAAGTTAGTGTAGTCTCATTCCCACAAAGAGGATTCATTTGTTTCCTCGATTCCTTTCATTTCTCAGATACTTGTTGAGTAAATCATGTTAAGATTACAAAGAAACGTTTTTAAAGTTCTAACTTATACCTCTAATTCAACCTTTCTTTTGAGTTGCTATGTTCGTATGTAAATTTGATTTCCTCTCGTGAAAGATTTTCTAAACCTAACGCCGTAATGTTTTCTCGAAGGATTTGTAGTTCCCAATCCTGACAGCGGATCATAAGGACTCCTGAGATAAGAGCTTAGTGTGCAGTCTCAGATGAGGAATAAAGGCGCAGTGTTAACTGTGCGGTATCTTATGTGTAATGAGCGATGTGTCGTCTTAGATGAGCGGTTAATGTGCGGTATTCTCTATGTAATGAATGGTGAGAATTGTTCGTTGAGCGATTCACGAAAGTGCAATATTGAACGAGCTGTTAGTAGGTAAAGAAAGAGGGACAGAGAGAGCGATTCGCGAAAGTGCTATATTAAGCGAGTTGTATTATGTAGGTAGAGAGAGAGAGAGCGCGAGCGAGAGAGAGTGATTCGCGAATGTGCAATACTGATCGAGCTGTACGTAGGGAATGAGAGCGCTTCACGAATGTTGAATATTAAGCGAGCTGTATGGAGAGAGAGAGAGAGAGAGAGAGAGAGAGAGAGAGAGAGAGAGAGAGAGAGAGAGAGAGAGAGAGAGATCCACGAAAGTGCAATATTAAGCGAGCTGTATGTAGGGGTAGAAACTTCGATTCAGGAATGTCAAACTTTAAGCGAGCTGTATGCAGGGGTAGAAACGTCGATTCAGGAATGTCAAACTTTAAGTGAACTGTATGTAGATATATATATATATATATATATAGAGAGAGAGAGAGAGAGCGATTCACGAAAGTAATATTTAACGAGCTGTATGGAGAGAGAGAGAGAGAGAGAGAGAGAGAGAGAGAGAGAGAGAGATTCGTCGCGAAAGTGCAATATTAAGCGAGTTGTGTGTAGGGGTAGAAACGTCGATTCAGAAATGTGAAACTTTAAGTGAACTGTATGTAGATACATATAGAGAGAGCGATTCACGAAAGTAATATTTAACAAGCTATATGTAGAGAGAGAGAGAGAGAGAGAGAGAGAGAGAGAGAGAGAGAGAGAGAGAGAGAGAGAGAGAGATTCACGAAAGTACAATATTAAGCGAGCTGTATGTAGAGATAGAAACGTCGATTCAGGAATGTGAAACTTTAAGTGAACTGTATGTAGATATATAGAGAGAGCAATTCACAAAAGTGTAATATTCAACGAGCTGTATGTAGAGAGAGAGAGGGCGATACAGGAATGTGCAATATTAAGTCAACTGTGTCTAGGTAAAGAAAGAGAGAACGATTCACGAAAGTGTAATATTTAACGAGCTGTATGTAAGGAGAGAGAGAGAGAGAGAGAGAGAGAGAGATTCACGAATGTGCAATACCGATCGAGCTGTATGTAGGGAATGAGAGCGCTTCACGAATGTTCAATAATAAGCGAGCTGTATTCAGGTAGAGAGAGCGGTTTACGAAAATGCAATTTTAAGCGAGCTATATGTAGGTAGAGAGGGAGAGCGATTCACGAAAGTACAATATTAAGCGTGCTGTACGTAGGTGGTAGAAACGTCGATTCAGGAATGTGAGATTTTAAGCAAACTGTATGTAGATATATTTTCAGAGAGCGATTCACGAAAGTGAAGTGTATTATTTAACGAGCTGCATGTATGGTGAGAGCGAGAGAAAGAGAGACAGACAGAGAGAGAGAGAGAGAGATAGAGAGAGATACAGGGATTTTTTTTTTTTTTTTTTGATTGGAGGTTTAACGACCACCGTGAGCAACTCAATGGGCTATAAGCAGTCGCCCGTCCCTAATTTAGGGTCACTGGTTCCAGGGAAGGGAGAGAGCCAGTGCCGTAAGACAAACACAACATCCATGCCTGACCGGGATTCGAACCCGGACCCCTTACGGACGAATGATCAGAGGCCAACGCCTTAGACCACTGCGCCACCGGGGCGGCAGATACAGGAATGTGTAATATTAAGCGAGCTGTATCTAGGTAAAGAAAGAGAGAGAGAGCAATTCACGAAAGTGCGACATTAAGCGACCTGTATATAGGTCGAGAAAGCGATTCACGAAATTGCAATGTCAAGCGAGGTGTTCGGAGAGAGAGAGAGTGAGCGCGATCCACGAAATTGGAATATTAAGCGAGCTGTATCTTGAGAGAACGATTCGCGAATGTGTAGATGTTGAACGATCTTTTTACGAGCAACTTGTACATAGTGATAAATGCTATATTGAGTGAGCAATATCATGCAAATCGTGCGAAGCTGTTAATTGTAGATCGATGCAGTGTGTTACTACGATCTATAACATATATCATTTTGCCAGTGATAGCATTGGAACCTACGTCTTCCAACTCCGGAGGGAATGTTCTCTCAACTGAACTACAGCGGAAAGCTTATCGATGCCGCATTGCCGATTTCACTTATACGTCATCGCAGTAGTAGGACATTTACGTCATGTCACATACTTCGTTACAAAGCAAGTGATTCATTCCTACTGGTGACATGCTTCGATGCTGATGAAAAGGGATTGGACATAGTAAGTTGATCTTGTACTCCTTTGGATTCTGGCCGTTATTTGACATTTATGAGTGAGTGTGACATTTAAAAGTGACATCTATGTGAAATTAAGTCATTCAGCTACGAGGAGCAAATTAAATAATCCAAAAGATAAAGACTTTAAGCTAAGCGTCAAGTGTAAAGACAACCCTTATGAACGTTAAGCTACAAGTCCAAGTTAAACGCAAATAGAGCCACAAACCTTAAAGTTTAATAGTAACACTATACTAGTGATCCGATTTATTGGAGTAGGAAATAGACACATAAGCGTTTCCAAGCTTTCGCACATCAACCAGATGGCTTTTTCAAGGAAGTTAGACAGAAACTGCCTTGAAAAAGCTAGGAAAAGGAAGTTATGCAGTTTCAAAAACAAAATCTTCCTAATTTCTGAAAGTAAGTTTGGCAGTTTCTGTCTAACTTCCTTGACAAAGCTATTTGGTTGTTGTGCGAAAGCTTATGTGTCTATTTCCTACGCCAATAAATCGGATCACTAGTATAGTGTTATTATTTACTACTTAACTGGCGTAACTGTTCCTCGTTATCGACTTAGTGTTTAGATTTACATCCTATTTCAACTTTTATATAGACTTCCTAAATATTGCTGATCAGCATTTTGTGTTTCATCACATTTACGAGGCTGGTCCCTATCCTTCGTAAAACAGAACTTTATCACGTGATTATATCCCTATATATGCTTTACGTAGTCATACGGAAAGCGACTTTTGATAGGTTTTTGGCTCTGAGTTCTTTGAGATGTTATGTTACTTGAAATATCAAATAGCGTTATAGAACCTCTGGTTTTACACGTCTAGGTCTGCAGTGAATTTTGAGGAATTCTTCGGTAAACCGTCAGAAGATATAAAGAGCGCAAAAATAATATCACAATTCTTGCATCTTGTTCTCAAAAATAGTTTCCATCCAGTAGACATCCTTCGATGTGTTCTCATTTTAACCATGCTGCCATTCAGAGTTTCGCAAAAATCAGAGATTTCTTCACTTGCCATTTATTCACCTAGAAGAAGCAACAACAAGTAGCAGAATCTTCAATCCCTAAGGTACTCAAAATATCCCATAAACTGCGATTTCCGCTGCCGAAGTGTTGGACGCTAGATCGGGAAAATAAAACGCCAAAGCTCATTTCGGTTTTTCTCGGACCACCAGCCTTATTTTCTTTGAAATATCTTTCTCCCTCTCAGCAGCGTCTGCGCCTCGGGGCATGTCTTTTCAAAAGAAACTGTTTTTTCTCCCATTTTTTTCTTCAGCTGCTTGTTATTGCTATACATGGACAGTTTTTCCTACCCACCGGCGTAGTTCGGAGACCTTCTGTTGATCGGATGATTTCGTGTAGGTCAAAAATGGCAAAAAGTAGCAGTTTGAGATATTTCTTGAAAGCTACGCCGTCGCTTCTGGCAGCAAATAAATGTCTGTTAGATCTTCTTTTCTTCGCGATCTGATATGGGGTCAGTATATTGCACAACTTGTGTCACGGCAGTCAATATTGTCTTGCCTGTTTTTGTTTTTTTCTTCTTATTCATCTTTTAGTGTTTTGTTTTTTTGCTCTGCAGCTCTTGCAGAATGACCAAGGTCTGAAACTATAACTGGGTAAGCGACGTACGATCTTATTATGTTTCAGCAAAGTACATAAACATTAAAAAAATGGCAAACCATTTTTTCTTCGCCCAAAATGTCAAATAAGTGCTCTTGAGTACAGAATCGCGAAAGTCTGACTTATTTTCTTCTTTATCAGTTTTAATCATTTTAATTCACCGGTTTCCAAGAATATATTATTTCTAATCTTCTGTTAAATGCAAGAAGCTTCAAAACTTAAACTTTTTCCTCTGAGGAATATCATTTTAGGAGACAAAGTCAAAAGGTTTTTACTTCTTATATAAAGTTCTCGTGGCAATATATGACATACACTATAAATTAACTTTCATTTTTTTAGTTGCTTTCTTTATGTAAATTTAAGTTTTCAAGCAACACTATATTGATAAAAATCACCGGACACCCCTTCAAAAGCAAATGAACGGATCCGCTGCGTTGTTCAGATACGCGGTGCAGCTTAAAATGGTATAAAAACAAGCCTGCAGCTGACCGCGATCATATAGTACTATGTGGTTGAGAGAAAATGTCGCGGTGGGAGAGAACTGACTTTGAGAAAGTTAAAGATTGCTGGGTGTTATATTAGTGGGTTTTCCATAAGAGAAATCGAGAGGCGTTTAAACATACCCAAGTCAACTGTTTTTGATGTACTGAATAAGTGGAACACACATGGCGTGACTGAAGCAGTAAAACGTACCTGTAGACAAAAGAAAAACAGTGCTAGAGGACGTCGAAGCCTCAGGAGAGTCGTTACAGCTAATCGACGGAGTGATGCACTAGACCTCAGTCTGCAGGTGAATAAAAATGCTGAAACCTCGTTGTGTTCACGTACCATTCGCAGAGAGTTTCATTCCATGGATTACCGTGGTCGTGTGGCTGCTCATAAGCCTTTCATCTCCACTCTGAATGCTACTCGTCGTTTAGCATGGTGTAAAGAACATTTAATGTGGACCTCAGATCAATAGACGGGTCCTATGGACTGATGAATCCAGATACACGGTCCATCAGTCTGGTGGCGGTGTGTGGGTATGGCGGTAGCCGGGGGAACGCTATTTACCACAGTGTACTGTTTCTACGATCAAGTTTGGAGCTAGTAGTGTACTCGTGTGCGGGTGTTTTTCGTGGTATGGTCCCGGCCCATTGCCTATCATTGACAAACTTGTTGACCAGCAGGTCTACCTCGATATTCTTAACAATTATACCCTACCAACTCTGTCGCAATACCTTGGGATCGAGCCTTGTTGGTACCAGTAGGATAATGCACAGAGCCGTAAGGTAAGGACTGTTACGGCGTGGTTTGACGATAATTCCGTATCGTGTGTGGACTGGCCAGCTCAGAACCCTGACCTTAATCCCATAGAGACCTATGGGATGAATTAGAGCGCCGCATAAGAAGTTTGGGACCGAGGCCTATTATTAAGCAACAGTTAGCGGCAGCATTATGTACTGAATGGAAGCGCATACCTGTTGCTGTGTTCCAAACCCTTGTCGAAAGCATGTCTCGAAGGGCCACTGTAAAGATTAAGGCCAAAGTTGACCGACACCGTACTAATGAATGTCAATAAATGCTAAGTTGTGTTTCTCTTCTAGGTGTCCGGTGACTTTTGTCAATATAGTGTATCTTCTGTCTCGCGGAATGAGGTTAGTTGGTTGAGTTTTATGGCGCAAGGGCCGTGCTTGGCCAAAGAGCGCCAGCTTCTGAGGTCAGAGGGAATGACGTATGTATGTGATAGATAAGAACTAGAGATACAATATTGAAGCAGCAACCAAAAGCTTGTTATAGTCGTGTGATGTTATAATTGCGGAAGTTGCGTTACTCTGAAGTTTAATTTATTTAAAAGCGTTGTGTTAAGCCGTGCTGTTACATATTTCATGTTTGGAGTTAAAGTGTTCTGCCTACTAACGTTTGTTAAATACGTAGTTTTGAAGTAATACTATCATTGTAACTAGTTCAAGTATGTTGAACTATTAACGTTCTGCATGAACAGTATTTATGACGTGCTGACAGAATAAAGGGGGAAGAACTTTAAGTAACTATTTCTTGGACTTTATTTGAGTAACTCCTGCTTCACTTAAAATGAGTGGACAAGAGCTGATTGTATGTAGGGTTTAATAAGCTACTAGAAAAAATACGCAAGAATCGACTATTATTTTTTTCTCTTTTATTTTGAAAAGAATAAACTCATATGAAAAAACAAATATAAACTTTATTTGATTGACAAATTCATTCAACCACTTCAGTAAAGACAATATTCTAGGTTCGTGAAATTTTTTTTTTTTGGCTGAAGGTTTAACGACCAGCGTGAGCAACTCAATGGGCTATAAGCAGTCGCCCATCTCTAATTCCAGTGCCTAAGACAAACACAACATCCATGCCTCACCGGGATTCGAACCCGGACCCTTCACGAACGTATCATCACAAGCCTCCGCTTAAACCACTGCGCCACCGGGACGGCCAGGTTCGTGATGAGCAGCACGACTGCACCCTTTTTCAGCCGTAAAATGTGAGGCAGATGCCCACTCATGTCGATCGTGAGCAAAAATTCAACTGGATAGCGCACTCTTCCACTCTTATCTTCAGTCACAACTGTGTTTGTAAATGGTGTTGGAATGAGATTCGCTAGGCGAATACGCTTCACCCGTTGGAATAAACGGTTAGTTTTTTTTTTTTCTTTGAAAAGAATAAACTCATATCAAACAATAAATGTAAACTTTATATGACTGACAAATCCATTCAACCACTTCAATAGAGACAATAGTCCAGGTTCGTGATTTTGTTTTGTTTTTGACTGAAGGTTTAGCGACCACCGTGAGCAACTCAATGGACTATAAGCAGTCGCCCGTAATGTTTTCACTAACAATGGTCAACGGAATGTTTATTTGCATCCTAATATATAATTTGCTAAAGTCGTCCTCCGTGAGACTTTTAAGTTGTCATAGCAACAACTGAGAAACAAATGTTTGTGACGTCACGCTTTGCTTTTCGTATAGGTGACGTCATCATATACACGCGCACAGTCTACGCGTATATAACTTTGTTTTGTTGTCATAACAACAAAGAACACAGCTGCTTCTGTGACGTCATCTAATCTAAATCATTCTCACATGACGTCAGAGATACGTTACGTCACCCCGTCAACTCTTTGGAGATCCGAAAACTTTACGTCAGGAATTTTGGTTCTATTTCATATAGGGTATATAAATAATAACAATTCTAATTTTTTTGCAGCCTACAATGTAACAGCAAAAAATAAAATTCATTATTATAATTATTTATATACCCTTCATATGCTTTATTACGCTGGTTGCATGCCCAATCGGGTTTTCAGTGTTATTCCGAACAACGGCTCCACTATTCGTACCGAAGGTGCTCATAACTACTAAGGGTGTTCAAATGAAAAGGTACGAAACGTCATAAGAACGTAACCGTTAACATATTTGCCTATGCCGCTATGGGTGAACTTAGCGACACATCTAGGGATGTGATTGGAGTCGCCGGCGTGGATCGGAGCATGCGCAGGAGAGAGCAGAGGCTCTTATAAAGAGCGCCGTCCAACTGACGCGACAGCGCGTGTGAGGATAGGATGGCGTTCACGTTGCAAAATTCGACGATTGAGGAGCAGCGAGGCGTTATCCGATTTCTGACAGCTGAAGGTGTTAAACCGGCCACTATTCATCGCCGAGGGTGTGGTTCTGCTCCATGATAACGCGCGTCCTCACGTCTCCAGGGTCACACACGCGAAACTGGCCAAGTTCCAGTGGGAGCAGCTTGACCATCCGCCCTACAGCCCGGACATGTCGCCCTGCGATTTCCATGTGTTTGGTCCCCTGAAAAAACATCTGAAAGGGAAGCGCTTCCACTCGGACGACGAACTCAAGGATTCTGTGCAGGTCTGGGTCTCGTCACGGCCACAGGAAGTCTGGGAACAAAGAATCCTTCGGCTCGTTAATCAATGGGATCGTTGTGCTACAGCCTATGGTGTAAACTTTGAATAAAGTCTTCATTTATACCCACAGTGTCGTTTCGTACCTTTTCATTTGAACACTTCTTGTAGTAAGTCTTTATATTTTTGAGACAGCATATTTCTGTTTTTTTCTTGTACTTGGCGTTGGAATTGTTATGTTTCCGTCAAACTATTGTGCAGCTGCGTGTCCTATGCTATTTTTGCTATAAACATGAGATGTACATTTCAGCTCGTTGTTGTTTCTTTTTTATTCGAGAATTTGTTCTGTCTCTATATTTACGTGACGCATTATAGACGGGAAACCGGACTTCTTATGTTATGGGTCTGCATGTCAGCGTTTGGTCAGTAGTGTTCGGTCAGTAGTAGGTAGTAGGCCTCGTTGTCGTGTGAGACAGTCGTACAGTCACATCAGCGAGTTTGACAGAGCTCGCATTATCGGCATGAGAGACTGTAATGCTTCCGGTCGTATGGGGGCGCAACGTGCCCTTTTTGGCAAGATTGTGCAGGGAATGGTTCGAAGAAGGGTGTAGGACACGAAGAAGAGTGTTGGACACGAAGAGAAAGTTCTGGTCGTCGTATATACACATCACTGAGAGACCACCGTAATCTAATGAGATGTCTTTTGTTCTGCGTCATCAACGGCGTTGGCGCAGCTGTAGCGAAGCGTGACGCATTCTTCCATGTGAGATGTAACAGTATGTCGCCGGTTATTACAGTTCGGACTGTAGGCTCTTGACACCGCAACAAACGACTGCCAAGCTGCAATAGTGCATCGAACGAAGGGAGTGGCGTGGCGAATGGTAGAATATAGTGTCCTCGGACGAAACCCGCTTCTTTTTAGGTGAAGATGATGGTCGCATCTGTGTCCGCCGACGACAGGGGAGAAGCGTTGGGAAGAGTGTATTCGCACAAGCAGACCGCACAAACACCAGTGTGACGTATATTCTAATATAACTTTCAATTTCAGTCCCTTTTCCTATGTAAATGTGAGTTTGTTCTCCTTTTTACTTCCAAACTTAACGTTATGTCTTTTCCCTCCAACGAGAATGAGGTTGGCAACAATTGAGGTTAGAGAGAAAGTGGCGTATGACTGCGATAAGAACGATGGATAAAAAAGACGAGATAACAGTTGCTCGTGGTTGGAATGTATGTAGACGTTCAATTAGATAAATGTAACCTGATATCTGCTGTCTTATAGTTCTACTGAAATTAGTGCTAGACCAATAAAAGACTTATCGTAAGTCTGAATTCTGTTTATGTTTCGTCTGGTCGTAAAAGCATAATTAGGAACTATTGCATCGTATTCTTATTTGTGGTTTTAGACATAACGTAAAACCAATATTGCTCACGAAAAATGCATTGCGTTATACCAGGCATTATGGACTGAGATGTAATCGGGTTCGAAAGCAGATCCCTTCTCGTGAGAGTCCGTACCACTATAATGAGTGCACGTTAAAGGACATTCCACGGCCAGTCGTACTTCCGTATCTGCAGGACGTCCCGGCGACCACATTTCAGAAGGACAATGCCACATCGCATGTTGCCGCGGCAACACGCGCCTTCTTCAAGGATAACAACTTTCCACTTCTGCAGTGGCTGGATAGATATACGGGTTTATCACCATAGAAAATCTACGGGATGTAAAAATCGAAAGTTAAAAAAAGAAAAAAGAAAAGAAAAACGAAAAGTGCAGCGGTGCGACTGTACGCCAGCAACCTTGATGAACTTTGGACGCGGGTCAACATAGCCTGAATGGTTATTTCACAAGACGCCATTCACACATTATTTGATTCGATGCCCCAGCGCGTACATCAGGTGATACAAGCCAGAAGTTGCCACACGGAGTAATAGCAACATCGACGCGACTGGAACGTATGACACCGAGATGCTTATATCATTTGTTCTGTATTACCTAATGAAAATATCCTGCAAAAATCAAAGTCATAACTCTACTGCTTTCAGGTGTTCGGTACTTTATGAACACCAGTGCAGTTTCGTAGCGACGAAAACGACATTATATTCGGTGAGATATTGATTGGATGGTATTGGCACTACGCCTAAAAGAATTCTGTGCAAACAGCCCTGCTAAGAGAAATTGATCTCTCTACAGCCAGTGAATGCGTGTTAAATTCTTGACTTAATCGAGAATGTCTGGAAGTGATTTGTCTCTCTCGTCTCTCTCTCTGTCGTTTTTTCTCCACCTCACTCCTTGCGTCAATTTCTTTTGTTGAAAATGGGACATTTGAAAGAAATTCAAACTATAAACCTTTTTTTTCTATTGAATGGCCGAAAGTTCTGAAGCTTAAGACTTCTTCAGTTGGAAAAGGTTTCTTAAACTATCTTTGAAGGCTACGATTTACCTTGCAAGATCTTTATATTTATAGCCTACGTTACTATCTTTAACACTGTCATGGAGAGTGGTGAACGAAAATTATTGAACGAAGTATAAATTAAAACAGAGCTTGTGTACATTCGTAGAAGGTGTGTACATTCACAGGTCAAGACAAATCAATGTGATTTAACAAAAAGTGTGGCTTGTTGTAGAAAAAATGCATCTTCCAAAGCTAGTGAAGAATGTTTAAAAATTTCTAGACAGAAAGCCGAAGAAACTTTAAAGCGTTTAATTCTGTTTCATTTCCATTATATTTCCTATTAATAACTTAAGGAATCGTACTCGATCTCGATGTTAATCACATGCACATAAACGTGTGAAACTGAATTTAATACATGACATTTTAATTCACATCTCAGGCGTCAGTACAAATCATTTGACCAAGCAAATGGTTTGAACACTATAAATAATTGAGAAAACATTAAACGTGTTCTTACATATGTAGCTGAACAGATGGCCAAGAATACCTTAAGAATAAAGAAAATACACACCATGAAGGAAAGTACGACGAAGCCTTACACACATGTACACCTATAAGCGGAAAAGATCTGATGGAATTCCTGAAGGACTACATTAAATCGAAGGTCGGAAACAGTATGTTTTGGACCAAAATAGTCGGTCGTGTGACCTCCATGCTAGGCTGTATATTCCGCAACAAGCTTGTCGCATCGAGTGCAAAAGGCCTCGGATGGCATCCTGAGATATTGCTAACCTCAGTGCACCATTAGGATGTCCTGACGAATCACTGAGGGATTGCATGAGACCGATTGTCGAGGACACAGTATGTTGTGGACTAAAATAGTCAGTCGTATGACCTCCATGCTAGGCTATACATTCGGCAACAAGGCGCCGCATCGAGTGGAAAAGTCCCCGGGCTGGCCCCTTGGCACAGTGGTCTAAGCGCAGGCTTGTGACCATTCGTTAGAGAAGGGTCCGGGTTCGAATACCCGTGACGCACGGACGTTGTGCGTGTCTTACGGCACTATCTTTCTTCCTTCCCTGGGACGAATGACCACTAAGGCTCCGGATGGTTACCTGTTGTATTAATGACCTCAGGGACCATCCAGATGTCCTGAGGAAACACTGAGAGATCACATGAAACTGATGGCCAAGGAGACAGTATATTTTGGACTAAAATAGTCGGTCGTATGACGTCCATGATGGGCTATACATTCATCAACAAAGCAGTCAAGTGGAAAAGTCCCCAGAACGTGTCCTGAAGTATTGCTAACCTCAGGACACCATCCGGATGTCCTCATGTACTGAGGGATTGCCTGTAACTAATGGGAAAGGAGACAGTATATTTTGGACTAAAATAGTTGGTCGTATGACGTACGCGATGGGCTATACATTCGGCAACAAGGCGTCGCATCCAGTGTAAAAAAAACCCAGAATGTGTACTGAAGCATTGCTATCTTCAGGACACCATCCGGGTGTCATGTTGCACTTAGGGATTACCTCTAACCGTTGGGAAAGGAGACAGTATACACTATATTAACAAAAGTCACCAGACATTCCTTCAAACGCAAATGAACGGATCCTCTGCGTTGTTAAGATGCGCGTTATAGCTGCAAACGATGTAAAAACAAGCCTGCAGCTGACCGCGATCATATCGCACTGTGAGGTTGAGTGAAAATGTCGCGGCGGGAGAGAACGAGGACAGATTGTTGGGTGTTATATCAGTGGGTTGCCCATAAGAGAAACCGAGAGGCGTTTAAACATACCCAAGTCAACTGTTTTGGATGTACTGAATAAGTGGAAGAAACATGGCGTGCCTGAAGTAGCAAAACGTACCGGCAGACCAAAGAAAATCAGTGATAGGGGACGTCGAAGCCCCAGGAGAGTAGTTACAGCTAATCGACGGAGTATTGCACAAGACCTCAGCGAACAGGTGAGTAAAAACGCTGGAACCTCGGTATGTACACGTACCATTCACAGAGAACTTCATTCCATGGGTTACCGTGGTAGTGCTCATAAGCCTTTCATATCCACTCGGAATGCTACTCGTCGTTTAGCATGGTGTAAAGAATATTTATCGTGGACCGTAAAGCAATGAAAGCGGGTCCTATGGAATGATTAATCCAGATACACGATCCATCAGTCTGATGGCCGTGTGTGGGTATGGCGGTAGCCGGGGAACGCTATTTACCACAGTGTACTGTTACTACGATCAAGTTTGAAGCTGGCAGTGTACTCGTGTGGGGGTGTTTTTCGTGGTATGGTCCCGGCCCTTTGCCTATCATTGACAAACTTGTTGACCAGCAGGTCTACCTCGATATTCTTAACAATTATACCCTACCAGCTATGTCGCAATACCTTGGGATCGAGCCTTGTTGGTACCAGCAGTATAATGTACTGAGCCATACATCAAGGTCTGTTACGGCGTGGTTTGACGATAATTCCGTATCGTGTATAGACTGTCCAGCACAGAGCCCTGATATTAGTCCCATAGAGCATCTATGGGATGAATTTGAGCGCCTCATAAGAAGTTTGGAACCAAGGCCTACTACTAAGCAACAGTTAGCGAGCGGCAGCATTATGTACTGAATGGAAGCGCATACCTATTGCTGTGTTCCAAAACCTTGTCGAAAGCATGTTTCGAAGGGTCAGTGCATGCATTAAGGCGAAAGGTGGATCGACACCGTACTAATGTATGCCAATAAATGCTATGTTCTGATTCTCTTCTAGGTGTCAGGCGACTTTTGACGATATAGTATATTTTGGACTAAAATAGTCTGTCGTATGACAACCATGATGGGTTATACATTCATCAACAAAAGGTCGCATCGAGTGGAAAAGTCCCTAAATGGTGTCCTGAAGTATTGCTAACTTCAGAACACCATCCAGATGTCCTGATGCACTGAGGGATTACCTGTAACCGATGGGAAAGGAGACAGTATGTTGTGTACTAAAATAGTTGGTCGTACGACCTCGGTGCTGGGCGATACATTCGGCAACAAGGCGTCGCATGGAATGAAAAAGTCCCCGGATGGTGTCATGAGGTATTGATGACAAAGTGCAGTTGATCTCTCTCCAAACTCGACGCTGCACGGGGTCGTGCAGAATCGTTGAGTAGTCAAACAGGGTATTTATTAAAAATGATGAGAATTACAAAGTGAGAATGTGAATACAAAAACGCCGCCCCGGTGGCGCAGTGGTCTAAGGCGCTGGCCTCTGATCATTCGTCCGTAAGGGGTCCGGGTTCGAATCCCAGTCAGGCATGGATGTTGTGTTTGTCTTACGGCACTGGCTCTCTCCCTTCCCTGGAGCCAGTGACCCTAAATTAGGGACGGGCGACTGCTTATAGCCCATTGAGTTGCTCACGGTGGTGGTTAAAACTCCAATCAAAAAAAAAAAAAAAGAATACAAAAACATGATTTACAAACCTGTTTTAAAAACATGATGAACACGTGATGTAAAGTAAAATAAAGGCCCAGGTTAAATCTCATACGTAGCAAAAAAATCCGTGAAAAACTGATGATAAACAATGGTTTGAAGTTTCTTTATCTCAAAGACGTCTTGTCACGATTATGTATAGATTAAGATAATAAAACGTAGTTGTCACAAATGTCCATTTTTCTCTATGAAGAAGCGAAACTAATTGACAAGCCATATTCAACCACCAAACTTTATATTTTGGAAGCTTTCCATACACACTATCTACCAAAAAGTAACTGGACACCTGTGATAGCAAAGGAAAACTAAGTTACTCACCTTCAATAGTTGGTGGAGCCTGCGGCGATTACAGCTGCGACCCTCCGGGGCATACTCTAAACTAGGCGTTGTACGACGGCTAACGGCATTTTCTTCCACTCGGCTTGGAGAAGACAGGTCAGTTCCTTCACCGATTTCGGACGGTGGGGGCACCCCTTAAATCGACGCTCCAACTCGTCCCAGAAATGCTCGATAGGGTTAAGGTCCGGGCTCTGCGCAGGCCAGTCCATTCGATTAACCCCATTGTTCCCGTACCAAGCCATGTTGGACCTCGCAACATGACAGGTGGCATTATCATCCTGAAAGTAACATGGGTCTACCCCGTAAACCTGCCACAACGTAGGAAGCGCATGGTCATCCAAAATGGTGCAGTAGGTCTCGGCGTTGAGTCTACCAGGAATTGCAACCAAGGTTCCCATGCCATACCAGGAGAAACACCCCCATAGCGTAATTCCACCACCGCCGAACTTCACAGTTGGCACAATATATATTCCGGCAGGAGGCGTTCTCCAGGCAGACGCCAAACCCAGACCTAGCCACCCGAACGGTAGAGGGTGAACCTTGATTCGTCGCTCCAGAGAACCTGTTTCCACTGTTCAACGGTCAACTGTCGACGTTCTTTGCACCACGTTAGCCGAGCAGCGCTATTGCACTTGGTGATCAAAGGCTTGTGGGAGGCAGCATGTCCATGATAACCGAGCAGATGGGCTTCCTTACGGATAATATTAATCAAAAGAACACACCCGGATGTCTGTTGAAACTCCTCGCTGATGTGGCCCATTGATTTGGTGTGGTTCTTCCGAATTTCTCTGGCCAGCACCCGTCGGTCTCTAACTCACAGTTTTGTGGGTCTGCCGGGTCGGGGCACATTCCGACAGTCACCTCTCATCTTCCACTTACCAATCATGTAAGCCACTGTCGATTTTGGGTACTTCAACTCGCTGCATATGTCACGTATGGATCGGCCATTTCTGTGTTACCCGACTATTACACCTTTCTCGAAATCAGAGAGCTCCGAACTGCGTGGCATCTTGCATGCGGCTGGTTGCGTTGTTGTTTCCTAACATGATATTTAACGACAGCGGCCGTAACGTGTATCAGGACCGCAGATATCGTCGATTGCAAGGGTGTCCAATTACTTGTTATTAGATAGTGTGTATCAGAAGTCTTCACAACTTGTTGATGATATGGTATCCACGCCATTTCTATCAAGCGCGTGGGAGCATCTAACCAAAACACGTGACTGTAAACACCATTTATGATGTCATATACAATTTGAATATTTACGTGCCATTCGTCCTGATGAAGCTAGGTCAACACCCAGCGATACCATGGTCGGCTTGAAAAAATAACATTTGTGACAACTACGTTGTATTATCTTAATCTATATAAATGGTTTGAAGTGTTCGTAAGTAACAAAATTATAGTTCTATAGGTGAGGAGGTAGAAATTAATGGAGGACCATAGGTTTCCGATTATGTATGTAGAGTCTATATAATTTGTTCATAAGAAACAAATAAAAAAGTTCGTAATCACAATTTTGTGTATAAAAAGAAAAAGTCGGCTTGTAGCTAAAGGTTAACGAAGTGATAAGATGAAAAGTACGTAAAAATGAAATTATAGTTGATCACAATTTTGTGCATAAAAAAGAAAAGATCAGCCTGATGCTGCTGGTTAACGAAGTGATAAGTTAAAATGAAATTATAGTTTATTTGAGCGACGAATCTGTTACAGTTGAACGATGAGCCCATGGTGGTTGATCAGTTAAATGAAAAGTACCTTGTGGAGATTGTAGTTGAGTGATGAGGCAGGCATTAACAGAAGCGGAGTCTGATTCGGTTCTGCTGCATAGATACATAACCGGTCACTGAGCAGAGGTGTTAAGTAGTTTACTAATGAAGTCCCACACGTTCTCTATTAGGAAGAAGTCTGGGAACCGTGCTGGCTAAGAAAGCACATGGGCACTTTGTACGCACTCTCTGCTTATACTGTCAGTGTGGGCGTTATGTTGTTGAAACTGGGCAACAGTGATGGCAGGTATATACGACAACATAGGAGCTGCAGCACCTCATCGACGTATTGCCGTGCTGTCATTGAATCTAATACGTGTACGAGTGGTGAACTGGTGTTGAAACCGATATCGCCCCAAATTATGACAACAGAGTGGGGGGCCGTATGGGGCTAAGGGGTGGAAGCAAGATTAGCAAGGTGACCACGTTGTCTCCGGACTCTCAATCGGCGATATTCGCCGCTGTGGCGGAAGCAAGACTCGTCACTGAATTACACATGGTTCCAGGCGTTTAGTCACTCATATCTGGTATGATACCGCTGCAACCTTGCGCAACGATGTGCTGCTGTTGGCTCAACCAAATCTTCCTCAGCCAATCTGCGATTTATGGACCGTATCGATACGGGGATGTATATACGTATATAGCGTCGAGCCACACTTCGAAAATCACCGAAGACTTTTTACGAGCAAAAGACAGGTATTCCGGCAATTCCATACAGAGACATTTCTGTCAAATCTCGTGACGTCTCTCCAATGGATTTCTGCATCTTTGGGATATTGAAACCTGCTCTTCGCCAGAAGAGACGGCAGCTTAAAAGGGGTCTGGTTCACTTCGTCGACAACTCATTTCGTCGACAACTCATTTCGTCGACACTCACTTCGTCGACACTATACAGTATACGCAAACAGTCGATTCCTAAAAAACCGAAAATAAGTTCACAACCACCAAATTTGGTATACGATCTCATGGTACTATAAATCAGATCGTAGACGGTTTTTGGAAGAGGTCGGGCCCGGCGTGAAAGGGGCTCTATACAAAATTTTCGTAAAATCTACAGTTTTCAATTTAGAACCACCAAATTTCGTATACTATCTCATGGTACTCTAACTTAGACCGTACACGGTTTTTGGAAGGGGTCGGGGCCCGGGGTCAAGGGGCCCCAGATACCATTTTCGTAAAATCTACAGTTTTCAATTTAGAACCACCAAATTTGGTATACTATCTCATTGTACTCTTACACCAACTTAGACCACAGAAGGAAGAGGTCGGGGCCCGGGATCAAGGGGCCCCATACAACATTTTCGTAAAATCTACAATTTTCAATTTAGAATCACCAAATTTGGTATACTATCTCATGGTACTATAAATCAGATCGTACACGGTTTTTGGAAGTGGTCGGGGCCCGGGGTCAAGAGGCCCCATACAACATTTTTGTAAGATCTACAGTTTTCAATTTAGAAACACCAAATGTCGTATACTATCTCATAGTACTCTAATTTAGACCGTACACGGTTTTGGAAGAGGTCGGGGCCTGGGGTCAAGGGGGCCCCATACAACATTTTTGTAAGATCTACAGTTTTCAATTTAGAACCACCACATTTCGTATACTATCTCATGGTACTCTTACTTAGACCGTACACGGTTTTTGGAAGGGGTCGGGGCCCGGGGTCCAGGGGCCCGGGGTCCAGGGCCCGGGGTCCAGGGGCCCCATACAACATTTTCGTAAAATTTACAATTTTCAATTTAGAACCACCAAATTTGGTATACTATCTCATGGTACTCTAACTTATAAGAGATGGTCTTCGGAAAGCGTTCCAGTAGGATAACATCAGAACTACAACATTTCAAAATATACTTCTACAGTGGAAATTGCATTGTAGAGGGATAGCGAGAATGAAAGGCTATCAGATAGAACACCATCTGTGGTAAAGAAAAGGATTTTCGAATCCCTTTCTGTGCATAGTTGCAGCGGTTGCTCTGGCATTTTTGAAGAGTTCTCCAAATGTAATCTGAAATTGCGAATTTTATTTTTCACCCTCCAATAGAACTATGCAGTCATTTGCAAAAGTTTAAGACCACCTGTCAATTTATTTAAAATTATATTTTCAAAGAAATAACTAAACATTAGCCAGAGATTTAAAAAAAATGACACCACAGGTAAATATTTACATTCTTTCTAACACAAAAAACTGAAATCAGTACTTTGTGTGGCCAAGTTTGTTTCTTATAACGGACAGAATACGATGTGGCCTACTCTCAAAGAGGGATTTGCAGTAGTTACTTGAAATGTTTCTGCACCACACGTACTTTATCGCGTCAATCAAGGCTTTTAAAATGGTCAACAATTTTTGGATGGGGTTAAGATCGGGACTATTAGCGGGCCAGTCATCGGAGTCTTACACGCAGCAGGGTTCGTTGAACTGTCGTTTTAGACACACTTCCAGTAGCCCCCTGGTTCATTCAACCAGTGAGTTGCTCCACTGTAGCGTATCGATCGGCCCTCGCGCACCTTCGAAGCCGACGTTCACCTCTCACATCAATGGCACGTGGTGATCGGCAGTTTTCACGCCGCTTATTGGCAATGGTGCCATTTCTCTAATCACGATACATTTTAAACACAGCAGCACGCGAACAGTTCTCTAACTGCGCTGTTTCAGAAATACTGTCGTCCATGGCTGGAAATCCAATAATCATCCTTTTTCGCAAATCTGACAAATAGCTTCTTTTATCCATGACAGCAACGAGTGATATGTTTTCAGAAGGCCTACAGCACACCTGCTATACCCTCCAAGCCAGCTCACGACACGTGCTTTCTTTCATTGGCTACGCTCTGTTGACGTAAAAAGTAGGACGTGGTCACAATAATGTGACTCGACTGTATATGTAGTGTTCAGTAAGTCAGCTACGCACAAACGCAACAGCTCTTTGTAAGTGCTGGAGGACTTGTATTGCACAAAATGAGGATTACACTGAAAAATGATGCAGGTGTGTACCACTTTTGTTCAATAAATTGGGAGAAAAAAATATTAAAAGTTTTTCAGTTGACTGTCCCTTGTATCTTCCTTAAGGTTTACTCAAAAATGTCTTTTTTTTCTTATACCCTGCTTTTTAAGAACCAAGAAAATAAAATGCATTTCATCTTCTCGTGTCAGTCACTATTTATGTACATATATTGTACGTTTTGACGAATTCATTTCAGAACGTACATTGCAAAATTTATTTACTTTGTCTTCATTGAAATGCCTTCCTCCGATACGTTGAGGAAACTCTGAAAGAGTCTGTAACTTTACAAGCTGCATGTGATGTGAAGTATTGCTTTTTTCCAACTTCCGCAACTTTTTAAAATTTTACAACTTGTTTGAAGAAAACTTGGAAAAAAAAGGGAGTCCAACACGTGCGTGCAGGTAACTGCTTCAGCAAGAAAACTGAAATTTAGCAAGAACTAAAATTTCTTCTCTGCAAAATATATGAAGGCAAGAAGAGGGGAATAACGAAGAGAAAGGAGTGATCAAATAAAGAAAAAAAAATTGCAACTAAATCGTTTCCTCCTGCCATGCTATGAAAGAAGGAAGAGAAGAATAAAAAAAAGATTGCCGGAGATTCTCGAGCCATTCATATCTGTGAGCAGCGATGGCGAGTCATTAGATATATGCCTCCTGGATGAAAACACTTATCTTCACGTACTTTGGGAATCTCCCCACCTGTGCAGAGCTTTTCCTGCCACAGATACATCACTTCAGCCTGTGATCATCGCCCCCACATAGGAGTGATCCAATGACTATTGCGAAACAAACCATTGTGCAACCCACGTTTACAAAATCTCAGATAAGCTTTGGTTTCTAATTTGTAGTTTCGGTATTGAGAGATCAGAAAAAAATAGCAGAAAGGAATGCAGAAGCTTAAATCCTGCATACTGAATAGTGTTCGCGTGCAAAAGTAAACAAGAGACAGCCATTTAAGGTGTCCCACAACGTTGGGAGCACTTTTAAAAAAAAATGCAAGAATGGGCAATTTTTGTTTAGGAAGGCTAACACATAAAAACATATAAACGTTGAAGATGCATACATTAATATTATTAATAACATCTATGAAAATGCAAGTGCAAAGATTCGGCTGTTTGAAAATGCAACACACATAAAAATTGGAAAGGGAGTGAGACAAGGTGACACCATATCTCCGAAGTTGTTAATGCCACATTGGAAAATGTCTTTCAATCACTGAACTGGGAAAAACAAAGGGATAAAGATTAATGAAGATTATCTAACTCACTTTCGTTTTGCTGATGACATAGTCATTTTTGCAACTACCCCATCAGAGCTGCAGAGTATGATCCAAGAACCTGCTGACAAGAGTAAAGAAGTGGTATTAAATATTAACTTTCAGAAGACAAAAGTGATGTTCAATGCTTTTACAAGAAATGAAGATTTATCGATTGATGGAGAAAAGCTGGAGATAACAGACACGTACGTTTATCTTGGACAGCAGATATCAAGTGAGGGTCACATTGATGATGAAATTAATCGGCGTACAAAACTTGCCTGGAGAGCTTTTGGAAGAAACAGCATAATTTTCAAGAGCAATATGCCATTATGTCTTAAAAGAAAAGTGTTTGATCAATGCATCCTTCCAGTGCTTACGTATGGTGCAGAGACGTGGACCTTAACTAAAAGAAACATACAAAGGCTGCAGACAACTCAAAGTAGCATGGAGAGGTGCATGCTTGGTGTAACCAGGAGAGATAAGAAGAGGAACTCGTGGATACGAAAAATGACAAGAGTGGAAGACATCATAATCAGAGTTAAATCCCTGAAATGGCAATGGGCTGGACATACTACCAGAAGGACAGACCATCGATGGACAACCGAAATTTTAGATTGGATTCCAAGGGACAGGAAAAGATCCAGAAGAAGACCGCATGGGAGATGGGTGGATGAAATTCGAAAGTATGCGGGAGTGACATGGAGGAGACTGGCACAAGACAGACCGTTGGGGAGAAAACGTGGGGAGACCTTCGTCCAGCATTGGATTGATAATGGTTGACAATGATGATGATGATGATATACGCATTATCTATGCAGTGAACTGAAAGCTAAGTGATGTTCCTAAACACTTCTGAGATACACTAATTCCTACATGCATTAGTGTGAATTTTCGACAAATTTCTTCACTATCTTGAATGTAAATAGCTATAACCTTACTTTGAACTGACAAACAGCAAAATATTTAGTTCATTGCATGCACAAAATTGTAAGAAAGATGTATACTAAGTTTCATCAATTTATTCACATACCCTTTGCAGTTATAAGGTTTTCCGTAAAGAGTTCGGGACGAAAATCTCATCCTGCAAAAAACGCGTTTCAATTGTCACTTTCTGTTCGTTTGACACATGGGTTAAGATATTCCGATTGCTATAACTCTGCATCTATTCATCATAGACAAGAAACAATGGCAGTTTTGGAATCCTAAAGAATGGGGCTTTAAAATGAACGCATTTTTACAATACGTGAAAGTTGGCCCAAAACGACCTTTTCAACGTAGTGGGATGCCTTAAATTTTCCTCCACAACGAAATATGGAAGTGGGTTTGCTCTCAAATATTCTGTGTACAGAAAATGCGATAGGTATTTTTTTCCAAATTTTCCATGAATACAAAGATCCTGTAGATGAGGTTGGCCTCAGAATAAGCAGAAAACACAGTACTTGTGTTTTCTGCTCATATTCAAATTTCTCATGTGTACAAAAAATATATATTGGTAAATTTTGCTTTCAAGTTTTCCATGTGTTAGAAAAACACAATTCTGCTTTCCAGTCTCAAACATGAAGGACAAATAGATCGGTTTATTTTCAATTTTTTCCGTTTGTACCGAAACACCATTGATGGATTTTTCTTTCAAATTTTTCACGAGTACCAAAACTACGGCAGGTGGATTTTATTTTAAACTAGGCGTCCTCAACCAGTGTCCACCGACGGTGTTTCCTGTGCTTGACGCGCCGTTTCACGTCAACTACGCTATCATTCTACCAGAAGGGGCATTTCGGCCTTTAGTTTGGGGGAGCTAGATTCGTGTGTGTCGTAATCCACAATGGGGAATAAATACAATGTTTATGTGAGGGGATGGGGAGATTGAGTTTCTTTTCTTTCTTTTTAGCACGTCTTTTGTAAAAAAAGAATGCGCTTATCTTATCGGTTTGTCCGTCCGTCCGACCGTCTGTAGACACGATATCTCTGCAACTATTACTCCGATTTAAAAAAAAAATATTTCTACATTGGAAAGCTTGACATACGAGAATAAGGATCCTTTATTTTTGTTTTTTTACGATGTACAATTTCGCCGCTAGAGGGCGTAAATGCAGATGATGTCGAATTTAAAAATACGTTTTAGTCCACATTTTTGCTTCTAAACATCCGATTGAAAAAATTCTTTTATCTTTCAATTCCATTTATGTCGAAGAATATTTTAGGTATAGTTACTTTTTCAAATTGCACATAGATTTTCCGCTAGGGGACGTAAAAGTAAATTACGTTCCTCCCGATATCTCTTCTTCTAAAACTCCGATTTGAAAAATGTTTTTTTAGCGGATACAGCAAAATCTTTTGCATATACTTTTTAATTTTTGGTGAAGAATACTTTGGCCACCAGGGGCGTAAGTATTAATTTTTGCTTCTGATTTATTTGCCGTAAAATATAAGCTTCTAAATTCTCGATTAAAAACCAAGTCGTTCTTAGACCGATACTACTCATCTCGGAAAACATTTTAGGAACATTTTCTTCTTAAAATAATGCATGGTTTCTACGGCAGGGGGCGTAGATATATATCTTATTTTTGTCAATATATCTACTTCTAAGAGACCGATTTGAAAATTCCTTCTTTGTTGGATAGTGTTTCTAGTGTGACATGTTTTCATATAATTTCAAAATTTTCAAGTAATTTATAGACTTTCCTCTAGGGGGCGTAAAGGTAAATTGCGTTTCCCCTTATATCTCTGCTTCTAAACCTCCTATTTGAAAAATTATTTCTGCACCGGATACAGCTCCTAGTGGGAAATCCTTTCCACATAATTTCTAACTTTTTAAAAAGGTTTTGCTACCAGGGGACGTAAGTCTCAATTTCCGTTTCTCATGGATTTGCAGCAAAATCTGAGCTCCTAAAATCTCGAGTGAAAAACATTTGTTTGTGGATCGTTACTACTCACGTCGATAAACTTCTTAGGAATATTTTCTTCTTAAAATAAGGCATGGTTTCTACGCCAGGGGCATAAATGTATATCTTATTTTTGTCAATATTCCTACTTCTAGGAGTCCGATTTGAAAAATTCCTTCTTTGTTGAATAGTGTCTCCGATGTGAAATATTTTTCATATAAATTCAAAATTTTCAAGTAAATCATAGACTTTCCGCTTTGGAGCGCAAAGGTAAATTCCGTTTTCGGCGTTATTTCTGCTTCTAAAACTCCGATTTGAAAAGTTCTTCCTGTATGGCATACAACACCTGATGGAAAATCTTTTTCATATACTTTCTAATGTTAAGTAAAGAATGGTTTGGCCACCAGGGGCCATAAGTGTTGTTTTCTGCTTATGTATTTGCAGCAAAATTTGAGCACCTGAAAACTTGACAGAAAACATTATTTCATGGACCTATAATGCTCAAATCGAAAAACCTTTTGAGAATACGTTCTTCTTAAAGTAATGTATGTTTTTCCCGCCAGGGAGTGTAGATTCATATCTTATTTTTGTGGGTATCTGTGTTTCTAAGGGTCCGATTTTAAAATTTCTTTCATGTTTCTCATATGAATTCATATTTTTCTTAATGCACAAGTCTGCAACCGGAGGGTGTAAGCTCACGATTTTGTTTACAGCAATATCTGAGGGATTAAAAACCCGATTGAAGAACTTCTTTCTTCAGTCAGATACTATAGTTTTCCTTACCGGTTCCATTGACTTTGAATAGCTTTGATAAATTTAATTTGCGTCAGAACGGATTCTGTCACCCCAGCAAGTGTACGAATGGAGTAGGAAGTACAGAAACGGCGTGAGTTCTGTGAGAGGTTCGCCGCATTCATGAAATGTTCCAGAGCGGCTGTTGTTAAAGTGTTTAAAGATTGGACTGTCAGCCAAAAAACTAGGTCTCTACGTGCAACGTGTGTTCGTCATCGACTAGTGACTGCTCGGGCGGAACGGAGTGTCCCGACTGGTAACAGACAACAGAAGGGCAACAGTGCAGCAAATTACAGACCATCTCAATCAAGGATCCTCTCAAATGATCTCTGCACGCACTGTTCGCCGTACACTGCATCGGATGGGATACGGCAGCCGAAGGTCTTCTCGAACACCTCTGCTGTCTGCAGTTAACAAGAGAAAGCGTCTCCAGTTCGCACAGGAGCACAAAGATTGGACAATCGATAATTGGAAACAAATTATGTGGACCGATGAATCACGTTTTCAGCTGCACCATGCCGATGGCCAAGTGAGAATTTGGTGGAAACAGCACGAAAGCATGGACCCCAAATTAATTTCTACAACACTTCAAGCTGGTGGAGGCAACGTTATGTTTTGGAGAATGTTTTCCTGGCATGATTTGGGCCCTTTAATTCGTGTTGATCAACGTCTGACTGGCACATCATATCTAAACATCGTTGCGGACCAAGTGCTTCCTGTAATGTGGATTGTTTATCCCAATGGCGCTGGCTACTTTAAACAAGATAATGCGTCCTGTCATAGTGCTCGTATTGTACAGGATTGGTTTCAGGAACATGCCGGTGAGTTTACTTTGCTTAGGTGGCTCCCACAATCTCCAGATCTCAAACCCATTAAGAATTTGTGGGATGAAGATGAACGAGCCATCAGACAGCTGGATCCACAACCCTGCAATCTCACACTCCTGGAAAGTTCTATTCATCAAGTATGATCTCAGATTCCACAAACCACCTATCAACATCTCGTGGAGTCCATGCCACGAAGAATCGACGCAGTATTAAAGGCAAACGGTGGCCAAACGAAGTACTGAGGTGGTGGTTATAATAAAGTGGCCTCGTAGTGTATAATTAAAAGGGTGCTTCTGATTAAATATTTAATATCTTTGCTATAACTTTACAGTGATACTTAATACAATACATGTGGATACATATAGTAAAATACATTACATACAACGTACGTATTTTGATGCATGTATTAACTACTTACGTAAAAATATAACATGTTCCCCATTAAATTGAAAACACGCATAGTAAACTCTCGTTATTAAATTATCACATGAGTCAAATGAAAACCTTAAAAGTGCGTTAAAAATTCAAAATACAGTGCCATGGTCTTGTAATTTGGCAATATTATTACCACTGACTAAAAGATTTTCTTACAGGAGGCACCATGGTTCAGACAAGCTTAGTGATATCGCAGTACATCAAATAGACGTCATCGCTCTTTCCACGTTAATAAGTGAGTCACGGAAAAATTCTCATCGGCCGCCACCGGGAATCGAACCCAGAGTCTTCCAGTTACGCGCCGGACATGGTACCACTGCATCACAGCGGCTTCGAATTCTCTAGACTCACATGAGATTAACTGCCAAACTACATGGCAGGTTACTTCATGAAGTCCCGCTCAATGCTGGTTATTCACCAAAGATGGGAAGCAGCAACTGAACAAAAAACTCGTTTTCTTCCCGTGCTTTCATAGCAACGAACTTTTGCACACTGCTCTTTGCCTCTTCAATACACAGATCGTCATCGACCATCACGAGATCTTTTGCTGTTCTTCCACTGTTTAGAATCGTAATTAGTTCCTGTCTTTTTCTAGATTGACAACAAATAAATATTTTGCTTCAGAGAAGTTGTTTTGTCTTCTTCGAAGAAACGATCAGCTATATTGAAATCATACGCCAGTAGTTTCTGTAATGGGTATCTGGACGACAAGAAATACTATAACGTACAAGTTTGTTCGCGCCGGGCATCGAAACCAGTCCCCTCAGTCCGGAGTTAGTCTCTCTCCCAACTAAACTCTGCTCTCACTGCTATCTTCCTTTATCTCATGTGCGTCCTGCGGTGCAGTCACGTCACCCGACCCCCGAAAAAGGGCCGACGGCAATTATCCATGAAGAACGTGCATTTGAGAAATCCTAGACAATTTGGTGTGTGGAACGTAACATGACACTAATTTAGTTTTTCGAAGCACTGAAGAAGGGATTCTCATTTTTCCTGTCTCGCTGTGTTTAAAGAACATCACATCATTGCGAGGAATTTAACAGCCGGTCATCCTGGAAGGTCGGGCTCCAATATAGCGTACAAAGTCGTCCGCGCAAGGAAATCAAATCCGGGTTCCCCTCACTCCGGAGTAAGTCGCTCTCCCAACTAAGCTACACGCACATATGCTTTCACTGCTATATGTCTTTATCGCAGGTGCGTCCTGCGGGGCAGGCACGTCACAGTACCCTATTTCCGTCAGAAGAAGCTAAAAAAATCTTTGTGGCAAACATTCTCCGATTTATTTTCCCTTGAACGTTCATGCTTTTAAAGGTTCTATGACCAAGGTCATTGTCCGTTATTCGGAGGGTTTCTTGTTTGGAAGTAAATGCACGAGTTGACAATTATTGCTAAGCACCAACGTCATTTTAGAAAGAAACATCAATGGAGCACACAATAAATATGGAGAAAAATCGACAGATGGCGCTTCGTAGTGTGTTTATTCAACCTCAGACAAAAATGGACTGTCCGGCTCAGAATTTAAGGGCTAACACTCCCTCCAAGTCAGACCGTCGTAAAAGTCACGACGACAGCTTATTATTCTTGCAACAAAATTTCGTTGGTGACTGGTTGATTTCGTTTCGTTGGGTACGAAATGTTTCATCGTTGTCACTTAAGTGCTTATGACGGTGGAAGGGTCGTTGGACGGCTCGAGGCGGGACAAAGAGTAACAGCAATTGCTCGAGACATGGCTGTAGCGAAAAGCGTCATATCGCGTTTGAAAAAAAACAAACTTTGGAAATCAGAGGAACAGGATTTCGGACGCATTGTGGAGGCTGTACATGGGCAACATCAGCACAAGATGACCGATATGTGTCCCTCATGGACTGCTACACCACCACAACTCCCTGCAGACCTCCGAGCTGCAACTGGAACCTAGGTGTCGAGTTGAACAATCAGTCGACGGTTGAACAGGATCCGGTTGCATGCCCGAAAGCCTGTAAAATGTGTCAAGTTGTCTTCTCAGCATCGTGCTGCCCGGCTAAGGTGGTGAAAAGCACATTGAGAGTAGGACAGTGAGAGGTGGTCCACAGTGATGTTCTCCGATGAGTGTCGTTTCAGTTGATCGAGTGATTCAGGACATCAGCTACAATGGAGACAGCGTGGAACAACCTATCAACTGTGATGTGCCTGCCCAGCAGGACGCGCATGAGATAAAGACAGATAGCAGTGAAGTGTAGTATAGTGGACACCACTCGGAGCTCCGGAGCCGAGAGTTGGGGAGTTCGAATCCCTTCCCTAGCATAAAAATGATGGAGAAATTCACTTCGTCATATTGGCGCCCGAACTTCCAGGATGGTCTGGCTGTTAGGTTTCCCGCAATGGTGTGATGTTCTTTCCACACGGCGAGACATGAAAAATGAGAATCCTTCTTCAGTGCTTCGAAAAAAAAAGTCAGTGTGATGTTAGATACTATACACCAAATTGTCTGGGATTTCCCAAATGTACGTTCTACATCGGATGACTGCCTACAGCGACACATGGTCCAGGCTGACCCGTGGGCCATGCCCCCGGCCGTCTTTCGGGGTGGAGGAGATGTGACGTGACTGTTCCGCAGGACACACATGAGATAAAGGCATATAGCAGTGAGAGCACATGCCAGTGTAGTATAGTAGATACCACTCGGAGCTCCGGAGCTGAGAGTTGGGGGGTTCCAATTCCTCCCCTAGCATAAAAATTATGGATAAATTTACTTCATAACATCCGTGAACATCTCAGTTACGGTGGCCCTAGAGTCCTAGTGTGGGCCTGCATAATGCTGAATGGGAGAACGTCGCTGCATGTGTTCAACGGAGGCATGGTCACAGGAGACAGATTTTGTAGAGAAGTCTTAGAAGGCCATGTTCGTCTGCTCCCGGGCGCAGTGGGTCCTAGCGTCATCTTCATGGATGATAATACCAGACCTCACAGAACGACCCAGGTATCTGAAGCACCGTAGAGCGAGGATATTTACCGAATGTATTGGCCTGCCTACTCGCCCGACCTAAATACAATAGAGCATGCATGGGACGCTCTTGGAAGGCGTATTGCTATGTGATCACCGCCACCTCAGAGTCTTCGGGAGCTGAAGATGGCATTGAAACAAGGGTAGAACAAAATCCCAACATAACTCTTAAATTCTTTCATTCTAAGCATGTCCAAAAGGCGTAATACGTGTATTGCGGTCTGAGGAGGCCATGTCCCCTACTGATTATGTTGATAGTTAGTATTGTTTAAAGCTTTTGTTTTCTTCATCGAGTCAAACCATTCGGAAGCTCACATTGTATATATCTTGCATTTGTCACATTTGTGTTTGTTATTTGTCTGTTCTTCAGGTTGCATAATAAATTCATGGCCTCTGTATTGTTTCTACTGGGGGTACCGGAAAATAATGTCGCTTCTGGAAAAGAAGAGAAACACTGTTATCAACAGAAGAAATTAGTTTCTTAATTAATTATATAATCGCCAGCATTATCGATCACACTTGTCCATCGCGATACCAAACTTTCAATGCCGTCTTTACAAAAAGACGTTGGCTGTGATGCAAAGAAGTCCGAAAGCCCCGTTTTGACATCATCAATATTGTGGAATCCTTTCCCATTAAGAATGCGCTGCAAAGATCTGAACAAATGGTAATCAGATGGTGCAGTGTCAGGGGAATAAGGGGGTTGGGGCCGAATTTCCCAGCCAAAATCTCTGATCGTCTGCTGGGTCCGTCTCGCCGTGTGAGGTTCCTCTTTATCAAGCTGGAGGACGACATCTTTTCTGTTGATCAGTGCTGAATGTTTTACAGTAAGAGCTTGCTTCAAACGGTCCAGTTACTGGCAGTAGAGGTTCTGCCGTTACGGTCTGTCCGGGTTCCAAGAGATCAAAATGAGCTATGCCAGTTGTAGTTCACCAAACACAGGCAAAACCTTTTTGGGGTGTAGGGCTGGTTTTGGTGTAGGAATTGGTGTCTGACCTAGAGAAAGCCACTGGGTGTTGCGTTTGTTGTCCACGTAAAGAACCCACTTTTCATCTCCAGCAACAATTCGATGAAGAAATGGATCCTTCTCCTGTCGGCTGGGCAAAGAGTTGCAGATGCGGGGAACGCTGGTCTTTGTTGTCAGGTGAAAGTTGGTGTGCAACCCAAACCCCTTGGCTATAGATCTTCCCTATCTGTTGCAGGTGCTCTTGAACAACAGACCATGACGCACTAAGACGTTGGAATAATTCATCAATGGTTTGACGAAGATTTGCCTAAACGGCTGAACGCAGCAGGTCATTGTACAGCTCCATGGGCCCTCCTGCACGAGGGGCATCAGATAGGTCAAAATTGCCCTACCAGAACTGGGAGAACCAACCCTGGCATTTGCGGACATTTAACGCATTCGGATAAACAGCGCAAATGTTATTGGTGGCCACGGTTGCATTGTTCCCCTTGTGAGATTCATACAGCATACAATGACGAAAATGGCTCTCCTTGGACTTTATGTCACTCATTTTGTTCTGCAAATCTGGAGGACAAAAACACCTACATAAGTTAAAGGCGAATAGTTCATTCATTTGTACGTACACTTACTTTACGTTGAACGTACATAAACACCTCACATCTGCTCCCCAAATTTACCCCCCAAAAAAAAAACACATTATTTTCCGGTCCCCCAATATTTTGGTTTTTGCACCAAGAGTTTCATCCATTTGCTGTTTTATATCTAAAATGCATTTGCTCCTTAGGAATTGTCAACCAGTGTATACAGAACTCTATATACTTCGGCACTGGAAATCACAAAACTGTCCGCTAAACAAATATGTCCGTAGTTTGGGAGTTATAACGTGTCTTTCTCGTGAGCAAGATTGGTGTTACGCTATGTCGAAAACCATGACTAAAGAATGTTGAACTAAATAAGAATACGATGCAATAGTTTAGGGCCAGACGAAATATAAACAGAAGTCAACTTATGATAACCTTTTATTGGTCCAGCAATATTTCAGTAGATCCACAATAGAGCAAAATATGATCTAGCTTTTACACAGAGCGAAAATCTCCACATCCACACATACACTATAATGAATAAAGCTTCTTCTAATGGTTCTTCTAAATGGTTGTTGTGTTATTAATTATATCATGAATAAACTTTCCTGCTAGTAAGGTAGTAATAATAATGAACAAGCTTATAACTGGTAGTAATGTTGTAGTAGTAATTAAGATGAATAAAGTCTTATTCTGGTTGTTACTAATAACACTTAAAGAAATAAACCTAACAGCCAGACAGAGGTCTGACAAAACTATGAACTGAGAAAAACGTACTTACTAGAACAACTTTTTATTAGAGAAACTCCTGATATGATCCAACATACACTTCACCGGACACACAGCTACTCAATAAAACGTAGCTCCTTGCACATGAACGAAGCTCTACTCACATAAACGAAGATCTCCTTACGCATATAACGAAGATCTCTTTACACATGAAACAAAGCTCTCCCTACGCACATCAACAAAAAGCTCTCCTCGCACATAAACAACCTCTCTCACGTAACACACACAAAAGCTCTCTCAGGTATCGTTGAACGCGCCTATTTATACTGGCCACCACCACGTCATGACTTACACTCATTGCCAGATCTCATTCAGCGGGTGAAATAACATCTCGTTCAGTAAGAAGATAATTTACATAGTAAAATAAGATAACCAGAGATAGTAAAAATCAAAAGGAAAGTGAATCTAGAGTATACGTTACAACACATAACAACTGCTGTATCGTCCTGTTTATCTATCGTTCTTATCACATGCATACGTCACTTTGTCTGACCTCAAAAGTGTTGCCAACCCCAATCATGTGAGAGAAGATATCACGTTAAGTTTGGAAAGTGTAAAAGAGAACAAACTGAAATTTACATAGGAAAAGAAACTAAAAATGAAAGTTAAAATAGAATATACGTCACAGAGTGTCCATTAAGGAGATTTTATATACTGCATTTGGTGCACAAATAATTTTCCCCTCTGAAGTTGAAAAAAGAAGTCGCAGTGAAGATCACATCGTTGTGATTACAAATCTATTTATCTGAGAACTCGCACTGAAAACTGTAGCAAATGTTTCCGAATTTTAAATTTGTTTCTGACTATAAATAACATTGAAAAACGGCATCCCGGAATAATAACTGCAAGAATTGGTGATGGTTATTTTTATTCCAATCAGATACACTGTGCGTTATACACTTTGTACAAACTTCAAATAAAGTATTGCAGGGTTAGAAAACGAAATAGTTTTTTCTTATTATCACTGAACAAAGCAGTGTGATTTGCTTTCCGAAAAACTTCCACGTTTTGGAGAATATATATCGGCTTTTGAAAAACACGAATTGCATGGCGATCCTTTCTCTCGGAAATGAGATTTCATGAAGTGCGTTTTGTAGTTCTTTCAAGGAGTTCAAAATAACATTAAATTTTGCGCGTGCTGGCGGAAGATAACTCCCACTCCTCTTGGCGTTTTGGGTCTTATAAGAATTCGGCTGCTGAAAACAAAGGGAAAATTAATTTTCAGAGTTTCTTTTCTCTCTCAAAGGGTAAAGATCTTTTCTGTTTGTTTGTTTTGTTTTCTATTCGAACAGGAGCTATCACAGAACTGAGTGAACACAAAAGGTTCAATAAATTTATGGTACAGAAAACAAATTCGAAATTCAAATAAACAAAGGAAAATGCATACGTAAATTTTGTTATAGTGGCCAGAAAAGAGTTTTATTTTCTTATTTCATATATTGTGACGACGCAATTTAGGGAAATATTTCCAGCACGGTGTATTATGGAATCTTTCTGAAGGAAGACGCGGCCGTCATGACAGTGTTGTTGCTATGCTTTCTTGAAAACACAATCGACTTATGCTAAACTGGTAAGCATGCAGATCAAACCACGTGAGGGATTTGCTGCATTCTAGCCACAAAATCTTCGTCTTAATAACGTCAACTGTAAGACACAAATTTTAATCAACAACTTCCAAGACAGAGAAGGGTCTTTTATTAGAACAGCTGTACAATTGTTGCTTAAAATGAAGAAAATCTCTCACAAGTAAACGGTCTTGTTCATGAGCATTATATTGTGAAATGTATGTGTATTATGAATGTTATATTAGAACGTCTTACAATTATTTTCTATAAAAATAAGTGTACGAAGTCCCTCTAAAATATGCTTAAATTCATAACGGACACTGTGTTGGTAACATCAGACATGAACTTTTGGCACAGAGACCAATTTCTTCGTTTGCAGTCTTTTGTTTACTATCAGTTTTCAGCGCTTCTATTTCTAAACCTAGTCCGCTTTGCATTTTATAAGTGTGGTTATGTCACTACCTAATCCTGGATACTTCTAAACACGTCTCCAGTATTGTTTTGAATCAGGCCTAATTGAGGAATGTGGTGTAGAAGATTGCGACGAAAGTGCATTCATAAATGTGCTCACTGTGAGAACTACTTTTGTTTGGATCATTCCATAATTAAAGATCTTCATATTTTTTGTCGTACATGAAAGGTGAGTGCAATGTACACTATCTACCAACAAGAAATTGGACACCCCTGCAATCAACGATATCTGCTGTCCTGATACACGTCACGGCCGCCGCCGTTAAATATCGTGTGGGAAACAACAACGCAACCAGTCGCATGCAAGATGCCACGCAGTTCGGAGCTCTCTGATTTCGAGAAATATGTAATCGTCGGGTATCACAGAAATGGCCGATCCATACGTGACATATCCAGTGAGTTGAAGTACCCAAAATCGACAGTGGCTTACGTGATTGGCAAGTGGAAGATGAGAGGTGACTGTCGGAATGTGCCCCGATCCGGCAGACCCACAAAACTCGGAGTTAGAGACCGACGGGTGCTGGCCAGAGAAATTCGGAAGAACCGCACCAAATCGATTGGCCATATCCGTGAGGAGTTTCAACAGGCATCCGGGAGTGTTCTTTCGATGAATACCATCCGAATACAAGGAAGCCCATCTGCTCGGTTATCATGGACGTGCTGCCGCCCACAAGCCTTTGATCACCAAGTGCAATAGCGCTGCTCGGCTAACGTGGTGCAAAGAACGTCGACAGTGGACTGTTGAACAGTGGAAACAGGTTCTGTGGAGCGACGAATCAAGGTTCACCCTCTACCGTTCGGATGGCAGGGTCTGGGTTTGGTGTCTGCCTGGAGAACGCCTCCTGCCGGAATGTATTGTGCCAATTGTGAACTTCGGTGGCGGTGGAATTATGTTATGGGGGTGTTTCTCCTGGTATGGCACGGGACCCTTTTTTTGCAATTCCTGGTAGACTCAACGCCGAGACCTACTGCACCATTTTGGATGACCATGCGCTTCCTACGTTGTGGCAGTTTTACGGGGTGGATCCATGTTACTTTCAGGATGACAATGACACCTGTCATGTTACGAGGTCCACCATGGCCTGGTATGGTGACAATGGGGTTAATCGAATGGACTGGCCTGCGCAGAGCCCAAACCTTAACCCTACAGAGCACCTCTGGGACGAGTTCGAGCGTCGACTTAAGGGGTGCCCGCATCGCCCGAAATCGGTGAAGGAACTGACCTGTCTTCTCCAAGCAGAGTGGAAGAAAATACCGCTAGCAGTCGTACAACGCCTGGTTGAGAGTATGCCCCAGAGGATCGCATATGTAATCGCCGCTCGTGGAGGCTCCATCAACTATTGAAGGTGAATAAACTTCGTTTCCCTTTGCTATCACAAGTGTCCAATTACTTGTTGGTAGATAGTGTATGTATCCATTACTGAACACGCTGTACTGTATATTAATTCATGAATACTTTGTAATGTTTACCAATTGCTTAAAACAACAAAAACCATTCCGATACGGGCCGCAAGAGTAATGGAGATTCCATGAATATTGTCTCTGACAGTGTTCTTTGATGTTCTACAACTTCATCATTTATACCGTAGCATGTAAAAGTTTGTCATTACCCATTACAATTCAGTACTGTGTCGCATGATATAACAAGCACTGTATATTTAGCGACAACGGTCCGGACCGTTCCTTTGTCAGTATAAAGCGAAGCTGTGACCCTTAGAACTTGCTTACTTTAGTTATGAGTCAACTGGTGCTTTTATGTTTTCTTGAAAACACAATCGGTGTACCCTAAACAGGTAAGTAAAGTAAAACCAGATGAAGAGCCTACCGCATTCTTCACACAAAATCTACACCTTAGTGACGTTAGCTGGAAGACACAAATCACAATCTACAACTCTCAAGACAGGTTTCAAGAGCAGCTCTCAAATTGCTGCTTAAAAAATGAAGAAAATCTCCGAGTATAAAATCGAGCTGTGACCTCGTGAACTGCAAATACCCCGCCCCGATGGCACAGTGGTCTAAGCGCTGGTTTATGACCATTCGTCCGAGATGGGTGCCCGTTCGAATCCCGGTGAGGCATGGATGTTGTGTTTGTTTTGCGGCGCTGGCTCTCTCCCTTCTCTGGAACCAGTGGCCCTAAATTAGGGACGGGCGACTGCTTATAGCCCATTGAGTTGCTCACGGTGGTAGTTAAACCTTCAATAAAAAAACTGTGAATACTTCCTGAATTTAGTTGCGAATCAACTGGTGCAGCATCTGGATTGGTGTGGCACGTGTGGTCTGGCATTATCATGGAGAACTATGGGCCCGTGGAGATAAACTGATGCCGGATGTCTGATGGACAGTTTTCCACGCATAATGTTAAGTGATTGACAATAAGTGTCCGCCATGATGGTTTAACCCGGTTGTGAGAAATAGGAAGGGATCACACTAGCTGTGTACGAGAAAAAAATGACCATCATCTTCCTAGGATGGAGTTTCAGATTCGGAGAGTGTTTCGGGGCTTCACCTTCTTCAAGACATTGTGTCGAACTTCCGCGATCATCATAAAGCCTCCAGTTCCTGTCACATGTGACAAGGCACCCAAAATGTCGTTCGTTTTCTTGTGGATAAGCAGATAAGAGAGGACATCGTATTGTGGCGTTTCGTCAGGCCATACGAGACATATTAATCCAGCTTCTTCACTTTGCATATGTCCATTAAATATCGGGAAGTAGTTACACATTGTACTATAGCTTCTTCTGCTGTACCGCGTGGTTCATTTCCGGGCAAGGTCGGACGATAAGTCAGGAGCTGCGTCTCCGTCCACTTGTAGACCGGGTCAGCATGCTCCTAATTTGGGGTCATTAGTACTGTTTCGAGAGAGGGGAGAGAGAGCCAGCGCCGTGATACATTAACACCACCCGTACCTCATCCGAGACTAAAGACTGGGGTAAATTCGGGCAGCTTACCAGAAGTCTACGCTTCTGATCATTCGGCCACCATGGTAGCCACAAACAGCATTTTGTTTGTAGCTGTGGGGATTACACACTAACATAAGAAACTAGGAGAGTTATAAGTAGTCCCCCGCCTCAAGTTTAGGGCTGCTGGTTCCAGGGAAGGGAGAGACACAGAGCCATCGACAAACCTAGTAGTTCCACATGAGGCAGTAGTCCCGTGCTTCACACAGAACTACTGGGCCGTCAGAGAACTCAGACATCGGAGCAGTGCAGCCAACATTTCCTGTTGCATTTTCATACAGGGTAGACAAAATCTGTTCCCCAGAAGCTCCGTGGTGCGATTCGTTGGACAAATTGTACGAAAAATTGCATATTTCAATTTAACATTTGTTTTTCTGGATATAAGCCCCTAAAGTTTTGTAACGTGATTTTCGTTTTACTTTCCAACGAACCATACGTCATGCAGGAAAGCTTTTTAAGAAATTCTGAGAACGACAGGTGAATTTTTACTGTGCCCGCCCACGATCTTATATATAAAACACAAAACGTATGTTTGTCTGAAGCAGCAAAAACTTTCGAACGCCAAACTGTGGCATCGTGAAATTTGCATACTTTATTAATACTGGAATTTCTAGGTCAACGCAACTATTTTGAGATCTCTACGTTGTTCCGTTCGCGAGTTATGAATTAATTAATAAGCTCATCAATAAAGTCAGCGTCGTTTGCTACGTCACCGTTATCCACGTGACTGCATTCCTCGCCGTGGCACATCCGCAGGTGTTTCGATTCTTTGAGAGCTGTGCATAAAAAATGCAAAAACGAACTTTGCGAAATCTTAACGAAACGGGCTGAAATTTTTATCAACACCATGAATTGGCAATTGGAGGAGTTCCTAAAAATTTCACCGGAATCCGGTCAAAACTTTTAAAAACAGGCATAGAATCTTTAATTCATCGGTAAACAGAAATATATAAGCAGAAACGGTTAATAAAGTTTTGACCGCCAATTTAAAAAGTTATTTACCGATTCAGGCAAAATTTGGGGTCATGTTCCTATTAGCGATTTATGGTATTCATTAAAATTTCAGCCAGTTGCATAAAATATTCGCAAAGATACGTTTTTAACTTTTTTTATCCCGGAGATTCGCCCCTCAAGGACGTCTGAAACTGAAAGCAAGTGAAGCATTTGATCGTCGATAACAAATTGTTAACGAATTTTGTTCAGTCAGTTTTGTAATGCTGTGTCTCCCGGACGCGGGCAAAGCCGGGTAGTAAAGCTAGTATTTACATATCTGAGAACTCCTCTAGGCTGTATGATGATCAGAAGTTGAGATATTCCATATACGACGTTTGGTTTTCGTTGGAAACATGGAATAGTGGCAAAAAACGAAATGACGACACAAAACTATTTGAGGGCTTACATCTCGAAAATTAAGCCCTGAATCAAAAACCGTTAGAGAACAGTTTTTGATTGATTTTACCCAAGGAAACACAATTTCAGAATTTTGTTTTGTGTTATTTGTAGTTTAACGACCTCCCCCATCAGTATGTAAGGTCATAAAGTGTAACCCCTTCTGAATTTGGGGTAGCTGGTTCCAGGGAGTGGGCAAAACCATCACCGTAGAACAAGAGTACCACTCATTTCTCATTATTCAAACTCGGGCGCAACCGGAACGATACGCCAGAAGTATCTGCACATCTGATTTTGGGACACATGGACAGCGTACTGGAGTAAGCTAGATCTGTGTTCGAGTCCCTATTGAGGCATAGGTGGTGTCCATTTTGGAACGATTGGGGAAGACCACTTTTCATGCCAGGACTAAGTATAAAAATGGGCTTTACGATAACGCACCCGCACACACAACAGTCAGTGTTCGGAAATTTCTGGCACGAAAACAAGTGAATACACACACTTGTAATAATTGATGGTCACAATGACTACAAGTGTGTTCATTGACATATGTCGATTTAACATTTACTTTCCTCGATGTACCAGTATGATGAACGGGGAGGTGGTTGTGTGTACTCAACCACCACCCCTATTCTCGAGGTTTGTCACCGTGTGACTATTTGCTATTCCCTAAATTAAAGCTGCCTTTAAAGGAAAAAAATATATATATTTTGATTGAAATATATATATTTTGATTGGAGGTTTAACGACCACCGTGAGCAACTCAATGGGCTATAAGCAGTCGCCCGTCCCTAATTTGGGGTCACTGGTTCCAGGGAAGGGAGAGAGACATTGCCGTAAGACAAACACAACATCCATGCCTCACCGGGACTTGAACACAGACCCATCTCGGACGATTGATCAGAAGCCATCGCTTAGACCACTGCGCCACCGGGGCGGCGAAAAGTTTTCCAAGACGTAGAAGACATATAAAGTACTGTGATATCAGCTCTTCACTCCGTACCAAAAGGTATTCATTAAAATTTCAGCCAGTTGCATAAGTCCAGCCTAGCAAGTCCTTCCTTTCGTTAGCTGATCGTACCACTTCTTGTGTGAACGCAGGAGGAATGTACTTCGAATAAAATAGATTCACGTAAGTTTTTCTGATTTTCCGTTAAAAAAATAAATCAGTCTCATTACTTAATTGCCGTGGTGTGTATGTGTATGTGCCATAAGCTTTTAAAATACTAATTGCCGTAATGTGTATGTGTATGTGTCGTAAGCTTTTAAAATACTAATTGCCGTACTGTGTATGTGTATGTGCCGTAAGCTTTTAAAATACTAATTACCGTACTGTGTATGTGCCGTAAGCTTTTAAATTACTAATTGCCGTATTTTGTATGTGCTGTAAGCTTTTAAAATACTAATTGCCGTATTGTGTATGTGTATGTGTCGTAAGCTTTTAAAATACTAATTGCCGTACTGTGTATGTGTATGTGCCGTAAGCTTTTAAAGTACTAATTACCGTACTGTGTATGTGCCGTAAGCTTTTAAATTACTAATTGCCGTATTGTGTTTGTGTATGTGCAATAAGCTTTTAAAATACCAATTGCCGTACTGTGTATGTGCCGTAAGCTTTTAAAATACTAATTGCCGTATTTTGTATGTGCTGTAAGCTTTTAAAATACTAATTGCCGTATTGTGTATGTGTATGTGTCGTAAGCTTTTAAAATACTAATTGCCGTACTGTGTATGTGTATGTGCCGTAAACTTTTAAAATACTAATTACCGTACTGTGTATGTGCCGTAAGCTTTTAAATTACTAATTGCCGTATTGTGTTTGTGTATGTGCCATAAGCTTTTAAAATACTAATTGCCGTACTGTGTATGTGTATGTGCCGTAAGCTTTTAAAATATTAATTACCGTACTGTGTATGTGCCGTAAGCTTTTAAATTACTAATTGCCGTATTGTGTTTGTGTATGTGCAATAAGCTTTTAAAATACCAATTGCCGTAATGTGTATGTGTATGTGTCGTAAGCTTTTAAAATACTAATTGCCGTACTGTGTATGTGTATGTGCCGTAAGCTTTTAAAATACTAATTACCGTACTGTGTATGTGCCGTAAGCTTTTAAATTACTAATTGCCGTATTGTGTTTGTGTATGTGCAATAAGCTTTTAAAATACCAATTGCCGTACTGTGTATGTGCCGTAAGCCTTTAAAATACTAATTGCCGTATTTTGTATGTGCTGTAAGCTTTTAAAATACTAATTGCCGTATTGTGTATGTGCTGTATGCTTTTAAAATACTAATTGCCATACTGTGTATGAGTATGTGCCGTAAGCTTTTAAAGTACTAATTGCCGTACTGTGTATGTGTATGTGCCGTAAGCTTTAAAAATACTTCATTACCCCTGCTTTTGCGTCTATGGTTAATAAGATGTTTTGCAAGATTTTTTGTCTTATTTTATGTTTTTTTTTTCATTATTCTTTAAATGTTTCACTATCGTACCTGCGGTAAGTAGTTCAATCTAGCAGAGACGCCGAGCTTGCTATTACAATTTCCATCGCATATATCTTCGCGAGTTTCGCAAGGAGAACAACGGGGTTTGTTGTTGTAGACTGATTACGATATTGCGCAAATTTTTTAATTGAATTTGTTTTCTGCTAAGATTGTATAAAGAATGTTTTCTTTATATTTATGCAAATGCCACCCACAGGGGTGCAACTTAAGAGTTTACGCCATTTTAATTATTTTTTTTAATTGATAGCTTGTATCTGTGATCAAACATTGAAGAGATAAAAAAGCTTGTTTCAACTTTTTTTGTTACACCCAATATTTCCCAGAAATGTCAAATTATATGTGGCGTATGAATATGAAGAAATTAACTTGTGCACCAAAAGCTATTAAATTGAAAACAATTTCCGCTTCCTGCACGATGCACTTTAATGATAAAAAGCTATGTACAATTAAGATATGTGTGTATATGTTTAAGACTTTTCAACACCACAACAGTGTCATCCTCAGAAACAATGCAGCAGTGAGCACAGAAGTGAGAGACATGTACTTTAATAAGACAAATAGCAGTTAATGCGCATGTGCAATAAGAGCAAAGTCTAAATCAAGTTCTGTAGGTACAGGCATAGTTGGCGGGCGTGACCTGGCCCAAGATTGTTCTCCAAATAAGGGGGATAATCGGGGCGGGGGCGGGTGTCATCGTTGCAACATCTTTCGTCATTGACGAATATGTGAATACTTTCGGAGAAAAGTGTTGATCGACGATTTCTGAGAGAATCCAAGATAATGGTGTCGTTCCAACATGACACGTAAGAACCATTTAAACAAAGTCTCGACAAAGATGTAACACCAGAATGCGTCCTAAGATTATTTTGATGTTCGTAAATGCGACGCCCCAAATTACGAGTGGTAGAGTTTACATAATATAATTCGGGCTCAGCAGGGTTAGTAGATTTTAGTGGAACCAGATAGACACCGTGACGGTTCATACACTCAACACAGTCTCTGCCCTGGTTAACAGTGTTAAATAAAGTACGAGACTTTACACCAAACTTGTGTTTGTACTTATGATATATGTTCTTTAAGATATTACATACTGGTGGTATATATGGAATGGATCCCACAAATTTTGGCGTATGTTTAAAATAAAATAAAAAGAATCCAGGGTGTCCTTAAAGGAAGTACACAGCTTCAGTATGCTATTGAAAAAAAAAACTACCATAAATAACAACTTACTTTTAATGTTAAAACACATGGTAACTGTGAAAGCTTTTTAAAAAAATGTCAGTAGGTCTCTACGTGTGCTCCGTTGGTCGTTCGCAGGATGTCTAAACGTTAGTCCAGTTCCACTCACGTACGCGGCAGAATGTCAGGTGTAATAAGGAGGACGGCTAAAGTAATGCGCTCTTTGAGCTCAGTGATAGATGTAACCTTTTTCTTGTACACAATGTCTTAATAAAGACTTAAAAAATCAGGAGAACGGGGTGGCCATGCTGTCGGACCCCACGTCCAATCCAACGCCCTGGAAAATGGTGGTTTAAAGATCTGTGTACATCCAAAGACCATTACGGAGGCGCTCCATCTTGCTGGAAAATGATGTCTTGAATATCCTGAAGTTGTGGAATTGCGAATTGTTGTAACATTTCCAGGTACGTTATGCCAGTAACGGTTGGTTCAGCGAAGAAAAAGGACCCTCTCTCCAGTGCTTTTACCTTTCTTCCTTTCTTTCAAGACCCTTCCTCTTGCTTTGAATTTATTTACCCATTGTTCGATGCTTCTTCGTATCGGCAGGCGGTTGTCTGTTATACTCCGTTCTGAACTTACGCTGAACTGTTGTTAGAGATTTTGACTACGCAAACCGAAACACACATATTGCTTTCCCACTGGAGAAGCCATGTTAGTTGTAATCCGTGTTTGGCGAGATTTTTCATTTCACGAGACACCTGGCGCCATATATCATCTGACGTAACAAACGTTAACAGTTGCTACGTCTCTTGATGTTTAAAGTAAGTTTTTTTTATCGTATTCCTTTTAATGCATACTGAAGTTGTATACTTCCTTTTTAAACACTGTATATATTTATACTACATGTTCATTGCATACTAAATTGTAAATGGGGTTTAAAAGAAGCAAAGAGGAACATTTTTTGTAGAGAGTATGTTGTTTTGTAACTATGTTTTTCTGGAATTCCAAATTGTATGTGGTGTGTGTATTGAAAAAAATCATTATAATGAAAAGTTGAAAAAATGTATAATATTTAGGTATTTTTTGTGAAAGATAAATTGTTTTGTAATTATATGTTTCTTAATTCCAAATCGTACTCGTACATGATGTGTGCGAGAAAAAAATGTATTTAACTTTCTTTTGTGTAAGAATTATTTGTAATTTGCAATATCTCTCCTTCAAAACGAAACGAGTGTACTTGCATATTAATAATTTCCCTTGGCTACTAGCTCATGGGATTTAAAATTAAGATTCAAGAATCTTTACATAATACGATGAAAATTTCGCAGTGTCATAAAACATTTTTTTCATTTTTCTGAGAATGAGTATTTTGGATTTAATTTTTTTGTGAGATGTTAAAAGCAGCTGAAGCAGGTGTTGGATATTATTTTTTTTTTTCAACTCTGATCAGTTCTATGCTTCGCTGCCACGGTCCAAGAATCTCATTCATCTTCGTCACCTATTGGTCACTACGCGCAGACATATTTTTCCCCATGACGTCACATGCTATCAGCGTCACGTGTGAGAGAGTGCAGGTGCTAAAATGTAACGCCCTTTTCACAGACTGGACAACAAATACCAGGCTCTAACAATGGTTGCTTTGTTGGTCTACCTGCTGAGCAAAAGAATTGCTTGCTTTCCTGGAGCGGACTGATCAGCTGCAGAAATTACGGTTCATTGTATCCACAACTGGACGAATAATCACAAAACGACAGCGATGTAGGTAATTTACCCCATGATCTACGTACCGTATCTGAAAGGCCTCTTTTTTTTTCGTTCTGCTGTTCCGGAAATACCCCTATCCTCTGCTAATTCCTTTTTTCCTTTTTCCGTTGTGTCATTGGGAGAGGTGTATGATTTATGAACACTTATGATGAAGTTGGAGTGAAAGTGCCCTTCACAACGGGGATTGTTGTGATCGTAACATCCTTCCCCTTATGCTGCCCGTGTCATGAAAAACTCAATTCGCTTTTGACAATTAATATATTACACGAAGTACTTACTAGTGGAAAATACATTTATTCCATTTTCACAACGAGGAGGGTATCCCTGCTTTTATTCGTCAACTTAACCTTAAAAAATTGCCACTCTATGTTCTTGATTTCATGAAATAATATCCTGTCCCAATATTGCTTTATTTTTTCCCTGCTCTTTTCACGAAATTTTTATTTTTAAGTTTACCTATTGTCTCCTGAGAGATTCTACCCTCTCTGTCTGTCTGTCTGTCTGTCTCTCTCTCTCTCTTTCTGGCATAGCTTAGAGAAAGAACGGTAGTTATAGTTTGGACCGAACTTTTCTTAGGCCTGAATGCACTATGGAATTAGATTAAATTATCTGAAACAAAATCAGATTTTTGAAACTTTTCCTGTTTGTGTCAGTACAGTCAAATTCACCCATCAGCGGTTAAAGCATCACGTAGAATATACTTGAGCAAAAAGATTATTTTTATTCACTTTCAATACACCATAACACTGAGAGCACCAGACAAATACTAAATTTGAACTCTCTAACGCATGTGATTTTATGCATAATATTTCAAGCTTCTGTTTTAACGTATGAAATATGTGTTTAATAGCTTCAACTCGGAGAAGCTTACCCACAATTTTTGCTATTATTCCAATCGGTATATCCATCATATGTCTTATTTTTTTTTTTTTTTTGACTGGAGGTTTAACGACTACCGTGAGCAACTCAATGGGCTATAAGCAGTCACCCGTCCCTAACTTTGGGTCACTGGTTCCAGGGAAGGGAGAGAGCCAGTGCCGTAAGACAAACACAACATCCATGCCTCACCGGGATTCGAACCCGGACCCCCTTTTGGGCGAATGATCATAGACCATCGCTTAGACCACTGCGCCTATGTGTACGAATAAATAATAATAATGTCTACGAATAAATAATAATAATGTCTACGAATAAATAATAATCACTGTGTCTACGAATAAATAATTATGTATACGAATAAAAAAAATAATAATATTGTCTACGAATAAATAATAATCACTTTGTCTACGAATAAATAATAATCACTATGTCTTCGAATAAATAATAATCACTATGTCTACGAATAAATAATAATCACTATGTCTACGAATAAATAATTATGTCTACGAATAAAAATAATAATAATAATAGTGTATACGAATAAATAATAATCACTATGTCTACGAATAAATAATAATAATAATAATAATAATATCTTCGAGAGAACAACACCCACAAGATGTACTGGGACAGATCGATCAGAACAGATAAGACCATTGTCGCCACGGTGGCGCAGTGGTCTAAGCGAGGGCTTCTAATCATTCGTCCGAAAGGGGCCCGGGTTCGAATCCCGGTGAGTCATGGATGTTGTGTTTGTTTTACGGCATTGTCTCTCTCCCTGGAGCCAGTGGCCCTAAATTAGGGACGGGCGACTGCTTATAGGCTAGAACATTGAGTTGCTCATGGTGGTCGTTACACCTCCAATCAAAAAAAAAAAAGAAGAAAAAAAAAGACCATCCTCCACAATCGGCCCGACATTGTCCTGGTCGACAAGGAGAAGAAGTCAACATACCCCATTGACATAGCCGTGCCCAACACGTGCGACATCCAGAAGACGCACGGAGAGAAGCTGTCAAAGTATAACGACCTACGATACGAAGTCAAGGAAATGTGGCATATGAAGAACGTCACCACCGTCCCCATATGGAGAACGTCAGCACCGTCCGCATATGCAGAACGTCACCACCGTCCCCATATGGAGAACGTCACCACTGTCCTCATATGGAAAATGTCACCACCGTCCCCATATGGAGAACGTCACCACCGTCCTCAAATGGAGAACGTCACCATCAACCACAGGAGTTGTTCCTAAAACCATTCACAGCTCTATACAGACACCAGACCTTCGACCTAACACCTACATGGAACTACAGAAGGCAGCTATCCTGAACACTTGTAGGATAGTTGGGAAGTTTCTGGACAACTGAGAGAAAGAAATACCACTTCCCAGACTTGGTACGTCGTACCCGTCCCGAGAGGAAGAGAAGAAAAACCTGAGGAAGAGGTGGAATTTCTATCATATAATAATAATGCCAAGACGAGAAAATTGCTTTAAATTCCATCCTCAGAAAATCAGTTGATTGGCAACCTTGAAGATGATCAAACTTATAAGGATCTAAGAGTAGAGCAAAACTGAATGCTAAATCACAGCACACTTAAAAATGAATTGAGGATCTTGCATCAAAAGGAGGGCAGCTCCCTTTTTGACATTTTGGGGGAAAAAGAAGTAAAAACTGTTTATAAAAAATACGGTTTAAAGGAAGTTGGCAAAAAATTCTCCATTGTAAAGATAACAATATCTCTAATAAATACATGTATTTCCTGAATGCTTTGTCCCTAAAATGAACATAGGATAAATATAAAAAAATTGGAGTTGCCCCTTTTTGCACCAAAAGTCACAAATTTCATTAAATTTCGCATTTAGTAAAGGATAGAAAAGCTAAATAATGTTAATAAAATGTGTTTAATGACCATTAAACAACATTACAAATCTCTTTGTTAATAAACAAATAAAATATTATAATTTCATTTTTCGGCCTGCATCGTGCTTGCACAAAACGGTGATGGTGGCAGCTCCCAAAATGCTACCTCACCCATTTATTATCGTATCTGTCTGGTTCTTACACAGATCGATCCGGCATATTTTTTATATTAGTAAACATGTTAAGTAAAAATCGACCAAAAATGAAGCTGTCCCGCTTTTGCTTCAAACTCCTTAATGTACAACAAAATACACCAATCGCTTTAAAAAAATTCTGAACACTAAATTATATTCCAAGAATAGGAGTATTGCTATCAAGTCTTGGGTATTTTCTATATTAACTTCTTCTTTTGGGATCCTTAAATGGATCAGTGCTGATCTCCAGGAAAATTACAGATTTACTAGAAGGCTTTTGACAAAACACAGATGCCTCCGCCCAAATCGTCAGTTCAAAGACTCTAACTGAAAAGAAAAGGAGGAAGGAGATTATCAGTATATCAGATCGATGCAGAAAACAAGAGAAACAAATGAAACAGTACTTCTTTGGGGAAAAATATATCATCTGTATAGTGGTGGCTGCAGTTAACGAAGACTTTTCTCCACTGAACCTGAATACTCTCTGGTTCGAAAATGAAATACGCTGCCCGAGTTTAAATGCTCAAGCAAGCATTTCGTAAGGCACATGCAATAGAGATGAGTTCGAGCTCAATATTTTCAGAAGCCCGGGGTTTCAGAAAATTTTGTTTAGTAAGGTTTGCATTATGCACAGGCCAAAGTTATGGCCCAATCAAGTTTAAAAATCATTAGTTTAAAAAGTCTACTTCAGTTAATCCACTTCGTAATATTAATATGTTCTTCGAAACACTCTGCATAAAAGCAAGTGTTCTAAAACGTGGACTAGAGAATAAATAAATAATCGATGCACATGCCGTTCGACCATACCAGGGGAATCAGTGATTTTGTCAAAAGCTGAAGATAAGAAAACCTTTTAGAAAGAAAATGTCCCATTCGTTATTTCTTTTGGATTTCTAAATATGCTTTTATTTTGAATAAATTGCATTACAAAACTTCCAACTCTTCACAGATGTTTTAAATAGTGACTCTTAGATTGCTAAACTTTGCATTATACTTTACGTATATGCTAACTGGTAAAGATAGTTTACAGCGATGCAGTAGAGTATAAAAAAAGCATGTAAAAAATTTCAAAAAAGAAAAAAGAAGTATGATCATTCCAGACTAGATTATTCAGCATTTTGTAACATTAACAAAACTTTGCACATAATAGTGTAATAACCACGATATTATTCTATATGTGTGCAGTTCCCAGCAAGTTCATCATGAAAATTGCTTACCGTTTAAGCCCCTCGAAACTCCTCAAATAAAGAATCGCATCTAATGCTTCAGCGCTTAACCTTGATCTTTTCTTTCTTTTAAAACTTGACCTCCTGCACTAAACACTCACTCGCTAGCAGAACTACTGTCTGGTATACATAGTACACGTTTCGCAATGGCAGCTAGCTTGGGAAATTGAGAATTCTTCCACCACGGTAACAAATCCACAACTTCAAAAAATGTGTTTCTCCCATGCTCAATTTCATCTGGATCAGGATCATGAATTTCAAACTCACCTTCCAAACCTATAAATAAGTCTGCTGATTTTTTTTCCGGAAAAAAAATCAGAAAAATGAAAAAAAAAAAAATCATTGCTGAAGAAATCAAGCTACAGCTCTAGAAATGGCACCACCTGTGTACTTAACACTAGCAATTCTTTAATTTTTGGCAACCAGTTTATAACAATAATATCCAGGGAATTATTTTTTAATTACAGTTTTTCGTGAAGGTAACTTGTAAGCAATGAAAGATATATACAGTACAAAGAATTCAGTAATGAAATTCAACATGTGTAATGCCAAGCCCGGGCCCAGGGATTTCGGTTCTTAATGAATCCTGAGCTAGCCCGAGCCCGGGCTTGGCCCGGTTTCCGTAGACGAGCCAGGGCCCGAGCTCATCTCTAATGAGATTCAAAATCAAAATAATGCAAGTGATAAGCCTACCAGCAAACACACCGTAGCTCATCTTAAAGTAAATAATTTAGTTACTTTTAAATATGGTTCAGGGGTTCATGTCAGGGGAACTTGGAGGCCAGGGCATTAACAGAAATTAATAATAAGGGGTTTCAAGCTAAGAATTAATAAATAATGAAACAACTACTGTGCACATCTCACCATCAGGAACTGCTTTAGAAACTTAACGTGTCTGAAATGTTATAAGTTGAGCTACGGTATGTTCGTAGGTAGGCTTATCACTTGTATTATACTGAATACTCGCAGTTCCTTCCTCAATCAGAAAACAATTCGGATCCGCTGGAGAAGCAAAATTCTGCAAGATATATACCCATAGTCCTTAGATCTGGAAAACATTGACAAAAACTCCTCACTACAATGGTTAAAATAAGGTCATATTTATCCAAAAACCAAGGGATTCTTCATTGGGATTCAAGACCGTGTTATAAATCCATTGAAACCATAGAATACAATTTACCTGGCTGCTCTGTTCTTGCTTCAAAACAAACAATACTTTAACAGACACGACACGATGGTCAAGATACTATATCAAGAGCTCGGCGTTAAATATGGCTTTATGCGAGGCTGTATTCCACTTTATTACAAGTACCAAATAAACCTATTCTCGAAAATCAAAATTACATCATGTACTAAGACAAGCCTATCATCACAGACAAGATCATTGACCACAATCGACCTTACATTGTAATTTTACATAAAAACCTGAAGAATACCCAACTGATAGACGTAGAGGTCCCATTTACAGAAAACATCCAAAGAACAGTATCTGAGAAAATCTCGAAATATGAGAACCTGCGAATGGAAATTCAAAGGATCTGGAAACGAAGCATACCACAGATCGTGCGAGCTGTCATTGCGGCAACCGCATTGGTACCAAAAAACTTTCTCAAAAATCTCGAGGAATTAGGATTGCCACATAAATTGTTTCACCCAATTCAGAAGGCAGTTATTCTACAAACTTGCCATATATCACTAGGAAATACTAGGGACTTTCTGTTAATGCCCTGGCCTCCAAGTTCCCCTGACATGAACCCAATCGAACATTTGTGGTTCGACCTGGAAAAGCGGGTTCGCGCTAAATCACCACCATCTCGAAATGTACGGGAACTGGAGGATCTGCTATTGACATTATACACTATCTACCAACAAGTAATTGGACATCTATGATAGCAAAGGAAAACGAAGTTTATTCACCTTCAATAGTTGGTGGAGCCTCCACGAGCGGCGATTACAGCTGCGACCCTCCGGGGCATACTCTCAATCAGGCGTTGTACGACGGCTAGCGGTATTTTCTTCCACTCGGCTTGGAGAAGACAGGTCAGTTCCTTCACCGATTTCGGACGGTGGGGGCACCCCTTAAGTCGACGCTCCAACTCGTCCCAGAGGTGCTCGATAGGGTTAAGGTCCGAACTCTGCGCAGGCCAGTCCATTCTATTAACCCCATTGTCACCATACCAGGCCATGGTGGACCTCGCAACATGACAGGTGGCATTGTCATCCTGAAAGTAACATGGGTCCACCCCGTAAAACTGCCACAACGTAGGAAGCGCATGGTCATCCAAAATGGTGCAGTAGGTCTCGGCGTTGAGTCTACCAGGAATTACGACCAAGGGTCCCGTGCCATACCAGGAGAAACACCCCCATAGCATAATTCCACCGCCGCCGAACTTCACAGTTGGCACAATACATTCCGGCAGGAAGCGTTCTCCAGGCAGACACCAAACCCAGACCCTACCATCCAAACGGTAGAGGGTGAACCTTGATTAGTCGCTTCAGAGAACCTGTTTCCACTGTTCAACGGTCCACTGTCGACGTTCTTTGCACCACGTTAGCCGAGCAGCGCTATTGGACTTGGTGACCAAAGGCTTGTGGGCGGCAGCACGTCCATGATAACCGAGCAGATGGGCTTCCTTACGGATGGTATTCATCGAAAGAACACTCCCGGATGCCTGTTGAAACTCCTCGCGGATGTGGCTCATCGATTTGGTGCAGTTCTTTCGAATTTCTCTGGCCAGCACCCGTCGGTCTCTAACTCCCAGTTTTGCGGGCCTGCCGGGTCGGGGCACATTCCGACAGTCACCTCTCATCTTCCATTTGCCAATCACGTAGGCCACTGTCGATTTTGGGTACTTCAACTAGCTGGATATGTCACGTATGGATCGGCCATTTCTGTGATACCCGACGATTACACCTTTCTCGAAATCAGAGAGCTCCGAACTGCGTGGCATCTTGCATGCGACTGGTTGCGTTGTTGTTTTCCACACGACATTTAACGGCGGTGGCCGTGACGTGTATGAGGACCGCAGATATTGTCGATTGCAGGGGTGTCCAATTACTTGTTGGTAGATAGTGTAGTACTAGATACCCTAGGGTAACTATCGCCACCTCATCGAATCGATGCCTCGCCGAGTGGCCGCTGTTTTGAGAGCTGAAGGAGGTCCGACATCTTACTAGGTGGGTGGTCATAATGTAATGGCTCTTTGGTGTATGTACTGCATAAAAGTACATTTCTGTTGTAAACATGCTTCCAGCATTGGATTTACCTGAATGCCTTTAACGTTTTTCATTTCTTCAGCGCTACACTTATTACTTCCTTTGATAATAAACTCTAGCGTACTGAACATACGAAAACCTATTAAAGATTTTCAAGACTTTCTGTTTTGTTGCTCGGGAGTTGATTAAAATGTGCCTGTAACAAATTCCTGCCCTATGGAAACGACATTATTCATGAATGGAAATAGATTTAAACTCAGGACAAATATTTTCTTCCTAAGAAAACTCTGTTGTTCAGCAAGTTTCGATCAATTCAAGTAATCATGGCTTTCAATAAAAGAAAAACGAGGACGACCGCGTCTGCTTTGCATCGTTTGGACATAAAAGGATCTGTGTTAGTTCTTTCTGTTCACTCTAATTCAGGAAGATAATTTATTTATAAAACGCAACGATTCACCCCGCAAAAACAGGATTAAAATTTATTCTATTAAAATTCATCGCTTGAAGTTTTTTGTGATCATCAAATATTCCAGATACCGTATTGTCTTGCATTAAAATTATTTTCAGTGTTACAGCAGACAATAAATATGTTCGTAGGGAAAAGCGAAAGATTTTGTTGTTACTATAAACTGAAGACGCTAACCAAAATCAGGTAAATCTAATAAAAATGTAAGAAAGCGGAACGAGCTCAGAGAACAATGATAATTAAATTTACTCAAAATAGTATAACTATACTAATAATCCGAAATTTCTTGGCGTAGAATAGAAATAAAAGTTTCCAAGTTTTCGCTCATCAACCAGATGGCTTTTTCAAGAAAGGTAGACAGCTAACATTAAAAACATATCAAAAGAAATTTCGGATTACGAGTATAGTTATACTATTTTGAGTATAACTGGTGTACAGTTCCTACTTATCGAATTAAATTTATTTTCTTAAAAAATGCTTTGTGATTGAAGAAATACCTTCAAGTGTGATCATTCCAGTTTTATTCCTCTCAGTGTTTTACAAAGATGTTAGAGATTTACCAACATGCGCAGAAACACTGATGAAAATCGAGTTCTGAAACTCGTCTCACAGTTCAATCTTAATTCCGCAGTTGATTCAAAATAAGATCCTTTCAGGTTCTGAGACTCCTGTGTTTCCAAGAATGCATTTTAACTTGCTGTTGCGCAATTATTTTTCAATCAACAAGCAGATATCGATAACCTACAAACCAAAGACACAAGATGGTGTCAAACGTATTCGGACACCAGAGTGTTTTGGGACAAAATGCTTTATTATCGCAATTAGTAGGTAGTCGGTTCACCTTTTGCTTGCATGACAGCCGCAACACGTCAAGGTATACTATCAACCAAATTTCGGTAGGTCTTGATAGATATGACTCGCCAGTAGTCCTGCTAAGCTGATGCCAGAGTGGACAGCGAAGACGGTCGTTGCGGTCAGTTTCGTATCCGTCGCTCCAGTACATCCCAGAGGAGTTCTGTGGGATAAACATAAAGAGTATGAGCAGGGCAGTCTAACAATTCCACCATATTTTCAATAAACTAGTCCTACACACGCCGTCCAGAGTGTCAGGGGGCTCGATAGTTTTGGGAGAGACAACGGTCATTTCCATAACACTGCCACATTGTTGGTAGGGCAGGATCACCCAGAACGTAGAGATACACTTCAGAGTTCATGGTTTGTTGTATAATAACGAACGGGCAGAGTCCCATCTACAAAAAACTGAATCCATACCGCGATAGAGCCTTCGCCGCACTAAACTGTTGCAAGAACACAGTCCAATCAAAATCGTTCACCGGGCTATCGCCAAATCCAAACACACCCATCTGATTGGAAGAGTGAAAAGTGTGACTCATCACTCCAAAGAACAGCTTTCCAGTCGCCCACAGTTCAGGAACGGCGGGAGACACACCACTCCAAGAGTGAAAAGCGTGACTCATCACTCCAAATAGCAGTTTCCCAGTCGCCCACAGTCCAGGAACGGCGACACACACACCACACCAAGAGTGCAAAGCGTGATTCATCTCTTCAAAGAACAAATTTCCAGTCGCCCACAGTCCAGGAACGGCGGGAGACACACCACTCCAGGAGTGAAAAGCGTGATTCGTCACTCCAAAAAACAGCTTTCCAGTCGTCCACAGTCCAGGAACGGCGGGAGACACACCACTCCAAGAGTGAAAAGCGTGATTTATCACGCCAAAAAACAGCTTTCCAGTAGCCCATAGTCCAGGAACGGCGGAAGACACACCACTCCAAGAGTGAAAAGCGTGACTCATCACTCCAAAGAACAGCTTTCCAGTCGCCCACGGTCCAGGAACGGCGGCAGACACACTACTCCAAGAGTGAAAAGCGTGACTCATCATTCCAAAGAAAATCTTTCCAGTCGCCCATAGTCCAGGAATGGCGGGACACATACCACTCCAAGAGTGAAAAGCGTGATTCATCACTCCAAAGATCAGCTTTCCAGTCGCCCACAGTCCAGGAACGGCGGGAGACACACCACTCCAGGAGTGAAAAGCGTGACTCATCACTCCAAAGAACAGCTTTCGAGTCGGCTACAGTCCAGGAACGGCGGAAGACACACCACTCCAAGAGTGAAAAGCGTGACTCATCACGCCAAAAAACAGCTTTCCAGTAGCCCATAGTCCAGGAACGGCGGAAGACACACCACTCCAAGAGTGAAAATCGTGATTCACCACTCCAAAGAACAGCTTTCCAGTAGCCCACAGTCCAGGAACGGCGGGGGGCACACCACTCCAAGAGTGAAAAGCGTGACTCATCACTCCAAAGAACAGCTTTCCAGTCGCCCACAGTCCAGGAATGGCGGCAGACACACCACTCCAAGAGTGAAAAGCGTGACTCATCACTCCAAAGAAAATCTTTCCAGTCGCCCATAGTCCAGGAACGGCGGGAGACACACCACTCCAGGAGTGAAAAAGCGTGACTCATCACTCCAAACAACAGCTTTCCAGTCACCCATAGTCCAGGAACGGCGGGACACATACCACTCCAAGAGTGAAAAGCGTGATTCATCACTCCAAAGAACAGCTTTCCAGTCGCCTACAGTCCAGGAACGGCGGGAGACACGCCACTCCAGGAGTGAAAAGCGTGACTCATCACTCCAAAGAACAGCTTTCGAGTCGGCCACAGTCCAGGAACGGCGGGAGACACACCACTCCAAGAGTGAAAAGCGTGATTCATAACTCCAAAGAGCAGATTTCCAGTCACCTAATGGCCAGGAACAGCGGGAGACACACCACTCCAAGAGTGAAAAGTGTGACTCATCACTCTAAAGAAAAGCTTTCCAGTCGCCCACAGTCCAGGAACGGCGGGAGACACACCACTCCAAGAGTGAAAATCGTGTATCATCACTCCAAAGAACAGCTTTTCAGTCGCCCACAGTCCAGGAACGGCGGGAGACACACCACTCCAAACGGCGCTTCGTATTCACGGTAGTGATGTGTGTCTTATGTGCCGCTGCTCTACCATAATAACCCACACTGTGCAACACTCTGCGTATAGTGATCGTACTAATCGAGGCATTACAAGCATTTCCTACTTCAGCAGCGATAGAAACAGTAGAGTAAAACGGGATTTCTAAATATTGCTTACCATGGCCCTTCTGTCACATTCTGTCTGTTTGTGAGGCCATCCTGAAAATTTTTTGTTGTTGTTGTATTTGCACCGTCCTGCTTTCATCTATTCACGACATTATTTGCAGTCAGTTTTGATATGTTTAGTTTAGCTGCATGCGTATGGAAACGGTACTCAAATGACATCCTAGGTCCAGCCCACGCTGGAACTCGGAAAGTTCAAGTTCACGCTGCATATCTGCTTCAAAGTTACTGATAAAGTGCGTAGCATAAATATAGAGACAGTCTACTTGCGCCGTGAACTCAATGCGAATACAGGTAGGAAGCTGAAGTGGTACCTAATTAGGCATAACCCTACAACAAACGTTTCGATCCGTCGAGATGACCGAATTGTGTGAAAAGAACACCACAAAGTGAAGTAGTGCAATTTTTTAGTGTCTCATAAATATAAAGACAACTATATAAAGTAGCCACATGCAAATGAGATGAACAAATTAGCATGTTGTACGCACGCACATGGGTCGTAATTCGGTCCAGCTTACAAAAGACAGCGGACCTGCCGTCAGACATTCATTTGCCGAAATGCCCCGCAACAATCAACTTTCTGGTGAGGAGGTGCAGAAGATTTGGAAACTGAGAGCAAATGGATTGCCTGTAGCGAAAATTTGTAAAGCCATGGGGAGGAGTAGGACAGTCATTTATAAGACTTTATCGAAACGCGGTGCGTTAACTGCCAGAAAACGGCCTGGAAGGCCTCGAATAACAACCAAACGAGATGATCGTGCCATCATGCATTTAGTTTCATCCCAAAGGTTATCACTACGTCAAGTTTCTCGGACTGTTGGTGTTACCGTCTCAAAGGACACAGTTCATCGACGAATCAAGGAAAATCGCAACATTGTGCTCCGTGAAATGCTTCGTCTGACACACCTCATGCGGCACCACAAGAAAGCTAGATTGTTACGGGCAAGCAGCCACATGCACTGGACGGACGAGTAGATGCAACTATTTTCTCCAATGAGAAAAGTTCAACCTGTACGGCCCTGACGGTTGGAATTGCTATTGGCATGATTTACGACGCGAGCCACGCACCTTCTTCAGCAGACAGAAAGGAGGGGATCTGTGATTGTCTAGGGAGCTTTTGCGTTCAATCATCATCATCATCATCATTGGCAACCATTATCAATCCACTGCTGGACGAAGGTCTCCCCAAGTTTCTTCCACAACGGTCTGTCTTGTGCCAGTCTCCTAAATGTTACTCCCGCATACTTTCGAATTTCATCCACCCATCTCCCATGTGGTCTACTTCTGGGTCTTTTCCTGTCCCTTGAAATCCAATCTAAAATTTCGGCTGTCCATCGATTATCTGTCCTTCTGGCAGTATGTCCAGCCCATTACCATTTCAGGAATTTAACTCTGATCATGATGCTTTCCACTCTTGTCATTTTTCGAATCCACGATCTTTCCAATTTTTATGTGTGTTGTATTTTCAAGTAGCCGAATCTTTGCACTTGCATTTTCATAGATGTTATTAATAATATTAATGTATGCATCTTCAATACCGCAGGATTTCAGAGCCATTGTAACTGCTGATGGTTTCACCGAATCAAAGGCTTTTTCATAATCGATAAAAGCCATGCACAATGGAAGTTCATATTCCCTCGCTCTTTCAATTAGTTCTCTCAGTACGTGGATATGATCTATTGTGCTGTAGCCACTCCTGAATCCAGCTTGTTCTCTCGGTTAAGCCATGTCCAGTGTCACCTTCAAACGGGGTAAAAGAACTTTAGTGAAGATTTTATAAACCACTGCTAGGAGGCTTATAGGTCTGTGGTTCCTGAGATCCTCAATGTCACCTTTTTTATGTAGCAGGATCATTGTAGCATTGTTCCGATCCTCAGGAATCTTCCCTTCATTAAGGCATCGAGTGAAAATTTGGGCGAGTACTGTTTCGATTTCTCCACTTGCTTCTTGTATGATGTCTACAGTAATTCCATCTTCTCCTGGAGCTTTTCTTCGCTTCATGTTCTTGATTGCATGTGCAACTTCTGCTGGGAGGACTGGAAGAACTCTGGTACTGGTACCTTTCATGATGTCTGGAGTACATGCGTCATCCCTTCATATAATTTGGAGTAGAAATCTTTCACTCTTGTCAAAATTTCGCCACTATTTCTTATTACAGTACCATCTTCTTTTCTCAGTGCCATAATCTGTTTTCTTCCCTTACTGAGATGTCCTTTTGCTATCTTTTGGCTTTGGTTGTTTTCAATTACTTTCCTCACTAGTTCACAGTTGAATTTCCTTACGTCTTCAGTGATACTTTTCGTACTGTCTTGGAAGGCAGGCAAAACTCCGAAACGTATCAGGACATACTCAGCAGCCACCTGCTACCGTTTGCCGAAACTCTAGCGGGTGTTGGTTATCTGTTCCAGCAGGACAATGCCTCTATCCATCGGACTGCATCAACGAAAAGCTGGTTTAACACTCATCATGTGACCGTAATGGATTGGCCAGCACTCAGTCCAGATCTGAACCCTATCGAGAACCTTTGGGGTATTGCAGCTAGTGATGTGTATGCAAATGGACGGGAGTTCTCAAGTGTGGTGGCATTGAGAAAGCAGATTGAGCGAAGCTGGTACGCACTCCGTCGAGAACACTTACATCAATTGGTGGACAGCATGCCCAAATGGGTTTTCAGTGTTATTAGGAACAACGGCTCCACTATTCGTACCTGAGGTGCTCATAACTAGTAAGACTTTATATTTTTGAGACAGTATTTCTGTTTTTTCTTGTACTTGGCGTTGGAATTGTTATGTTTCCGTCAAACTATTGTGCAGCTGCGTGTCCTATGCAATTTTTGCAGTAAATATGAGGTGTACATTTCAGTTCGTTGTTGTTTCTTTTTTATTCGAGAATTTGTTCTGTCTTTATATTTATGCGACGCACTATAACATGAAATTGATCGAGAACCCAAAGTTAAAAATTTTGAAGCACACACTTCAGTAATTTTGGAAAACTCCTTCTTGGTTAGATTTAGTCTCCATCACGTTGAAAGCTTTAGCCACCAGCATGCTAAAAGATTTAGTCACCAGCATGTTAAAATATTTAGTCGCCAGCGCGCTAAAATATTTAATCGCCAGCACCGTAAAAGATATAGTCGCCAGCATAGTAAAAGATTTAGTAGCCAGCGCGCTAAAATATTTAATCGCCAGCACCGTAAAAGATTTAGTCGCCAGCATAGTAAAAGATTTAGTAGCCAGCATGCTGAAAGATTTAGTCGCCAGCATGCTAAAAGATTTAGTCGCCAGCGCGCTAAAATATTTAATCGCCAGCACCGTAAAAGATTTAGTCGCCAGCATAGTAAAAGATTTAGTAGCCAGCAGGCTGAAAGATTTAGTCGCCAGCATGCTAACTCCTTGGAGCCATGAATGACGGGAAAATACGTGACGCCGTAGTTCCAACCGTCTTGAAGGAAGAATGAACATATGTTTAAATGGGAAAGTTCTAAAGTGACAGCAGTGAAAAATTAGAGGTAGAGTATGCGCATTGCCTTTGACTGAATGCTAAGTCGGCGAAAAGCTAAATTTCATACTGCGAACTGAATAATTATCTCAGTTTGGCATTTTGTCTGTTTTTTAATGAGATGAGGGATGTTCAATATTAATGAATTTAATTAATTATTTTATTTATTTAAGTAAAAAGTGCTGCACGCTTTTCTTGTCTTCAATTTTTTAAACTGCCATCGCTTTTGCTTTGGGTAACTTAGACTTCCAGAGCTGCCCTTTGCAAAGCAAGTAGACTCCCGTTAGTGCCAGCTGAAAAGAAATGATGAGTAAGAGAAGTGAGCATTAGAATTGTCAGAATGCGCGGGAAAGCTTAAGAAGGTAGGGTCTCTTAAAGCTGCAATCAACTTAAAAGAAACTTGGCCCCTTGCAGCAACATATCAGTCAACCAGGGGGCAAGAAGAGTGGAGCGTGAAAAGAAATCCTCATACGGGGCTTTAATATCCGTGATGCAAACTGATAACATTACAGATCATCTCAGTTTTATGTACCCCCACTCACAGCGCACCTTTCCCCTATTCTCCACTCACAGCGCACCTTTCCCCTATTCTCCACTCACAGCGCACCTTTCCCCTAATCTCCACTCACAGCGCACCTTTCCCCTACTCTCCACTCACAGCGCACCTTTCCTCTACTCTCCACTCACAGCGCACCTTTCCCCTACTCTCCACTCACAGCGCACCTTTCCCTTACTCCCCACTCACAGCGCACCTTCCTGCGTAACAGTTCTTTGCACTTATGCAAATATTCAGAACTGCCCGAATACTTTTGATAATATTGTGTATTACTCAGTGCCACCAGGAAAAGAATTTGTCGAGTTGAAAGTTTTAAAAAAACTTAGAAAAGACATCATGAAAGAAATACGGGATTACGCCATATAATGCAAATTTTGAAGATGACAATCCGATTTTTGGCGTAAATGTGACAAAGATGGTAAGTCAAATAATATCCAAAAACTTGAAAATTTTCATCGTCCTGGAGCGGCACTCGAACCCGCGTCTCCCAGAAAACGCCCGGGTATGCTAACCACTACACCACCCAGAACGACCAAGTTTCGAGTTTCCGATCAAATTTGTATTATATGGCGTAATCCCGTATTTCTTTCATGATTTATCTGCTTCTTCGGGCAAACACGGGATAAGATTCTTAACCATCAGATTCGCTAAACATGAATGCCGGTTGTTTCGACTAGCGAATCCTGTGATGGTTAAATCCAAATTGATCGGAAACTTGAAACTCGGTCGTTCTGGGTGGTGTAGTGGTTAGCATACCCAGGCGTTTTCTGGGTAGACGCGGGCTCGAATCCCGCTCCAGGATGATGAAAATTTTCAAGTTTTCGGATATTATCTGACTTTGCATATTTGTCACCTTTACGCCTAAAATCGGATTGTCATCTTCAAAATTTGTACTTAGAAAATAGTTTGTCGCTTTCAAGGTTTCCAAAAAATTCAGATTTTTTCCTTAAGATCTCTTAAAAGTGGCACTTTTACGTTAATGAATGGAGAAATATCTACAGGGGTATTTCTCTCAATTCGCGTATAAACAATCCGTGAAATTTAGGCATTTTCGTCATTTCACGGAAAAAGGCCGAATTAAAAAAAGGTGCTTCGTTAATTCAGGAAATGAATCATGGAAAATGGCTCGTGCATTTCAGAAAATGTTTTACAGTGCACACAAAACACAATTCTGCGTATGAAACATATTTTCGTTTCATATGGGAATCAAAACATTCTCAAGAAGAAGGCGCTGTTGATTTGCTTTTTCTTCCATTCTTAACAAAGAAGAAGAAGACGAGTAGGCATGTCACGAATCAAATGCAACAGAAAAAAAAAACTCTTTTACTTGTTGGCTACTACTATTATTTCCCGTGAGATTACATCAATCTTCATCTCGTGTATTTTGATGGAAATTCGGTTTCTTTTTTTTTTTTGTTTTTTTTCAGAAGTTACCAGAAATAATGCATTTACTCGGAGCCTGGAGATGAATATAAGCCTAGTACTGAATGATTAAAATGTTATTCTTGCTAATAACGAGCGAATCAATCGCGATGCGAGTTAAATATTAGTTTGCTGAATTTAATAAGTAAAACGAATTCCGGTATTTTGACATTCCGCAAGTAAATACCCAAAGTTTGCAATTTTATATATTTCCAAAGGAATATTTTGGCTATTTAGGCTCATTTGTACTTATTTTCGATTTTCTTGATAACGAGGAACAGTACACCAATTAAGTAGTAAATACTAACTCTGTACTAGTGATCCGATTTATTGGCGTAGAAAGTAGACAGATTAGCGTTTCCATGCTTTCGCACATCAACCAGATGGCTTTCTCAAGGAAGTTAGACAGAAACTGCTACTGAAAAATCAAACACATTAACAATTTGAACGCGGAAACTTGACTTGATAACAATAGATACGACGTTATATTCATTTAAAGATATGACGCATCACGTTGGTTGCACGCGCGGTATCCTGGTAGGCAGACGGCTTTACTTGAAGAATTGGTTCCAAATTCGTGGCAACTCGAGTGAGACGCAATCATTGCAAGTATCGCTGTTGATAATGATCTCCAAGGTTTCCCGAATGGCTGTACATTTAGGGGTAGAGTAGCTAGCTAATTTTTTTATATCATCCCACATGAAAGTAGCTGACTTGAATTTGACTTCTCTGGATAGTGCCGTGGCTACCTTACCGTATTTTGTGTCCCTTTTATGTTCGTTGACTCTGATTCCAAACGAACGCTTGGTCATTTCAATGTAGTATCGTTTAGAGCCGTCCGGATACTGTAGATACTGTGTTCACTAATACTAGCTAGTACAGTTTCCAAGGACAAGTATATACACAGAATAATGGCGCTCCGATGGGATCCTAACTTTCACCCGTCCTTTCAGAAGCAATACTTCGCCAAATTGAACGGAATATATTCTCCAGCATTACCCCACTGCCTACAACTTGGCTGCGTTATGCAGACGACGTATTTTTGTATGTCCCCACGGAAAAGAGACTCTTCCGATGATCCTTGATAAAATCAATGATATGCATCCTACGATCAATTTCACGATGGAGCTTGAACACAACAACTGTTTACCTGATCTGGATGTTATATTGAGAAAATCGCCTGACAACCGCCTCGGTATACAAATCTACTACAAACCCACGTCCGTCCCCAAAGTGATATGCCGCAGCTCTTTCTGTCCCGCAGAATACAAAGCAGCTTTCTTCCGTTCTGGAATTCGAAGAGCTTTCGCCGTTTCCTCCGATACCCATTCTATACAACACGAAATTGAAAGCGTCATCAAGTTAGCCACTGATGCAGGATATTCGTTGAATCAGATACGTAACTTTATCCAAAAAGCCAGGGTCAAACATTCTGATCTTCCTGTGCCGCAGATACGTTATTTAGGCTCAATTCCCTACATACCAAATGTGTCTTACAAACTCAAAACCGCCCTGAAGAAGATGAACTACGGCGTCAGCATAAGGTCTCCTGCATCTTTATATACTATGCTAAAGGGAAGTACTGAAAAATAACCTCCCCTGCGAAGCAGGTGTTTATGCGATCCCCCTACAGTATCCGGACGGCTCTAAACGATACTACATTGGAACGACAAACCGTTCGTTTGGAGTCACAGTCAACGAACATAAAAGAGACACAAAATACGGTAAAGTAGCCACGGCACTATCCAGAGAAGTCAAATTCAAGTCCGCTACTCCTATGTGGGAGGATATAAAAAATTAGCTACCTACTCTACCGCTAAAGGTGCAGCCATTCGGGAAACCTTGGAGATCATTACCAACAGCGATATTTGCAATGATTGCGTCTCACTCGAGTTGCCACGAATTTGGAACCAATTCTTCAAGTAAAGCCTTCTGCCTATCAGGATACCGCGCGTGCAACCAACGTGATGCATCATATCTTTAAATGAATATAACGTCGTATCTATTGTTGTCAAGTCAAGTTTCCTCGTTCAAATTGTTAATGCATTTGATTTTTCAGTTGCAGTTTCTGTCTAACTTCCTTGAAAAAGCCATCTGGTTGATGTGCGAAAGCTTGGAAACGCTAATGTGTCTACTTCCTATGCCAATAAATCGGATATTTACTTCTATTTTCTTTTTCTAAACTCTCATTGAACATTCGTAACTGTGGCTTGATGTTTTAACCCTTAATGTCATGTTTTGTCCAGTATCAAAACACAGTTGAGAGTTTTTGCTTTTCTCACAGATTCTTCTGTGTTCAAAACCCAAAATTCTGGAAACAGTCCAGGTTTATGAAGGTTAAAAAAAAATTCCATTTCATTTAAACTATGTTTTTCTTACTTTCGGGTTAAAATCGCCATTCAAGTTCTTTCCAACCGCAAGTCGAAGAGGCGTAAATGCTCCAGTTTTGTACGTCTGCCTGCCCGCACGATAACTTGCGTAAAAATGGTTCGATTTCGATGACATTTTACACTGGCGTGCAAAAATTAAGGACGAGACGGTTTTTCGAATGTAACGTCGTGCAGAAGTGCTCCACATCGACTCAAATCATACCATACGATCCCCAAGATGTAAGAATATGGGCCAAGGGAACAAAACCGTCCAAACAAGGAATCCAAAGGATACAAAGGCACTTTATTTAAAAGGTACCTTTGAGCTCAACTGGGTAGAAGACAGAAACGCCCATGTGACAAGCGGCTGCCAAGAAAAATTCAGCCTTTAGTAGGGGATATGATCACCCCTGACTGCGTTGCAGGATTTGCAACGTCTGTCCATGCTGAGGACGAGGTTGTCAAGGAGCTGTTGATGCGTCGCGGCCCATTCCTCTCGTACCGCCAATTGCAGCTGCGAAATCGTTGCTGGCGGCTGGTGACGTGTTGCCAAGCTTCTCCCAAGAAGGTCCCACACGTGTTCGATTGGATTTAGGTCCAGGGACTTTGCGGGCCAATCCATACGTTGAATATCTTCACTCTCCAACAGTTCTGCGACAGCCACTGTACGATGAGGTGTAGCGTTGTCGTCCATGAAGAGGAACTCAAGAGCCACAGCACCTCTACACCGACGCACGTGAGGCAGGAGAACCTCGATACAATAGCGGACACCAGTGACTTCCAAGCATGATACCGCCCCAAACCAGAACTCCGCCACCTCCAAACCGGTCCTTTTCGATGATGTATGAGGTGTGATTGCGTGTTTCCTGCTCTCTCCAGATGTGTATACGTCCAGAATCGCTCGTCAGACTAAATCGGCCCTCATCCGTAAAGAGAACTCGACCCCATTGCTGATGTGTCCAGTTCTTGTGTTCCTGCACCACAGAAACCGCCGTCTCCAATGAACAGGCGTTAATGGCACACACCGTACTGATCGTCGTGCAAATAGACCACCTTTGTGCAGCCTCCTGGCCACGGTAAAACGCGATAACGGACGTCCAGTTGTCAGTTGCATGTGCCTTGCGATTTCTTCCGCTGTCTGCCGTCTGTCTGTTCTCGCCTGTAGGACAATATACCGGTCGTCCACCGCAGTGGTTGCTCGTGGACGACCACTGCTAAACTCTCGAGCAGCTGTTCCTGTCGTTTGAAATGCTCTCCAAGCTTGTGAAACGGTGCTGTGAACGATCACGAACTCCTCGGTCACACTAGTCACACTTCGACCTTCTTCCAACTTCCCAATGACGCGACCTCGGGTAAAGTCATCCAGATGTCGTCTACTGGGTTGCCTGTTGGCCATATCACACAGTAGTAGCAACTGGACGTCGTTCAAACCGATGTACACCGTGCAATAGCTGTCCCCGAATTGCTGAGCGTACACCGCCCGTGTGCTTTATACCCTTCCGACACCCTCCCCCGTACGTCATGCTGCATATATGCGCATGCCCTACCGTACCGGATACTAGTCTATCTCCTGAGTGGTATTTCGGTCCGTTCTGCCTGCTCGTTCCGCTATTATGAAAATTTCTCCTCTTCGTCATTAATTTTTGCACACCAGTGTAGTATGTGGTAGGGAACAACATGGGGACCAACCTTGCTGAAAATGGGCGAAACGAAGTCAAAGGTCAGGGCATACGAGCGGGATCCATTCCATCGCCCATATGCGTCATGATTACGTAAAAATGCTTCGATTGTGAAAATGTTTGTCATGTTGTTCCAGAGGTATACTGAACCGCTGCTGTTTAATATCATCGAAATGGGGTCAGGACACAGGTGCGAGATTTATTCCACAGCCATTATCCTCATAACTTGACTAAAAATGCTTCTATTGCGACAAAACTTTAGTATGTTGTTCCGGAGGTATACTGAACGAAACAATAATCAGGTAGAGAGGAAGGAGGGTTGGTCTGCTCACGATTTCTGGTATGTTAGAAAGCATATGATAATCAATGCACTGCATGATTTTACTAACTTGTTGTCTTCAAGTAGAAGCTTACACTGTAAATGTAATAAACGTGGTGTGAATTTACGGAAAATTTCTGAAAATAACGTGCAGCAAAGTTGCCGGTAGATATCCGCCTTTCTCAGAAGTTTCCGTTTTTAAAAGTGCCCGTTTATTTTAACCCGTATTTTCACAGATTTTCCGTAGTCAGAAATTCCGTTTATTTCAGAAAAGTCCGCTTAATATTTTTCCGTATTTAAACTGAAATTCCGTAAAAATCATAAGAACCTGCACTTTTCAACCATTACAGCAGGTAGTTCTTTCGCAGGAGTCAGGATAGAATCCAAGTAGTTCTGAGGGGGGGGGGAAGAACTACTGGGAATCGATCCTGACTCAACAGATAACGCACGTTCCTTTAACCACTCAGCCAAAAGCGCTCAAGGGTATAACTTACGTTCATCGTAAAACAAATTGCGCTAGGATAAAAAAAATTGTATGTATTAATGCGAGTGATTTAGTCATTTTAGTTTTTGTTGGAGCTAATTATTATTTTTTGAATTCACTTTGACTGTTTTTTTTTACTTGTGCTGCTAGTTTAATGGTTACTTCAGCTGCACGCTAATGTCACGTTAGCTTGACTGTAGAACTGTAACCAGGGGGTTCATAGATTTTAACAACGATTAACTTTAATAAACATTTTGAATTTTGTGAGTTAAAATTGTCTCTCCTCTTCATTAGCGCTTATTTGGAGATGGTAACATTATTTGCCAGATACACTAATATAGCAGAACACTTTGTTGACGCTATTACTGCGGAATCGGGTAGAACGATGTTATGATTTTATTGCTCTGTGAGGAACTAAGTGTAAAATTATCTTTGTAGACGGGTATCAAGGAATTCTCACATCTGCAGCTTAATGGAGGTAGTTTCCACAGTGGGTCTTAGAACAGTTCATAGATCATGGAATCAGCAACAGAAAATGCACAGCGATGTTTGGCGTTAACGAGGGGTGTGAGAGTGCACGATTGACATCAGGCTGACAAAGTGTTCGACAGTAAAGCGATAAAAGCATCTCGCGCTCTGTCTGCAAAGAGGGACAGTAAACTGGGGGAGTTTTGATTTAGCGTTTGATAAGAAAGAGGTTGGGTGTAGGATATATCCTCGCCAGGAGAGTACCTTCGGTCTCCGCGAACAAAGAAGCAAAGCGAAGTAAAATAGAGATTTGGAAGACCCGATGCCGAAAAGTTACACCGATAAGAAATTAAATTTGGAAACGAAAATTTAGCAACGAAATGACTCTGAAAACAAAAATAACATAGTAGAATAATACGCAGGAACTGATCATCCAGTTAATACAATTCTCGAAAAAAAAAAAAGAAAAAAAAACCGAAGCACTCATAGAAATTCGCTTGATCGTGAATGAAACTCCGCGTGCAAGTAAATCAGGGATGAATATGCAAATGATTAAAAAAGCTACCAACGACTAAACAGTAGCCCTCCACAGCGCATTGGAACCTCAAATAGAGGAGGGTTTATCAAGAGCAAAACTTTCACGTCAGGAAAATCTGACAGGGGACAGCGGTCGCATTAACCTCCACGTGCTGTGAGGATGCCTCCACGTCGTATCCGTGCACGATACGAACAGTTGAGCGAGTTTCAGAGAGTACGTATAGCTCAGGTTAGAGAGACTGCTTGGTCAACTCGCCGTATCGCCAGGCATTTGGATCGGAGTGACGGAGCAATCAGACGATGTTGGCGATAATGAGTAGAGGAGAGCACAACCCAGCGGCTCGTGGGCAGAGGAGGGCACAATCCAGCGGCTCGTGGGAAGAGGAAGGCACAACCCAGCGGCTCGTGGGCAGAGGACGACCGAGGGCAACGACAGAACGCAAGGATCGAGCGATTGCACGAACAGTACCGAATTCGTCGCTCTCCAGCATCCGTGGCCATGTTGCGTCGTTTACAGGTACGGAACTCAGGTACGCCATCCGGACTCTTGCCAGAACGACTTGCGGCACAGGAACTACATTCGAGGAGGCCAATCTGCAGCCTACCACTGACCAGCGAGCATCATAGGCACCGATTGAAGTGATGTCGGCCTCGATCAATGTGGGATAGTGTCCAGTGGCGTCGTGTGGTATTCAGTGATGAATCACGGTTTGCAACTGGCGCTGATGACGAGCCGGCCAGCGCACGGATCCTGCCTTTACCATGGAAAAGACACGGCACGCACATCGGGAGTATCTCTCAGGGGAGCCATTTCCTACGATAACCGAACACCCTTGGTAGACCCCCATAGCACCCTCACAGCTCAGCGGCATGCCTACAACTTGTTCTGTCACTATTCCAGTCGCAGCATCACGGGAGTAACTTTTCAACAGCGCAACGACAGTCCACACACGGATCGACTCTCTCAGGCCTCCTTCCGTAATGTCGACATCCTTTAATGGCTATCCCGATCTCCTGACCTCTCACCGATAAAACGTAGTGAGAGCATGATTGGAGGTCACTTGCGTCCATCCAGGAAGGTCGGCGAACTGGCCCACAATTTGGACACCATCTGAGATGATATATCTTAGGACTATCCGTGAACTGTATGCTTCTATGCTGCGCCGGGTAACCGCTTGTATCCGAGCCAGAGGTCCTGATACAATGTACTAAATTCTTCAACTTGTGTAGTTGTTTTAGCAGAATGAATGGCCCAATTGTCTTGGAATTGCAATCATTTCCTTTCCAATGCATTGAACATACCAATTTTTATTTTTATTGGATGATTCTTTCTGGGTGCTTCTTTTGGGGAGGCGAAAGAGTGTAATACAAAGTATGATAAAGAATGCAGGTCAAAGCCTGGAAGACCTCTTCTTGTAATTAATGAATTAACCTGCTCTTTACTGCAAAAGAACGATTTATAACCGACCCGGTGGCGCAGTGGCCTAAGCGATGGCTTCTGGTCATTCGTCCGAAAGGGCTCAGGGTTCGAATCCCGGTGTGGCATGAATGTTGTGTTTGTCTAACGGCACTGGCTTTCTCCTTCCATGGAACCAATGGCCCTAAATTAGGAAAGGACGACTGCTTGTAGTCTATTGAGTAGCTCATGGTGGTCGGTAAACTTCCAGTAAAACAAAAACAAGTTAGTAAAATCATGCAATGCATCGATTATGATGCGCTTTTCAATATACCAGAAATTATTACTCAAGTTATGTGGATAACGGCTGTGGAATAAATCTTGCTCCTGTGTCCTGACCTTTGACCCCATTTCGATGATATTCAACTGAACCGGTTCACTATACCTCCGGAACAACATGATAAAGTTTTGTCGAAATCCAAGCATTTTAGGTAAGTTATGATGCACAAGGGCAATGGAATGGATCCCACTCCAGTTGTAACGTACCAGGAGATGTGACGTACCTGCCCGAAGGACGCACACGACATAAAGGCAGATAGGAATCAGAACAAATGTCCGCGTAGCTTAATTGGTAGAGTGACTTATTCCGGAATGAGGGGACCCGGGTTCGAATCCTGGCGCGGATAAAAATAACGGAGAAATTTACTTCGTTATAATGGCGCCCGAACTATCCGGATGACCCGACCGTTCAAAATCTCGCAATGGTGTGATGTTATTTCCACACCGCGAGATAGGAAAAATAAGAGAATCCCTTCTCCAGCCCTTCGACAAAAAAAAAATAAAAAATAAGGGGGAGATGATGTAACGTACCAGGAGATGTGACGTACCTGCCCGAAGGACGCACACGACATAAAGGCAGATAGGAATCAGAATAAAACGTCCGCGTAGCTCAATTGGTAGAGCAACTTATTCCGGAATGAGGGGCCCGGGTTCGAATCCCGGCGTAGACCAAAAATGACGGAGAAATTTACTTCGTTATACAGTGTCCTGACCTTTGACCCCATTTCGCTCATTTTCAATAGGGTTGTCCCCAGTAGCTCCCTACCACATACTAAAATTTCATCGAAATCGAACCATTTTTACGCAAGTTATGACGCATAAGGGCAATGGAATATATCCCGCTCGTATGCCCTGCCTGACCTTTGACCCCATTTCGCCTATTATCAATAGGGTTCGTGCCCAGGTGGTTCCCTACCACATACTAAAAATTTCATCGAAATCGAACTATATTTACGCATGTTATGACGCACAAAGGCAATGGAATGGATCCCGCTTTTATGTCCTGACCTTTGACCCCATTTCGCCCATTTCCAATAGGGTTTGTCCCCAGGTGGTTCCTTACCCCATACTAGAATTTGATCGAAATCAAACCATTTTTACGCAAGTTATGACGCATAAAGGGAATGGAGTGGATCCAGCTCCTATGTCCTGACCTTTGACCCAATTTCACCCATTTTTAATAGGGATCGTCCCCAGGTGATTAATTACCACATACTAAAATTTGATCGAAATTTAACAATTTTTACGTAAGTTATGAAGCATAAGGGCAATGGAATGGATCACGCTCCTATGTCCTGACCTTTAACCCTGCTTCGCCCTTTTTCAATAGGGTTCGTCCCCAGGTGGTCTCCTACCACATACTAAAATTTCGTCGAAATCGAACCATTCTGACGTGAGTTATCGTGCGGATGGACGGACAGACAAAGCTGGAGCATATACGCTTCTTCAACCTACGGTTGGAAAGCGTAAAAAAAGATTTCTTATTTTAGCAGGTATCTAATTTATTTGATTTCGTTATCGGGGAATGAGACAGGTAAAAAGCCGAAATTTCTAAATTCTTTGTAAGCGAAGGTCGAACGAACCCTTGACACAGGGCAATGAAACATACCTTAAGGACGAGCTCTGTAACAAAACAGGGCACAACAGGGTTAAATCTCGTTAGACCTGCCACTGTAACTCTAGTTCACTCGGAGTGCTTAAATCTTAAAAGCTAAAAAATTGTTAGCTACACATGCGATCATTCGTTTTGTTTTATTTAGGGGTTTAATGACCATCGAGAGGAACTCGTTGGGCTATCGCTCGTCCCCAATTCAGGGCCACAGGTTCCAGGGAAGGGAGAGAGATCTATTCCTCACTGTGATTCGAACCCAGATGGTTAGAAGCCAGCACTTACACCACTGCTCCATCTGGGCGGCAGATAAGCAATGAACTTCAGTATATGATCTAAGTCCAGCAAGGAAATAAACGACTTATGTTCTTATTCCAATCATTTATTGGTTCTAATCAAGAAGTAGGTTATATAGTTGCATTTCGCTTAATCAATAAAACTCGGTCATAGAAAATGTCCAAGTAGAACAAAATCCTTTCTATACTCAGTTGTATTCAAAACTGAGCTCACTTTTATTTGCTTGGTGCGAATGAAATATCCGGAAAAAGGACCAGCACCTGTGGACGGTGAGAACGGAAAAGTGGAAGAACTTACCTACGCAAAATTATCTCTCTCGGCATCGACACATAGTTACCATCTGTCCGGCAAGGCCATGATCCCGGAACGAAAAACGTCTTGTGGCTGGAACCCGAAGAAATCATCAACTGCACGTTGAACGTCGTTGTCTGTCATGAACTGTTTCCCGGGCAGGAAGTGATCCATGCGACGAAACAGATGCTATTCTGTCGTAGACAAGTCCGGGTAATAGGCAAGATGAGGCAGTGCTTCATAGCCCAATGCATTTAGTGTCAGCATTGTTCATTTTGCGACATGAGGGCGAGCGTTGCCCTGGAGCAGAAAAACATCATGTCTGTTGACCAAAGCCGGTTGTTTCTGCAGAAATTTCCGGTGCATCTGGTGTAAATCAGCACAATAACGTTCTGTAGTGATGGTTTGGCCTCTTGTCAAGAAATTCCGACGAAGTATCCCGGCTGTGGACCATCAGACAAGGAACATCATCTTCTTGGTGTGTAAGGGTGGCTTAGGATGCCGTCTAGCAGGCTGTGTCTTGCTCAACCATTGCGAGATCGTTTTCAATTAGCATAAAGGACCCACTTCTCGTCGAAGATGACGATTCGATGCACTAGGAGGTTCCTGTTTCTTCCTGGCAAGCAGCGACGTGCAGACTTCCAAACGCCTAGTCTTGTTGGCAGTTGTCAGCTCATGCGGCAGTCACATGTCCAGCTTTTTTGACCTTACTCAGTGCAGCCAGACGCCGAACAACTGTCGTGTGGTGGACACCTAACACTGCCGCTATCTCACGACACATTTTTCAAGGGTCCGCTTCAACCACACGCAACAGAATATCGCCAGAAACAGCAACAGGTCGGTGAATACGTGCTTCGTTTTTGCAGGTCCGTATCTCCGCTTCGAAACTTCATAAACCATCGCCGAATGGTTTGTTCGTTGGCTGTATTCTCTCCAAACGGGTTGTTAACGTTTCGAGCGGCAATTCCTGCAGAATGGTCCAGTTTAAATTCACACAGGAAGATGACTCAGAATTCTTACGTCTGCATATTTCCTTCGCAAGCCACGTTACGTCCAAACAAATCAAGACTGAACCTTGTTTTTCTCACACATACTAGCTATTTATAGCAACTCTGACATAATACTCGCAACACCTTTGGGTGGTTTCATTCCGCGGTGATGGAGTCCTATCTCCACTGTTCGTTCGCGCCGGGCATTGGATTCACTCCAACTCAGTAGACAATCGTAAGTGAAAAATCGTAGTAATTCAACACATCGACTCAAAGCATTGCAATCCTAAAATATCGTGAGACTTGACACATAGTATGGAAAAAAAAACAAGTTAGTAAAATCATGCAATGCATTGATTATGATACGCTTTCCAACATACCAGAAATTATTACTCAAGTCATGTGGATAATGGCTGTGGAACAAATCCCGCTCCTGTGTCCTGACCTTTGACCCCATTTCTATGATATTCAACAGGACCGGTTCACTATACCTCCGGAACAACATGATAAAGTTTTGTTGCATTAGAAGCAGTTTTACGCAAGTTATGAGAATAATGGCTGTGGAATAAATCTGGCTTTTGTGCAATGACCTTTGACCCCATTTCGTTCATATTCAACAGAACCGGTTCAGTATATCTCCGGAACAACATGATAAAATTTTGTCGCAATCCAAGCATTTTAGGTAGGTTATGATGCACAAGGGCAATGGAATGAATCCCACTTTAGTGTCCTGACCTTTGACCCCATTTCGCCCATTTTCAATAAAGTTCGTTCCCAGTGGCTCCCAACCACATACTAAAATTTCATCGCAATCAAACCATTTTCACGCAAGCTATGACGCATAAGGGCAATGGAATATATCCCGCTCTTATGCCCTGCCCTACCTTTGACCCCATTTCGCCTATTTTCAATAGAGTTCGTGTCCAGGTGGTTCCCTACCACATACTAAAATTTCATGGAAATCGAACCATATTTACGCATGTTATGATGCACCAAGGCAATGGAATGAATACCGCTTTTCTGTCCTGAACTTTGAACCCCATTCCGCTCATTTTTAATAAGGCTCGTGTTCAGGTGGTTCCCTAGCACATACTCAAATTTCATTGAAATCGAACCATTTGTACGCAAGTTATGACGCATAAAGGCAATAGAATGGATCCAGCTCCTATGTCCTGACTTTGTTTCACCCATTTTCAATAGGATTTGTCCCCAGGTGGTTCTCTATCACATACTAGAATTTCATCGAAATCGAACAATTTTTACGCAAGTTATGACGCATAAGAGCAATGGAATGCATCCCGCTCCTATGTCCTGACCTTTGACCCTGCTTCGCCCATTTTCAATAGGGTTCACGTGAGTTATTGTGCGGACGGACGGACAGACGGACGGACAAAGCTGGAGCACATACGCTTCTTCAACCTACAGTTGGAAAGCATATAAAAAAAGCCTCGAAAGAAAACAAAACAAAATAAAAAGAAACAATTGAAACATCTTGCCTCTAGCTTGAACATACATCAACCACCCCGATAGCGCAATGACCTAAGCGCTGGATTCTGATTGTTCATCCTTGATGGGTTCGGGTTCGAATCCCGGTGAGGTTTGGATATTGTGCTTGCCTTATGTCGTTTTCGTCATTCACTGGAACCAGTGGTCAGAATGTGCATCTATTAACGTACAACACAATTCATTTATTCCTATCACTGACGATAATACTGAGCCACAGTCCAGTTCATACTAAGACGAATTAAATCATAACACTAAAGTTTACTAATTCCTGACATTGAGTGGTACTTAGGTAGGTGGATTAATGAATGTTATCGTCGTGAAACCAATGAAAGAAGGTATGTGAGTTTTAAAAGTAAATATTTGCTGAACTACCTCGGCGGGTGTTTGGACTGTTTAGTGTTACAAAACCAGTATTTATTATTATTATTATTATTTTATATTATTCAGATTTAAACGAACGTAAGAAACGACCCTGACACCGATGGAATGGGAAATAACTACGAAAGTACATCTGCTCATGCGGAAGCTAAAGTCTGATTTCAAGCTAGAAAGAAAAGCTGAATCGCAAATGTGTTAGTGAGGGGATTGATAACTTGGTAACTTTTAGTTTAGGATATTACACCCCATCGATTTGTACATCATTTTAAAGATATCGTTAACGACAAGTGACACACTTTTCTGGTGGGGGGGGGGGGGGGGGTCGAGAGGAAGAAAAAAATTTTCTACGACGCACAGTATTCATACCATCAAAAAAGCGTTTTTGCAACGGTTTTTATCACGTTTAACATCAGGTTGTTTTCGTAATTTGCGCAGCAATGGGATATTGTTACGTTTATGTTAAATACAGTTATGCAATAGTTTAGTAAAATATATTGTTGAGTAACATCGAAATTAACTATTGTTACGTCACTTCGTGGGACAGTATTCAAAAATCAGATTTCAACAATGGTCTTGACTACATGTGTTACCCATTTTCGTTACATCAAAATTGTATGTATGGGATTTACTTTACAGCTATCAGGGAACATGTATAACATAAAAAAAAAAAAAAAAAGAATATACGTCATTGACATTTGACATGTTGTCAGGTTTGCCAAACTCGAATTCATCGGACAAGAATCAGTGGTGTTAAGTTTAGAAAAACGTTTAACGAGAATAAACCAGATTTAAAAGTTTAACGAGAATAAACCAAAATCGCTTAACGAGAATAAACAAAAATCCTTTGACGAGAATGAACCAGATTTAAAAGTCTAACGAGAATAAACCAAAAATCTTTAATGAGTATAAACCAGATTTAAAAGTTTAACGAGAATAAACCAAAAACGTTTAATGAGAGTAAACAAGATTCAAACGTTTAATGAGAGTAAACAAGATTCAAACGTTTAATGAGAGTAAACAAGATTCAAACGTTTAACGAGAATAAACCATATATAAAAGTTGAACGAGAATAAACCAAAAACGTTTACCGAGAATATACCAGATTTAAAAATTTAACGAGAAGAAACCAAAATCGTTTAAAGAGGATAAACCAGACTTAAAAGTTTATCGAGAATAAACCAAAATAGGTTAACGAGAATATACCAGATTTAAAAGTTCAACTAGAATAAACCAGATTTAAAAGTTTGTCGAGAATAAACCAAAATCGGTTAACGAGAATATACCAGAGTTAAAAGTTCAACTAGAATAAACCAGATTTAAAAGTTTGTCGAGAATAAACCAAAATCGGTTAACGAGAATGTATCAGATTTAAAAGTTCAACTAAAATAAACCGAAATCGTTTAACGAGAATAAACTAAAAACGTTTGACGAGAATAAACCAAAAACGTTTAACGAGAATAAAACAGAATTAAAAGTTTAACAAGAATAAATCAAAATCCTTTAAAGAGGATAAACCAGATTTAAAAGTTTAACGAGAATAAACCAGTTCTAAAAGTTTAACGAGAATGAACCAGATTTAAAAGTTTAACGAGAACAAACCAGATTTAAAAGTTTAGCGAGAATAAACCGGATTCAAAAGTTTTAGGAGAATAAACCAAAATCATTTAAAGAGAATAAACCAGATTTAAAAATTTAATTAGAATAAACCAAAGTCGTTTAACGAGAATATACCAGATTTAAAAGTTTAACGAGAATATACCAGATTTAAAAGTTTAACGAGAATAAACCGGATTCAAAAGTTTTAGGAGATAAAACCAAAATCATTTAAAGAGAATAAACCAGATTTAAAAGTTTAATTAGAATAAACCAAAATCGTTTAACGAGAATATACCAGATTTAAAAGTTTAACGAGAACAAACCAGATTTAAAAGTTTAGCGAGAATAAACCGGATTCAAAAGTTTTAGGAGAATAAACCAAAATCATTTAAAGAGAATAAACTAGATTTAAAAATTTAATTAGAATAAACCGAAATCGTTTAACGAGAATATACTAGATTTAAAAGTTTAACGAGAATAAACCGGATTCAAAAGTTTAATTGGAATAAACCAAAATCGTTTAAAGAGAATATACCAGATTTAAAAGTTTAATTCAAATAAATCGAAATCGTGTAACGAGAACAAACTAAAATTAAAAGTTTAACGAGAATAAACCAAAAGCGTTTTAAAGAAATGCACCAGATTTTCATTAAAATTCAGGAACACAAAGGGAGGCAAGATTTGGGTACACCTCACAAGGTCTGTACGCCATTTCATTCTCTGTAATGCAATATCCATGTTAAGCAGTGCGTCGCATACAACTCTCTCAGTGTGAATACTCTATTTTATGTTGTCCCGTTCCGGGTTCTATATAAACATGGCACAAGAACGTCTCCCATCTTTCCTTCCGGCTAAACAACTTTCCTTATTTCATTCTTCTGACAAGCATTTAATGCATATTCGGTTTTAGTTTGCTGCCTTACCCTCTAAAATTTCTTTTCCTTTTTCTTAAACGATCTAACAAACATTGTTTTTGAAATCTTTCTTTGCATAGCATGTATTTTGGAGAATTCTCCGTATTTTAGTATCTATGTTTCTCCCGCTTATGTCAAGACTGTTCCACGATGCAAAACATCTCAACATGCACTTCTAAATATTTTATTTCGTAGTACAAGGAAAGTTTTACTTCCAGAAAAAGTTTTCTTATCTCGGGACACAAAAGAAGAGGAGAGAACCTTTGTGAATTGTAAACAGCTTTTGCACAACGTTTGAACAGTCTTTGTCGTCGAACGAAGAAAGGTTTTCACGTTAACAAAATGGCAACTTATTTTTCACTGAAATATATTTCCCCTTCCACCATTACACGGTATGTTTTCAGACTGCACTCCTCCCTATATCGGTTATACTAAAGGCACTTTATACCTCATGAATATTATTTATAAAAACGGAAATAAAAAAGCGAAAAAACTGTTGGGACGCATAAAATAAATTTCATCGGATAACTTAAGAAACAGAGAAATTCCAAGAATGTTTCAAAAACCAGTTCTGAAAACTCGATGAACATTATGAAACAAACTGTTATACAGTTTGTTGAATAAAATAGAGCATACTGTACAATTATTAGATCGCGTCCAGGACTAAATATTTGCAAATATGTTTTAATATTCACGTGCACATATATTTGTTTATCACTTCCACTTCAACGCAGTAGTCCAGTAGAACAATTCTCTATATGTGTGTAGTATATATACAGCTGTATATACAGAGTACATACTATATATATATATATATATATATATATATATATATATACAGGGTGATTCATAAAAAAGTATACAATTTCCAAATGCTGTAAAACAGCAACAGTTGAAGACACAAACCACAACTGCGAACCGTTAGGTAGATGTACTCATAAGGTCCCGCTACTGAGGGTAGTGACGTAGGCGACAGCGCACGTGACAGGTGACTAGTCAGTCGATGAACATCTTCTTCAACGATGGATTGGACGAGCTGCGGACTACAACATGCCACTGACCCAATGGCCACCCAGAAGTCCTGACTTAACACCTTGTGACCTTTTCCTGTGGGGGTACGTAAAGGACAAGGTATTCGCCCCTCCCCTTCCTGTTGATCTAGAGGAGCTAAAACAGCGTATCACAGCCACTATCACTGCACTTGATTCAGATATCTTACCTCGCATTTGGGTGGAAATGGATTACCAGCTCGATGTGTGTCGTGTGACTGTGGGTGCACACATAGAACATCTGTGACTGTTTCTAAAAAAAAACTTGAAAAATTCCCCTACAATTCTGTTACAGGTAACATAAAATATCTTACATTGTTCTTGTTTTATAGTGCGTTGAAACTGTATACTTCTTTATGAATCATCCTGTATATATATATGTACGGAATTATCAAAATATTCTACGCAAATTCGAACCGAGCAAACCACAAAGAAAAATCAGTCATAAACCAAGTTGCGCTAAAAAGCAGCAAACCCAAATCCTGACTGATTATATGTAAGACAACCCTTACAGCAGACTCAAACTCGAAAGCTCAAAAACGAACCAATGTTCGGAACGAAACACCCTAGATACAACCAACACAAAAAAACCCAGCAAAGGTTCAAACCGAATCACGAAAAAAATGAACCTGTAGACAAGCTGAAATAACGTCCAGCAAAAATTGCATTCAGGCACCTTTGCAAACAACTACAAACAGGTCACCCCCCACCCCCACCCCAAATCAAATGCGCACACAAACCTTGATTCCTGTTCTGTGTGTTGTGAGTGAGTTTTAACTTTTTTAGGGATATTTTATGTTAAGAGGTTTTTGCTTTGTTCAGTGAGGTTTGGGTGGGCATTTGATTGGGGGGGGGGGGGCTGAGGAGGTTAACCTGTTTGTAGTTGCTTGCAAAGCTGCCTGAATTCAATCTTTGCTGGACGTTACTTCAGCTTGTCTACAGGTTCACTCGTTTTGTGATTTGGTTTGAACCTTTGCTGTTTTTTCGTGTTGGGTGTATCTGCGGTGTTTCGTTCCGAACATTGGTTCGTTTTTGAGTTTTCGGAGTTTACTGCCAGAACTAGTGGTATTGGATTTATAATAAACAAGAAACTGAAGGATAAAGTGGTAGAAGTTGAAAGTTCCTCTGACAGAGCTGCACGACTTGTTATCCAACTATCGAGAAGATACCAGGCTCAGATTATTCAAACTTATGCACCCACCACAAGTCATCCTGAAGAAGAAAGTGAAGAATTTTATGAGGAAATTCGTCATCTAAATAATAAAGGTAAGCAGCACTTGAAGATAATTATGGGAGATTTCAATGCAAAAATAGAGCAACGGCAACAGAATGAAACTTCAGTAGGTAAATTCGGTCACGGCAACAGAAACCAGCGTGGAAATACTCTCGTTGAATTTGCAGAGGCAGAAGGATTTTTCATCTTGAACTCCTTTTTCAAGAAAAAGCCACACAGGAAATGGACATGGAGACATCCAATTGGGACAAAAAGTGAAATTGATTTTATTATGTGTAACAAAAAATTCGTCATCCAAGACTGCAGTGTGCCGAACAAGTTCAACACAGGTAGTGACCATAGATTGGTGAGATGTAAGATGCACCTCAACACTAAACTCGAACGTGGCAAGCTCATAAGACAAACAAAATGTATTGACATAACCAACCTTAAAAGACACCATAATACTTTCAAGTTGGGAACTGAAGAACAGATTCTCTGCTTTAGAAGGCCTAACATCGGAAGAAGTGGATATTTCGGAAGTTAACAGAAAATTAACCAAAGCTCTTATGGAAACATCAACAAAATTAGCTGGGTCTAAGAACAAGTTACATGTGAACAAATTATCAGTAAAAACGAAAATGTTGATGCAAAACAGAAGAGAGATGAGTACAACTAAAGAAGATGTGACTTCCAAAGTGGAATATATAGAGCTATGCAAGACAGTACGAAAAAGTATCACTGAAGACGTAAGGAAATTCAACTGTGAGCTAGTGAGGAAAGCAATTGAAAACAACCAAAGCCTAAACATAGTAAAGGGACATCTCAGTAAGGGAAGAAAACAGATTACGGCACTGAGAAAAGAAGATGGTTCTGTAACTAGAAATAGAGGCGAAATTTTGACAAGAGTGAAACATTTCTACTTCAAATTACATGAAAGGGATGATACATGTACTCCAGACATCATGAAAGGTACCAGTACCAGAGTTCTTCCAGTCCTCCTAGCAGAAGTTGCATATGCAATCAAGAACATGAAGCGGGGAAAAGCTCCAGGAGAAGATGGAATTACTGTAGACATCATACAAGAAGCAAGTGGAGAAATCGAAACAGTACTCGCCCAAATTTTCACTCGATGCCTTAATGAAGGGAAGATTCCTGAGGATTGGAACAATGCTACAATGATCCTGCTACATAAAAAAGGTGACATTGAAGATCTCAGGAACTACAGACCTATCAGCCTCCTATCAGTGGTTTATAAAATCTTCACTAAAGTTCTTTCACACCGCTTGAAGGTGACACTGGACATGGCTCAACCGAGAGAACAAGCTGGATTCAGGAGTGGCTACAGTACAATAGATCATATCCACGCACTGAGAGAACTAATTGAAAGAGCAAGGGCATATGAACTTCCATTGTGCATGGCTTTTATCGATTATGAAAAAGCCTTTGATTCGGTGAAACCATCAGCAGTTACAATGGCTCTGAAATCCTTCGGTATTGAAGATGCATACATTAATATTATTAATAACATCTATGAAAATGCAAGTGCAAAGATTCGGCTGATTGAAAATACAACACACATAAAAATTGGAAAGGGAGTGAGACAAGGTGACACCATATCTTCAAAGCTTTTTAATGCCACATTGGAAAATGTCTTTCAATTACTGAACTGGGAAAACAAAGGGATAAAGATTAATGGAGATTATCTAACCCACCTTTGTTTTGCTGATGACGTAGTCATTTTTGCAACTACCCCACCAGAGCTGCAGAGTATGATCCAGGAACGTGCTGACAAGAGTAAAGAAGTGGAATTAAAAATGAACTTTCAGAAGACAAAAGTGATGTTCAATGCTTTTACAAGAAATGAAGATTTGTCGATTGATGGAGAAAAACTGGAGATAACAGACACGTACGTTTATCTTGGACAGCAGATATCAAGTGAGGGTCACATTGATGAAGAAATTAATCGGCGTACAAAACTTGCTTGGAGAGCTTTTGGAAGAAACAGCATAATTTTCAAGAGCCATATGCCATTATGTCTCAAAAGAAAAGTGTTTGATCAATACATCCTGATGATGATATATATATATATATATCATCATCATCATCACTGTCAACCATTATCAATCCACTGCTGGACGAAGGTCTCCCCAAGTTTCTTCCACATCGGTCTGTCTTGTGCCAGTCTCTTCCATGTTACTCCCGCATACTTTCGAATTTCATCCGCCTATCTCCCATGTGGTCTTCTTCTGGGTCTTTCCCTGTCCCTTGGAATCTAGTCTAAACTTTCAGCTGTCCATCGATGGTCTGTCCTTCTGGCAATATGTCCAGCCCATTGCCATTTCAGGGATTTTACTCTGGTCATGGTGTCTTCCACTCTTGTCATTTTTCTGAATAACGAGTTCCTCTTCTTATCTCTCCTGGTTACACCAAGCATGCATCTCTCCATGCTACTTTGAGTTGCCTGCAGTCTTTGTATGTCTTTTTTAGTTACGGTCCACGTCTCTGCAACATATGTAAGCACTGGAAGGATGCATTGATCAAACACTTTTCTTTTAAGACGTAATGGCATACAGTGTATTGCTCTTGAATATCATACTGTTCCTTCCAAACGCTCTCCATGCAAGTTTTATATATATATATATATATATATATATATTTTTTTTCAAATGCTGTAAGGATACCCAAGTACGCTGCAGAATGTCAGGTGTAATAAGTAGGACGGCTGCAGTAATGCGCTCTTTGAGCTCAGTGATAGATGTAACTTTTTTCTTGCACAGAATGTCCTTAATAAAGCCCAAAAGTAAATAAAATCGCATGGAGTAATAACAGGAGACGGAGTGATAATGCCGTCAGACCCCCACGTCCAATTCAACGCCCTGGAAAAATGGTGATCTAAAGGTACGTGATGCCATTAACGGTTGGTTAAATGGTGATCTAAAGGTATGTTATGCCATTAACGGTTGGTTAAGCAAAGAAAAAGGGCCCTATTACTCTCTCTTTCATTAGGTCAGCCCAGGCATTAACCATTGGGCTGTGTCTCTCGTGTGCTACCACCACGTGGAGAGTTTTCCGTGCCCCAGATTCTGCAGTTATGTTTATTCGTTTTGCGTGTAATTTGGAATGTCGACTCATCACTGAAACAGATCCGTGAAAGGAGTGGGTTGACGTTTTTGCAATTTATTCGCATATAGGCGGAGACGTTTATACAGAATCTTGTGAACCATTGCTCGCGGAATTTCGAGTTCTCGACTGGCGACGTGGACCGACTTCTTCGGGCTCCTTTGGTAATCTTACGCACGTCTTCCACCTTTTCGTCCAAAATGCAAGGTCTGCTAGTGCTTTTGCCTTTCAAGACACTTCCCGTTGCTTAGAATTTATTTACCCACCTGCGGCTGTCTCTTGTACTCCGTTCTGAACTTACGCTGAACTGGTTAGAGATTTCGACTACGCAAACCAAACACGCACGCTGTTTTCTCCACTAGGAAAGCCATGTCTGTTGTATTCCGTGGTTGACGAGATTTTTCGTTGCATGCGACACCTGGCGCCATCTATCATCTGGCTTAACAAACTTTAACACTTGCTACGTCTCTTGTCGTTTAAAGTAAGTTTTTTCTTAGCGAATATTTTTAATAGCATACTGAAGTTGTATACTTCATTTATAGACACTCTGTGCCCACACACACAGATTTGTTTTATTGGGCTAGTGCGTTGAAGTGCAAGTGGCGAACTAATAAATGTTCACGTGAATATTAAAACATATTTGCAAATATTTAGTTTTAGAAAGTTCGTAGAGGCAAATAAAGTGTCCTTAAATTAAAAAACGTTTAACGAGAAGAAGCTAAATTTACATAAGAGCGCAAGAACTCAAAAAGAAGTTTAAATTAGAGGTACACGTCACGCATCATAAGATACCGTCATTGATAATGGACACTTGTTGCCTTCCCAAGGTTCTGTCAACGCCCACGCTCTTCCGTGCCCATGTTCCATAGTTTCATTTTTTATTTACGCTTACTGATCGTCTTGAGTGGTTTGGGAGAAGACGAGTTAGCAAGGCGATTCCTCTTCTGCCCAACCGCCAGACGGGTTTGCATCTCCTTCCATAAGAACATTTGAGTTTGTGCGTCCTTATACACATTCAGAAAAGCTCTGCGGCAAAAAGTTTCTGTTTTGGAATGAAAAATCTCAATACCCCAAATTTGTCACCATATATTCAGGGGAATACTTACATCGATGAACCATTCCATTATGACCACCCCAAGCCTAAAGAAATGAGCGCAACCAGGAGACCAAACGGTGGCGCAAGTGAAAAACACAGAGCAGCACACATACAACACAAGGACCGTCTTTCGGTTAGCATTTGGAGTCAGAATTGTAAAAGCTGCCGATTTATCGGAGTTTGATAAAGGACAAATTGCGATGTCACGGCGCCTTGGGACTACGATCTCGGAAACGGCGCGGCTTGTGGGTTCTTCACGTACCTCGGTACTGAGTACGCATCAAAAGTGGTGCACAGAGTGCCAAACGACGAACCGTCGTTCAGCCGTGTATCGTCCGCAGCTCACTGATGCCAGAGTGGAGCGAAGACTGTCGCGCATTGTTCACAGCGACCGCAGGGCCACAGTACGACAAATCACCCGCAGCTACAACAGTGGTGATCAGGGAAATGTGTCCCACCACACAGTTCATCGTAGCGATCTGCGCATGGGTCTACGCAGCCGAAGATCCAGCCGGGTCCACATGCTAGCTGCACGTCATCGCCAACCAAGCATGAAATGGGCCCAAGATCATCGAGATTCGACTGGGGATTATTGGAAGAAAATGGCCTGGTATGACGAATCAAGATTCCTGGTGCATCACGTAAACGGTCGAGCACGGATACGCTGATTACCAAAGGAGACTATAGCACCTGGATGCACTGTTAGGCGGAAACAGGCTGGCGGTGGCGGTGTTATGCTGTGGGCGATGTTTCCTTGGAAAACTTTAGGCCCCATTATTCCAATAACACAATCCGTGACAGCTGTCAGATATCTGAACTTCGTTGCGGACCAAATTCACTCATTCATGGCAACTGTGTTTCCTGCTGCTGATGGCCGGATTGTGTTACAGGATAATGCGGCATGCCACACTGCCAGAATCGTTAAGGAGTAGTTCGAGGAACATGCTGGTGACTTCATGTTAATGCCCTGGCATCCAAATTCAACTGACGTGAAGCAATCGAACATTTGTGGTTCGACGGAAAAGCGGGTTTGCGCTAAATCACCACCACTCCGAAATGTATGAGAACTGGAGTGCCTGCCGTGGACATTATGTTACCAGATTCCCCAGGATACCTATGGCCACTCGGCGAGGCATCGATCATGCCACTGAGTCATCGAATCGATGCGTTGCCGAGTGGACGCTGTTTTGCGGGCTAAAGGGGGTCCTACAGCTTATTAGGAAGGAGGTCATAATGTAATGGCTCTTCGGTGTTTACTTTGTGTGCTTTTCATCATGTAATTTTTTGAATAAATCTAACTACTTTGGATATAAAACTCAAGTTGCAGGGCCATATCTAAAGAGCTTAATTTCCTTTTTGGCTTCTTAAAATGGGCTTGGATCTGACGTTCATTCTCCGATTCTGTTTATTTTTCTTCCGCGGAGGAATAATGATGGGCAAAACCTCTTACACATCTAAGAGGCACGAAACAAAGAGAAAAAAATGCCGCCTTGGTTGCCCAGTGGTCTAAGCGATGGCTTCTGATCATTCGTGGGAAAAGGGTACGGGTTCGAATCCCGGTGAGGCATGGATGTTGTGTTTGTCTTTCGGCACTGGCTCTCTCTCCTTGGAACCAGTGGCCCTAAATTAGGGACGGGCGACTGCTTATAGCCTCCATTGAGTTGCTCACGGTGGTCGTTAAACTTAAAAAAAAAATGAGAGTAAGACATTAAGTTTCATGCAGAAATTTATGCAAGCTGAGTTTCTCCTATTCGAATTAAAGTGCTTTCTCCACAGGTGAACAAAGTACTTTTAATGACTCATACCCAACATGCATTGAAGTGACAAAAGAGATTGTGATCCCTCTCTAATACCACGTTGGTCCTCCTCGCGATCTGATAAGAGCAACACCGAGGGGCCATGGACTTTATGAACTCTATGTGGTACTGTGGAGACAGTGCACACCATGCTTCCCACAATTCCATAATATTCGCCGGTGGATGATTCCTGGCATTCACGGAACGTTGAACAGCATCCCAAATGTGTTCGATGGCGTTTAAATCAGGCAAACGAGGGGGTCAAGTGAAGATACCAAACTCCGTGGAATGTTCCTCCAGACATAATCGGGCGACTGTGGACGTCGCACTCGTCAGAGTGGTTGTAAGACATGAACGGGTGCAAATGTTCCCCCAAAATGGTTACGCAGCTTCCACCGGTCAGAGCAGTCTGCAGACATACGAGGGGTCGTAATGCGTGCCCTAGCTGAAAACACCTCACACCACAACAGAACCACCGCCGTCCTGCACTGTCCCTTATAGGCATGCGGGACCCATTGCCTCGTAAGGTTGTCATCACATCTGGAGTCACCCATCTGCCTGTAACAGTTGGTGCCGCGATTGGTCCGACCAGACAACACATTTCCAATCATCTTGGGCCCAATGGCGGTGTTCCCGAGCCCAGGCGAGGCACACAGCCTTGTGTCGTCGGGTCAGCAAGGGCACCCAGGTGGGCTGTCGGCTTCGAAATCCCATTGAACTCCGGGAGGGTTGCACTGTTCGAACGCTGATGTCGCCAGAATTGATTATTTCTGCCCGTGAGTACCAGAAACCTCTGACCACGGTCATCCATGGATTTTCTACTGCAACGCTGGTCTTGCACTCTTGATGCTTTCCCTTAGTTTGTTTAGTCCAGATACACCCTTGCAGTTGTTGACCGGGTAAATCCAAATTTCGAGGTGTTTCCCGAGATGGAATGACTCATTTCACGAGCACCAGGTATCATATCACGTTCGAAATCACTTAAACCCAGAAAAGCTGCCGTATAAAATGTGAACTACTTGAGCTTGCGGAGATACACCGGTGAGATGACCACCTACCTAATAAGCTGTAGGACCCACTTTAGCCCTCAAAACAGCAGCCAGTCGGCGAGGCATCGATTTGATGAGGTGTCGATAGGTATTCAGTGGTATCTCGTACCATAATGTCAACAGCAAGTCTTCCAGTTCCAGTGCATTTCGTGGTGGTGGTGATTTAGCGCGAACCCGCTTTTCCAAGTCGAACCACAAATGTCCGATGGCGTTCATGTCAGAAGAACTTGGAGTCCAGGGCATTGACAGAAAGTCACCAGCATCTTCTTCGAACCAATCCTTGACGATTCCAGGAGTGTGGCATGGCTCGTTATCCTGTTGGTAATGGCCATCACCAGGAGGAAGCGCGGTTGCCATGAATGAATGAACTTGGTCCGCAGCGATGTTCAGATACTTGACAGCTGTCAGGGATTGTGTTATTGGGATAATGGAGCCTAAAGTGTCGCAAGAGAACATCGCTCACAGCATAACACCGCCGTGCCAGCCTGTTTCCGCCCAACAGTGCATTCAGGTGCCATAGCCTTCGTTGGTAATCGGCGTATCCGCGCTGGGATGTCTACGTGATGCACCAGGAATCTTGATTCGTCAGACCAGGCCAGTGTCTTCCAATAATCCACAGTCCATTCTCGATGATCTTGGGCCCATTTCATGCTTTGTTGGCGATGACGTGCAGTGAGCCTGGGGCCCCGACTGGGTCTTCGGCTACGCACGTCCATGCGCAGAAGTCTGCGATGAACTGCGTGCTGTGACACATTGCGCTGATTACCATTGTTGTAGACGCGGGTGATTTATCCAGCTGTGTTCCGGAGATCGCTGTGAACAATGCGCGACAATTTCCGCTCTCCTCTGGTATCAATGAGCTGCGGACGACACATGGCTTGAGGACAGCTCGTACTGTGGCCATCTGTGCACCATTTTTGATACGTACTCACTACAGCGGCACGTGAACAACCCACAAGCCGCGTAGTTTCCGAGATCGTAGTTCCGAAGCGTCGCACTATCAGAATTTCTCATTTATCAAACTCAGATAAACCTACGAATTATGTACAAGAAACCTTCACACACGTAACTCACTCGAAGAAACTCCGTAGAGATTTTTAAGAACTTTACTAAAAGACATACGACTACAATCAGTAAGATCTTTCGGGACACCTTGTTCCCATCTTCAGACAGATTGATTGTCTATGTCCGGTGCGCCCCTATATATACATACTGAAGCTACAGCAATGACGCATGTCACAAATAAGCATGCGTACACTGTTTCACTCCTACTCCCAATGTTTACGAATTAGGAAGAGACCCAAAATCATTACAAACATAAAATAACTATAAGCGCAGGCGCACCACCCACTCAATTGAATCCCATCATTTTACAACACAGACACACACAAACACCAATCAAACACCTGCTACAGAAGATACATACTACAAATTCAAACTATAAAATTAAAAATTAAAACATACAAAAAAATCAAAATTTAATATTGGTGTTGCGTACTGGAACAAATTGTTTCCAGGGCTCCGGTATATCACAAGGGTAATTGTCATTACACACGGAGTCCCTGTTAGCATAAATGCTCAAACTCTCAGCTAACAATAATGACGGAATGTCTGGTTGTGAAGACAATATACTTACATGATTCCAATCTGGATACTGTAATCCATCTCGAGTCAGGCGTGATCTCTGCTCCATTCTTAACAGCATATTTATGTTCCAACAAACGTAATTGTAACGCACGCTTTTTTTTTTTTTTTTTTTTGATTGGAGGTTTGACGACCACCGTGAGAACCTCAATGGGCTATCGCCCGTCCCTAATTTAGGGTCACTGGTTCCAGGGAAGGGAGAGAGCCGTGCCGTAAGACAAACACAGCATCCATGCCTCACCGGGATTCGAACCAGGACCCCGTTCGGACAAATGATCGGAGGCCATCGCTTAGACCACTGCGCCACCGGGGCGGCACCACGCTTTGTGGAACCAATGTATTGTTTGGGTTGCACGGAATCGTCCACGGGTGGAAGAGCTTTTCCCATTCTGGCTCCGAGCACTGTACTAACCGAAACCCGATCCTCGGTTTGTATATATAATGTTCTGTGATCTTCACCTGAGCCACCTTTCGGTCTCCAGGCGCGCTCATTTTTCTATACTGGGGGTGGTCATAATGGAATGGGTGATTGGTGTATCAACCTCTATATATACGTCGTTTGCGGATGATACCATTTACCACATGGGTGTGGTGGCATGTAATGGAAATTGTAGTGCCCTTCCCAATTTATTTTTGGCACCTCAGTGTATGTGGAATACAAACTTCGTCAAAAATTATTCAGTGGATCGTTTTGCTTTTTTATTTGAATGTTTAGCGATACTCTGCATTAAAATTTAATTGAACAATAAGATCTTTTCCGAAAAATATGCCATATTTAATTACTTAGAAATTGAGTAACCTAAACAAAAAGCCACTTCGTAGCAATTTATGTTGTCTTTTAATTCATTAAGCATTTTTTGCGAGTATTTATGATAGCAATTTTTTCTTTTCCATTATTTGTGTGCCTAGTTATGAGATCCCTGACACTTTCCCTCCTTTAAAAACTGAACTTTTCCAAGATATATCCACCTCGCCCGAAGCCTAAAGGGAAGCACCAATGGAATGAAATTTGGTGTTAAGAGACTTTGACACTTCAAGGAAACTAAACCGATTAGAGTGAGGTAGGTCGCTATCATCAGAGACAGCCAATCCGATTGCATTCCATTTATCTGCTAGTTTCGTTCCTTTAATCCCATTAAAGAATTTCTTTCACATTCTCAACCGTGCTGCAAGTGAAGATGGAGAGATCATGGATCACACATATCCTCCTCCTCTTCTTCTTCCTCTTCTCCCGATTTGACATCTTCCGATTTCTTCGCACATCTTATTTTATCGCTTTTTTGTTTTCACATGACAAAAGCAGACGGTGGGTTTAATGGAAGTGGAAAAAAATTGGCTCAGATTAAATGTGAGTCACGTAAGGATGTAGTCAGAGGAAAAAGGAGGAAAAAGAGATTTAAGCTTAAGGTCACCAAGACGATGCTGGGACCTTTAATGCCTTGACTGCACAACGAACTTGAAATTGATCCGACTTTTCATCGCAGGTCATTTTGAATTCCTTAACCTTAGTTTTCGATTTCGTATTTTTTTTTCTTTTTGACTTCCCTCTTCACGAAACGAATCTTCTTTTCCGAAATAAACCCATCCTGTGAAGAACTTTCGACACGCGTTAATGTATTCATCATTCAAAGAAAGGCAATTGTTGGCCATGTGTTGATAATTTTCTTTTATGAAGGGTTGAAGTCATATTTTGTTTGCACTGTGCTGATTTCAGTAATCGAATAGAGTCGCAGAACAGTGCTTTTCACATCTGTATTCCCGAAATTATTCTAAATTATGTTTTGGTTTAATGATACCGTGAATGCGGGGAGTAAAACGTATGACGGTACAACCGGAAAGGTATAAATATTAAAACCATTATCGAATAGAAAAAAAAAATTAACTCCCTGATAAATGAATCGACGATGTGATAGTTGTGCGGTACGAAAATCTGAGTTCGAGTCTTCAACGAAGCACTAGTACTGCTTGCTTCTGTTTTGTTTGTAGTTCCTACGCTTCCTAAGAGCAAGCAATCTCACAAATCCAAAAACAAAAATTAAGAAAAATATTTTGTAATAAGTTTCGTATGAGGGTCATTTCAAAAGTTTTGTACATTGTAGGTTATCTCTTAAAAACCGAATTTATTTCATAACATACCTTTACAGGCCTTCGAAGTAATCTTCATGTTTCTTTATGACAGCAGCCCAACGTTTATTCCAATCAGGACACCTCCATTGTTGAGGCGCCGGATTACTCGGGTCACCTCAACATATCTTTACAGGCCTTTGAAGTAATATCCATGTTTCTTTATGACAGCGGCCCAACGTTTATTCCAGTCACGACACTTCCATCGTTGAGGCGTCGGATTACTCGGGTCACCTCAACATACCTTTACAGGCCTTCGAAGTAATCTCCATGTTTGTTTATGACAGCGGCCCAACGTTTGGGCAAGTCTTGTATTCCAGTAAGGACACCTCCATTGTTGAGGCGTCGGATTACTCGGGTCACCTCTTTAGAAACATATTGAACCGTACTGAATTTTTTCCCACGTATTGGCTTCTTCAGTTTTGGGAACGAGTCATAGTCTGGCAAGCTCATGTCGGGATTGTATGGCCCGTGGGAAAGCAATACCCATCCATACTTTTCCAGAATGTCTCTTACTGTACGGACAACATGCGTTCTCGTGTTGTCTAGAAAAATGATGACACTAGCTTCGCGCATGTCAGGCCTTCTTTGGCGAAACTTTGGACGCAAAACATTTTGCAGAAACCTGTTGTATTCCGCTGTTGCAGTTGTCCTCTTGGACTGCAGCCTTTGTATGTCTCTTTTAGTTAAGGTCTCTGCACCATACGTAAGCACTAGAAGGATGCATTATGATCAAACACTTTTCTTTTAAGACATAATGGCATATTGCTCTTGAAAATTATGCTGTTTCTTCCAAAAGCTCTCCAAGCAAGTTTTGTACGCCGATTAATTTCTTCATCAATGTGACCCTCACTTGATATCTGCTGTCCAAGATAAACATACGTGCCTGTTATCTCCAGCGTTTCTCCATCAATAGATAAATCTTCATTTCTTGTAAAAGCATTGAACATCACTTTTGTCTTCTGAAAGTTCACTTTTAATCCCACTTCTTTACTCTTGTCAGCAAGTTCCTGAATCATATTCTGCAGCTCTGATGGGGTAGTTGCAAAAATGACTACGTCATCAGCAAAATGAAGGTGGGTTAGATAATCTCCATTAATCTTTATCCCCTTGTTTTCCCAGCTCAGCGACTGAAAGACACCCTCTGCCGCCCCGGTGGCGCAGTGGTCTAAGCGATGGCCTCTGATCATTCGTCCAAACGGGGTCCGGGTTCAAATCCCGGTGAGGCATGGATGTTGTGTTTGTCTTACGGCACTGGCTCTCTCCCTTCCCTGGAATCAGTGACCCTAAAATAGGGACGGGCGACTGCTTATAGCCCATTGAGTTGCTCACGGTGGTCGTTAAACCTCCAATCAAAAAAAAAAAAAAAAAAAAAAAAAAAGACACCCTCCAATGTGGCATTAAATAGCTTCGGAGATATGGTGTAACCTTGTCTCACTCCCTTTTCAATTTTTATGGGTGTTGCATTTTCAAACAGCCGAATTTTTGCACTTGCATTTTCATAGATGTTATTAATAATATTAATGTATGCATCTTCAATACCGCAGGATTTCAGAGCCATTGTAACTGCTGATGGTTTCACAGAATCAAAGGCTTTTTCATAATCGATAAAAACCATGCACAATGGAAGTTCATATTTCCTCGCTCTTTCAATTAGTTCTCTCAGTACGTGGATATGATCTATTGTGCTGTAGCCACTCCTGAATCCAGCTTGTTCTCTTGGTTGAGCCTTGTCCAGTGCTACCTTCAAACGGTGTGAAAGAACTTTAGTGAAGGTTTTATAAACCACTGATAGGAGGCTGATAGGTCTGTAGTTTCTGAGAACCTCAATGTCACCTTTTTTATGTAGCAGGATCATTGTAGCGTTGTTCCAATTCTCAGGAATCTTCCCTTCATTAAGGCATCGACTGAAAATTTTGGGGAGTCCTGTTTCAATTTCTCCACTTGCTTCTTGTATGATGTCTACAGTAATTCCATCTTCTCCTGGAGCTTTCCCCGATTCATGTTCTTGATTGCATGTGCAACTTCTGCTGGGCGGACTGGAAAAACTCTAGTACTGGTACCTTTCATGATGTCTGGAGTACATGTATCGTCCCTTTCATATAATTTGGAGTAGAAATCTTTTACTCTTGTCAAACTTTCGCCTCTATTTCTTGTAACAGAACCATCTTCTTTTCTCAGTGACATGATTCGTTCTTTTTCCCTCACTGAGATGTCCCTTTGCTATCTTTAGGCTTTGGTTGTTTTCAATTGTTTTCCTCACTAGTTCATAGCTGAATTTCCTTACGTCTTCAGTGATACGTTTTCGTACTGTCTTGCATAGCTCTATATATTCCACTTTGGAAGTCACATCTTCTTTAGTTGTCCTCATCTCTCTTCTTTTTTGCATCAACATTTTAGTTTTTCCTGATAATTTGTTCACATGCAACTTGTTCTTAGATTCAGCTAATTTTGTTGCTGTTTCCATAAGAGCTTTGGTTACTTTTCTGTTAACTTCAGAAATATCCACTTTATCCGATGTTAGGCCTTCTAAAGCAGAGAATCTGTTCTTCAGTTCCAACTTGAAGGTATTATGTTGTTTTTTAAGGTTGGTTATGTCAATACATTTTGTTTGTCTTATGAGCTTGCCACGTTCGAGTTTGAACGTAAGAACAATACATTGTGGTAAATAGCGTTCTCCCGGCTGCCGCCATACCCGCACACGGCCATCAGACTGATGCATCGTGTATCTGCATTCATCAGTCCATAAGACCTGTTTCCATTGATCTACGGTCCGCGATAAATGTTCTTCACACCATGCTAAACGATGAGTAGCATTACGAGTGAAGATGAAAGGCTCATGACCAGCCGCACGACCACGGTAACCCATGGAATGAAGTTGTATGCGAATGGTTCGTGTACATACCGAGGATCCAGCATTCTTACTCACGTGTTACACTGAGGTCTTGCGCAGTACTCCATCGATTAGCTGTAACGACTATCCTGAGGCTTTGACGTCACCTATCACTGATTTTCTTTGGTCTGCCGGTACATTTTAGTGCTTTAGGCACGCCATGCGTCTTCCACTTATTCAGTACATCCAAAACAGTTGACTTGGGTATGTTTAAACCCCTCTTGGTTTCTCTTATGGACAACCCACTAATATAACACCCAACAATCTTTCCTTTCTCAAAGTTAGTTCTCTTCCGCCGCGAAATTTTCACTCACCTTCACAGAGCGACATGATCGCAGTCAGCTGCAGACTTATTTTTAAGCCGTTTGCAGCTGTATAGCGCATCTTAAGAACGCAGAGGATCCTTTCATTTAGTTTTGGAGGAGCTTCTGCCAACTATTATCAATATAGTGTACACTGAAGTGCCAGAAGAACTGGCACACCTGTCTAATACTTCGTAGGACCCCCACGGGAGCGCAGGACTGCAGAAATTCGACAGGGCATGGACTCCACTATCTTCTGGAAATATGCTGTAGGCAATGCACACCACACTTCCTGCAGAGCGTTCCACAACTCGGGTTTATTCCGAGGTCTGGGATTCCTGTGTTCGATAGCGCGTTGCATGGCATCCCAAATGTGTTCTATCACGTTCAAATCTAGCGACTTGGGTGGGAATGGCAACACTCCAAACTCAGATTAATGCTCCTCTAATCATAATGTGGCGTCGCGACACTTGTGTGGAGGTGCATTGTGCTGTTGGAACAGGCCCAACCCATCAGCATGAATGCAGGACATGAACGGGTGTACCTCGTCAGGAAGGATGCGCACATAGCATTGGCCGGTCACAGACGTTTGCAGACCTACCAGGGGTCCAAGTGAAGTCCAGCTAAACACACCGCATACCATTACAGACCCCCCATCCCCTCCCACCAACTGGTACAGTTCCCTGTTGACAGGCGAGATCCATGGCTTCATAGGGTTTGCGCCACACACGAAACCTTCCATATGCCCGATACAGTTGGAAACGTGACTAGTCACATCAGGATTCTTGTTTCCAGTCATCAAAAGTCTAGTGGCGGTGTTGCCATGCCCAAGCAAGGCGCATAGCTCTGTGTCGTGCACCCATCAAGGGGACTCGAGTTGGGCGTCGGCTCCCAAAGCCCATATCGTGCAGGGTACGTTGCAGAGTCCGGACGCTGATGCTTGTTGAGGCTCCAGCATTGAATTCCGATGATACCTGCGAGAGTGTCGCACGCCTATCGCGTGAAACGTTTCTTGACAGCCGACGATGGTCACGTTCACCCAATGTCTTTTTAGGGCCATACTGGTATCGTAGACTGGAGGTTTTGCCGGAATTCTTGTAGTCACGGTACACCCTTGCAATGGTCGTCCGTGAAAATCCGAACTTCGTTTCTACCTCCGAAATACTATGGCCCATCTCACGAGCGCCAACTATGACACCGCGTTGAAAATCGCTTAAATCGTTATTACTTGTCATTCTAATGCCGAAAACAGTTCTGACAGCTGGCAAGGATGTCTATCGCTTTATATATGCACTGGCGGACCTCACCGAGTACGCGCATAGGTGACGTTGATATGTATTTTGCATAAGCTCGTCTGCAGCAGTTTTTCTGGACTTCATTGTATATGAATACTACAAAAGATAAATTCTTGTTAAATACTTCACTTACAGTGAAACAGGAGTCACCAAACAAAACTTCAAGAATAGGTTACTTACAGTTAGTCCTCATTCAGCCAAAACCCCTTTGGCACTTCATTAATACAGAATTACAAATCACTTTTTAACAGTATTATTAACGTAATTCTATTAATGTTAGAATACTTCGTTAATGAGAACACCAACACTAAAAATATGACACGCAGACGCCAAGAAAACACAACTTCAAGGAAATGATCTTCCACAACTATAACGTCACACCACCATAGCACTCTGTTTGGCTGCTGCTCCAACATTATATCTCTTCCCATTCTTATCGGTCACATGCGTACGTCACATCCTCTGACCTCAAGTATTGCCAACCTCATTCGTATGAGAGAGAACATATGGCGTTAAGATTGAAAAACGCTGAAAGAGAATGAACTCAAATTTACATAGAAGAAGTAACAAAAATGAAAGTTAAATAAGAGTATACGTCAGAAGGTCTGCGTTTAGAAAACGTTCTTTTTTGCAGTACGAAGGCACTATCGTCCATTCGTGACACATCAGGAGACTTTGCAGGAATATGAGCAAAAGTTAAAGACTTGTTGACCGTCTATACAAACTATCTCCCGTCCTCATTTGAAATTAAAATAAACAAAAAAGAAAAAAAAAGATGGCATAGAATTTTCGGTTGTAATGTGCACGTCATTTGAATATTTTCCGACATTTCAAAGTTATTCATATTCAATGAAATCCGTCAAAATAAGAAAAAAATCATCCAGCTTTCTACACTGGATGTAACATCTAGAAATACAGGATGTTTGTTTACTACACCGTGCAAATTAATTGGGACAAGCTATTTTATTTCCAGAATTGTAATGTGATCGCCAGTTGATGTCGGAAACCCACGTAAACCGGTTTTATCAGCAGTTAGGTGGTGTGACTGTTAGAACTTGATAGTAAGAATGTGGTTTGACCGGTTTTAAACAGGAAATAGGCACTTCAGCTTCAGTTGTGAGCTTTCGTGTGAGACAGGTGGATGTTAGTTTTCGCTCTCTGTGAGTACGTGTTGCTTTCGTGTATTGAAAAATGGATATTCCCCCAAGGAAGCGTGCAAAAATTAATTGCTCTGAAGGATCACACTTCTATGACAGTGAGAGATCTCGCTTCTGCAGTTGGTGTAGGCAAATCAAGTGTATAAAGACTGCTTAAGCGATACAATGCATCTGGATCATCATCTCCAAAAAGGAGAGGTAAATGTGGAAGAAAACGAAAAACAACTCCACCAACCGATAAATATCTAATCAGAAATACTTTCTGAAAACAAAGTAAGTATCCGTGAGAATTGGATCATCTGCTACAGCCCTTGCCCGTCTAGTGAAAGAAAATTTATTTACACCGCTATGGAAGGATGCTTTTATTCTTTTACGAACTCATACCAGAAGACTTACTTTGTTTTCAGAAAGTATGTATAACATTGCTTATGGTGACAGATGTAGCACCGAAACTCCTATAACTGTACCTTCTGCTTGGAGATTTTTGGCAAATGATTCACTTATTATTTAGCATGAGATACTCCAAACATATATGTTTTTTCAATGATTACTTACTGTATCTTGCGCAGAATTTTGCGCGCATGTCTCTTGACGATGACCATATGTACATCCGCAAGCACCCGGCTCAAATCAGTTCACGGCCTGATGATGCACGTGCGACACATGTGAAAAATCTTGCGTTTTTATCATGTATATATTTTGGGATTTATTAAAATACTTTGAGATCTGCATCGTACATTTTTATCGTGCTTCGACAGGTGTTTGATTTGATTACTATTCAGCACGAAAGTTAGTTTAAAAATTCTTGTAATCTATTTTCTTTAAGTCTACACCGAGTTTTGCGCTCATCCATGTGCCTAAGCAAAGGCGGTGAGCCGCCCCGGTGGCGCAGTGGTCTAAGGCGTTGGCCTCTGATCATTCGTCCGAAAGGGGTCCGGGTTCGAATCCCGGTGAGGCATGGATGTTGTGTTTTGTCTTACGGCACTGGCTCTCTCCCTTCCTTGGAACCAGTGACCCTAAATTAGGGACGGGCGACTGCTTATAGCCCATTGAGTTGCTCACGGTGGTCGTTAAACCTCCAATCAAAAAAAAAAAAAAAAGGCGGTGAACATTTTTTTTTCTTTTTAATATTCAAATCTTTGTTTATTACCTTGTTTACAGTTGATACAGAGATTTTTAACGACTTGGCGGTTGCTCTTGGAGTTGGTGGATTTTTTTCCGGAGAAGAGACCTTACTTTTGAAACAGCCGTAGAAGTATTTATTGTTTTGGATATCCATTTGGTGCTCTTTTTCCTGTTGAAATCAATGCTTCACAATTTTCCCTCTATTATTAATAATATTGCTTTCTTTACATTTATCAATGCTAATTCCATGATTTGCACAGCGTTTTTTAATTACAGAACACAAATATTTATTTTCGTAAAGAGCCAAAACATAACCTTCTACCCACAGCTTGTTTACGAGCGCCATTTTCTTACAGGGTGGCTGAAATAAAACTATACCCATAGTGGCCAAAACGAACCTATACCCATCGTAGCCCAATTTAATGATAACTTATTTGTTACAGGTACTGACAATCTACAGTGTGACGGACGCACACGACATAAAGACATAGCAGGACGCACACGACATAAAGGCAGATAGGAATCAGAATAAAATGTCTGCGTAGCTCAGTTGGTAGAGCGACTTGTTCCGCAATAAGCGGCCTCGGGTTCGAATCCCGGCGTAGACCAAAAATGACGGAGAAATTTACTTCGTTATAATGGCGCCCGCACTATCCGGATGACCCGGCCGTTCAAAATCTCGCATTGGTGTGATGTTATTTCCACACCGCGAGACAGGAAAAATCAGAGAATTCCTTCTCCAGCGCTTCGAAAAATGTGTGATGTTGCATTCCACACAGCAGATTGACTGGGAGTTCTCAAGTGCACGTTCTACAGTGGATGGCTGCCTGCAACGATTCATGGTCACGGCTGACCCGTGGGCCATGCCCCCGGCCCTCTTTCGGGGGGTGGGGGGAGATGTGACGTACCTGCAAGCAGGACGCACACGACATAAAGGCAGATAGGAATCAGAATAATCGTCTGCGTAGCTCAGTTGGTAGAGCGACTTGTTCCGGAATAGGCGGCCTCGAGTTCGAATCCCGGCGTAGACCAAAAATGACGGAGAAATTTACTTCGTTATAACAGCATTAACGGAACAGTTTCTTACCTGTTAATTATAACTTTTTTGGTTAGAGGTGCTGACAATCCATCGATCTACATACCAGTTTACTTATGAGGATTTTCCCAGCAGCAGAGAAGATGGTCCTGACTTCGCAGAAAAGAATTTTCATCGTCGAGACATATATTGGCGCACAAAAAATCCACATCAATTTGTGGAGACCCCTCCACATGCGCAGAAAAGTGGTGTGCGGTGTGCTGTGTCAGCACGTAGGATTATTTCCATTTTTTCCCACGAACCACGAACTCAGCTTGATGTATTGCAAACATTTTCAACCCATTTGTCAATCATCTTACCAATGAGGAGAAGACATATTGTTACTTTCAATAAGATGGAGCTACAGCTCCTACAGCTCATACTCCCCACCATTGAATGGATACCATTTCTGAGGTGTTTGAGGAAGACCGTGTTGTGAGTCGTAACCTGCTAGATCCCCTGATCTGTCTGTGTGTGACTTTTACTTGTGGGGTGCACTAAGGGGTGAGGTGTATTCCGATAACCAAAGAACTCTTGAAGAGCTTCAAACCAAAATCTCCGCTGAAATTGCTAAGATTACACCACAACAACTTCCAACTGTGTTTCAAAGCATGCTGCGAAGATCAGATCAGATCATATGTAAAGGATTTTTAGAAGGAAGTGCCTGACCCGAGGTCTTAAACAATCCTTAGGAATAGGAAGCTAGGATATTTGGGCTAGACTGCCAGATAGGAAAGTGACACGGAAGCGAAGTAGAAAAGGGGAGAAAGACGCCCTTATTTATTACCGGGGGGCCAGTACCCGGGGTCCGACGACTTAACGTGCCCATCCGACGCACAGCGGATATTTAGTGGATCGAGCTTTTGTACCTGCCTGGGATCGAACCTGAGGTCCTTTACGTGGCGGTCACGAACGCTGCCCACTAGGCCACCCGCGGCCCACATGCTGCGAAAACTGATCTGTGCCTTAATAATGAGTGTGCTCATTTCCAACAGCTGCTGTAGGAACTGTCTTGGGCACTATAACACTAACTAAAACTTGTGCTTTTTAATTTGTTCATTTGGTATAGTTTTGTTTGGGCCATTATGGGTATAGTTTTGTTTGGTCCACTATGGGTATAGTTTTGTTTGGGCTAGTATGGGTAAAGTTTTGTTTGGGCCACCCTGTATTAGGCGATATTTAACTACACCAGATGTTTCTTTCGTGTTCATCTAACACGAGGTTGCCAGTTTCAGTTCTTTGACCTTTTCCCCCCCTGTAATTTCTTAACAAAAACATTCTAAAAATGTGTCAACATCCTATGTAGTACGATTGAAGACTTAACAGCATATAACAACAAACACTTTTGTGAGTGAGGTGCCTAATTACTACGATCAAGCTGTAGGGTCCCTTTTTTTAAACGAATCATTGTAACTGGACCGACTGCCGGATCGTAACTCCAATTTTGAGGCCCCTATTCTAATGACAATCACGGGGCCCTATATGGAAGGATGAAAAACAGTGAGTCTTCTATATGGGAAGGTAGAAGAAAATCAAGGATATGGTACGATGTAACGATACATAAAACGTTCTTTAAAACAATATCAAAAGGAATAACAACACAGAGAAAATCAAAGAACACTAACGGCAATCAAACGGAAAACCAGAATAACATGAGAGTTTATTTTGAAAATTGTCTGAATACAGATTTTTGGATAAGAATTTTACAATTTCGAAATTAGGATTTTGCTCTACTCTCAGTATGTGCACTGTTGTCCAAAACTTAAGCATAACGTACAAAGTAAAGAGTTAAAACCAGTACAACAGTGGACTACTAGTATGTAGATTAGTTACACACCTAAACCAATCGCAGTGCATGGTCAAATAACGTCCGCTGACGTTTCCATACATGCAAGTATCTCGCAGTTCCATAAAAACAGCTTACCTTACCCTGAGTGTCTTACTCCATTTTCTTGCAATCTTCGTGAGAAGAGTTGTTGTCATTAGTGACCAGGAATGTAACACTGAACAAAGACGCCATGTTGACCATTTTTTGCTGTGTAGATAACAGGAACGTTCGAATCAGATGAATCACAGACTGCCGTCTCCTTACCACTGAATGAACCGCAGAGTGCCATCTGCAGGCTTTCAGGCTTTAAGGAAGTTTCCAAGACACAGGAGTGGTTAGACGCCAACCAGTACAAGGTCGTCCAAAGGTTATGGTATCATGTCTGCCAGGCAACTCACTGCAGAGCTTGCGGCCGCCTCAGGACCAAGAGTTTCAAGACAAACTGTTTACTGGAGGCTCAGGACAACTGGTCTCTATGCCAGACGTCCAGTAATTAGTACCATCTGTAGACTTTCAGGCTTTACGGAGGTTTCCGAGACACACGAGAGGTTAGACGCCAACCAGTACAAGGTCGTCCAAAGGATATGGTATCATGTCTGCCATGCAACTCACTGCAGAGCTTGCGGCCGCCTCAGGACCAAGAGTTTCAAGACAAACTGTTTACTGGAGGCTCAGGACAACTGGTCTCTATGCAAGACGTCCAGTAATTAGTACCATATGCAGACTTTCAGGCATTAGGCAGGTTTCCAAGACACACGAGAGGTTAGACGCCAACGATTACAAGGTCGTCCAAAGGTTATGGTATCATGTTTGCCAGGCAACTCACTGCAGAGCTTGCGGCCGCCTCAGGACCAAGAGTTTCAAGACAAACTGTTTACTGGAGGCTCAGGTCAACTGATATCTATGCCAGACGTCCAGTAATTTGTGTCCCGTTCACACCTGCGAACAGGAGGGCCCGTTCAAACTGGAGACGGGAACATCGAAACTGGACACTGAATCGGTGGAACCATGTGCTCTACAGGAAAATCATTGATGAGTCCAAATTCAGTTTACAGACTGATTCTCATCGAACATCTCACTGGAGAGAACAGGGCCCGCCTTACAATCCCAATAACATCAGGGAAAGGAACTATAATGAATTAGCTTTGTTTATCTTTTTGCTAAGCTAATTATTATGAATGAATAATGCTCTAAGCTTCAAAATGATGAATTCCCAAAAGGGTGTTGTTACTCGTTAATTATGAACTTAAACAAAGTCTCAACGCTGGTTATTTATATTAAGTAATCAAAGTCATAAACCTAACAGCCAGACAGAGGTCTGACAAAACTAAGAATTGAAAAAGACTGAACTTACAGAACAACTTGTTTATTATGATGACTCCTGGTCAACTAAGGCACTCATATATCACTACTACATAACAACACACTGCAACGCAACGCAACACAACACCAACCACCCTCAACTCCAACACAACAACACAACTACAACGCAACAACACAACTCCCACTTCTCGATGAACGCGCCTATATACGAGCTACCACCACGTCATGACTTACACTCATTGCCAGATCTCATTCAGCGGGGTGAAATAATATTCCGTTCAGTAGGAAGATAATTTACATAGTAAAATAAAATAACCAGAGATAGTAAAATCAAAAGGAAAGTGAATATAGAGTATACGTTACATCATCTCCCCCTTAATTTTTTTTTTTTTTTTTTTTTTTTTTTTTTGGTGTCCGAAAAACCTATCAATTTTGGAGTGTAAGTCTTACATTTCGATGATTGACGTTTCTCGATCTTTTTTTTTTTGATTTGTTGTTTGGTGGTAGCCGTATTTACATTATCAACTTGGCATAACAATTTACGAATCTGTATTCGACTGTGAAATTTGTAGTGTAGAACAAACCAAACCTGCATCGGCATACTTTCCTTTTATTCTGCCTAGCAGGAATCACTTTTTTAATTTCAAATTACGTGCGCCTCATTCATTGAAATACATAACAACTGTATCAGCAGCGAAGATTGCCTGAAGCTGCCTAACAGTAACAATTTTATTATTTTCATTTCAAATTACGTTTGCCTCAGTCGTTGAAATACAGAACAACTGTATCAGCAGCGAAAATTTACCTGGAGCTGCCTAACAGTAACAATTTTATTATTTTCATTTCAAATTACGTTTGCCTCATGCGTTGAAATACAGAACAACTGTATCAGCAGCGAAGATTGCCTGAAGCTGCCTAACAGTAACAATTTTATTATTTTCATTTCAAATTACGTTTGCCTCAGTCGTTGAAATACAGAACAACTGTATCAGCAGCAAAATTTACCTGGAGCTGCCTAACAGTAACAATTTTATTATTTTCATTTCAAATTACGTTTGCCTCATGCGTTGAAATACAGAACAACTGTATCAGCAGCGAAATTTACCTGGAGCTGCCTAACAGTAACAATTTTATTATTTTACCCCTAAGCACATAGATATATACAAAAAAAGTGGATTAGTAGATGGACATAGAAGAAATATAAAAAAACCACACATATATACACAAAAAGAATGCATAGGCCCACACGAAAAAAAGAAATTCTGACACGCCAACTGGTCGAGCAGGAAAAACAATAAACTGAGAAAAGAACCTGTCCACGAGAACTTACTTATCTCGAGGACGCATAAAAAATTCTAGTGCGAAAACGTTTTCCAGGCCTAATGGGACTGGGGAAATCAGGTGGCTTGGATCTCTTCCGGGACGGTAATGGAACATCGGTCTGTTGTCGGTCAGGAATCTGGCGGTCTGGAAATCCCTGCGGCTGAGAAGAACGGTCAGAGGTCTGGCGGTCCGGAATCCCTTGCGGCTGAGAAGAACGGTCAGGAGTCTGGCGGTCTGGAAATCCCTGCTGCGGCTGATAGGAACGGTCAGGAGTCTGGCGGTCTGGAAATCCCTGCGGCTGAGAAGAACGGTCAGGAACGTCAGAAGTCTGGCGGTCCGGAAATCCCTGCTGCGGCTGATAGGAACGGGCTCCCCCAGGCTTTGGATATGAAGTCCCTTGATGCTGGGGCCCGTTGTGTCCTTCCAGTATCTTTTTGGAGGGACGTGTCTCCGGCCACATCGCTTGTTTTCGTTTACGCCCACGGGGCATGATAGTAGTAGCAGGCATCGGCCCTGTTTGCCCTGAACGGAGGTTCCAGGGGCGAAACCCGGGCGGATGCAAAGATTTCTGCCTTCGTCGCTGTTGCGGCGAAGCAGATTGGGGAGACAAGTGACGTTTGCGCCCAGCTTTTGGTGGTGCTGGACGGTGTGGAATATTAAATGTTGGATTCATAACTGACAAATCCGAAATGTCCGACGCCTCTGAGTCGCTGCTGTAATTCAGCGGTCGTGCAGGGCGATGTTTGGATTTGCCTATAGGAATACTTTCCGATGAGGTATTCAAAGAAGAAGTATCCCGCGTTGGTGCAGAGTTAGCCGGAAACGGCGCAGCAATAGTCTTGGCAATGGTTGGAGGGAAAGGAACGATACTAGTATTCGACGAACGCGAATCGAGCCTTGGTCTCACGGGAGAATCAGGTTGCGGTTGTAGAAACTCGTCTGGAGAGGGGGAGGGTGAAGGAAAAATCACTGGTGATTCGTCAAAAATGTTCGGTGGGTCGTCCACAATTTCTGGCAGTTGAACATGAGATATAGATTCTTGAGTCTGTGGAACAGAAGGTTGAGTAGGATTGATAATGAAATCGATATCCCGTTCGTGATACTTGCGACATTGATCAACATGTACATATTGAAAATTGTTGTTCGGTTTCTCCAGAACAATATTATTTTCAAAGACATTTGCCACCCGATATGGACCTTCGTAGCTGGGTGCAAATTTCTTCACTAAAGTATGCGAAACAGAAGACTGGAAGTGCGTTTCCACGAGAGTGAGATCTCCAACGACAAGATCTGGTTCCCTACGCCTAGAATTATAATATCGTGCTTGAGCCGCTTGTGCTCCTAGCATTGCAACACGAGCTTTTTCTGCCATAATGTGTACTGATTGCGGAGTTGGTCGCTGGTTTAATTCGTCGATAATCCCCGTTAAATTTTCAAAAGGGGTTTTAATTTTGCGACCCAGAAAAAGTTCTGCAGGAGTAATTTTAGTAGACTCGTGGACAGACGAGCGGAGGGCGAACGCAAAAAGTTCTAAATGTTCATCCCATCTTTCATGGTGGTCCATTACGAAAGTCGCAATCATTTTCACTAGCGTTCGGTTAACGCGTTCTGCAGGATTACTCTGGGGATGATATGGGGAAATGAATTTATGTTTAATGTGTAATCTCGCACACATTCTTTCAAAAATGTCAGAAATAAATTGAGGACCATTATCCGAAACTACTTTATTAGGTGCACCATATCTAGAAAATACTTCATTAACTAAGACATTACAAATAATCTCAGCCGTAGCGGCTTTAATGGGAAAAACTTCAACCCATTTAGAAAAATTATCAGTTAGTACTAAAACATAACGAGCTTTATTTTTAACAGATAATGGATAAGGTCCCAATAAATCTATGGAAATAATATCAAATACATGAGAACTTGAACTAGATTTCAAGTGACCGGCCGGTCTTACATTACGATAATTATTAATCTGACACAAGTGACATGATTGAACGTATGCGAGCACACTTTGGTACATTCCAGGCCAATAGGCAACATCCCGCAATTTACAACGGGTCTTGCGAATACCTAAATGGCCTGCAAGAGGTTTGTCATGAAATTCATTTAAAAGAGCCATTCTAAGGGTTCGCGGAATACATGGGCGAAACTCTGCCCTAGTAGTCCGAGACTTTGTATAATAAAGAAGACCCTCTATTACTTCAAAATGTTGTGACCTTCCAGCCAGAGAAGGATCACTTTGTGGGGGCGAACCCGCAAGCAAAAAATTGTAAATATCCCCAAAATCTGGATCATTTAATAATTCTGCCATTATCTGCTCTCTGGATGTGATATCAGCTATCAGAAGTAAAGGCTGACATCCAGGAGTAGTTTCGGTGGGGACCCCACTAATCGGAACGCGAGATAATGCGTCCGGTAATTGATTCTTATTACCTGGCTGATACGAAATTTTGATATTGCTCTCTTGTAACTTCAGAGCCCACTTCATAAGTCTTTGAGATAGGTGTTTAGCAGAATTCAAATACTGAAGGGCAGAATGATCCGTAATTATGTTAACTGTCAATTCGTTAAGATAACATTGAAATTTATTCAGTGCATACACAACAGCAAGACATTCACGTTCCGTAGCTGAATAATTGCGTTCAGCTTTGGCTAAAGTACGAGACGCAAAAGCTATTGGATGCCCAGCTTGTGACAAAACGCAACCAAGACCAACTCCGGATGCATCAGTATAAATATCAAATTCTTTAGAATGATCCGGGAAAGCCAACACCGGAGGCTGAGTCAATGCAGACTTCAGTGTTTCGAATGCAGCGTTAGCTTCAGGTGTCCAAATAAACTTCTTGTATTTACGCTTTAAAGCATACAATGGCTCACATATTGTAGCATAAGCGGGGACGAACTGCTGATACCATCCGGTCATTCCCAGAAAGCGGGATAGTTCTTTTGCTGTTTTAGGCCGAGGAAAGTCAGCAATAGGCCTAATTTTTTCATTATCAGTGAATAAGCCGTGGGGAGTAATTTTCAACCCCAGATATACAATCTCGTCCCTCGCTATCTGGCATTTATTAGGTTTCAACGTCAAGCCAGCATTGTATATAAGTTGGAACACCTGTTTGAGCAGAGAAAGGTGCTCGTCAAAAGTCTTTGATGTGATAATAATATCATCCAAATAGACATGCACATGGGGACCCAGGACAGGTCTGAGAACCGTGTCCATAAGCTTTTGGAAAGTAGCAGGTGCAGAAGCTAAACCAAAAGGCATACGTAAATATTCATAGGCCCCAAAAGGAGTCACAAAGCCTGTTTTATCGACCGAGTCCGGATGTACTGCCACCTGCCAATATCCACTCGCCAAATCCAAAGTTGACATCCATTTGGTTGACGACAAGTCATTTAGAATATGTGACATGACAGGTAGGGGATAATTGATTGTTTTTGTGACTTGGTTGAGTTTGCGAAAATCTGTCACGAAACGAAATTCATTTGGTTGTTTCTTTGGAACCAAGAAGGCAGGAGCAGCCCAGGCGCTTGTTGACTCCCTGATTATGCCTTGCTTAATCATTTCAGCAATTTGACGTTGCATTTCCTGTTTTTTATGTGGAGCACAAGGGTAAGGTTTCGTCGCAATGGGTTTCGAACCATCAGTGTCAATAACATGATAAACCACCTGTGTGAAACCAGGTTGATCCGAAAATAAACCAGGGCTTTCCTGTAAAAGGAGAGAAAGCTGGTCTCGTTGCCCCTCATTCAATTGGTCACTCAACAATAAACTCGTAATATCTACAGGAACCGTCGGAATCATTTCGACAGGTTCCGGAAAGGAAATCACATGTTGTACAAAATTCAAAGTTATTTGAAACTTGTTAATAAAGTCCATACCCATGAGACATTTCACGGGTAGCTCGTCTATAAGCAGGAAAGAATGTGTAAAACGAGCTTTTCCCAGCCCTAAAGATAATGTGACAGTTCCTGAAATACTGAAGATTTCGTTATTTGCACCTCGCAAATACTGCGTTGCAGGCTGAACATGTATTGCAGAAAAAACATCATTGCAAAACTTTGTATTTAGGGCTGATATCTCAGACCCAGTGTCGAACTTTGTCTCGACAATAATGTCTTCAAGTGTCAAGAATACATCAGGCAACTGAGGAGTTTGAACAGTCACTAATATTGTTTTAGGGTCAGAATGTTTGGTATCAGGAAGCAGGACCGACCCTTCGTCTACTTCCTGTGGAAGTTTAAAGGAATTCTGGTGGTGTTATCATGTGGTCGGAAACCTCGACCCTGCCGGGTATCGGGAAAAATTTTCACGATAAGGAAAATTGCGTGCACCCTGCGTCGGGAACTCCGCGTGTCTGGTGAGATTTTCATTTTCGTTACGTCTGCCCTCAGCACGGGCAGAAAAATTATTATTGCCCTGAGCATGATAACGTTCCGAATGCTGCTGAGTGGAACGGGGTCGAGCATACTGTGCATTATGACGATACCCCGTAGCTTGCTCCGAAACTTGTTGCTGGTTCGCCACTCTTCTGTGTGGTGGAAAACGTATGAAGCTTGGGTGGGCACGTGTGTATGCTCGCGCTGAAAGTTTTGTCTATTATGCCGCTGAGGGTTTTCGGAATAAGCCTCGCGGGGTGCCCGAGCATGGTGAGTTGAAGCATGTTTGCCATGTCGCTCTTCATACGTGCGTATGAGACGAAGGCATTCATGAATAGTGGTAGGGTGTCGAACCTCAAGAAAATCTTGCAAGAATGGGTCGAGCTGCTGTACGAGGGTATCCAACATGTCAACATGACTGGCATGTGGATCCCATAGATTATATAGGCGTGTAGTTTCCAACGCAAATGCAACAGGGCTATCATTGGGACCCTGCTGACGAGAAAACAGCTGTTGAGCAAGGCTAGCTCGACTGAGGCCGAAAGGAAAGACCTCCAAGAATTCTGCACGGAAATTCTCATAATGAGAATCCGGGTTCGACCCTCGCCACTGCCGATACCAGGTCTTGGCGGTATCTCTCAAGCAAGTTCCGGCAATTTGGACCTTGCAGTCTTCCGGAATATTATATAAATCAAAATGGTCTTCCAGATCTTCGAGGAACTTTAAAGACCCCTCCAAACCATTGAAATGAATTGTGCCAGCATGCGGCACGAAATGGGCAAGCATTCTGCTTCGCTGAGAGGATTGAACTCCCTCAGGTACGACCCGCGACTCAGAGTGATAAGAAGCTGGTGCATTACGAGATGGTGAAGAATGCTTGGGTATGTGTAGATTATTCATATCCAAGTCAGAGCCACAGGCTTCGTACAAATTGTCCAAACAAACACCATTACCCTCGAGACTTGCCGGAAGGTGGAAATTTGCAGTTGTCTCAGGTAAGGAAGCCATGGGTAATAATAGTCAGGATCTCGTGTTCGAGAAAAGTTCGGGCGCCAATTATAATGAATTAGCTTTGTTTATCTTTTTGCTAAGCTAATTATTATGAATGAATAATGCTCTAAGCTTCAAAATGATGAATTCCCAAAAGGGTGTTGTTACTCGTTAATTATGAACTTAAACAAAGTCTCAACGCTGGTTATTTATATTAAGTAATCAAAGTCATAAACCTAACAGCCAGACAGAGGTCTGACAAAACTAAGAATTGAAAAAGACTGAACTTACAGAACAACTTGTTTATTATGATGACTCCTGGTCAACTAAGGCACTCATATATCACTACTACATAACAACACACTGCAACGCAACGCAACACAACACCAACCACCCTCAACTCCAACACAACAACACAACTACAACGCAACAACACAACTCCCACTTCTCGATGAACGCGCCTATATACGAGCTACCACCACGTCATGACTTACACTCATTGCCAGATCTCATTCAGCGGGGTGAAATAATATTCCGTTCAGTAGGAAGATAATTTACATAGTAAAATAAAATAACCAGAGATAGTAAAATCAAAAGGAAAGTGAATATAGAGTATACGTTACAGAACAATTTGGATGGCGGTGGAGTCATGGCATAGGTAGGGATGGTGTTGAATGAGCGCACAGAGCTCCACATCCTTGACAGAGTCACAGTTAATGCTCTAAGGTACAAAGACGAGATTCTGGAACTCATGTTATACTTTTCAGAGGTGTAGTGGATCCAGAGCTGGTACTCATGGACGATAATGCACGCCCCCATAGAACTCAGAAGGGAGTGATTTTCTCCAAAGGGAATATATCAAATACATGTAATGGCCAGCATAGCATCCGGATATGATTTCAATAGAGAATGCATGGGTTGCACTATCGAGGCTAGTTGAATCTAGTCAACCTCCACCAAAGACAATTTCGAAGCTATGAACTGTTCTTTGACAGGATTGCCACTTGTTACACACAGAAATCTTGGAAAACCTGATAAACAGAATGAGAAGTCAATGCGAGGCTTGCGTGTCTGCAAGGGGTCACCACAACACTTGTTAGTCATAGTGCACCAGCCTGTTGTCAATTTTATGTACTCTACAGGAAAATCACTGTGCTTTTGATTTTGTAAATTTTAATAGGTAGTGTAATAAACTTTGTTTCATACAGTAATTTGCTTTGCCTGCTGTTGTACCTGTAATATGTTATTACACAAGCATACGCAGTTTCGTGCCTTTCCAACGATTGATTCTTGAAATATTCAAGTTTATAGGGATCATGCTTAACTTTGAACATGGGTGTAATTAATGTCCTGCATTTCTATTAGCAAACTGTCAGAAAACTTCCAAAATGCTCTGAAGAATAATTTTGTGAAAGAATCCGCTTTTACATTTTTTGTTTTAACTAATAACATTACCAGCTCTTCTGATCGGCAGCATAATTTTACAGCATATAGGAAAAAGTGGACGGCTGCACTTCACGAAAATGGTATCCGTGTTTCACAGCTAGGGACACCAGTTTCGAAATCAAGCCGAGGTCAAGACTTACCACAAACACTGATACCCTTGTTGAAGTTGTGACAGTGAGTACGAGTGCACGGTTATTGGTAGCTGAAATGGGGCCGTCACAAACCAATAACGTTCGTCACCTGCATCAATTTTGTTTCTTTTCCAGATACCATCGAATGGTTCCTCATGCATTTCTATCCCAGAAGGCGGAACAATTTGTCGCTCTTTGTCTCACATTGCTTTCAAAACCACAAGACGATGCGTTTTAGCGAGTCTCAGTGCATTTTCCTTAGAAAAGTGGACATTCCTTCTTTGATATTCAGCGGCAATGTTACACGTCGATCATCAAAAGGAAGACGAGTTACTGCAGTAGGAAAATATTCCAAATCACAACTCCAGAGTATTTCGTACAAAACTACAAGAACTGGAAGGGATTGAGACTTTATACCAACTTGGCGTTACTTCAAGTGGATAATGCCCCAAATCACAGCTCCAGAGTGTTTCGTGGAACATTATAAGAACTGGAAGGGACTGAGATCTTATACCAACTTGGCGTTACTGCAAGTGGATAATACCCCACATCACAGCTCCAGGGTAATTTGCGCAAAACAACAGGAACTGGAAGGGATTGAGATTTTATGCCGACTTGGCGTTTTTTCAAGTGGATATTGCCCTAAATCACAGACCCTGGGAGAATGTTCTTACCATTCGGGTCATAGAATGACACTTCTGTCTTGCACCGTCAATGCATCTACGATCAAAGTCGCTCAGATCACCAAGTTTACCCATGTCAGCTTCCCATCATTCTTATCTCTAATTTACTGCGTGTATACACTGGCGGAAAGTGAAAAAACACCAAGGAAGAGATGTCTGATACCAACGGAAATTACGGAATGCAGAGGATAACGTGATCAAAACATTATGGCAAAATACAGCTGTATTTGATAGTAAACTGAAAAATAACATTTCCATGCAACATGGTTAGTACGAGGTTGAACCGCCATGAACTGCGTCACACTGTACAATTCTGGCATGGAGTCTGTCGTACAGATGTTGGATGTAAGTTTGGGGTATTGAGTTCCAAGCATCCTCAACCTGGACGCGTAAATCGGGGATGGTCGTGGCTGGCCGTGGAGACCGGATAAGTCGTTGTCCCATAAAATCCCACACGTGCTCAATGGGGGACAAATCCGGTGAACGTGCAGACCATGGAAGTTGTCTCACACCCTGAAGTGCATGTTGCGTTGCACATGCCGTGTGTGGGCGTGCGTTATCTTGCTGGAAAACACCACGATGGACCGACCTTACAAGTGGCACAACAACGGGCTGAATGATGTTGTTGATGTAGGAGGAGCTGTTTAACGTACCCGGTACAAACACTGGTTGTGTACGGGAGTGATAGCTGATCGCTCCCCACACCAGGAGACCAGGTGTAGGCCCTGTGTGTCACTGGCGGACGCAAGAAGGGCGGAGAAGCTTCCCTGTGCGTCTGCGAACACGCATACGGCCATCGGAGGCTCCCAAGCAGAATCTGCTTTCATCGCTGAACACGACAGATCGCCATTGCGTTCTCCAGTGCAGACGTTGGCGACACCACTGCAGCCGTTCGTAACGGTGGGCTGGAGTCAGAGGTACACATGCTAGAGGTACACGTGCACGTAGTCCTGCATCCAGTAGACGGCTACGGATTGTTCGCACAGTCACCTCAGGTGCAACGGCCGCTCGGATTAGCGTCGCAGTGGATGTTCTGCTTGACAACGCCGCTCTTCTTATGCGTCGATCGGTCCGCTCATCAGTCCGTCTGTGACTCCCGGTTCCACGTCTTCTCGTGTCTGAATGTTCCTCGGACCATCTACGCCACCATCGTAGCACCACCGATAGTTCCCGTCCAATTCGCTCCGCAATACGACGATACGACCACTCGGCCTCGCGGAGTCCGACTGGACGACTTCGCTCAAAGTCCGATAACTGCTGAAATCGTACACGTCTTCCATGTCCAGGCATTGCAGCTTCTTCAGGGTCTTCGCACGTGTCCGTACGCCGACGACTGATTACATTCACTTCACCGTACTCCTTAAATACCACCGACGATAATTTGCATATTATGCCGTGCAGTGGCGTAAGCGATGACAGGTTGGTTCCGAAATAAACATCACACCTACGTAAACTCGACTCCATTAACAAATGTAAATTTCATGATTGTCCGCCAGTTCCTTTTTGGTGTTGTTTTTTCACTTTCGGCCAATGTATATATACGTATATGAAGCAGGGTAAAATGTTTAAGACTTCTTGGTGAATATTGAAAACAACAACAACACATTTTTGAGCAAGACGGAAAAACCTGTATTTTAATGAAATTGGAAAATAATTACCAATTCCCAGTTAACTCTAAAATGAAAATTTCCTAATTGTGATATTTTCACATCACGTTTAAAGCTTCTAGGAATTTAAATGCCCTTTGATGACCCCAGTATTTATTTTACTACTGACAATCTAGAAACCTCTTCTAGGAATTTTTTTACGAAAGCCATTGCTTTGCTCACGCAGCTCCATTTCTTTATTTCCTTTTTCTCCTATCCTTAGGGAAGTGAATTTCTTTGAGAACATGAAATATTGATTGAAATATTTCATTTTAGGCTTGATAGGCGTTTTAAAGAGCATTTTGGTGTTTTTTCCGCAATTCTTTTGTTAAATATTCTAATTTTGTTATGACTCGCTAGATGAACTATTGTTTAGATAATATATTCTTCTTTCCTGGGCTGACAACAATAGGTGGATCTTAAGAGATAAATGCCTCCACTGAAAAGGCGCCAGATTTATGGCTGTGGCGTACTTTTGACGTCACAGGGCTCCTCGATTCAACTTTTCGCGGAATTCAAAACTCCATTCGAAACTGGGAAAGCTGACTAAACATGTCTGTCCTTATTTTCGTCTGTTCATCTCCATTTCAAGATTCCAGTTCTTTAAGTCAGGAGATCAGATCCCGCCTCACACAGTTTTCTTATTATTTTTCCTCTTTATCTTGAGGAGACACTTCTTTAATACATTCAGTTCTTACGTTATAAATAAATCATTAGTCAAACTTATTCCTCTGTAGTGAGAGAATTTCTATTTTTGAGTTATTCTGTTCGCTTCAAATATTACTTGTGGGAGAAGGACATTTATGTCTTTGTGTGACTGTACGGTGGCATTGCAAGTTAATGTTAAAAACATCAGAAAATTGCTTTATTTCATTGGAGATATACTAAGCAAAACTGCAATTTTTTTTTTATGAAGTAGTAATAGAAATAAAAACAAACATTGAGATACACTTCTGCTGGAGTGATCTACGAAGAATCCACCGTTGGAATGATAATTAGCAGTTCAGGAAGAATTTGACAGGAAGAGCGCATGATCTGACAACAGAGAATCAAAATCCCGAAGCTCAGGATTCTCATTACTGCGATACTGCCTGTATCAGTTCATAAAAGCCTCATGGAAAAGAATAAATTGAAATCTCCGTTGCAGGTCTCACTATTAAAAAAATCTTATTATATCGGGTTACACATTCTGAAAGAATCCTACGAATGTATACTGATAGATATAACAAATTACAATATAGTTATTTTTGCAAGTACTCCATCAAAGCTCATAACCTACAGAGGTTTGCCAGAATAATGTGAACACCTAGGAGAAAAAGGTTTTACGTACCTAATAAGTTGTGGGACCACCTCCGGCATTCAAAACCACCTGTATTCTCTTTGGAATGGACGCATAAAAGTCCTTGATAGTGGGATGTTACACCATTCTTCATGCAGAAACTCCTCTAGGTCATGGAGAGATGCAGGAGAAGGATAACGGGATCTAATTCTGTTTCCCAACACAGTCCACAGTGGCTCGATAATGTTTAAGTCTGGTGATTGGGGTGGCCAAAGAAGGTGTGAAAATTCGTCTTCATGTTCTTCAAACCATGATTGGACATTCCGAGCTCTGTGAATCGGGGCGTTATCATCTTGATGGACGGCATCGCCTGAAGGAAACAATGACTAAGCCATTGGATGGACTTGGTTGGGCAATATGGTTGCATACGCCCTGCCAGTCATACGTCTTTTCAAAGTGATCAGAGCACCGGCTGAAAACCAAGATATGACCGCCCAGAGCATGACAGAACCACCACCACTGTTGGGAGCAGACAGTCTTGGTTGCGTGCTCTTGATGGTGTTTTCCACACATAAACACGTACTGCAGAGGAGAATTGTGTTAATGTGGAGTCATCCGACCACATTACACGGTTCTATGCATCGGAAGCCACGTTGTATGCTCCTGGCACCACTGCAGTTGCCGTTGTGCATTCACCCGGGTCATTAGAGGTTTTGCAATAGCAGCTGTGCCACGAATGTCTTGTTTATGTAGTTCCTTGAGCATTGTATTCGTTGATACTAGGGTTTGGAAATGCAGATTGAGCTCCACACTAATTTTCAGCGCCGTTGTCTTCTTATTACAGGTAACAATTCTCTTTAATGCTCTCCTGTCTATTACTCAGGGTCGTTTTCCGCGTGCTCTTGTGTTTCGCAGACAAGGTTTTGCCACGAACGCGGTATGCTGTCATGATGCCAGACACAGTAGCTCTCGATGGCCCCCACTACCCTGACGACTGTTGTCAAGGAGGCACCAACTAGACGGGCACCAAGAACCAGCTCTCTTTTGAAGTATCTTAGGTCGCTTATTTCGTCGTCACCCTGAAAGACATTTTGCAACAAGACACTTTAAATGCACTTGAACAGGACCTTGAGGTCCTAAACAAAGCTACAACCGAAAAGTAGTGGATACCTTCGCATATTGCGACGTATTAAAGGTCATTTCTGAGCGTGGTGTTAACATTATTCTATCCAACACCCGTATCTTTTGCCGAAAATGGATCTGGAACCCACATCTACATACTCTGGAGAAGGGTTTCTCCCCGCTGAACTACACCAGCAGGCTTATCGCCCCTTCATTGCTCATTTGCCTCATGCACTCTTTGCAAAAAACAAAAAAAGGCGCCTAAAAGGAGTCATCCAATCGTGATGCAAATTGGTATGAACAATGCACATGCACAGGAAAGGAAATGACTGCAATTCCAGAGCAGTTCGCCTATTTATTCCAGGGAAATGATGTGTGGGATAAAGGACAGTGCCTGAATATGAGTTCGTGAGTGTTAGAGAGTTAATAATATGTGTGCACAAAAGAGATAAAGTGGGAGAGAGACAGACTGACTGACATCCGGAAAGTGTGTGAGTACAACATTCTCTGCAAAAAAATAAAAAAAAATAAAAAATAAAGACAAGTTAGTAAAATCATGCAATGCATTGATTATGATACTCTTTCCAACATACCAGAAATCCTTACTCAAGTTATGAGGATAACGGCTGTGGAATAAATATCCCTCCTGTGCCCTGACCTTTGACCCTATTTCGATTATATTCAACAGAATTAGTACAGTATGCTTCCGGAACAACATACTAAAGTTTTGTCGCAATAGAAGCATTTTTAATCAAGCTATAAGGATAATGGTTGTGGAATAAATCTCGCTCCTGTGCAATGACCTTTGACTTCATTTCGATTATATTCAACAGAACCGGTTAAGTGTACCTCCGGAACAACATACTAAAGTTTGGTCGCAATCGAAGCATGTTTACGTAAGTTATGACGCATTAGGTCGATGGAATGAGTCCCGCTCCTATGTCCTGACCTTTTATCCCATTTGGCCCATTTTGAATAGAGTTCGTCCCCAAGTTGTCCCCTACCACATACTATAATTTCATCGAAATCGAACCATTTTTACGCGAGTTATCGTGCGGACAGACTGAAAGACAAAGCTGGAGCATATACGCTTCTTCAACCTACGGTTGAGAAGCTTAAAAAAACGAAGCTGCCCGAGAAAGTAGTCCCATCCTGGTGAAAATCCGCATGCGAGTACTTCAGGGGCGAGTATGCGAATGATAAAACTAACGACCAATGACAAACTTGTGGCCCGCCACAGCGAATTGGAACCGCATATCGAAGAGGATATGATAAAAGCAAACTTCGCACTCATGTCAGTATACAGATACGAATTGTGATAGCGGATTGCGGTTACATCAACCTCCATGAACTGTGAGGATTCCTCGACGTCGTATCCATGCACAATACGAGTATTTGAGCGAGTTTGAGAGAGGACGTATAATTAGGCTGGGAGAGGCCTGTTGGTCAACCGTCGCCAGGCATTTGGGTCGGAGCGACGCGGAAGAAGGGCGATGTTGGCGCCAATGGGTCAAGGGGGCACAACCCAGTGGCTCACAGGCAGTGGACGGCCGAGGGCAACGACAGAACGCGAGGATCGAGCGATTGTGAGAGCCGCACGAACAGGACCGTATTCGTCGCTCTCACCCATTCGTGTACATGTCGCGTCGTCTACACGTACGAAAGTGGCCATCCTTACCTTTGCCGGACGCCAACACTGAGCAGCGAGCATCGCCGGCACCGGTTGCAGTGGTGTCGGATCCGATTAACGAGAGATAGTGCTCAATGGGGTGATATTGTCTTCAGTGATGAGTCACGGTTTGCACTTTGCGCCCATGACTTACGCATACGTGTCTGGAGATGAGCCGGTTAACGCACTGATCTGTCTTTTCCGTGGAACGGGACACGGTTCGCACGTAGAGAGTGACTTCTGGGATGCCATTTTCTACGCTAGCCGGACACCCTTGTTTGTCCTCCGTACCAACCTAACGGCTCAACGGTATGTCGACGACATTCTACGACCTATTGTGTAACCATTCCTGTGCCAGCATCATCGAGCAACTCTTCAACACGATAAAGCCCTGCCACACACGGCACAGCTCTCCCAGGCCTGCATCCGCAATGTCGACATTTTTCCGTGGCCAGCCCAATCGCCTGATATCTCACCGATCCAACATTTTTGGGACATGATGGGACGCCACTTACGCATTTCCCGGAATTTCGGCGAACTGTCCCGCAATTTGGACACAATCTGGCATGGGATACCTTAGGACAATGTTCGTGAAGGGTATGCGTCTATGCCAACAGGGTAGCCGCTGAGCTAGAGGTGGAGCTACAACGTACTGACTTGTTTCACTCGTGTAGATGTCTTTTTCCGAATAAATTGGCCAACTGCTCTGTAGTTGCTATTATTTCCTTTCCTATACATGTATATTGTGCACGCTGATTTTCATTTCGATTGGATTATTCTTTCTGCGTGCATCGTTTTTATTTCTTTTTATTCTGGCAAAATCTGAATTTGTGTGAGTGTGTGTGTATGTGTGCGAGAGAAAGAGAGAGAGAGAGAGATACATGTAAGAGAAGAAAAACATTTGAAAGAAGAAAAATGTGTGCCGAGAGTGAATTAATGTGATGTATGTGTGATCCCTAAGGATATAAAATATGTACAAAAAGCAAAGGAAATAAAGTGAATGCGATGAATAGATTGACAAAGAGACAGAGTGTCTGTGTAGACCCTCTTTCTGAAGATACATCTGTTTTGTAACTCTAATTTAGCCCAACTAGCTCTCTAAAGAGCTTTAGAACACACACGTAAACACAGAATTAATATTCTGGACTCGAGTTAAAACCTGCAGCTGGGAAGTAACGCATTACAGTTTTTCAGTCATCTCGTAATGCATTTGACTGTAATACAGTATAGCAAGATGGTTTTTTTTTGTTTCAAGATATAATAATGTAATATTTCACCAGGTTTCAGTTATATCCATAATAACCAGGACACAAGTTTAAGACGAAGAGACAAGGACATTCAAAAACTTATTATCAGCTCATAGCTGCGCTTTATTTTCCTCGGAGGAAATATAATTCGTCACGGTGGTGCGTAAACTTCATTGTTTTCGACATCGACGTAGCAGCCGTTTCAATCAAATCCCTGTTCAGAGCTCAATGACTTTCATGGACGTCATCTTCCATTTCAGCCTGAAAGGATACCTCACAAAACGAATCATTAACGACACGTTCCAATTGCGGTCGGAATACAGTTTATTCCCTACCGCAGATTCAGTACAGAGAATTTCGGCAAAGGCTGTCAGATTCGATCATAAATAAACACTTCGATGGGCGCTATCATACACACCCCCAGCGAAAACCCTGCCCTGGCCTTGTCACCTTCCCATCGGTGGTGGCTTACCAGAAGACCCCCTTCGACAGTATCTGTAATTACATCGGAGTTTTTCCTTTTGTCGGATGGGCGTGTGTGTGTGTGTGTGCTCAGGGTCTTCGTTGCTTTCTTTGTGGACAGTAAAAAAGTAAGTCCAGAATCCCTGTCATCTTTGTTTAGCGGACGCATATCTCACAGAAGACCTCAAATCTAAGATTGATCAGGCCGTAACATTAACCCCCCATGATGTAACTGGGAGTCGTCACCGCGTAGAGTTTATTAAAGCTGACATTTTTTTTATTCGGAACTGAATTTTGATATATAAAGTTACCACTGGAGATTCTCAAATATTATTAATTTTAGTCTGAGATTTAGGTATTTTAGTTAAAGGTTTTAACTTGAACATAAACGAGAAATGAGTATGTTATGCATGCTCTTTTACTTAAAACTACCCCAAAGTCTTGAATTCATGCAAATACACTAACCTACGTCTAACTGTTTAAACGCTGGATAATAACTTGATTTAAGGCTGTCTTTGAATGAGAAATTCTATCCTATATCCGCAATGTAAATTCTTTTGTACACATTTTCTTGAAGACTATTATAACTTTGTACTGTTTGAAATTTTGAGCACAAATAAAAACGACCTATAGCCAATATGTGGTACAGTTATTATTCCGAAAAGATTGCTAGAATATTTTTTTTAAATTGAATTTATCTGACTCGAAAGTATTTCAATTTCGGCGCTGGATGGCGCGATAAGTTAGCTCAGCAGTGTTTCTGTCTGGAAGAAACGAAATCTCTCATTTCTGTCTGATTTTTTTTAATTATCTGGGCCAAAATAAAAATGATTAATGGGGCCAAAAGTGAGACTGGAATCTTGTCTCCCATAAATTATCTTAAACGTTCATTTTTTGAAGAGAAAATGTGTACATTAGCAGAGAACTCTTGAATTTAAGCTATAGAAACCCCGCCTACGCACTAAGCTCCGCCCCAAATAATGTCATTGGTTAAAACGTAGCAGGGCGTATTTTCATTGCGGAACCAACGAGAACCGCTTCCATTCTGAATATGGCGAGGTCTGCAGTGATTCGCGGACGCCAGCTTCTGGGACAGTCCCTCAAGAACTAAAAGCCACGCTGAAGGAGTGATTTTTTGCCCCAGTCTATCGCAGAAGATGAACCCTAACACTCATTTAAAGACAGCCTTAAGCAACTCTGATGGATTTAATTTGGAAATGTGTATTTTATTGGTGATCCAGAACCATCTCCTCGCTATGGGGTACAGAAGCCATTGTCCCACGAGGGTACCGCTGCTGACCGCACATCACAGTGTGCAAAGATCAGCATGTGCGCGGGAACATCGCCACTGGACCCTAGACATGTGGAAAAATGCTGCCTGGACTAATGAGTCGAGATTCACGTTGGTACATGCGGATGGCAGGATAAGAGCACGGCGCAAAGCACATGAAGCGATGGATCCTTCTTGCCAGCAGGGTACTCTTCAAGCTGGTGGGAGTGGCATTCTCGTCTGGGGACTGTTTACGTGGACTGAAATGGGACCCCTGGTACGTATGACATCGTCCCTCACAGGTCAACGTTACCGGGATATCCTGGACGACCATTTGCTCCCGTTTGTGCGTCTTCAACATCCCACTGGGGACCTCATCCTGCAACAAGACAATGCACCGTGCCATCGCTCCCGAATTGTATCCGAATGGTTGGTTGAACACTCCACCGACGTGACCTCGCTTCCTTGGCCATCTAGGTCACCTGACCTCAATCCCGTCGAGCACATCTGGGATGCCATCGAGAGAGATGTTCGAGGCTCTGACCCCCCCTCCATCAAATCTTCGTGAACTGTGGCAGTTTGTTCAGGGGTCGTGGATCCGTATGGCTTCCCAACGCTTCCGGTGTCTTGTCGAGTCCATGCCGAGACGAATCGCCGCCGTTATCAGGACGAAAGGTGGTGCTACACGTTACTAGACAGGCATCTCTAATTCAATTGCTCTTCAGTGTAATATATACATGGTTTGTTTTTCTTCACGCTATATGCATCTTACAAAATGAAACATATGTTTCTAAAGAAAATTCTCATAGCATAAGAGTGCTTTTGAAATCCAGCCATTTAATTTTATTTGCAATAACGCTGCAATCCTTCCGTTGACTTGACTTGCAATCCTTCCGAGGTACAGTGTTAATCAATTTAAGCTTTAGATCTTCCTCTTCATGAAAGTTGTTGCACTACGATTTTTCGCTTAAGTTCAGTATATTTCCATGGCATTTTCTCGTTTATCTAAAACTGTGCACGAGTATAATTAGTGAAATATTGGACGCAATGAAAAAAGTTAGCTGTTACACTAAAAATGACCGCGCTATGTAAACGAGCGATGTGACGGCGTGACGTCACAAGTTTCCTGCCTAGCAGTTCCAGGGCTTTCAATTTGAGACGGTTTTTATTAAGTTGCTCATGGTAGTCGATAAACCCCCAAATAAAAAAAAAACCCAACTCGTATCTTTCATGTCCTGAACTATTCATGATGAAGATGTTCAAGTTAAAACATTTTATAACCACCTCGGAGAGTAGTATGCAGTAAACAGCAGAAGTATCAACGTGAGTCAACAGTTAGCCCCATTTTGAGCTACACAAAATATTTGTCTTCCATTGCTGAGCGAAAAGCACGCCAGCATGGACTAGGTACGGCTATGACGCAGAAAACATGAGGCGGACGATGTGCACTTGGCACGGAGCCACGTTGCGTTAGCAGGTGAGCAGAGGATGTAGGTCGATAAATGAGCTGTTCGGGCGCTCCAACACCATTATTGAAAAATAAAGAGGGTTAAACACGGCAGCATTTATTTGTGTCGTTGAAGTCAAGGAAATGGTGAACAGCAGCACTGCACGATAATGGTTCCGGCGTTTAAATGATCGTGTCACCAGTATTAAAGAGAAGCCGAAGTCAGGACGTCTAGCTATTGAAAGATGAGGTGGGGTTTTACCAATCCATCGCTTGTCACCTGCACCAGTTTGGTTGCAGCTCCAGGATCCATCGAATCATGAATTGATACCTTAGCAAGCAGAAGAATGCGTCACTCTCTGTCGCACATTACTATCAAATCCACATTACGATAGATTTTGTCACCATACAGACACAGGTGATGCAAATAATCTTATGTTATCCTATCCTTGGGAACCATTGGCTGAGATTACACCAGGAAGCAATACGCATTTCAACCGCAAGTGGGTGTAAGCACTTAATTCTATTTGTAGATACTTTATGTTGAAAAAAGGCTCCAGACATCCCTTTCCGCAACAAAAATGGAACTTTCCAATAGATCACGTCGGCCAGATTTCCTTCAAAACAGCGATGAGATTCTCAGACGTCATATATCGTCTACTCGTGAGATGTGGCCACACGTGTTAGGCTTACTGACTTCGAACGAGGTATTGTTATAGGGTGCCATATCAGCTACCTGTCGTGCGTGCGATTGCCGAACATTTTTTTTTTGATTGGAGGTTTAACGACTACCGTGAGCAACTCATTGGGCTATAAGCAGTCGCCCGTCCCTATATTAGGGCCACTGACTCCAGGGAAGAGAGAGAGAGAGAGAGAGTCAGTACCGTAACACAAACACAACATCCATGCCTCACCGGGATTCGAACTCAGACCCTTCTCGGACGAACGGTCACAAGCCAGCGCTTAGACCACTGTGCCACCGGGGCAGCGCCGAACAATTGCAACACTCACAGTCAACTGTTCAAGACATTAGCAGTAGATGGAAACGTGAGAGACTTAACAACTACTTAAAAGCGTCCAGGAAGGCCAATAAATTGACGGAAAGGGACAAGAGACTTCTCAAACGTGTCATCTTTGAGAACCGCCATTCCTCTGCACAAATCGTCACTAAAGAATTTCACGATTCAACAGGGGTGAGTGTGTACACTATGACAGCTCGTAAGGAAAAGCGCAATTTAATTTTACATGGCCGCCCCGGTGGCGCAGTGGTCTAAGCGATGGCCTCTGATCATTCGTCCGAAAGGGGTCCGGGTTCGAATCCCGGTGAGGCATGGATGTTGTGTCTGTCTTACGGCACTGGCTCTCTCCCTTCCCTGGAACCAGTGATCCTAAATTAGGGACGGGCGACTGCTTATAGCCCATTGAGTTGCTCACGGTGGTCGTTAAACCTCCAATCAAAAAAAAATTACATGGCCGGGCTGATGTATACAAGCCATTAATAACTCGTACGAATGCGAGTACGCACTTTACTTGGTATAAAAACATATCGTCTATGGATTCTACACCTGTGGAATTGAGTGTTATTGATCAACGAATCACGTTCCACCGTATTTAAATGCGATGGTCGTTGCTGGGTCCAGCGCATGCCAGGTGAACTGTGCTGCAAGAATGTGTCATCCCAACTGTTAAATTTGAGGGTGACAGTGTTAGACTATGTGGTAGGGGACCACATGCTCTAACACTGCCACCCTAAAATTTAACAGATATTATGTGGCAGTGTTTGTGTTTGTGGTAGGGGACCACCTGGGAACGAACTCTATTGAAAATGGGCGAAACGGGGTCAAAGGTCAGGACATAGGAGCGGGATCCCTTCCAACGCCCTTATGCGTCATAACGTACGTAAAAATGCTTCCATTGCGACAAAACTTCATCATGTTAAATAAACAGAAATATCGCTCTTTCCACGTTCCAGCAACACACAGTAACCGAAAAATTGTTATTCGGCCACCGCCGAGGAAATGAATCCACGGATCTCTCGATATCTGGAACGTGGAAAGGTCGATATTTCTGTTTATTTACTGGCGCCACGTATTTGGAGAATTTTCACTTTATCATGTTGTTCCGGAAGTATACTGAACCGGTTCTGTTGAATATTATCAAAATCTAATCAAAGGTAATTGCAGAGAAGCAAGATTTATTCCACAGCCATTGTCCTCATAACTTTACTAAAAGCGCTTCGGTTGCGACAAAACTTTAGTATGTTATTCCGGAGGTATACTGCACCAGTTCTGTTGAATATCATCGATATGGGGTCAAAGGTCAGGGCAGAGGAGTGAGATTTATTCCAGGACCATTATCCTTATAACTTGACTAAAAATGCTACTATTGCGACAAAACGTTAGTATGTTGTTACGGAGGTACATTGAACCAATTCTGTTTAATATCATCGAAATGGGGTCAAAAGGTCAGGGCTGAGGAGTGAGATTTATTCCAGAGCCATTATCCTCATAACTTGACTAAAAATGCTACTATTGCGACAAAACGTTAGTATGTTGTTACGGAGGTACACTGAACCAATTCATCGGAATGGAGTCAAAGGTCAGGGCAGAGGAGCGAGATTTATTCCACGGCCATTATCTTCATAACTTGAGTAATAACTTGAGTAATGGTTTCTGGTATGTAGGAAAGCGTATCATAATCAATACATTGCATGATTTTGCTAACTTGTTTTTTAATAGCATACTGAAGTTGTATACTTCATTTATGGACACCCTGTACATTGATATTAACTATGTGGTATAAATGCATATTACAAAGTATAGTCGAATAGATGATTTGATGCCAGCAAGTTGTATTCTGGCTGTTATGTACCTGTTCTGAATGGCCACACCAGAGAATAGACAAGGACGAGAACCGAATTTTCGGTTGTAATGACCACGTCTTATAAATCCTTTCCAAAGAGAATAAAATTTATCAAATTTATTCAAAGGGAGTGGAACCGGTCAGAATAAACAAATCAGCTGTATTACTGCAATCGATAAAACATCCAGAAATACAAGCAGCTACTTACTCCCACAAGAGGCTGAAAAATATGCTACACAATTTAACAAATGATACACAAAACGTTTCTCACAGCTGAAGGGAGATATTAGAGAAAATGAGATTTTCCAATCGAACAGTTAAAATAAAAATATAGAAGAAAACATGATATAACTCTACGCCGCCCTAAAGGAAGAATTTCGCATAACAGAAAAGTTGAAAATATGTGAAAAATATTCTTCATAGGAAAAGCTATGCTACGGAAAAAGATTTTTTTAAACGTCACCCGGAAGCAGAGATAGCAAGAAAAAGCTTTTAATCTTTACGTGCTCTAGCGGGAAAGCTGTGCACTATTTAAAGAGAATAATGCTTCCCATTTTTACTATAGCGAATGACATGCGGTAAAAAAAGAAGTTTTTCAGTACGGTTTTTAGAAACGGCGATACAGCTGCAAACAAAACTACACAAACGCCACCTGGAGACAGAACTATAAACCAGAAAAATTCCACAAGCACAAACTTTAAGTGTTCCACAAGGTGAATGACATTCTGTGTTAAAATGATTTTTTAAATCGGATATTTAGAAGTAGAGATATCGAGAAAAATAGATCTAAAATTTGCGTCCCCTAGCGGGGAAATTGCGCATTATATTTGGAAGGAAATACACACAAAATGTTTTCATAGTTAGCAGTATCTGACCGAAAAAAGAATTCTCAATCGGGTTTTTTGTCCCACAGATATTGCTGCGGACATTCTGTGGACGATAACGTGAACGTACGACCTCTGGTGGCACATTTGTGCATTAAAAAATTTGATATTATATCATCATCATCATCATTGTCAACCATTATCAATCCACTGCTGGACGAAGGTCTCCCCAAGTTTCCTCCACAACGGTCTGTCTTGTGCCAGTCTCCTCCACGTCACTCCCGCATACTTTCGAATTTCATCCACCCATCTTCCATGTGGTCTTCTTCTGGGTCTTTTCCTGTCCCTTGGAATCCAATCTAAAATTTCAGCTGTCCATCGATGGTCAGTTCTTCTGGCAGTATATCCAGCCCATTGCCATTTCAGGGATTTAACTCTGATCATGATGTCTTCCACTCTTGTCATTTTTCGGATCCACGTGTTCCTCTTCTTTATCTCTCCTGGTGACACCAAGCATGCACCTCTCCATGCTGTTTTGAGTTGTCTGCAGCCTTTGTATGTCTCTTTTAGCTAAGGTCCACGTCTCTGCACCATACGTAAGCACTGGAAGGATGCATTGATCAAACACTTTTCTTTTAAGACATAATGGCATATTGCTCTTGAAAATTATGCTGTTTCTTCCAAAAGCCCTCCAGGCAAGTTTTGTACGCCGATTAATTTCTTCACCAATGTGACCCTCACTTGATATCTGCTGTCCAAGATAAACGTATGTGTCTGTTATCTCCAGCTTTTCTTCATCAATCGATAAATCTTCATTTCTTGTAAAAGCATTGTACATCACTTTTGTCTTCTGAAAGTTCATTTTTAATCCCACTTCTTTACTCTTGTCAGCAAGTTCCTGGATCATACTCTGTAGCTCTGATGGGGTAGTTGTAAAAATGACTATGTCATCAGCAAAACGAAGGTGGGTTAGATAATCTCCATTAATCTTTATCCCTTTGTTTTCCCAGTTCAGTGATTGAAAGACATTTTCCAATGTGGCATTAAGGAACTTCGGAGATATGGTGTCACCTTGTCTCACACCTTTTCCAATTTTTATGTGTGTTGTATTTTCAAACAGCCGAATCTTTTGCACTTGCATTTTCATAAATGTTATTAATAATATTAATGTATGCATCTTCAATACCGCAGGATTTCAGAGCCATTGCAACTGCTGATCGTTTCACCGAATCAAAGGCTTTTTCATAATCGATAAAGGCCATGCACAATGGAAGTTCATATTCCCTCGCTCTTTTCAATTAGTTCTCTCAGTACGTGGATATGATCTATTGTGCTGTAGCCACTCCTGAATCCAGCTTGTTCTCTCGGTTGAGCCATGTCCAGTGTCACCTTCAAGCGGTGTGAAAGAACTTTAGTGAAGATTTTATAAACCACTGATAGGAGGCTGATAGGTCTGTAGTTCCTGAGATCCTCAATGTCACCTTTTATGTAGCAAGATCATTGTAGCGTTGTTCCAATCCTCAGGAATTTTTTCCCTTCATTAAAGCATCGAGTGAAAATTTGGGCGAGTACTGTTTCGATTTCTCCGCTTGCTTCTTGTATGATGTCTACAGTAATTCCATCTTCTCCTGGAGCTTTTCCCCGCTTCATGTTCTTGATTGCATGTGCAACTTCTGCTGGAAGGACTGGAAGAACTCTGGTACTGGTACCTTTCATGATGTCTGAAGTACATGTATCATCCCTTTCATATAATTTGGAGAGAATCTTTCACTCTTGTCAAAATTTCGCCTCTATTTCTTGTTACAGAACCATCTTCTTTTCTCAGTGCCATAATCTGTTTTTTCTCCTTACTGAGATGTCCCTTTGCTAACTTTAGGCTTTGGTTGTTTTCAATTGCTTTCCTTACTAGTTCACAGTTGAATTTCCTTACGTCTTCAGTGATACTTTTTCGTACTGTCTTGCATAGCTCTATATATTCCGCTTTGGAAGTCACATCTTCTTTAGTTGTCCTCATCACTCTTCTTTTTTGCATCAACATTTTGGTTTTTCCTGATAATTTGTTCACATGCAATTTGTTCTTAGACCCAGCTAATTTTGTTGCTGTTTCCATAAGAGCTTTGGTTACTTTTCTGTTAACTTCAGAAATATCCACTTCTTCCGATGTTAGGCCTTCTAAAGCAGAGAATCTGTTCTTCAGTTCCAATTTGAAGGTATTATGGTGTTTTTTAAGGTTGGTTATGTCAATACATTTTGTTTGTTTTATGAGCTTGCTACGTTCGAGTTTAGTGTTGAGGTGCATCTTACATCTCACCAATCTATGGTCACTGCCTGTGTTGAACTTGTTTAGCACACTGCAGTCTTCTATGACAAATTTTTTGTTACACATAATAAAATCAATTTCACTTGTCGTCCCATTTGGATGTCTCCATGTCCATTTCCTGTGTGGCTTTTTCTTGAAAAAGGAGTTTAAGATGAAAAACCCTTCTGCCTCTGCAAACTCTACGAGAGTATTTCCACGCTGGTTTCTGTTGCCGTGACCGAATTTACCTACTAAAGTTTCATTCTGTTGCCGTTGCCCTATTTTTGCATTGAAATCTCCCATAATTATCTTCAAGTGCTGCTTACCTTTATTATTTAGATGACGAATTTCCTCATAAAATTCTTCAATTTCTTCTTCAGGATGACTTGTGGTGGGTGCATAAGTTTGAATAATCTGAGCCTGGTATCTTCTCGAGAGTTGAATAACGAGTCGTGCAGCTCTGTCAGAGGAACTTTCAACTTCTACAACTTTATCCTTCAGTTTCTTGTTTATTATAAATCCAACACCACTAGTTCTGCCAGTATCTGTCCCACGATAGTAGAAGAGATGTCCACTTTTCAGTTCAATGAGATCTTCTCCTTTTCTCCTTACCTCACTTATATTATATACAGAACATTTTATACGGGAAACGCTCTCAGAAAAAGGAAGAATTTTTCAAATCGGACTCTTAGAAGCCACGATATCGACAAAAATAAGATATACATCTACGCCCACTGGCGGAAAAACTATGCTTTATTTTAAGCAGACGATATTCCTAAAACGTTTTGAGTTTTTTTCAAATCGAGTTTTTCAATCGAGTTTTCAGAAGCGCAGATTTTACTGCAAAAACATCAGAAATAGAAATAAACTTTTACGGCCTCTGGCGGCCAAACCACTCTTTACCAAAAAATTAGAAATATTGCATGCCGACCATTTCTTACTAGAAGCTGTATTCGATGGAGAAATTTTTTTTCAAATAGGACTTTTAGAGCACAGATATCGGGAAAACTGCATTTTACCATTACGCCCCCTAGCGGAAAATCTATGTACTATTTGAAAAACAAACAGTGCCCAAACTAATCCTTAATATAAATGGAATGGAACGAAAGAATATTTTTTTCAATTGGATATTTAGAAGCAAATGTATTGAATATGTATTTTGAAATCGAAAGCATCTGCATTTACGCCTTCTAGCGGCGAGGTCGTGCGTAGGGGAAAAAACGGAAAGCAAAGATCATCGTTCTTGCATTTCAGGCTTTCCAATACAGAAGAATATTTTCAAATCGGACTAATAGTTGCAGAGGCATGACGGATAGACGAATGAACAAAGTGATAAGGTATGACGGACAGACGTACATATGATGGACAGATCTTTTGATAAGTGATAAACACGTACTTTTTTTTATAAAAGACATACTAAAATGTGGATTAATGACAAGTCCATGCTGATTCATTCCGTAAATTTGGTAGTGCTTTGTTCTATAGTTGCTAATATGATCACAAGTTCATAGCTAAAGCAAGGTTGACATTTAAGCAAATAAATCTCACGGCTTCCAGTTAAAACTGAAGCCTTCGCTACAGTATTAAGTGAAAGCAATTACTACGAACACTTAAACTTTAACCATCTGTTCCAGAAGTAACAAAAAACTTCATACTTTATACCCAGGCAGTTCCTAAGGATACAAATTAGTCAAATTTTATTGCATACTAGATGACTTTAGAGAGATAATCTATGAGGTTCGGCCTCATGAGTTTACCCAAATTCGGTTTTGTTTTGTGATGTGATTCCCTTGAAGTTAGCCTTAAGAAAACAAGGGAACCCTGCAGCATATGAATAACTTTAGTAATGTTGAACGACGCCACGACACGCTGAAGTGACTGATGATAAATATATTGCTCTTGCGCCTCCGGGTGATGGGAGTCTAAGGAGATGAAGAGCTAGCAGGGGGATCACAAGCCCCGCCGGCATCACCAATAGGCGAAAAGTGCAGAAGCGGGTTCGTCATTGATAGGCTTTGTACCCCTTCCAATGCCAATTCGTCACTCCCCATGAGTCATATCTTGGGACAGGGAATGAGATGTGATCTTACGGGTGATTATCGGAAGAGGACCGTGCAAAGTTCCCACCCCGCGGGAATCAGTGTTTTTGTTTAAAGGAAGGGAAAGATATATCCTAGCTATAATAAGACCTTTAATTCAGTTATAGCGTATAATGTATATAAATAATTCTGAAACATATTTCCATGATTCGAAACTTAATTTTTAATTAGTCTTGGGAAACTTGGATTCACACAATATATAATTGAATAAATCTCAACATCATTATCAATCCACTTCTGATTGAAAGCATCAAGAAATTTCTTTCATAACTTTCTGACCTGAGCCAGTCTCCTCCATACTACTGTAGGAGATCTGTAGGAGATGGGTGCATGAACTGCTTTCGAATTTCATCTACCCATCTCCTGCATGGTCTTTTTCCGGGTGCTATAATAAGGCCTTTAATTCAATTATGAAAGAAATATCATAATAGAATAAAGGGGGAAATATCCTAGCTATAATAAGACCTTTTATCCAATCATAGCATGCACTAGCTCATAGCCCGTGCTGTGCACGGGTGAAAAAAGCTGTGACTGAAATATTTACAACACCAATCGTTACATAACTATAATAAACAGTTGAATTATTAATGGGCAGTCAGTAAGATAGGTCACCAACAACAAAGTTTTGGTAATATTCCCATGACAGAAACCTATTTATATAGGTTAATAGATATTAACCCGTCATAAGGCGGTCACAGTACATTAAAAATCATATAATGTAAAATTTTAGGTAATAAAAATTATGTTAACACCTGCGTAACAGAAAAAAAAAACGTTTCAGACAGTTCTTCGAGTTCTTTCGTGTTGCCGCAGATGAAGTCTTACTAACTTTATTTTCCGGTATTTCTCCTTGATTTTGCGTATCGTGCGAAAGCGGTGAGATTAGTTCCGATTTTCGCCACCGGATAAAAGCAGATGGCGCTGCAAGTGCTAAATGACGTCAGAGCGTTATTCCTTTTTATGAAATTACTCTGCAGTGCGAAAAAAATGAAATAAAACACGACATAACACTTACGTACCAGAAAAAACGTCGCAGACAGTTGTTCGAACACGTGAGTATAGAGGTGAGCTTAGTTCTGATTTCTACCACCGCATAAAAGCAGATGGCGCTGCAAGCACTGAATGACGTCAGAGCGTTAGGGACAGACGTAGGCTATTATATAGGTTCTATATCAGGGTGATACAGAAGTCATTGCCGTTTTCTGACAGTTGATGGAGACATGTATAAATGCATAAACATAGAAGTTTAATCTTCGAAGTAGAGTCTGTCGTGCTCAATGGTCCTACACCATCGTGATGCTATGTATTGAATCCACCTGCGAAAAAATTCCTTTGGTTTCGAGGCGAAAATGTCTTGGCCCCCAAGTTCAATATTGTAGATGCTTTCGAAGTGTTTCCCACGTAGAAAATGTGTCATGGACCGGAATAACCCCGGTAACACATTACATCGATTCCACGTCGAATTTTTGATTGATATGAAACGTCGAATATAGATATCCATGTCCACTTTTGTTACGTCTTTTTGACGTCGAATTTTAAACCTATTAAGTCGATATCAAGTCAACAATAGACGAAGATTTGACCTTTCTAGAGAAACATATACATTGTCGCTTCGTAGTCTAGACGTCGATTCTACGTTGATATTACGCAGTTTAGTTATCGATTCTAGTACTCCTGTAACGTCGAATCTACGTTTACCCTACAATTTAGATGTTGAAACATGAAATTCTAAACTTTTAATCGTGGCATGAAACGTAGAATGTATTAGTATTTGTAATACGATTCTAGACGCTGTCAACGATTAAAAGATAATGTTTTTTTATTGTTTGGACATCTAAGTCTTTTCGATCGCATTCGAAAAGACACAATTCTCAAATACTTCGCAGAATGTTTGGTGATGTGTCAGCATCGCGCAAGGCCTATCACTAATTGGGATATTCGTACGTACAAATTAAATATCTTTAAAAGAAATTCTACTTAAAGGAAAAAGACTCAACTTCTGATAAACATACTTAAGCAAAAAACAACTTTTAACTTACCTGCGAAAAAGGAGAAAGGTAAGAATCTCGTCTTAGAACAGAAATGATACAACCGAACAACACCCCAGCATCCAAAAAGTTTGTTTGGCGTAATGGTTGCAAAGGTGCATGCGCGCGATGCTTACAGATCTCATAAAAAAACATCGATTATTCGACCTAACGGAACTACAGAGATATACTGCGTAAAAACGACTACATGTACACCGAAGAGCAATTGAATTCGAGATACCTATTCAGTAACGTGCAGCACCACCTTTCGCAGTGATGACGGCGGCGATTCGTCTCGGCATGGACTCGACAAGACACCGGAAGCGTTGGGAAGCCATACAGATCTACGACCCCTGAACAAGCTCCCACAGTTCACGAAGATTTGATGGAGGGGGGGTCTGAGCCTCGAACAACTCTCTCTCGATGGCATCCCAGATGTGCTCGATGGGATTGAGGTGAGGTAACCTAGCTGGCCAAGGAAGCGAGGTCACGTCGGTGGAGTGTTCATACAACCATAAGGATACAATTCGGGAGCTGCATTGCATTGTTGCAGGATGAGGTCCCCAGAGGGATGTTGAAAACGCACAAACGGGAGCAAATGACCGTCCAGGATGTTCCGGTAGCTTTGACCTGTGACGGACGATGTCACATGTACCAGGGTCCAATTTCAGTCCACATAAACAGTCCCCAGAAGAGAATGCCACCCCCACCAGCTTGAAGAGTACCCTGCTGGCAAGAAGGATCCATCGCTTCATGTGGTTTGCGCCGTACTCGTATCCTGCTATCCGCATGTACCAACGTGAATCTCGACTCATCAGTCCAGGCAACATTTTTCCACATGTCTAAGGGGCAGTGGCGATGTTCCCGTGCCCATGCTAATCGTTGCGCCCTGTGATGTGCGGTCAGCAGCGGTACCCTCGTGGGACGATGGCTTCTGCACCCCATAGCGAGGAGATGGTTCTGGATGGTGTGGCTGCTTACACGCTTTTGTGCACCAGCGTTAAATTACCGAGTGATTTCTTGCACTGTGGCCCGTCTATCCACTGTCACAATGCTTGCTAGCCGACGATGAACCCGCTCATCCACACGCTGTTGTCCACGGCAGTTAGCCCTTGCAGGGATGGTTTTTACCGGATTCGATTTACTCACGGTGCATCCGTGACACAGTGGCTCGTGAAAATCCCAGTGCCTGCACGACTTCCGAGATGGAGTGACCCATTCGTCGGGCCCCGACAATTTGCCCACGATCGAATGCGCTTAGGTCCTTCGTCTTACCCATATTGCATCCGACCATTACTGATTCCCGTCGCATCACTCCTTATATTGTCGGGTCGCTGCATACGTCATGTCGTTTCCGTTTACAGGGCCGCCCACAGCGCCACATTTGCATAACGCCAGCTGTCTCTAATTCAATTGCTCTTCAGTGTATACTGAATTCAATATAATGAATTTTCTTGACGTTCCGTCTGATCGATTTCACGTCGAAAACTATGCGTCGTGGTAATATCGACCTGGTAACCAAAAAATCGACGTCGATTCGACATTAACTGGGAAGTGGCAGTCTGAAGGCGCATGATTCGAATTATAACCAGGGTAAGGCATTAGCTCAAGACTTTCCAGTTCCTATGTTTTTTTATTAGTTGACTAGACACTATGAGCGGGAGCACTATCCTGTTGGAAGATAACTCGTTTTCGATTCCATAGAGCGTGGCACTTTCGGTTAAAAGCAGCATACACCCACTCCAACCAGACAGTGCAGCTGCGCATTAATCACAGTGCAGCTGCGCCTCACTCATCTAGAACCAATTTCCAACGAATGGCGTTCTCTCTTCTAGAACCAATTTCCGACGAATGAAGTTCCACCCTACGCATGGCATAACTTTGTGCTTAAATCATCCCCTTTTTGGGACTGGTCCTGGGTGCTTTTTGGGATCTAACCACTGTTTTCTCTTGTCAAGATTCTGGAAAAATATCCATTTTTCATCACATCCCACAGTTTTCCTAAAGAAACTTGTTGTGGGGATTTTCCGGCAATTGGCGAAACACATGCACACGTCGCTGAGCTTGAGCAGCAATCAGTTCTTGGGGTACTTGTCGACAGCTTCTGTGCGTCTTGTCGAGATCGTGCATTTTCTCGTACAGTTGTGGGATGAGATATTCTCAGCTTATTTGACACTTGTCTAGTGCTTGTGTACGGATTTGACACTAAGGCTTGGAATATGGCTTCAGAATTCACCGTCGGAGATTTTTCAGAACGTACTTGGTGTTCGAGGCTGCAGTCCCCAATTTAAAATCGCTGAAACCAAAATCTTGCCGTTCTTTCACACACTGCTTCTTCAACTTTTCTTTAAAAGAAAAACTGCAGCAGCACTCGAATCATGTATTTCACCTCTATAGCTTTTCACAGCAGAAAACTTTCCAATAAAACACGAGAGCGTGTGCTGCCATTTATACCAACTAGACCAGGGATGCACAATCTTTTAACACCTACGGACCCTTTTTCTGGGGGTACCTCCCCAGAAAAAGGTTCCAAAAATCCCCCCCAAATACGAAAAAAGGCTAAAAAAAGTACACAGAAATGAATTATTAAACAAAACAATTTACTTGCTTAGAAAATATGCAAGAGTCGCCAAAACCTCTTTCTCTTTGTAGGTCTCCAGTGAGATATCTTATATTGTTGTTTTTAGTCTTTCAATGACTGGTTCAATGTTGGACACGGGCAGCGATCTTCAGATTTCCCTCCAAGTTTTCATCAGTTAGACGAGAACGACCTCATGATTTCACATGTTTCATTACAGAAAATGGTTATTCGCATAAGTAGGTACTTCCGAATAATGTTGCAATTTTTTCAGAGTGGATTTTCAATGTCTTTATTTCAGAAGGGAAATAGTTTATGTAAAACTCTAGAAAAGAACCTTCTGCAAATTTAGCCTTCAATTTGGAGTTATTTGGAAAAGAGCTGCAAGCTCCGTCTGAAAATCGACGGGCGCCATTTCAATATTAGTTGTATATCATCCTTATCATTGTCAACCATTATCAATCCACTGCTGGACGAAGGTCTCTCCAAGACTCTTCCACAACGGTCTGTCTTGCGGCAGTCTCTTCCATGTCACTCCCGCATACTTTCGAATTCCATCCACCCTTCTTCCATGTGGTCTTCTTCTGGGTCTTTTCCTGTCACTTGGAATCCAATCTAAAATTTCGACTGTCCATCGATGGTCTGTCCTTCTGGCAGTATGTCCAGCCCATTGCCATTTCAGGGATTTAACTCTGATCATGATGTCTTCCACTCTTGTCATTTTTCAGATCCACGAGTTTCTCTTCTTATCTCTCCTGGTTACACCAAGCATGCACCTCTCCATGCTGTTTTGAGTTGTCTGCAGCCTTTGTATATCTCTTTTAGTTAAGGTCCACGTCTCTGCACCATACGTAAGCACTGGACGGATGCATTGATCAAACACTTTTCTTTTAAGACATAATGGCATATTGCTCTTGAAAATTATGCTGTTTCTTCCAAAAGCTCTCCAGGCAAGTTTTGTACGCCGATTAATTTCTTCATAAATGTGACCCTCACTTGATATTTGCTGTCCAAGATAAACGTACGCATCTGTTACCTCCATCTTTTCTCCATTAATCGATAAATCTTCATTTGTTGTAGAAGCATTGAACATCAATTTTGTCTTCTGAAAGTTCATTTTTAATCCCACTTCTTTACTCTTGTCAGCAAGTTCTTGGATCATACTCTGCAGCTCTGATAGGGTAGTTGTAAAAATGACTATGTCATCAGCAAGACGAAGGTGAGTTATAGAATCTCCATTAATCTTTATCCCTTTGTTTTCCCAGTTCAGTGATTGAAAGACATTTTCCAATGTAGTAGACAGACCGTTGTGGAGGAAACTTGGGGAGACCTTCGTCCAGCAGTGGATTGATAATGGTTGACAATGATGATGATGATGATATATATTGGGATACTGCAATCTCGCGTAAAATGTTCATATCCCTATAATTTTTTATGTTTTCCATAAATGTTTGACTAATTTCTGTTTTGTTCTTTCCTGGAATATTGTGCTCGCGGGCCACATGTGATCAGGGCAAGAGCCGCATGTGGCCGGCGGGCCGAGGGTTGTGCATGTCTGAACTAGACGATACCGGTTTTTTCCGGTAATTCGTTGTTCTTATCTGCATAACGCATGCGCACCGAGTAGTTGCCTGATACAGGACGACTTTTCAAAACTGTTAGGACTTTTGAATCACGTAAAAAATTCTGTAACGTTTTTCCATGATTTGAAACTTAATTTTTCTTTAACCTTGGGAAGTTGGAATTCCCACTTACAACCTAAATACATAATTGAATAAATCTCAACACCATTATCAATCCACTGTTGGATGAAGGTCTCACCACATTTCTTCCACAGCATGAGCCACTCTCCTCCACGTCACTCTTCCGAATTACACCCACCCATCTCCCACATGGTCTTCTTCTGGGTCTTTTTCTGTCCCTTGGAATATAGTTTAGTAATTCGGTTGGCCAAAGTTTGTCAGTTCTTCTAGTAATATGTGTATCCCATTGCCATTTCCGGAATTTTACTTTGTTCATGATGTCATCAACTCCTGTCGTTTTCCTGAAGCATGAATTCTTTCTTCTATTCTTCCTGGTAATGCATTTCTCCATGCTTCTGTCAGTAGTCGCAGCCACTGAATATCCTTCTTAGATAAGGTCCATGCCCCTGCTCCATAAATAAGGACTGGGAGGATGCATTGATCAAACACTTTCCTTTCAAGACGTAATAGTTAATAGCTCTTGAGAACTGTACTGTTTCTTCCAAATGCTCTCCAACCAAGTTTCACAACCATAATAATTTCTTCTTCGATGTGGCCATTGATTGGAATCTCTTGTCCAAAGTAAAGGTAGGCATCGGTTTCTTCTAGAATTGCTCCACGCTAAATCTTCATTTCTTTTAAAAGCATTGTACACCAGTTCTGTTTTCTGTTCTGTATGTTCATTTTTCTCTCCACTTCTTTACTCCTGTCAGCAACTTCGTGGACCATACTTCGCAGCCCTAAGGGGAGTACCTGCAAGTAAATATGCAACGTCCTGAAGGTATAAAATATTTTTGTGCTATGATTTCTGCGAAATCGTTATGCGTCACAAAAAGTTTTTATGGTATTTTTTGCGGCGTTAGTTGTTTTTCAAAAATCAAACTTTTGGAGACGTTGTGGAACACCAGCGGAAGTTTATGATACATGTACATTTGGAATCCTGTTTAAAATTCGTGCTCTTGTGCTTTTTTATTTCCTTATTTTATGTAACCGGGCTTCGACTGCAAGTTTCTTTCCGTTAGTTTATTATTTTCGTTGCTGTAGTTCTTTTTGTGCTTCTTACATATGCATCCACAAACACGCCTTTTGCAAAAAAAGGATACTTATGATATCAGTTTTTCCACTCCGTCCGTCCGCCCGCTTATGAACACTATATCTATGCAGCTATTAGTTCAATGTGAGAAATTCTCTTTGCATTGTGAGAACGATGATCCTTGCTTTCTGGTTTTTCTATGATACACATCTTTGCCGCCAGAGGGCGTAAATGCAGATGCTGTCTACTCAAAATAGATTTTATTCAATATAATTGCTCCTGAACATCAATTAAAAACATTTTTTCTTCCATCCGACACCATTTATAAAGAAGACTATTTTCCGTGCACCTTCTTTTTCAAGTAATGCATAATTTTTCCGCTAGGCGGCGTAAAATGAAATTACGATTTGCCCGATATCTCTGTTCCTAAAGGTCCGATATGAAAAATTCTTTTGCATCGATAGAGCTCCTGCTTATGTCTTAAATGGTTTGGCCACTAGGGGCGTAAGTGCATATTTTTGTTTCTGATATATTTGCAGCAATATCTGCGCTTATTAAAGCTCGATTTAAAAAATCTTTTCGCTGTCAGATACCATTCATAACTGAAAAGTTTTGGGAAATACGATGAATTTAAATTAGTACACAACTTTTCCGCCAGGGGCGTAGATGTATATTTTATTTTTGTCAATATCTTTGCTTCTAACAGTCCGATTTGAAAGATTGTTTCTTTGTCGGAGAGTGTTTCGGGTGCGAAATGTTTTGCACATAATTTCAAAATTTTCCGAACGCACACGTGTGACATTAAGAGTGCATAAATTCACGTTTCCGTTTCCAGAGTATTAGCAGCAAAATTTGAGAGGCAGAACACCCGACTGAAAAAATCCTCTTTCTGTCAGATACTATTAACTGACAAAACATTTTGTATACATTTATTGCCAAAATGAATTCATAATTTTGCAAAGGCTCCATCAGTTTTGTTAAGATCTCTCCTTCTAAAAGTCAGATTTAAAAAAAATATTTGAAAGTCGTATACTATTTACTTTGCCTTTACTCGTGGGCTCTTGTAGTTCACACTTCCAGCTCTGGGCGGTGTTACTGTGTGATTCTGTTTGTTGCTGTATATAGGCTTCTAAAAATCATTTTGAAATTATTTTTTTATTGTATGACATTCATCACAGTAAAGATGGGGAGTATTACCTTTTCATAATAGTGCGCAGTTTACCAGCTATGGAGGCAGAAGCGCCAACATCTTTTTCTAGCTATCTTCAATTACAAAAGAAATATTTGATTTTTTTCTCCTTAATATAGCTTTTCCTGTGAAGAATATCTTTAACATATTTTCTACTTTTTCTTTGTTCCAAATTCTTTCGCTAGGGAACGCACAGTTAAATCATATTTATGTCTATTGTATGTTCTAACTGTCTGATATAAAAATCGTTGATCCCCCGGTGGCCAAGTGGTCAGCGTTCGTGACTGCTACGGAGAAGACCACGGGTTCGATTCCAGGCAGGTACGAACGCTCGAACCACTAAATATCCGCCGTGCGTCGGATAGGCACGTTAAGCCGTCGGGCCCCGGGTACTGGCCCTCCTGTAATAAATAAGGGCCTCTCCCTTTCTACCTCACTTCCGTGTCACTTTCCTATCGGGCACTCTAACCCAAATCTCCGAGCTTCCTATTTCTAAGAGTTGTTTAAGACCTGGGTTCAGACACTCCTTCCTAAAATACTTTACATATCATCTGATCTGATCTGATATAAAAATCGCTTTCTCTCTGATCTCTTTATGTTATTTCAGCACAAGCAATGTTTTGAGCATGATTTAATTTTCCTAACAGACTTTTCCCAAAAGTAGCAGTTTATGTTTTTAGATGTTTTATCGATTGCAAAAAAAGTGTGGTTAATTTTTTTTTTGTATTTTCTGTAATGGGTTCCATTGATTATGAATAAATTTGAAATATTTTATTCATTCATATCTGGAAGAATTCAAAAGTCGATTTTATTACAACCGAAAATTTGGTATTATCTTTCTTTTTTTCGAAATTGAACGAGCAGCATTTAGGGATATTCTAATTTAAGGGTAAAGGTTCTAGGGAAGGAGCACAGCCAGACCCATCAGAGAATGACTCCACTCATGCCTCAACTCGAGACAGTGCCCATCTCAAACGAATGCGCAGAAACCAACGTATCAGACCACATGGCCACTCCGGTGACTTAAATTTTCCTGATGCATTCAGGTCTTCACTGTCAGAAGTACTATACTTTTTTGCTTTTACTGCACGGTTTTTTTATTCTGTACTTGTCTGTCACTTCTCCAATAACAGATACGAACCTCATCTTGCAGCCCCGGTGACGCAGTGGTCTAAGCGATTGCTTCTGATCCTTCGCCCGACGGAGGGGTGTGGGTTCGAATCCCGGTTAAGGCATGGATGTCTGTATTTGTCTTTCAGCACTGGCTCCCTCTGTTATTTGCAAATCTGGCATCCTGTACCACATGTTCGATCTGTACTTTGATGATTTCGATGTATTTCATAATATTCGTACCCTGTGACACACAATACTGTATTTGTCTGAATTCGAGAGGTATGTCAAACAAAGATCTTCGCTCTTTCCACGTTTATAAGTGAGTCACGGAAAACTTCTCATTGGCCGCCACCGAGAGTCGAACTCAGGGTCTTCCAGTTACGCGCCGGTTATGCTTCCGATACACCACAGCGGCCTCGAATTCCTCCAGACTCACACACGTTAACTGCCAAGCCAATTTGGCAGGTTGCTTCTTGAAGCCCCGCACAATGTGGGGATTCACCAAAGATGGTAAGCAGCAACTGAAGAAATAATTAGAAGGCGAATGAATAATTAATACAGACATTTAACGTGGACCAGGAACATCAAACAAAGATCTTCGCTCTTTCCACGTTTGTAAGTGAGTCACGGAAAAATTCTCATTGGCCGCCACCGGGAGTCGAAACCAGGGTCTTCCAGTAACGCGCCGGATATGCTTTCGCTGTGTGAGTCTGGAGGAATTCCTTCAGGCGCTGTGGTGTAGCGAAAGCATATCCGGCGCGTAACTGGAAGACCCTGGGTTCGACTCCTGGTGGCGGCCAATGAGAATTTTTCCGTGACTCACTTATAAACGTGGAAAGAGCGAAGATCTTTGTTTTGATGTTCCTGGTTAACGTTAAATGTCTGTACGAGATGTATGTGTTCACCACGACTAATGTATGAATTCAAGTTGTATATACTACCTGGGACTAATAAATGATATATAAAAAACAAACAAACCTCCAAAAAAAAACCCCTTTTTCCCGTTGGCAGACTGGTCCACTTATTAGTAGTAATTCAAAGATGGTCTGGGTTCGAGCATCAAATGAGGCATCTCATGCCCTTATGGCCCTTGCCCATCCCTCTTCTAGATTCGAATAACCCCAAATTAGGAACGGTCGACGGAATATAGCCCTGGATTTTGTTCACAGTGGTAGTAATCTCCTCCCTGACGCAAAAGTAACTCAAAAAAAGATTATTTAATATTTCATTAAGAAAAAACAAAACAAAAAACAATGGGCCATCACAAGCCTGATGAAAAGAAACGCAATGAAAGGTGGATTTACTGCTTTTGATGAATTATTACAATATTTATCCTAATTCTGGAAATCCGCGGTGGCGCAGTGGTCTACGCGATGGCTTCTTATCTTTCGTCCGAAAGAGGTCCGGATCCGAATAGCGGTGAAGCGTGGATGTTGCGCTTATCTTACGGCACTGGCCCTCTCCCTTCCCTGGAACTAGTGGCCCTAAATTAGCGACGGGCGACTGCTTATAGCCCATTGAGTTGCTCACGGTGGTCGTTAAATCTCCAATCAAAAAATAAAAAAATCTGGAAAACTAAGCGAAAAATCTGATCACTCTAATGGCTTGTTTTTACGTGAACGATAAAGCTGTTGTGAAAAACAATCAGGTTGTTGCCACCAAATGTTAACATAAAACAGGATTTGTATATTTGGTAGTTAAAAGAAATTTCAAAATCTTCTGTGGTTTTGAAACACTCCTATTTGATTGCTTCAATATAATTCTATGCGTGTTTATTTTTGGAGAACGCATTGTCAGGCCATCTGTGTAGATGTTTATTATTCCTTTCAATTCATTTACTCCAACCCCCTACAAACTTTCATCACTTAGATTCGTTGTACACAGAGCTTCTTCTGATAACCGAAATTTAGAACTAAGAAAAATTACTGAGATTGCTGATGTGCATGGATACCCCGCTGGATGTGTTCAAGGACTTGTTCAACAATATGAACGGACAACGTTCACAACACTGACTAGATGTACCCACAATTAAGTATGTGGGGAGCATTGACTACCAGAAATCTGTGGTCTCTTTATTAAAAAACACATGTAAAAATACTCTCTTGGGTTCGAGGTTAAAAACCTATTTTCAGTAATTAGACGTAATAGAGACGTAGTTCCAACTACTTCCCGCTTTGGAGTGTATAACATCCCTCTAGTGGACAGACATGGACAATCGGCAGATCTTTGCTATGTGGACTCGACCTTTCGAAGCCTAGGTATTCGCTGGGCTGAACACAGATACGCCTAGGTATTCGCTGGGCTGAACACAGATACGCCTAGGTATTCGCTGGGCTGAACACAGATACGTCTAGGTATTCGCTGGGCTGAACACAGAAGATACGCCTAGGTATTCGCTGGGCTGAACACAGAAGATACGCCTAGGTATTCGCTGGGCTGAACACAGAAGATACGCCTAGGTATTCGCTGGGCTGAACACAGATACGCCTAGGTATTCGCTGGGCTGAACACAGATACGCCTAGGTATTCGCTGGGCTGAACACAGATACGCCTAGGTATTCGCTGGGCTGAACACAGAAGATACGCCTAGGTATTCGCTGGGCTGAACACAGAAGATACGCCTAGGTATTCGCTGGGCTGAACACAGAAGATACGCCTAGGTATTCGCTGGGCTGAACACAGATACGCCTAGGTATTCGCTGGGCTGAACACAGATACGCCTAGGTATTCGCTGGGCTGAACACAGGTACGCCTAGGTATTCGCTGGGCTGAACACAGATACGCCTAGGTATTCGCTGGGCTGAACACAGATACGCCTAGGTATTCGCTGGGCTGAACACATATACGCCTAGGTATTCGCTGGGCTGAACACAGAAGATACGCCTAGGTATTCGCTGGGCTGAACACAGAAGATACGCCTAGGCATTCGCTGGGCTGAACACAGATACGCCTAGGTATTCGCTGGGCTGAACACAGAAGATACGCCTAGGTATTCGCTGGGCTGAACACAGAAGATACGCCTAGGTATTCGCTGGGCTGAACACAGAAGATACGCCTAGGTATTCGCTGGGCTGAACACAGAAGATACGCCTAGGTATTCGCTGGGCTGAACACAGATACGCCTAGGTATTCGCTGGGCTGAACACAGATACGCCTAGGTATTCGCTGGCTGAACACAGATACGCCTAGGTATTCGCTGGGCTGAACACAGATACGCCTAGGTATTCGCTGGGCCGAACACAGGTACGCCTAGGTATTCGCTGGGCTGAACACAGAAGATACGCCTAGGTATTCGCTGGGCTGAACACAGATACGCCTAGGTATTCGCTGGGCTGAACACAGAAGATACGCCTAGGTATTCGCTGAGCTGAACACAGAAGATACGCCTAGGTATTCGCTGGGCTGAACACAGAAGATACGCCTAGGTATTCGCTGGGCTGAACACAGAAGATACGCCTAGGTATTCGCTGGGCTGAACACAGATACGCCTAGGTATTCGCTGGGCTGAACACAGATACGCCTAGGTATTCGCTGGGCTGAACACAGATACGCCTAGGTATTCGCTGGGCCGAACACAGGTACGCCTAGGTATTCGCTGGGCTGAACACAGAAGATACGCCTAGGTATTCGCTGGGCTGAACACAGAAGATACGCCTAGGTATTCGCTGGGCTGAACACAGAAGATACGCCTAGGTATTCGCTGGGCTGAACACAGATACGCCTAGGTATTCGCTGGGCTGAACACAGATACGCCTAGGTATTCGCTGGGCTGAACACAGATACGCCTAGGTATTCGCTGGGCTGAACACAGATACGCCTAGGTATTCGCTGGGCTGAACACAGAAGATACGCCTAGGTATTCGCTGGGCTGAACACAGATACGCCTAGGTATTCGCTGGGCTGAACACAGGTACGCCTAGGTATTCGCTGGGCTGAACACAGATACGCCTAGGTATTCGCTGGGCTGAACACAGATACGCCTAGGTATTCGCTGGGCTGAACACATATACGCCTAGGTATTCGCTGTACTGAACACAGAAGATACGCCTAGGTATTCGCTGGGCTGAACACAGAAGATACGCCTAGGCATTCGCTGGGCTGAACACAGATACGCCTAGGTATTCGCTGGGCTGAACACAGATACGCCTAGGTATTCGCTGGGCTGAACACAGAAGATACGCCTAGGTATTCGCTGGGCTGAACACAGAAGATACGCCTAGGTATTCGCTGGGCTGAACACAGATACGCCTAGGTATTCGCTGGGCTGAACACAGATACGCCTAGGTATTCGCTGGGCTGAACACAGATACGCCTAGGTATTCGCTGGGCTGAACACAGATACGCCTAGGTATTCGCTGGGCCGAACACAGGTACGCCTAGGTATTCGCTGGGCTGAACACAGAAGATACGCCTAGGTATTCGCTGGGCTGAACACAGATACGCCTAGGTATTCGCTGGGCTGAACACAGAAGATACGCCTAGGTATTCGCTGGGCTGAACACAGAAGATACGCCTAGGTATTCGCTGGGCTGAACACAGAAGATACGCCTAGGTATTCGCTGGGCTGAACACAGATACGCCTAGGTATTCGCTGGGCTGAACACAGATACGCCTAGGTATTCGCTGGGCTGAACACAGATACGCCTAGGTATTCGCTGGGCCGAACACAGGTACACCTAGGTATTCGCTGGGCTGAACACAGAAGATACGCCTAGGTATTCGCTGGGCTGAACACAGAAGATACGCCTAGGTATTCGCTGGGCTGAACACAGAAGATACGCCTAGGTATTCGCTGGGCTGAACACAGATACGCCTAGGTATTCGCTGGGCTGAACACAGATACGCCTAGGTATTCGCTGGGCCGAACACAGGTACGCCTAGGTATTCGCTGGGCGGAACACAGATACGCCTAGGTATTCGCTGGGCCGAACACAGGTACGCCTAGGTATTCGCTGGGCTGAACACAGATACGCCTAGGTATTCGCTGGGCTGAACACAGATACGACTAGGTATTCGCTGGGCTGAACACAGATACGCCTAGGTATTCGCTGGGCTGAACACAGATACGACTAGGTATTCGCTGGGCTGAACACAGATACGACTAGGTATTCGCTGGGCTGAACACAGATACGACTAGGTATTCGCTGGGCTGAACACAGATACGCCTAGGTATTCGCTGGGCTGAACACAGATACGACTAGGTATTCGCTGGGCTGAACACAGATACGCCTAGGTATTCGTTGGGCTCAACACAGATATGCCATCCGTAAGGAATCTGCTGCTTCCACATTGTCAAAAACTGTTATTAAAAGGGACTTAAGACCTGACTGGGACAATGCGAACTTGCTATCGACTGCTTCTAATAAACGTTCTATGCTTTTCACCTAGAGTCTATATATTATAAAATTTGGACCAAAATGCTGTAATGAGGACATGCCTGTATACATTTCTTCTACCTGGAGAAACCTGATTTTGCAGTACTCACGGGAGGAAGAATCTGAATGATTATAAGGAACTTTTAACAATTCGTAGTGAATAGCAATGCCTTATGTGTTCACTTACATAATGTGTATTACTTGTTCTCCTATCTGTCACTATTTAACATTGTGCCGTTCTCATCTGGTTTCACTCAGCGGCTTGATGATGCGGCCATAGTGGTCGTGAAAGTGTTCGCCAAAGCTTTTATCTACCATATTTTTAAATTGTAAATAAAGATGTTTTTTAGATTCTACGTTTTTTAAAAAGAAAATATAAGAGTGTGGTGTGTGTGCTTTGGCTCCAGGAAATGTTACCGTGCTTCGACAGCTTTTAAATCTCCTTGTGTACAACTCAGCACAAAATACCTTTGGTTCTTACATGTGTAGATGTGTAAAAAAAGTTCAATACGAAAGTTTAGTAGTGCCGAGAGCAGAGGTGTCGGTGAATTTTGTACTTAGACTCAAAAACAAAACGCCGTGGGGAATGCAGTCCCTGTACGAACATGTGTAATCGAAGAACGCTTGCGGAAAAGGAGTGTCTTTGATAAATCTAAATTTCTTATCATAGATTTTACCAGAAGTTTTTATTTACCATTGATTTTATCCGATAGAAGTCTTTATATCAATGTTATTTATATTCGGTCGAAGCTTATATTTTTTTATTGTTGAAACTTTTACTTATCGTTTTTTTATCTGCTCAAATTTTTTGGGGATGACTCTCCATACGAAGAAGCGATGCCACTGTAAAAACACTCAACTTCGACTAAAAATTTTAATACAGTCGCTGGTTCCCCCACGAACTTTTATTTTTGAGTGTAAGCACCACATTTTCCCATCCTCTTCTCTCTGTGCTACTAAAGTTATTTATTGAACGTTTTTGTAAACACTTACACAGGTTGTCTGGCCATGCGTTCTCCAAACATTAGCAAATATAAAGTTATAATACTTTTGCGATTTAACCCCCATTAATTCTTGAATCAAATGGGCGTGCTTGATAACCCGAATTAATTAAGAATTAGTTAATTAGGGTCTCTTACTAGGGAGAAAAAGTTTTGTTCATTTGGAAAAAGGGGAAAAAGCAAGAAGGCATCTGGCGCCAGTTGGATGGTCAGTTTTATCGAGAACACTGGCGTCATAAATTGCCCTACTTCCGTGTCGTACGCAGCTGCTATATTAAACAACTTAGTTGAGAGCTAGTACAACACGAATCGACGCCATTTCCCACAACTTACAGGTGATTTACTGGAAATAAAACATAAGATCGCAAATACCCATAAATGTGTCCCCTTTTAATGGAATGTCCAGTGTCATTGCTCTTGTGTGTGGTCCCGGATTAAAAAACAAGGCACATGACGGAGATCAGACAAGAAAGAAGGGAAAAAGCAGTTGCCTATTGGAATCGACGGAGGGATGACCTAAAAAGGGACAGTCGCTCCAAGAAAGGAAAGGGCGATTCCCTGCATATGGATAGCGCATGGGCAACTTGAAAGGAATAGGCGGTTAAACGTACTCCTTCTAAAGGAAGAACAACAGCAGGCACACTAGCGATCTTCGAAAAGGTCGCAATCATCGGAGAAGGGTTGCAAAGGGGTAGATAGTCCGTAAGTGAGAGGTGCCTTCCTAAGCTAACTGAGAGAAGTGTCCTGCAGCGCGGGTCATTTACCTTGGACCCAAGAAGGAGAGCAACTTGAGGCGCCGTGGTACGTCCTATTCCCCCCACCCCGTAGCTTCGCCTTCCAGACATCCTGAAGCAGAGCTATATGTATTCTTTACATTGTGGGAAAAGTACGCCAACCTTCGAAACCAACGGCGAGGAAGTGATTACACGACGACGAAAGTGTGCCACAAAGGAAAAGTGGTTTATTTTGTGATTGTGAGCTAACTGATGAATGGATTACCCTTACCAAAGGAAAGAAAGTGTGACCACAGCCTGTTCATGTAATTCGTTTCCATTGAGTGATATGCGATAAACTGTTTTCGCGAGTATAGACTGGACAAATGTTAGCTGAATCGATCAGAACAATTAATTAACTTTGCGGAACCCACAATCAGTCATAAAAAAACTGATTGCCATATTTAATGTCGGTACCGAGGACCCATTAAATGTCTAAAAGCCCCCAATTTAAAATTTTAAACGGCAATCAAGAATATTCGTGCCATTTATTAAATTGTTTTGTGCTGTGCCGAAGGTATCCTCCAAGTCAATCTGTTTTGGATGTTGTTGAATCTGTGTTGCTTAAGCGTTTGCCCTATTGTACAGTCTTCGCGATAAGGAGAACGTATGGCGATTAACTATTCAAATTTATTGTTGCAACCCTCCTTTGGCGTAACGTATGTTGAAGAAATTATATACGAGTGTTTTAAAACCGTAGAAGATTTTGATTAAGAAAGCGTTTTTAAACCTCACACGATTGGTAGTGAGAAACTCCAAACGAAATTTCTTCTCTGGTTCCCATTGAAATAAATCTTATCTCAACCTTTCCCTCAGAAATGGCGTAGGAAAACATCACGTCCTTCTCGCTGAGGATTCAATCCATTCCATTGCATGTTTATCAAGCTGAGTCTGCTGCTATACTTAAATATTTTCATTTAATAAACGCGTGGAACTTCTGAAGCTTAATGGTAGAAGATTAATTGCTGGATTAGTTATTTTGCCTAAAGAGACAAGCTACTCGTGAAACAGGGCTTAAGCTCCAGAAGAATACTGCCTCCGTTTGCTTTTCTTCATTCGAAAGTTTTCACTAACACCCTTATTTAAAGGCGCTGTCAGATATCCACTAACCGCTATGATCCTTGTGGTTCATGGCGTAATTCTGATAAGACCGCAAGCAGAATAAGTGAAGGAGGGGTAAAATATTCATGCACGTAATACACAACAGTGTGCTGCTGAAAGTTTCATTAGAAATGTGCTAGAGCGATAGCTTAAAACCCAAGATCACAAAAATTACCACATCTCGATATGAACTTAAAGTACTATAATAATAAAATAACGCCGTCTGTGCACAATACACTCTAGGGCTCACCGTGGAACCTCCAGTTACGTTCACGGTCAGTTATTTTTACGGTGCGCCCTAGTGTACAAGCACAGACGGCGTCGTTTTATTATTATAAGTAGTTACTTTGCACGAGGATTGTGTTCTAACTTAAAGTACTGTGTAGAGTGTCATGGATAAAAATTAAGCAACCTCAAGTGGATGGCGTGATACTCTTTCCGAAACCTCTTACTAAGGGGTATATTCCCCATTGTTGGGAATGTACGCAGCAAGAATTAGTGGCATCGATTCTGAGCAGTGTCTTGTGACAAACTGCATCGTACTTCTTTCAATTGAACACTCATAGTAACGACTCCCAGTGAAGCCTTCGGAAATGACATTCCAGGATATCCTTGTTGTGCTCAATATGGGACAAATATGGTGATAATGTTGATCAAGGTAGGTTTTTGTCATTAGTAGACACCTCGAGATGATAAAAACCACCGTGTGGGAATGAACATCGTTTTGGGAGAAAATGGTGCTAGCAATGCTGTGGAGAAAAGGTACACAATCGGGTTACAGGATCCTAGTTATATTTTATTTTACCGTCTATACACGATGAAGATTTTGAATCTAAATTTTCAAATCCGAAATAGATCTTAAAACCACCTGAAACGAGAAAAATATCTTTATTTGATTATTCACACATTGCTAGATCTTTCAAAACGCCAAGCGTTTCATCTTCAGGTATTAGGTGATCAACAAAGATTAGATACATTATGTTTATATTATAGCAGTTCAAAATGTGTAACGTATTTTATAATCATTCACGCGATGTCATACGCGTGAGTTATTACTGAGTAACATAAAACTGCGAGTGTTATTGGCTCGTACATTAACTAGTCAAAAGTAAGTCTTAGCGAGTTTATGATTGGGTTTGACTTCGACGAACTAATGTTGTCCATGGAGTCGGGATCGTGATGGGTTGGTCCTCGTTGCAACACTTTTAATCATATTCGTAGATAAAGAGACTTTCCATAAGCAGCAGGGATCTTCGAGTCTTAGTTGTTGCCAATATTTTAGACTCATTCCAAACTGGGGTGTGCGTTCCTTTGTTTACTGCTCTAGATAACGCAGATCATTCAGAGTGAATTTTAACGGCATATTTATGTTCAGAGAGTCTTGTGTGTAAAGTACGCAGTGTAGATCCTATATATGCTGTTTCTTCATGCTCATCATTCAGTTTCATTAGTATGAGGTAAACGCCGTGTCGATCCTGCATCGCAATGGGGTCTCTATCATTCTTGACTATTGAAAGGATTTTTTGGTGCTTTTACCAAATTTTACATGGTTCTTTTTTTTTTTTTTTTTTTTTTGGTTGGAGGTTTAACGACCACCGTGAGCAACTCAATGGGCTATAAGCAGTCGCCCGTCCCTAATTTAAGGTCACTGGTTCCAGGGAAGGGAGAGAGCCAGTGCCGTAAGACAAACACAACATCCATGCCTCACCGGGATTCGAACTCGGACCCCTTTCGGACGAATGATCAGAGGCCATCGCTTAGACCACTGCGCCACCGGGGCGGCTGGTTCCTTTTACAAGCATTGCGGAGCCTTGTTGTTATGCCGGGTATGTAGTCCATTGTACCGACAAACCTGGTTGATAATGTGGTTCTGATTAAGGTTGTGCTGGAGGAGTGTTGTAGTTTGTTAACTATACGGTATATGGTTTCTTTAGAGTATCCATATTTTACGGCTACATTTAATATGTGATCCAATTCTTTACTACATTCATCTATGCTTGATGAATGTGAGAACGCCCTTTTTACCAAAAAATGAAAACTTGACAGTTTATGGCTCATGGGGTGAGCTGAATTACTTGGGATTTACTTGCTGAATTACTTGGGATGAATTACTCGGTTTTCGGTAGAAGAATTTTAAGTTTCTTTTTTTTTTTGTTGTTGTTGGATGAGGTGATCCTCTCGTTCTGGATGGCATGAGCGTTCTGTTCACCTACAGTTGTGGTGTCAACTGTTCTCTCGTGAACGACAAACAACCGAATGTCGTAATGAATAACACTGCACATCTTAACTCCATTAACGCTCGCAGTGTGGCGCAGTTAAACTCTAGCTGGATTCTACGTCTGTCTCTGTCGACACCATAAATTTATTCAGCCATTATCTGCATCTAAACAAAGGAAAGAGCCATCAGAAAAGACTACTTGCTGCCATTCTTCTATTGGAGTCCTGCACTCTGGGCAACACAGCAGACTTTTCCGTTGGCAGCTGGTTGTAAGAAGAGGTTTCGTATGGCGTGCATGTAATCTAGTTTCTGAAAAATCACGATTGATGATTTCTGTAGGTATAGAAGCATGTAATGGATGAACAATATTTTGTTGAACTTCAGCATATGTGGCAGAAGGACTTTAAGTTTCTTTCTTGTTGTTGTTGTTGGATGAGGTGATCCTCTAGTTCTGTGGGGTATGAAAGACGGTTAGGACTACCGCTATGGGCAGAGGTACCTTTCCTAAATCGACAACAATAAACTCATTGTGTGGGTGTGTTTGTAATTGTGCTGGTCATAGGGCTGGTTTAGGTGGATATTCGGTGTACTGAACAACTCGCTGAATCCTTCCCAAATATACTGCCCCAGCCAAATGGCTCCAGTATTTGATATCTCTGCCGCCTACTCTGCCTTAGAATACCAAGAGGAATGTTTGCGTTATCTCCCCAAGTACCAATTAAGTGGTCAACATTTTTATTACTTTTCTTAGCATAACTTCACCAGTAGCATAGCTGGATTATTTTTGACAGAGATGTCTTTGGTGAAAGCACCCGTTCTATTTCGGATGCTGGACGATTTTGGGCGTATCATGTATAGAGGAAACCATGTACAATTCCTGTCAGAAACGTGGGTTTGTAACATTTGTCTCAGCATTTCTTATAGTAGGGTGATCTAGGGTACTGGCCCTTAACCTTTCATCCGAAATAGGCCCAAGATCGAGCCCCAGATGAAGCATGGGATGTGTTGTTGTCCAATGGCGCTGGCTTTGCACCTTACTTGGTACCATTGGCCCTAATTTAGGGTACAAACGATTGCGTATAACCCTTTGAGTTGTTCATGTGGTCGTTAAACCCCAAAATCAGAAAACAAAAGTTTGTGTGTAGCGGCTGTCGCAACGTTTGCCCTCCCGAGTGCGTCCCCGTCTTTGGAGGTAAGAACATGTGAATGATTCAGAAGGGAATGGATGAGTGGTCATTTGCAAATTGATTACTTGCACAGTACAACAGGCAGTTGCTCAAATATTTAGATTACTCAAAATTATATATCCTACGGGCATCATGAATGTTAGAATGAACTGCGTATGTTGTTCGCAAATCATCGAGCAAGAAAAGGAAGAGTTTGAAATACATTATTGATTAAAGACCATTATGTTTCTATATGTTTTTTTAAAGCCATGTTAAAGTCCATTGTGTTTCCATCTGTCTCATTAAAGCCATATTCACCTTCATTTGATTTAAACTCTTTATTATTTTAAAGAACATGTTCTGTCCTCTGATTTTCAGAGGAGATGGTTCAGCGAAAGGGCAGCTGAGATGAAAGGAATCCACGAGGTCGCAAATGGCTCCGATTATGTCGAAATACATACTGGGAGAAAAAGTGTAGATAAAGACTCTAATTACATAGTTAAACAGAGAACTGCGAAATGGGAGTCTAGATTTGGCTAAGCGAAAAGTGCTAAGATGTGTACCACTTGGAAGTTATTTTAAATTACTTAACTTAAGGCTGGTTAAACTGGAAATTGTTGAGGATTAATTAGAGAGGAGGATAGTGGATTCGAAACATATTAGAGTTAGTCAGTCATTATTTGCAGTGTATGGTGTAATTACTATGTGACATGACGTACGTAGATGACGTACTACTGTGATGACGTATGATTAAAATCGGCAATGTTGGATCAATAAGTCTGCTAGTTTAGTTTAGTTGGGAGTACAGCCGCCCCGAGATAGGAATAAATAAATCCAACGCTATTTCCACGTTAAGCAACGCACAACAACCGAAAAATTGTTTTCGGCCGCCGTCGGGGAATTGAATCCCGAATCTCTCGATATCTAGCCGAGCGCGTTGGCTTTACACCACAGCGGCCAACAATTCACGGCGCTATGTGGGTTTTTCTTTTTCAGTCAGCATCTGACATCATAGATTCGTAAGATGGTCTCAGCTACTGAGACGTTTCCATCTGGTGGGCATTAACGACACTGGCTATATATAATTATAGCAATAATCGAAACTGCTGTAATTATATATAGCCAGCAATAATAACGGGTGATTCATTTAAACCAGTACCCTGAAAAAACTTTACATTTTTGCAAGGGATCGTGCAAGGAACTTCTTTTTTTCAATAGAAGCAGCAACTTCTGCAGAATGAAAACCGCCACCGTGAAGAAGATTGTTAACCGTAACTGTAACCCAGCTCGTGATTTGTTTGTTGTCGCGTTGTCATTCACTTGCGTGCATTCGGAAACATGCAGTACTCTATTCCAGAGCGTGTTTTTTTAGTGAAATTGTATTGGGTAACCAATTCTGTCATCAAAACGCAACGAGCATTTCGAAGAGAATTTGAAGTTTGAAAAGAGCCAAGCAAGTCAACAATTCTGTCGATGGCAAAAAAAACTGGAGCAAACCGGTTCTTTTCTCAGCGGTAGCGGTAGACATCACCCTCCGATGCCCCAAACGCGTGTGGACGATGTTCGGCAACGTTTACTTCAATCTCCGACGAAATCTATGCGCAGATTAAGCCAACAGACAGGATATTCATACGGAACTCGTCAAAGGGCAGCAAAAAAAGCGAATATTCGATCATTTAAAGTACACGTAATCCATCAGCTGCAGGAACCGGACAAGGGAAAGAGAGTAAGTTACTGCAAATGGTTTCAAAATTTTCTTAATTTGCGATCTGATATTCTCTCCATCACATGGTTTACGGATGAAGCCTGGTTTCATCTGTCAGGCTACGTCAATTCGCAAAACAGCAGATACTGGGCTGCCGAAATCATAAAATAAACACCGATGCATTCACAAAAGGTTGGTGTATGGTGTGCGGTTTGGTCAATGAAAATTATTGGCCCCATTTTTTTGTCTGAGACTGTCAACACTAACGTTTATTGCCGCATGTTCAATGAATTTGTGGAACGACTTGATGACATTTAATTGACAGAGGCCTACTTTCAGCAGGATGGTGCTACGTGTCACACATTGAAAGTCTCAATGGAACTCATAACCAGCTTCTCTGATGACAGATTAATTTCAAAAAACATATGGCCTCCCCGATCTCCGGACTTAACTTCCCCTGACTTTTTTATGGGGCTACTTAAAGGATAGAGTTTACAAAACCCATCCAAAAACATTGGAAGCATTACGTGAAACAATCACGACTGAAATTGGCAATGTTACTGCTCGTATTCTACATGAGACATCACTGAATATGGTGCGGCGTGTTCAACTGTGTTTACAAGAAAATGGAGGACAATTCCAACATTTGCTTTGATAAAATGATTCTCCAATATCACATGTATAATTCTCAACTTACTGTATGATTTTGTTGTTATTTATAAAAAAGTTATAAGTAAATCATATGGTACTGGTTTAAATGGATCGCCCTGTATATAAATGATTCAAACTGCTATAATTATATATAGCCAGTCCGTTAAGTCCCACCAAATGGAGAAGCCTCAGTAGCTGAGCCCATCTTACGAATTTATGATGTCAGATGCTGACTGAAAAAGAAAAACACACATAGCGCCGTGAATTGTTGGCCGCTGTCGTGTAACGCTAACGCGCTCGGCTAGATATCGAGAGATTCGGGATTCAATTCCCCGGAGGCGGTCGAATAACAATTTTTCGGTTGCTGTGCGTTGCTTAACGTGGAAAGAACGACGGATGTATTCATTCAACTGACGCCACGTATTTAGATGATTTTCACCTGAGATAGGAAGATGTGGATTCGAATCCAACCATCGGGAAAACGTTATATGTTATAAATCATAAAATAATTTTCAAGAATAGTTGAGAACCTACAAGGATATTTTTTTAACTCAAAGACGATTTAAGGGGAAGTCAAATTTTAGTAGACCAAGCAGGTGACAGTCTGAAGAAGGAGAGGTTGCGAATATACGGAGGATGCTCCCGTACCTGTTTTCATTTTCAGCGTTTCAATAGTGTGGCCCTTGTGAGTCTAAAAAAAGTCCGTTGTGCTTCCAGTTGTTGCTTGTGTTTTGAAAGCTTTTTTCTATTGGATATCTCAGAGTCTTTCATTCCAAACTCTGACCTTTACTTACCGGCTCGCAATCTTGAATCCAGGCTTCTTTCCCAGTAATAATTCTTTTCAGAAAGACGTCGCCTTCGTTACCATTAGGGGGAGAAGACTATATGGCAGGTGTTTGTAAATCCTCAGGCGCTTTCATTTATGCATTTCTGTGAGAAGTCTTTGGACTAGTCTTGCGCAGACTGTTCGGAAGTCTGCTATGGATGTTTTCATAGCCAGAACAATGACTAAGTTGTATTTGCCATTTCGTCAATAGTCACTCGTCTACTTGGATGCACTACGGCACAGATTAGAGGTCTGCCCAGCCCGGCCCACAAACCGGGTCTGTTTAACTGTTTTGCTGGCTTTTCTTACTTCCATGACACAGCCCAGGGCATAATCACACAAGCGAGGAGAGGCACTCGCAGCGTTTTTACGATCTGTAAATAGTAAGATGGTAAAGCACTTTGGTGCTTGTTGACAACAAAATATTCTACCCAGAGCGAGTGTGTGTGCTGTGTGGAGTGAGATACCAGGGATGTCTACAGTGGTGTGGTGTGAATGCTGTGTGGAGTGAGAGACCAGGGATGTCTACAGCGGGGTGGTGTGTGTGTGTGTGTGTGTGTGTGTGTGTGTGTGTGTGTGTGTGTGTGTGTGTGTGTGTGTGTGTGTGTGTGTGAGAGAGAGAGAGAAAGAGAGCGAGAGAGAGAGAGAGTGGAATGACACCGATTATTTCTCCTATCCCTAATTCGTACAGGGGTTGAATTTGGTAGTGTTACCGCTTGCTAGTTCAAAGAAAGGGAGATTTTGAACGTGCATTGTCTTTTTTTTTTTTCTCTTTCTTTTAAAGTTATATTCTTCGATAATTTCCAAAGTTTACTTAATATCTTTAGGCTTACATCAACTAAACATTTTCAATAATATCTTATTTCATTATTTTATTTTCACAATTTAATAAAATACAATAGTAGGACAAAATAATTCAAAATGGCACATCACGGGCAGTGTCGGGCCTAAATAATACACTGCCGGACAATTGCTAAGGACGGATGACAATAGCAACGAAATCAACCATAAAATGGAAGGCAGGAAAATGTGGAAATTAGAATAAGTGCGGGATACAGTAAGACGTGTTGTGCGTATGCAAATTTTGGATTGTCGAACTTGTTCGTGACGTCATAGCGCTGATAAGAGATATAAAGGATTTGACGCGTATTGACCGTTGTTGTTCAAACGCAAAGTTGAAAGGGAAAGAATCAATTGACGAACTTGCAATTTTCAGTATGTCTTTCCGACATCACCTAGATGATTTTACGCGTGGCCGTATTATTGGCAAGATTGAAGAAGGGCGAAAAATAACAGTTGTTGCCAGGGAGTTCGACGTCAGCCACAGTGTTGTTTCAAGGCTTTGGAAATCATTTCAAACAAATGGAGAGTGTAGCAAACGTCACGGGGGAGGTCGTGTTCGCAGTACGATACCTGCAGAAGATCGGTACATAGTGCTATCAACAATTAGACACCGGCGCAGCACAGCTAGTGAGGTAGCAAATCAGTTTATGGCTGCTACTGGCAAGCGGATCTCCCGAAAAACTGTCGCCAGACGTTTGCATGAAGGAGGACTATACGCCCGCCGTCCTGTTGTGTGCATCCCATTGTCCACACGTCGCCGTACCGCCCGTTCGCAATGGTACCATCAACATCGCAATTGGACTGATAACGACTGGTCTGCTGTCCTCTTCTCAGATGAGAGTAGATACAGTCTATCGTCTGATTGTCGACGACAACTGATCTGGCGTGATAGTGGTACTGCATATTGTCCAGCAAGCATACAGGAAAGGGACCGATATCCGACATGTAGTGTCATGGTATGGGCTGGCATCATGATCAATGGCCGTACGTCCCTCTATGTGCTTCTAACTGGTACTATGACTGGCCAACGATACATTAATGATGTTCTGCTACCTCATGTTTGCATGTTCCGTGGTGCTGCCGGTGATAGATTCATTTTCATGGACGACAACGCAACATGTCATTGAACAGTCGCTGTCCAGGAGTGTCTTGAGAGCGAGGATATTCAACGCCTCGTATGGCCAGCACGTTCTCCAGATCTGAATCCCATTGAAAATGTGTGGGATGCTTTGGGGAGGAGTCTTGCTGGTCGCCAATGCTCTCCAATAAACAAGGACACCCTCATCCGTGCACTGACAGAAGAATGGGATAAATTACCCCAACAGCTGCTTGATAATGTTGTGCAAAGCAGGACACGATGTGTGGAATCTTGCATCGCCCTCCATGATGGCCATATCCCGTATTGACATCTTATGCCGGAACGCCTGCGGACGGTAATTGCATTTTTTTTCACGTTTACGTATTCTGCACAAAATGGCCTGTTTGTCCCTTGAACACGTTCCAAAGCCTTCTGGATTTCAGAGCACAATAAATTGTCTTTCTTGTAATGTCCTGACATTCTGACATTATTTTATTTCACTTGGCATCCAACCACACTTACTTTTTTATGCGCTATATAGCCGTTTATGATCCGTCCTTAGCAATTGTCCAGCAGTGTAGCTGCAATTAACAGGCCGGACCGAGTGTTTAATATGTGAAACGAGACGGGTCTTAAAAGCATGGGCTAGAGCCGGGCTGGGCTCACAAAATAAGGCCCGTTGTAGACCTCAAGTACAGATTACCCAACGTTGTCATGAGAATTAGATGTGGATGGGAGTTCTGTACCCCGGCAGCGCACTGGTCTAAGCGTTGGCTTCTCACGATTCGGCCGAGAAGGGTCCAGATTAGAATCCCGGCGAGGCATGAATGTTGTGTTTGTCTCACAGCACTGGGTCTCTCTCTTTCCTGGAACCAGTGGCCCTAAATTTGAAACGGGCGACAACTTAGAAGTCATCGAGCAGCTCACGATGGTCGTTAAACTCAATAAAAGCTAGAACATCGGAATAAAAAATAAAAAAGTGTGATTGTACTCAGTAAAGACAATCGAAAATTAAATAAACTAAACTACAGTTGATATACACTGACGGAAAAAAAAAACTCACAACACCAAGAAGGGGTTGTGTTAGATAAACGACAGTTAGTAGGCTGTGAGAGTACATCTGTAAGATGACGTCTATGCAAATTTCGCGCTCGGCGCATACGTGTAGCACTAGTAGCGCCTCTCGGAATATGAAAAGCAGGTTTGCTGTAAATACGCGCTGTAACGTTCGTGAGCGTTAGTTATCGTTGAGATTCGACGTAGGGTGTTGCTGTTAGTCAAGAATGCCTTTAAGAAGACGAAGAAGCCATTATCAACAGCTCACGGAGTTTGAACGAGGTCGTGTAATAGGGCTACGAGAAGGTGGATTTTCTTTCCGGAATATTGCAGAACGATTTGACAGGAATGTAGCCACTGTGCATGATTGTTGGCAGCGGTGGCCAAGGGAAGGTACTGCCTCAAGAAGACCGGGTTTCGGCCGGCCACGTGGCACTACTGAGAGGGAAGACCGCCGTGTACGGCGTATGGCCGTGGCGCATCGTACCGCATCTGCGGCAGCAGTTCAAGCTGCAGTTGCCACCACAGTGACACAACGAACTGTTACAAATCGGTTACTTGAAGGACAGCTCCGAGCCAGACGCCCTGTAACGTGCATTTCACTTACTCCAAACCACTGCCGTTTGCGACGTCATTGGTGTCAAGCTAGAGCGCATTGGAGGACGGAGTGGAGATCTGTTGTGTTTTCTGATGAAAGCCGGTTCTGCCTGGGTGCCAGTAATGGCCGTGTGTTGGTTAGGAGGCCAGGTGAACGCCTGCAACCAACCTGTCTGCGGCCGAGACACACTGGACCTACACCTCGAGTTATGGTCTGGGGAGAAATTTCCCATGACAGCAGGAGCACTCTCGTGGTTATCCCACGCACCCTGACGGCACAGTTGTACGTCGGTCTGGTGATTCAACCTGCTGTGCTGCCATTCATGAACAGCATTCCAGGGGTGTTTTCCAACAGGATAACGCTCGCCCGCATACCGCTGTTGTAACCCAACGTGCTGTATAGAGTGTCGACATGTTGCCGTGGCCTGCTAGATCACCAGATCTTTCACCAATCGAGCACGTATGGGACATCATTGGACGACAATTCCAGCGTCACCCCCAACCAGCAAAAACCGTCCCTGTATTGACCGACCAAGTGCAACAGGCATGGAACTCCATCCCACAAACTGACATCTAGCACCTGTACGACACAATGCATGAACGTTTGCGTGCTTGCATTCAACATTCTGGCGGTTACACCAGGTATTATTGTTCCAGCATTTCACATTTAAAATGGCTCTTCTCGCGCTTACAATAAGCTGTGATCTTGAAACTTTAATCGATTAAATATGTTACCTATACAAATGTATTGCCGCCATTTCATTCCTCTACAACTATTTTTTCGTGGTGTTAGGATTTTTTCCGTCAGTGTATGAAGCCAGAAAAAAAAACTGTTAATACAGCAAACGGTTTGTTGGAAATCAATCCTTATTTGTTTTCTGTTGTTCTCATATAATGACGTAATTCATTCATTCGCTCTTTTATAATGTGTGACGTGCCTGCCTTGCAGGACGAGCACGACATAAAGGCAGATAGCAGCAAGAACGAACGTCTGCGTAGCTCAGTTGGTAGAGTAACTTGTTCCGGAATAAGTGAACTCGGGTTCGATCCCCGGCGTGCACAAAAATGACGGAGAAATTTACTTCGTCATAATGGCGCCCGAACGTTCCGGATGACCCGGCCGTTAAAGATCTAGCAATGGTGTGATGTTCTTTCCACACCGCGAAAGAGGAAAAATAAGAGAATCCCTTCTCCAGTGCTTCGAGAAATAAATGTGCGTGACGTTGCATTCCACACACCAGATTGACTGGGAGTTCTCAAGTGCACGCTCTATAGCGGATGGCTGCCTGCAACGATTCATGGTCACGGCTGACCCGTAGGCCATGTCCCCGGCCCTCTTTCGGGGGGGGGTGACGTGCCTGCCCCGCAGGACGGTAACGACATAAAGGCAGGTAGCAGCAAGAACGAACGTCTGCGCAGCTCAGTTGGTAGAGCGACTTGTTCCGGAATAAGTGGACTCGGGTTCGATCCGCGGCGTGGACCAATAATGACGGAGAAATTTACTTCGTTATAAATGTTACTTAAGTCAAGTGGGATATAGGTACTGTTACGCATTGTTTTCGGGACACGCACTTTCAAATACGCGTGTCATAACGGCTAAAGTATTAAGAGCTGCTGTTGTCTTCACAATGAAAGGTTGTGTTTGAGTGTCGGCACTGTTTTTTTTATTTGTTTGTTTGATAGTTAATACTAAGACAGTAAATTATTAAATCACATCCATTTCAATCATGTCTCTGTAAGAGTGATTTCACTGCTTCACTTGGCGCGTCTATGTTTTATATCCCGCACGGTTTTTAACAGCATTTCTCTTAATTCTGATAATTGCGCGAGCTGCACCAAATTCTCAAAACAGAAGCTTTATTCTCCATCCATGGCTTTTCATCTACAATAACTTCCAGAGTTACCAAGCAAACTTGAGAAGGAAAAAAGGTCCCTTTCTTCAGTTCCAGATATAAATACATCGAGCGCTGCATAATCCTCGTACTTTTGCCATGACTCTTTTCGAAGAATATAACTTCAAAATAATGATGCTGCATTGAAGGTTGAACTTGCTCATATTACATGAAGGCTGTCAGGTTTTCTTCATATTTCACCGGGTTCTTTCCGGGAGCATTACTGGGTAAGGTTTTATTTCTTCCTAAAAATACATACGTAGTAAAAAGGCAGAATTTTATGGGGTGTGTGCTCGGAGATGATGAAGAAAAGATAGGAATGCATGAAAAACCTAGAGATTTTTTTTTCATGAGCACAGCCGGTCACCGACGTCTGCGTAATGACGTTCTTATGCAAATGAGAGCGATCTGAATTTTTTGCAGTCCATGCTTTTGCGACCGAGCACCCCGTCAAAGCTTTAATTGGTTAAAATTTGCGCAACAGTCAGAACAACAATGCATGACAAATGGCACCATTAGACGTTGTAGGGTGCTTCCGGACCAGGAAGACCGTCTCGTTGGGAAGACATTTCCGAGAGTGCTCAAGGACACTCGAAATGCGAGGGAGGAAAAGATAGAACGAGAGGGATAAATGGGATAAGGATGACTTTGGCAGAAAATATCGTTTCACGCTGGATTGCATGCAAGGCAAATTGCTGGGCAACTGTAGATATCTACCTCCTCTGTCGGAAAAATTTATGTGAGCGCATTATTCAGTAAACAACCATTGAGTGCTCCGGCGGTATAGAATTGGGTTTTATCTCTTAGTCTAGGACATTCCAAAATCTGGATGTTTTACGACGGTCAGTGCCTTGGACGGTCGGATGGAGAGGATAATAAAAATTGCTGATAAAAGAAATGCTATTTACGAGAGGATAGATTATACAATGCATTTTCAGGTTCTGACATAATCGTTGTTCTGATGCAAGAATACATGATCACTTTTACATGAAGATATACAGGGTGTTTCCTAGTGTTTGTAGTAAAAAAAACGCGTTATACTGCGCATGTAGTGATCACAAAAGGGTTGCTAAGAACATTAGTCCTTACCGCTGGCGTACCTTTGTTCCGAGACCTGGGCTATCTCACCCATTCCAAGAGTACCGTTTTTTTCTGAATTGCAAAATTTAATTTTTAATTGTTAAGTAATAGAAGTAACTTTCTAAATTTTAGGTACATGCCATTTCTAACATTATACCAAATAATTTTGAGAATTACGATTTGAACACTAATTTGTATACATGAACTCCATTCATCTTCTCCTTCTGTGTGAACTTGAGTGCTACGTTTTCGTAAAATGTTTCTTCCGAGTACTTTTTCATATCTAAAAAGAATGTTTTTCTCTATTGACAAAACATCCAAGTTTTTCGGATGTGCATGTCGTTGTGTGGCTCTAAGATATATCTTGATTTTCCTTAAAGCAGAAAAACATCTTTCGGCAGTTGTAGTTGTTGGTGGAAACTTCAATATGAGATCTGCTAATTTGTACACCTCACTAAACACTATGTCCAATTTATTCAACTTTATGTAACACGTAATGTCTCTTACTGACTTGTTTTTGTATTCATCAAGGGAATAAAACGCCTTCAGTTCATTTTTTACTCGAGCTGTATCAAAATTTGAAGCATAGACTTCTTTAAGTTCTGACAGTAGCTGTTCAGGAAAGCTTTCACAAAATTTATCAAAACAGTTCGAATCCAACAAAGCCACGAATTTAAGATATAATATCTCTGATTTTCATTCATTGACACTTCACAAAAACTGAAACAACTCTCGCGAAACACTCTTATGGGCTGGAGTATGCGAGTGACTGAGATAGTCTGTCTTCTTTTTTCTGAGCGAACCGTTGCCCAAAGCAATATCCCATTCCCCTCTACCAGCTGATTCATGTTGTCATGGAAACACTAACAGGCGGGTACGGAAGGTTTTCGCATAAGAACTGAGAAGACTGGAAGAACTGCTTGCGTTATGCCGCCGTTGGTTTTCGCTCGCCAGACTGAGTCAAAGAAGCGAATCTGCACGTGTTTTTTTCCGCACCGAAAGCATTCGACATATTTTAATACCGTTGATAATTGACTTTTATTTGTGTATATTTAATTCAGTTTTATTTGTGCATTCTCTGGTCTTCGCAGCTAGCCTCGAATATACGCCACTGGTCCTGACATATTTTCATTCCGATTCACAGCATTTTTTGAGAATGCAACTGAGCAAGCTCATGAAGTTAATTATTGTAGAACAAACTTATAACGAGACCGTATTTAGCGATATCTCGGATTTCATGAGCAAAACAGGAACTTTTCATTTGGAATAATATTATTTCAAAGCTAATTTAATTGTTTTTAAAGAGCAAAATTAAGATGAACACTTTTAATATGCAAAATTTAATTAAATTTCGTATTTTTAACGAGGCAGAGAATACCTGCTGCGTCCTACCCTGGAATGGTATAATAGGAATGGCGGCATACAGGACAGAATTCCAATAGCGCAGTGTAATCTTTGTGTACTAGTGGAAGAATGTTGATAGAAAAGCAATGGTGATGGAATACGTCAAATGTTCAACAAGCGAGTTGTGCAAGAGAATCTCTGCCACCTACTCCTGTCCTAAGAGTACCGCGTCCGTAGAATTGATAATTGGCGCCTAACTGCTTAGCAAAAAAGAGGATGGGATGTGTTGGGCTCATGCACATGTATTAAGTGAATTTCAGGGCGACGATTGCAGAGATGAATACAAGAGTAGTGATTTGGGGATGTGGCCTGGGTAAAGAAGAGGTAACAATTACCGAAATTGTGTCCATTGCCCTTTTCACTCGGTAAGTGAGCGCTGCGTTGGAAAAATCCGTGCTGCTTTAGCTTCACGTGTACCGTTGGAGATCGGTCACCGCACGTAGATGCCAAGTAGGAAAACCAAAACTTTTACAAGTGAAAAAATGTTTAAGAGAAAACCGTTACTCGTAAAAAACAAAGTAGCCATAATTAGATAGCAAGAAAATGGTGAAGAAATGTTCCCATATATTATGATATATCTGGATATCTTACATATAATTCCGTAGGTTCTTACAAAATTGCGGGACATAGGCACGTCGTGCGAATTTAGGAAACGGCTCATCTTAGAAATCTTGATCCCAAGAATCGCGGCAAAATAAAAATTATCTTTTTAATTTAATCAGTTGATTGCTGTACATGTAACAACTATCAATCTAACTTCGTCATCGCAACGCTGGGCAGACGGGTAGTCGTACGACCTTGGGATGTGACGCTAGCCCGAGCCAGCGAGCAAGGAGCTGATTGGCTGTTATCAAGACTGCTTGTGTTTCCACTGCTATTCAACTGTAAACTGTGTTACAGTGAGGATGGAAACAGGGTTCTGTTATAAATTACACTAGAAGGAGACCATCCAAACAAGGGCGTGCTTTTCGTAATGTATGTGAGCGAAGGAATTTTGAAAGCACACGTAATGATCGCAGTAATACACGCTTTAACCTATCTTTCCGAAAAGCTTTATTGGACGAAACTGCCATATATGAGCACAGCTTGGGTGAAATGAATGCTGAGTGTGCGCACTGAGGCGCTTTGCATTTCGCAAATGAGGAAAATAATGGTCATTTTAATTCCTGTTGTCATAACAGCTTTATTTCTCTTCCATAACTACAGATAAATACGACGCTGAAGGACTTACTTCTGAACAATACTAATTTTATCCAATACATCCGGAAATACAATAGTGCGATGTCATTGGCTTTCCTTTCGGTCACAAAAAAGGGAAATTCCAGGCAATGGTCCGTAGTGCTTTAAAATTCAGAGACAGATTCACCGGTACATTTCGGATTTATTACCACTTACTGGGGAAAATTGTACTTTATAGATTTCTCGGAAGCTACGGATGTACTTATCGGTCGTAATGAAAATAAAGAATTAAAGCGATCGATGATGACAGCACTGGCAGATATTCTGGTTACAGTCTTTACGCGCCAGCATGCAAGGCTGCAGCTGAGGCGATTGAACATGAAGTAGCAGGACACAACCTGGATCTGCGTTTCGTTGATAATATCCACTCACGGACAATGAAATTTGCGCACCAAGAAGAAAACATGTTACAACCGCGAAACATTGCAGATAGCTAGAGTGCGTGCTGGTATGCAAATGATCCACGTTTGGTGCGAATGCGCACGACCGCACACCCTGTGGTGGCCCTGCAAGCACGAACCGGAAGCCTTATAAAGCAGCGTTTAGTCTATGCCCCATGAAAGGGAAAAGCACCGGCCGACGCAAGCAAGAATACAGAGTGACAAGAACCCCGGGTAGACACCAGAAACGTCGATTTACGGACTTTGAGGAAGGTCGAATCATAGGGCTGAAAACCGCAGGGTGGTCGGTGGGCCGTATAGCCCGCCACGTGAGTAGTGGACACCTTACGGCACTGCCGCACGGCGGAGGTGCTCCGGACGGACCAGGATAACCACCGGTAGAGAGGATTGACGGATCGTGCGCCAGGCACGAACTGAACCCACGGGGACCTGGTCCACTATACAGGCAGATGCAGCGGCTCCTGTGTGCCCACGAACCATTTTTCGACGCCCCGTGGAAGCGAATCTGCGATCCCAGCGCTCCTTACATGTACTGACATTAACAATGGAACATCGCCGGCTCCGTATGCAGTGGTTTCAAGCCGGAGCGATGTGGAACGCCACAGACTGGCGACGTGTGGTGTTTAGCGATGAGTGCCGCTTCGTTTAGGTCAACGGCACAATCCGGACCTCGCTATTGAGCGCCACGCCTCCCCCACTGCAGGCATTATGGTCTGAGGAGCCATTGCCTACGATAGCCGATCAGCTCTAGTAGTGATACGTGGATCATTGACGAGCCAGCGGTATGTGGATGAAATCCTACGTACCTATGTGCTCTCATTCCTGGCCGGGATTCCAGGCGCGCTATACCAGCAGGATAATGCCCTCCTACACACAGCTCGAGTTACACAGGACTGCCTACGTCATGTTCAGACACTTTCAAGGACTGCCCTGCCCGCCCCTATCGAACACGTGTGTGGACCAGTTGAAATGCCGGCTGCCACAGCGCCGCACTATCAGGGATTTGGAGTACACTGTCCAACACGTGCGGGCCAGTGTGCCGCAGGAAAACATCAGGCGTCTCTTGGCCTCCATGCCGGATCGTATTGCAACATGTATCGCCGCACGAAGCGGTGTGACGCGCTATTGCAAATGACCGGACTGCGTGCCACAGATACCTCTGCAATTGTCCCGGAGCTCTGTTTTTGCCATATCTGTATCATTCATCTATATCATTACGTCCATAAAATTTCAGTTCGATCCGATGCTTCTTTCTTGGTACGCAAATTTCATTGTCCGTGAGTGTATTTACAGATTCTCTATATTCCGTCAACAGAATACATAAAGTATGAAAACATGGCCCAATTTTATTACCAGTTTCTTGAAAACAGTGAAAAATACTTCTTACTAGATTGGGGATTTTACTCCACCAAACCACTAGTGTAATATAAACGTATATGCATATTTTCATATATACAAGTTTTTACATGTTAGGATTTTTCACTCCAAAACAGATTTAGTAAGCGCCCGGATTTAACGGGGATTTTTGTCGGTCCCGAAGTCCTTGTTATAAGGAGTGTAACGTATACTCTATATTCACTTTCCTTTTGATTTTTACTATCTCTGGTTATTTTATTTTTCTATGTAAATTATCTTCTTACTGAACGAGATGTTATTTCACCCGCTGAATGAGATCTGGCAATGAGTGTAAGTCATGACGTGGTGGTACCCAGTATATATAGGCGCGTTCAACGATATCTAGGGAGAGCGTTGTTGTTGTACGGAGAGCGTTGTTGTTGTGAAGGAGAGAGTTTGTTGTTGTGAAGGAGAGAGTTTGTTGTTGTGAAGGAGAGAGTTTGTTGTTGTGAAGGAGAGAGTTTGTTGTTGTGAAGGAGAGAGTTTGTTGTTGTGAAGGAGAGAGTTTGTTGTTGTGAAGGAGAGAGTTTGTTGTTGTGAAGGAGAGAGTTTGTTGTTGTTGTTGTATTGAGAGCTTCGTTCTATGTGATTAGTTTGATTCTTCATTATTGTGAAACGAGTTGTGTGTGTGCGTTGGATGATCAAGAGTTACATAATAAAAGAGCTTTGTCGTAAGTACGTCTTTCTCAATTCATAGTTTTTGTCAGATCTCTGTCTGGCTGTTAGGTTTACGTCATTAGTGGATTATTATTAACAACCAGCGTTAAGACTTTATTCATCCTAATTACTGCTACAACATTACTACCAGTTATAAGTTTGTTCAATACTATTACTACACTACTAGCAGGAGACTTTATTCATGATCTTAATTAACTAGTAACCACAACCATTTGAATTCACTATTTGAAGCTTAGTACAAGCATATAATTCAGTAGCAGAAGCATTATAAAACATTACTAGCTTAGTTAAAAGCTTTATTCATTATAGGAGTCCTACTGTCGTTTTTATTTTGGTTATTCCAGCACACTGTAAGTGATCGATGAGAACAATTGCACAAGCCTGTCAGAATCCGATTTGGAAGATGCTATGTACTACTGAGTAACAATAACAATGGCTGCTTGCTATTTCACAAATTTTCTTGAGATCTAATCGTCGTCTCTTATTATTTGACGAGAGAGTAATAGCTCTTTGTACGAGAAACCATGTGGCAGACAGTTTATACGTCATCGACTGTTTATTTATAACAGCTGCTTGAGTCAAAATTTCTTACTGAATTACAGATGATTTTTCGTTGGCGTTTTAGAGCAAACCTCCAACATGTATATATAAATAGAATGCAACGCTAATTATTTTACGAAAATAAAGTTTTGTACAGATAATACACGGTCGAGTAACATTATTGTGTCCACCAGCTAATATCCAATCCAGAGTAACTACCGTGTGCAACGCGCACAGCAACTCTACGGGCTGGGAGTGACTCAATAAGATGCTGGAAGGTGTTCACAGGTATGTGGAGCCATGCTGACTACAGTGCACAGATGCTGGAGGGTGCGTGGTGAAGCATCCAAAGAGCGAACAACACGATCGAGGTGGTTCCACAGATGCTCAATTGAGCTTAAGTTTGAAGAATTAGGGGGCCAGGGAAGTACTTTAAAATCTTCGTCGTGCTCTTCCAACCACTCTCGGACATTAGCTGTGTGACACGTCGCATTGTCATTCTGGAAGATCCCATCCGCTCCAGGGAAGACAATCAGTATGTATGGGTGTACATGGTCAACAAGGATGAATTCCTACGAATTCTGCCCATAGTATTCCCCGAACGAATTCGGTCCATAGTGCCTTCCACTGGTATGAGTGAACCCAGAGAATGCCACGAAGACATTCCACAGACTATAATACGGCTCCCACCAGCTTCTCTCCTTCTAGCAATGGTTGAAGAGTGTTTGTTCTTCGATGTTACTCGCCTTATACGCCAACGTCCATCCGTTTGATGAAGCAGAAAACATGACTCATCGGAAAGAGCAATGCTTTGCCAATCAGCGGAGGTCCAATTCTGATACTGCCGTGCAAATGTAAGCCTTTTCTGTTGATGCACCTTCGTTAGCATAGTTGCAGTGACCATTCGTCAGCATCGGAGCCCCATACCCAGCAGGATGCGCTGAACTGTCGTTTTAGATACACTTCCGGTAGCCCCCTGGTTCATTAGGTCAGTGAGTTCTTCCACTCTATCGTATCGATCGGCCGTCACGCACCCTCGAAGCCAACGTTCATCTCTCACATCAACGGCGCGTGGTGCTCCGCAGTTTTCACGTCGCTTATTCGCACTGGTGCTATTTCTCCAATCACGATGCACTTTAACCACAGCAGAACGCGAACAGTTTACAAACTGCGCTGTTTTCAGAAATACTTCCACCCTTGTCCCGAAAGCTGATAATCATCCCTCTCTGCAAATCTGATAAATCGCTCCTTTTATCCATGACAGCAACGAATAATATATTTTCAGAGTGACTACAGCACACTTTATATACCCTCCAAGCCAGCTCGCGACACGTGCATTCTTTCATTGGCTGAGCGCTGTTGACGTCAAAAGTAGGAGGTGGTCACAATAATGTGCCTCGACTGTGAATAAATCTCAAAAGTTAACGTTTCTTATTCATAAGAACCAAAATAATGATTTGTTCTTTTCAAACAATCTAGACAAAGAGGAAACGAGAAACAGTGGGCCATTTCTCGAGGGTCCACAGCGAAATGTCCTGGTGTGGGACCATCCGCCCTTGCCCTTAAATAGCGCAACTCTCTCGTTCACAAGCAACTTGTATGTCTCTTCTTCAGTATCCAGATTTCACTGCCGCACATCAGAGTGGGAACAATTGCAGATTTACACCCATCCATTCGGGACGCTTTCAAGAACCCATTTTTTAAAAATCCTTCGCAACAACTATGACTTTCAATTATAAGTTCACTCGTCTACTATTTTTGCCATGTAATCACTCAGCAAAAACAGTCTTGCTGGGCCAGCACTGGGCCATTGCTAGCCAACAGAAGGGCCAGCAGTTCAGGCGAACAGCTGGCCAACAGTTGGCACCCCATCAGTTGTCATATGCCACAACAGGGCCATCAGTGGTCCATCACAAGTAGTAGCTACCACAAGTGGCCCTTCAGCGGCCCTGCAAGCACGTACCAGAAATGATGGCTAGTCTAATGTGGTCCGCTAGTGTGCCGTTAGTGGCAGCCGGCAACCACGTGACGTAACTGGTGGCTTGCTGAAATTTGTCCGCCAATTTCCCAGTAGTAGCCATAATATTAAAAGAAAAAAAAGCAAAGGTTATAACCGCAGTTTCCCAAAGCTACAATTATTTTTTCTACCCTTACGAAACTTGTGAATTAACGCACTGCGTTGGGGAAATCTTCTCAACAGATCGGAAAAACACCCGTTTGTATCTGAGAAGATTTGAACCTGGACCGTTGGCGTGATAGCTGACCTACCTCTCTTCCGACATGACTAATTTGCCACACTCGAACCAATACTTAATGTGTTAATCAAATGCTTCCCTCTTTCATTTTACAATATTGCGAGGTATTTTTCATAAAAGTCAGTTTCATATAATTTATAAATTAATTTTTTCAACGTAACGATAGTTTATTTTTTATTTTTTAACCTCTAGGGAACTTCACTCATTTTCAAGGCGTGTACATACTTAGAGTCGCTTTCCAAAGTTTTGTACTGTCCTTGCCGTCTTGAAAAGAGATTGTTGAATAAATATATATTTACCCGGGTTCATGTCACATTCTGTTACATTTTTAACGTTGTGTCTTTCCTTTCCGTTGTTCGAAGCTACATTTGTTTTAAAGAGTAAAAGATATTTTATTTTACTTCTCGTTATTTTTAGAAGCGAATTCCTCCCAGTCTTGTGTATTCAACCCATGGATGAGTACACCACGTAGCGTTGCTTTTTTTTTCTTTCAAATAATTAATAAATTTCGTACGCGTATAATTCTTTATTTTTTCCCGAACAAACGCTATTTTAATGGTTTTCCAGGATATGTGTTTCAACCGGTTTCAAATTTTTTCTTGTTATTCATCCACTCCATTCCATGAATTTGTTATTCATGGGAATGGAGTGGGTGTATTTCATGGCTGTAATCTAGTATTTCACGGCTTAATCTGATATCTTCGTCGACGTAAATTTCATTAGGAAATTAATTCGCCTCTCCACATATGGATTTTTTTCTTAACATCCACTAAAATAACACGATGGCCATAGCGTCGTCTTCAACTAACTGGTACCATGAGAGACACAGAAAGTGTTGCTTCTGCGCATGCGCAATCCCGTTGCTTCCACCTGCTGTTGGGGGTTGCATTGGTTGCCAGCAACGGGTCACTAGTGGCACTTGCTTGGAAGCCCACAATTCACGGTGATGCTGCAGGGCCAACAATGGCTCGCCAACTGATAGCGCTGCCACCAACGGACCACTACCGGGGGCCGTGAGCGGCAGATTTCAGCCAGCAGTGACCCATCACTGCCAGCTGGTGGCCAGCAGTTTCCCAGCACTTGTGTTTTTGCTGGGCAGTTTCCTCTGTCAAACACACTTCTTAAATTTTCGAATTCCGCATTATCTTTATGCTAAGTCATTTTCCCTCTTTTTCTCACTACGTTATCTTAAAACTGTCTTTGAATGAGTGTTAGGCTTCATCTTCTGCGATAGATGGCACAAAATATCACTTCTTGGGCGTGCCTTTTTACGCTTGAGGGACTGTCCCAGAAGTTGGCGTCAGCGAATGACTGAAGATCTTACCATATTCAGAATGGAAACGGTCTCTCGTTGGCTCCACAATGAAAAGACAAAACACGCGCTTTTGCGTTTTAACCAATGACATTGTTTGGGGGTGGAGCTTAGTAGATAGGTGTAGTCTCTGTCTCAAATTGAAGTATTTTCTGGTAATGTACACATTTTCTCTTCAAAAAATGAACGTACAGTAGAATTTAAGATGATCTATAGAAGACAAGATTCCAATCTCATTTCAGTGCCCATTATTTGATTTCTATTTGGCCTAGATAATTAAAAAAATCAGACAGAAATGAGAGATTTTGTTTCTTCCACACAGAAACACTGCCAAGCTAACTTCTGGCGCCATCTAACGCCAAATTGGAATACTTTCGAGTCAGATAAATTGAATTTTAAAAACAATTCTAATAAATTTTTCGGAAAAGTAACTGCAACACGTATTACATATGTGTCGTTTTTATTTGTGCTCAAGATATCAAACTCTACAAGGTAATAGTTTTCGAGAAAATGTGTGCAAAAGAATTTGCATTACAGATATAGGACAGAATTTCGGTCACACTCATTGAAAGACAGCCTTAAAAGAACAAAGAGTTGGATTTGAATTTCCTTTCTTTAAATTATTCTTGAGGCTTAGTTCTCCTTGAAAATGTTCTTAAAGTCGCTGCACTTTGAATGAGAATTCCCACAGGTGAAACAAAACAATTTGTGTGTGTGTATTTGCGCGTGTGTGTGTTACTCTGTGAAGACAGGAAATAAGCAAAGTTCTTGAAGGGTCATTACAAGTGTAAGCGCTTCCGTGACAGAAACGGGAGGTGCTAAGGACGTAATTCATGACTCTGTTTATGACGTGAAATATTCATTGGAAACAATATCGCGAATGGAATCGAGAGGAAAATCGGTAAAAGTTTGCTTTATTTAACGGGGTTTCCAATAAATAAGAAATGGCATTACTGAAACACATTACATCAAAGCTGTTCAGAATTCTAGAATATATCACTTTCCCTCTAATCTTCTTTCCTCCAGGGCAAAGAAAACTCCTTTTGCTTATCCGCGCTAACACCCCCAGGGTACGATAGGATCCCATACACCCCCCGTCTGTCATCGACCTATGTGATCTTCCTAGCCTACGTTCTCTGCATCATGCGTTGCCATGGACTCAGGAAAGAGGGTCAATCTCTAAACAGGCATTTGTATTCAGGTCACGCATTCTAGCCGACAAAATCTTGAGGACGTGTGTTCTTGCTATCCATCCATCTGTCCCTCCGTCTATCCTTGGTGTTGAACTTTTGCAGAATTCTTTGAAAGGGGGGAGGGGTTGAGATGGGCGCTGTGGGGAGGGACTAGGCACCGAGTGTGCTCGACAAATAACAACCTTCCGCTGGGGGTGTTGTAATAATGTCGGCAGGCCGGTGGGCTTTGATGTATGGAGAGGAAGTTGTTCTATTGCTGGGGCGACATCTTAGAATTGCCTGCGACAAAGCAATAACGCTACTCATAAAGCGGAAGTAGTTGTTTTACTCCGACATACGTATGCAGCGAGGGAATCCAACAGCAATGAAGAAAGTGCTGCCCATTTGTATTTCTTCTTTGCCTCTCTCAGCGTATATATATATATACATACATACATAGGACTTGTTGTTTGGAAATGCCGAAATTCTATTCTGTGTCTTAGGAGTCATCGAGAAACTTTTTGGGAAACTTTTCGAGATAAAACTTTAGCGCGTTCCATCGAAGATCACACTGTCTTTGGAATATGCGTCATATATATCAGTAAGCAACTGCATTATGTTTGAAAACGAGCTGTTATCAAAAAATCAAATACACCATGCATTCATATATGTAGATATCTTAGGTGAGTAGGGAAAGTAATTAATGATTTCGGTTTTCCCGATATCGTTTTAAAAATTTTGCATGGATATCTTGTAAAGAGTGAACGATGTCTGTATGTCTTTTGATAAGTGATCGGAAGTAGTGCTGCTACTATAGGACGCTATTTCTTCAGTAGCGTGACATGCAGTATCTGTACAAATAGAAAAATATAGTTGCACGCATCGAAATAAAGTAGATTGCTGCGAAAAATCACGCTACAAATCGCATTATAATCTTAAAATCACATGTCGTTCCCAGATTTCTTGAAATTATATTGGTTGGGACATTGGCCGTCTAGAAAACACATGCCCATGATGTCAGAAAGATGAGTTCCCTCCGTTTGTGACGTCACTATCATGTTACACGGACTGATACGTTGGTGTCGCATTTGATGTCACACGACAGAGTTGGAAACAAGTCAGAAGCTTTGGTTTTGGCGTAACATCTATAACGAAATAAATTTCTCCGTCATTTTTGGTCCACGCCGGGGATCGAACACGAGTCCACTTATTCGGGAACAAGTCGCTCTATCAACTGAGCTACGCAGACGCTCGTTCTTGCAGCTATCTGCCTTTATGTAGTGTGCGTCCTGAGCGGCAGGCACGCTACATCTCCCCCCGACAGAGGGCCGGGGGCATGGCCAACGGGTCAGCCGTGACCATGAATCGTGGCAGTTAGCCATCCGCTGTAAAACGTGCACTTGAGAACTCCCAGTCAATCTAGTGTGTGGAATGCAACATCACACACTTTTATTTTTCGAAGCGCTGAAGGAGGGATTCTCTTATTTTTCCTACCTCGCGGTGTGGAAAGAACATCACACCAGTGCGAGATCTTGAACGGCCGGGTCATCCGGAAAGTTCGGCGCCATTATAACGAAGTAAATTTCTCCGTCATTTTTGTCCACAAAGGGGCTTGAACCCGAGTCCACTTATTCCGGAACAAGTCGCTCTACCAACTGAGCTACGCAGACGTTCGTTCTTGCCGCTATCTGCCTTTATGTCGTGTGCGTCCTGTGGGGCAGGCACGCTACACATCACTTAAAGAAGGAACTCGTCACTTTAGTGTCATAGGCTTGTGTTTTCTAGATACGAAGGCCGTTTAGAACACACAAAGCCATATAATCACAGAGACAAGTCCCCCCCCCGTTTGTGACGTCACCATCATGTTGCACGGACTGGTGACGTCACACAAATAAAGTTCATATTTGTTTCACGATATCCACATTAGAAAACACAACAAAAACTTTATTAGCTAATTACAACGCCAGTTGTCAATGAATCAGACTCTTCGGTCACAGAGAGATATCCTTATCGTGTGCAATCGCCACCGGGTTCATTTCCGAACTGCCTTGTGGACGATTGTAGAATGCCAACACAAAATTCTAGTGTTTTTTTTTCATATTGAGGGAGCCGCTTGCTCCCTCAGGCGAAACCAACTGGTCATATAAGTTTTTCATAACCCGCTCCTGGGATCTGTGAGCGTATGGCTTCTTCTCCAGAATGCAAATGATGGCAAATTAAGCGCGACACAAGTTTTATTTTGAGTAAAAAAAAAAAAGAAAATAAATGTACGTTGCCACGATCAAGTCCCTACACTTCGTTTTAAAGAATGTAGCTACTGTATTAGTTAGTTACTTTTAAAAGTTGGCTTTCCAATTTCTGTTTTTGACACGAATTTCAAATCAGTGAATTAAATACGGTGACATCGTAAAGACTTGACGTACAGAGGTGCAAATCGCATGCGGCAAGGGACTACCTGAAATATGCAAGTTATCAACGTTTTGCTGCTACCCGTGTAATAAACGTTCCGAAAGCAGGTTTAAATATGGATCACTTACGGGGTACGTTTCTTAAACTGACTGACATAAATCTGCGAGAGCTGGAATTTGCCTTAGGAATAACTTCTGCACACGCTGGAGCTGTGTGTAACGTTGCTTACCACGCTGTATCATATAGCACTTAAGGACGTGACGGAGAACAGGACCAAAACACGCGCTAATGGACGGACCAGAATATAAAATCAGCAGCAAGAATCAATGGATCCCAGTTGCCTAGCCCTAAAGGCACAAGTTTGTGCAATCGGTGTAATGATATGGGGTCTGTCTTCATGGCGGGCATTGGGCTCCTTAATACCTCGTGGGCAGCATTTGGATACCATGAGGGTATCTTAACATCAGCAAGTTGCACGTACATATGGATGGTATTTCTTGATGCAAGAGGCTGCTTTCAGGAAGGTAATATGCCATGGTACAAGACTCGGAAAATCAAACAGTAGTTCAATGAGCACGACAGTGACCTCAAATTGCTACAATAACCATCATAGTGCCCAGATCTAAACCCAATTGAACACCTTAGGATGATATTGAGAGAGACGTTGGTAACATGAATCTTTCTTCTGGGAAAATTCGGCAATTGAAAGAAGCCATCACATCAGCGTGGCTACATATACACTGGAACCTCAGTTATACGAAGGTATACAGAGTGGAACCTCAGTTATACGAAGGTATACAGAGTGGAACCTCAGTTATACGAAGGTATATACAGCGGAGCCTCGCTTATACGTTTCTCAGTTATACCAAGATATATATAGTGAAACCTCACCTATACGTAGGTATATATACACTATATTGACAAAAGTCGCTGGACACCTAGAAGAAAAACACAACATAGCATTTGTTGATATACATTAGTACAGTGTCGGTCCACCTTTGGCCTTAATGCATGTACTGACCCTTCGAGACATGCTCTGACAAGGTTTTGGAACAGAGCGATAGGTATGCGCTTCCATTCAGTGTATAATGCTGCCGCTAACTGTTGCTTAGTAGTAGGCCTTGATCCCAAACGTCTTATGCGGCGCTCTAAATCATCCCATAGGTGCTCTATTGGATTAAGATCAGAGCTCTGTGCTGGCCAGACCACACACGAAGCGAAATTATCGTCAAACCACGCCGTAACAGTCCTTGTTTGGTCGGCAGTTATTACTGTGTTTAGAAAGTTTGGATCCTTTGCAATCATTTGTTTCCACTCATGACACACCTGAACTCTGTCTAACAATTGTTCTCTCGTCAGGTGATGAGGTACCCATCTGGAACACACACGATGCAGCAGTAATGTGTCGCGCAGAAGACAGAATGTCGACGTTTTTAAAATATTAGTTGACGCCGTTATGTCTTCACACGTCATTCGTCGATCATCTTGCAGGATTGCCCAAATAGTGTTAACGATACGCTCCATAACAACACTTTCAGGTTGACCAGGTCTAGGAGCGAGTTCTCTTCTCGCCCTTTTTTTTTAAATCATGGTGCCATCTGAAATCCGTTGACTAACCCAAACATTTATCTTTGTAAGCTTTTTCCACTAAACCAACTGTTTCTGGAGTCGTTTTACCTAAACGATAGCAAACTTTTATCGCACAACGCATTTCATTTCTTAACTTTCAATCACTCACCTCAATAGTTGTATGGCGAAATGCAGACGTACCTTAAACAACTGCGCAATAACAAAACCAGAATCGTCTACCACGTCTAATAATTGTTGCCATAGATGCTTCCTTAATTCAGTTAGTCATCTGCGTGGTTATTTTCCCTCTTCGTACTGTTGCCAACTCAAAAAAATACTCTGTTTTTATGGAACGGCCTTTGTATCTGCGCAGGAGGAATGCACATCGAATAAAATATATTTAGTTAAGTTTTGCTCTTTTTCTATTCCTTTTTTACTAAATATCAGTCCTATTGCTTAATCACCGCACTGTGCATAAGTGGTACTCGTAGATCAGGAAAATAACAACAGTGAAAGACATCACGATTAAAGTAAAATCGTTAAAGTGGCAATGAGCTGGACATACACAGTGTGGCAAAGAATTTTTAAGACTGGGTCTATAAAATGAAATAGAAACAAGAAATTATCATTTGTCTTGGTTTGTTCTTCAAAATAAGTCCCTCCGGCTTCAATACACTTGTTACAGCGATTTCATAATGATTCGAATGCCTGTTCCAGTTCACTTTGCGGAATTGCCTCCAAAGCACGCGTCGAAACTGTTTTTAAACTGTTTGTATGGTCGAAATATCATCAAAATAACACCCTTTTAACGTCATTTTAAGTTTTGGGAACAAAGAAAAGTCGCAGGGTGCTAAATCAGGCGAATACGGTGGATGATTCAACACACAGACGTTATTTTTCGCCAAAAATCTACGAACAAGAAGTGAGGTGTGACTGGGTGCATTATCGTGCAACAAACACTAACTGTTTTCATCTCGATATTCTGGACAAATGCGACGAATGCTGCCCATCAAACGCCTCAAAACATTTAAATAAAACTCACCAGTAATTGTTTGCCCACTAGGAACAAATTCTTTGTGGATAATACCCTTACTATCGAAGAATGTAATGAGCATTGTTTTGATTTTCGATGGAACTTTTCTTGTTTTTTTGGCTTGTGGAGAGCTTTTTGACTTCCATTCCGCACTTAGTCGCTTTGTTTTCGGATCATATTGAAAACACCATGTTTCATCACCAGTAACAATCGATTTTAAGAAGTTTGGATCATTTTCAGCGGCTGAAATGATGTCTCTGCAATGTGCACTTCTCCTTGATTTTTGTTCATTGGTTAACGTGTGTGGAACAAATTTAGCACAGACTTTTGTTTTGCCTAAATCTTTATGCAGTATGGTTCGAATCGTTTCTTTGTTGATGTTTAAAGAGTCTTCCATCATTCTTAGTGACGCACATCGATTGTTTTTCACGAAAACACGCACTTTTTCAATAATCTCAGGTGTCCTAGATGAACTTGGTCTTCCGGTATGCTTAGTATCTTCTAGCGTTTCTCTTCCGCCCAGAAAAAGTTTGTGCCACAGGAAAACATTTGATCTACTTAAACAAAACTCACCGTAAACTTGTTTCATCATTTGGTACGTTTCCGAGGCACTTTTACCAAGTGATGCGTTAAATTTAATAACAGCCCTTTGTTCAATCTTAACAATTCAACACGAAAAAAATTTTACTTCTCTAATGAACACCCGTTTCGTTTGAGTTACTTTAACAACTGCGCAGTACTTTTGGCAGAGAGCAAGCAGATGGTCACGGTTTATAACGCATTCGCGATTACACTGGTGGTGCCACCGTAGGCTGAAATCTAGTGTCAGTCTTAAAAATGCTTTGACGCACTGTGTATTACTAGAAAAACTGACCACCGATGGATAACAGAAATATTACACTGGATGCCAGACCACGTGGGAGATGGGTGCTTGAAATTCGAAATCATGCTGGTATGGCATAGAAGAGATTGGCTTAAGAAGGACAATTGTGGAAAAAACAAATTTGGGGAGACCTTCGTCCAGCCGTGGGTTGGCAATGGTTAATGACGATGATAATAATAATGCGTGCATGTGTTTAATACCGTCTAGCGAAAAGACGAAAATATATTTTATGAAGTAACAAAAAGAGCAAAACGTTTTTACGAAAATAAAACAATCAGTTAACTAATATAAAAAGTGGCTCACACGCTAGGAAATGGCAGCAATATTGGCTGCTGCAATTACTGCTAAGCGTTAGACTCTTCATGATATACGGTAACCTTGGACGTGCTAATGGAAGGTCCTTGGAAAATACAACGCAAACCATAATTTATATGACTGATATCTCGCGCTTGTAGTAAGCCGAGTTTCGAAATATTGATACAGATTTCTTTCTTCTCATCTCAATCGTATTAACGTCATTTCCATTACTTTTAGTGCTTTTCTCTTCATCATAGTTACCTTAAGTTATGGAGATAATATATAGGTAAGAAATACTAATGGATAGGGCCATAAAAATAAAAGGGTAGAGATATTTTCCTATGAACTAAAGAATTTTATTTTGGGAATGACGTTTCTTTTCTGTTCTTCAACGCAAATATTGATTCCTACGCTTGGTATTTACTTCATTTACATAACGGTGGAGATTTAATAACTGCGGGAACATGGAAAATAACTTGAGCGTTTAAACTGACGTGGTACATACGGAAAAAATCTTTAAAAGGACAATTTAGAACTAGCAAAGAATAAAAAGGACACTTATAGACTTCTTTCAAACTGAAAGTTTTCAAAGCATAAATCAGGGAGAACATTTTAAAGAAAAAAAAGTTTTCGAAAGAAATTGCAGACACATATATCTTGAATGATGCTTTTACTAACTATACCGTGAAGGAAATTTAATTTAATTTATCAAAAAAAGTCGACAAAATATTTAAATACAACCTGGAAGTCTTATTTCAACATGTAAAAAGAACTAACGATATAATTATACTTGAGTATAGTTAACACATCATGGCACATTGACGATCGAAATATATTTATCTAAGGTAATTTCTTTAATCTAAAATATTTTCCTCTGGCCCTAAATGCATATACTGCCGTTCTTATGTTTCTGACTATGCGAATTATTAAGCGAACACACAATATCGAGTGAGTACAAGTTTTTGCTTACTCATTTGGTACAGTCAGTCAAAACATAGAAACGGCAGCACCGGTGGCTCAGTTGTCTAAGTATTAGTCCGAGTGGGTACGGGTTAGAGTCCCGGATGGATGAGGCAAAGATTTGCCTCTTTTACAACATTGTCACCCTCCACTCCATGGAATCAGTGGACCCAAACTAGCAACGGGCGACTGCTAATATCTCTTTGAGTTGCTCACGTTGGTCGTAAATCCCACAAACAGAAAAGAGGGAAGAAACAAATTTCAGCACGAACTTCGTGTCTAATATATGTAAAATTTGGTAACACGAAACCTTAGAACTAAATCTTGGGAGAATTTTATTTATTGTTGCAGTTAATAGGGGGATTATAGTCTCTTTGTAGGTATCTACAACTACGAGAAGTCGCTCTTTCCTAATTTTTTTATTGGGGTTTTAACGACCACGGCGAGCAACTCAATGGGCTATAAGTGGTCGCCGTCCCTAATTTAGGGGCACTGGTTCCAGGAAAGGAGACAACCAGTGTCGTAAGACAAGCACAACATTCATGCCTCACCGACATCTGAACCTGGAACTATCTCGGACGAATGGTTATAAGCCAGCGCTTAGACCACTGAGCCACAGGGACGGGATTTCCTAACTTAGAGTCACTGGTTGTAGATAAGGACATATTCAACGCCATCGGATTTTTATTTCTGTTTGGGAGTTTAACGACCACCGTGAGCAGCTCAATGGACTATTATAGGCAGTCGCCTAATTTAAGTCCACTGGTTCAAGAAAGGGAGAGAGCCAGTGCCGTACGACAAACAGAGTATCCATGCCTCACCGGCATTCGATCCCGGACCCATCTCGTATGAATAGTCAAAAGGCAGCGATTAGAACCCTGCGCCACTGAGGCGACCTTTCCTAATTTAGAGCCACTGGTTGCAGATAAGGACAGATTCAACGCCATCGGATTTTTATTTCTGTTTGGGAGTTTAATGACCACCGTGAGCAACTCAACGGGCTATAGGAGAGTCGCCCGTCCCTAATTTAAGGCCAAGTAAAGAAGAGAGCCAGTGCCGTACGATAAACAGAGCATCCATGCCTCACCGGCATCCGAACCTAGACCTATCTCGTACGAATGGCTATAAGCCAGCGCTTAGACCACTGCGCCTTTCTTGATTTAGAGTCAGTGGTTGCAGATAAAGGACAGAGTCAACGCCATCGGAATTTTGATTCTGTTTGGGAGTTTAACGACCACCGTGAGCAACTCAATGAGCTATTATAAGTCACCTTCCTGTCCTTAATTTAGGGCCACTGGTTCTTTCTTTCTTTTTTTTTTTTTTTTAACTTGGAGGTTTAACGACCACCGTGAGCAACTCAATAATGGGCTATAAGCAGTCGCCCGTCCCTAATTTAGGGTCACTAGTTCCAGGGAAGGGAGAGAGCCAGTGCCGTAAGACAAACACAACATCCATGCCTCACCGGGATTCGAACCCGGACCCCTTTCGGACGAATGATCAGAGGCCATCGCTGAGACCACTGCGCCACCGGGGCGGCGCCACTGGTTCAAGAAAGGGAGATAGCCTGCGCGGTACGACAAAAAAAAACCGACATCCATGCCTCACCGGGATTCGATCCCGGACCCATCTCGTACGAATAGTCGCGCTTAAACCCCTGCGCCACCGGGGCGGCCTTTCCTAAATCACAGACACTTTTTGCAAATAAAGGAGAGTCAACCCATCAGATTTTTTTGTTTTGTTTGGCGGTTTAACGACCACCATGAGCAACTCAATCGTCTATAAGTAGTCACCCGTCTCTAATTTAAGGCCACTGGTTCAAAAATGGAAGAGAGCCAGTGCCGTAAGACAAACAAAACATCCATGCCTCACGGAGATTCGAACCCAGACCCACTTCGGACGAATGGTCAGAAAGAAGCCAGCGCCTAGACAGTTACGGCACCGAGACGGCAACACCATCGGACAAACTCGTCATGGGAAGACGGATGACAACTGGCTAGAATCTCTTTTTTCTCACCATCCAATTACCGGAGAGGTATTTTGCCATGACATCACCAGTGATTAACACTATAATGTTAATGATTCATTTGAAAGAGTCGTTGCAAAGGAGCTGAAGGTTTTTAACCAAAGGAGTGGTCATAGGTATACACTGCTCTACTTTTAATATCTACGCAGACCAACAAATAATCTTGTGACGTACTACAGAGGCGAATCATGTATCAAGGCGACAAATCTGCATCAGTGCATTCTGTCCGTGTAGATAAGTTGGGAGGAAGGGGGCTCGGATTCGATCATGTCACGGATAAATATTCTGTGCTGTTACCTCTAGTCTTCGTAGAATACTTTCCACAAGCTTTAAGTGAGAGTGAGTGTGTGTCAGCCAATACATTCCGCCATTCGGCCTTCAAAGCAGTGTCCGTTTCAGCTTTGTTTGTTGGACGATCTCTTCTGACACGCACTCGACGCGATCCAATTCATCCGAGAGAATCTGTGTAAGGTTCAGGCCATGGCTCTGGTCTGGCCAGTCCATCTTTTCGATGTCCAAGTCCTCAAATGAATTTGTAACCACACGTGCAGTAGGACACGGTGCTTTGTCCTACTCTTAGAGGTATGGGTCTTCCTCAACACACTGCCCGCACCGTTGTTAGTGTAACTGTTCAGGACGTATAGGTAAAATTCAGCATTCATGGTTTCACCGAAAACGAATAATACGCCCAAGCCGAACCACGAAAAACTGTTTCATACCATCACGCTCTCTCAATCATACTTCATTGTTACACGATGCAGTCCAGAAGGTACTTTTCTCCAGACATTCACCACACCCAGGAACATCAGCTAACTGGTGAAGCAGGAAATGTGCCCAACGTGTTCTTGATGATTAAGATTTTCTTTCTGTAGTGATGCATTCTCGTCCTGGAAGTATTCTTCATCACGGGATCAGAGGGCAACGATAATTGGACAAGCTTGGTCAGCAACAAAGTTTAAATACAAAGGCCGTTCCATAGAAACTGAGAGTAATCTTTTTTGAGTTGGCAACAGTGAGAAGGGGGAAATAACCATGCAGACGACTAACTGAATGAAGGAAGTATCTATGGCAACAGTTATTAGCCGTGGGAGACGATTCTGGTTTTGTTATTGCGCAGTTGTTTAAGGTAGGTCTGCATTCCTCCATGCAGCTATGGAGGTGAGTCATTCAAAGTTAAGAAGTGAAATGTATTGTGCGATAAAATGTTACTATCGTTTGGGTAAAACGGCTCCAGAAACAGTTGATGTAATGAAAAAAGATTACAAAGATAAATGTTTGGGTGAGTCAACGATTTTTAGATGGCACCATGATTTTAAAAAAGGGCGTTTTTTCGGCAGAACTTGCTCATAGACTTGGTCGATCTGAAAGCGTAGTTACGGGGCGTATTGTTAACACTGTTTGGACAATCATGCAAGAAGATCGACGAATGACGTGTGAAGACATAGCGGCGTCAACTAATATTTCAAAAACGTCGGCATTCCGCATTCTACGCGACAGATTGCTGCCGCATCGCGTGTGTTCCAGATGGGTACGTCATCCCCTGACGAGAGAACAATGGTTAGCCAGAGTTCAGGTGCATCATGAGTGGAAAGAAATGATTGCAAAGGATCCAAACTTTCTAAACACAATGCATGTCGCCGAAATATGGGTCCATTATTTCGCCCATCACGAAGCGCTCAACGATTGTTTGGAAACACACAGACTCACCTCCTCCGAATAAAGTCCGCCAAACCAAATCAGCTCCGAAGGTGATGATGATAACTTTCTTTGATCATAAAGTTGTATTCTTCCAGCATGCTGTTCCTCAACAAATTGCCGTCAATGTTGAGTATTGCATTTCAGTCTTGAAGCGTCTGCGACGACTCATATCGATTAAGCGACCGGAACTGGTGGGCAAGTGGAACCTACACCATGATAACCCCCGCCCACACGTGGCTGCTTGTGTTCAACAGTTTCTTACGAAATGCAGTATTGAAATCACGCCACAGCCTGCCTACAGTGCTGACCTCACCCTGTGCGTTTTCTGGTTGTTTCCAACGATGAAGGAAAAGTTCCGTGGCGCAGCATTCAACACAGATGCTGACGTTATTCAAGCTGTGCAGGGGTCGCTAAAGCAGCTTCCACAAAATGCCTTCGCCACATGCTTTGAAAAGTGGACTGAACGATTGAACCTTTGCATATCGTCCGAGGGGAGATACTTTGAGAAAGAATAACATATATTTTCCTGTACCTATATTTCCTTATTTTGTGTGATTTCACTCTCAGTTTTTATGGAACAACCTTTGTGCGTCAGATTATCCAGGCGTAGTTTGACTCCAATCAATTACCATCAACCCTCAGATAAATAAATGTCCCATTCATTAAAATTGTCTCTTTAATCCTGGAGATCCGTGACCATGCATGATTAATCCATCCACTGTGCTGTTGTCTCCAAATTCGAACGCAGTTGAAAACGCAATTTATCAGATCTCATGACGTTCTGTCCATTTATTTATTGAGATGTATCTCCGATGGGCCTCGTCCCATTGGAGAAGTTTTCTCTTGCTTGCTGCGGATATCGATGGTGCACGGACTGTTTTTTGGGTATGTGTTGTGGGTGTTTTTTAACACAGAGGAAACACTGGTGATAAACCTTTAATTGTTGGGAATAAGTTGTGTGGCTTGACGAACCGTGTTTTGAACTGCATTATGGCAATGAAATTGTGCGGATATGGAGAAGAGAAGATAGCGTGATATCATACGTAGTTTCATCTTACATGGTCACGATTCCTCAGGAGGCCAAAGCAGTGCAATGGTTTGATCCATGTGTCCGTAGCAGAGCTCAGACACCTTGATTTAAATGTACGTATGCCTGAATGGCCAAGCATATTTTCATATGGCGGATGACAAAGTTCGTTGAGCCATGCTCACTCTTTTCCGTCGGGGTAATGGAGACTTCCAGAAAGAAAATGCACCGTGCCACAATTTCTAAATGGAATTTCCCTACACCAGAAGTGGTGGTTACTTCCGAAAGAACAATATCCATGGTACTTCCGGCAGGTTAAAACTACTATGTGTCGCAGTTTCTTTCTTCTTTAGGCGACTGACAGACCGAAACACGCGGTCATTCTATTATCTCAAAAGAACAGCGAAGTATTGTAATTGGAATGCGTACTGAAATACATAGTAACAACTCCTATCATATATACGTAAATCAGTGAAGGAAGAAATATTCTTGTCGCCCTGCTGGAGTAGTGGTCTAAGCGATGGCTTCTGATCATTCGCATGTTCGAAAAGTGTTCGCGTTCGAATCCCGGTGAGGCATGGATGTTGTGTTTGTCTTACGGCACTGGCTCTCTCCCTTCCCTGGAACCCGTTGCCGTAAATTAGGGACGGGCGACTTCTTATAGCCCATTGAGTTGTTCACGGTGGTCATTAAACCTCCAATGTAAAGAAAGATTCTTCGAAATACATGGGAAATCGATAGAATAGTCAAAGCAAACAGAATATAAACTCTGAATTTGCTTGTACCACTTACTGGTCATCCAGAGATAAATCAATGAAGGAAGAAATATTCCTCATAATACATGGGAAATCGATAGAATATTCAAAGCAAACAGAATATAAATTCTGAATTTGCTTGTACCACTTACTGGTCATCCAGAGATAAATCAATGAAGGAAGAAATATTCCTCATAATACATGGGAAATCGATAGAATATTCAAAGCAAACAGAATATAAATTCTGAATTTGCTTGTACCACTTACTGGTCATCCAGAGATAAATCAATGAAGGAAGAAATATTCCTCATAATACATGGGAAATCGATATAATATTCAAAGCAAACAGAATATAAATTCTGAATTTGCTTGTACCACTTACTGGTCATCCAGAGATAAATCAATGAAGGAAGAAATATTCCTCATAATACATGGGAAATCGATAGAATATTCAAAGCAAACAGAATATAAATTCTGAATTTGCTTGTACCACTTACTGGTCATCCAGAGATAAATCAATGAAGGAAGAAATATTCCTCATAATACATGGGAAATCGATAGAATATTCAAAGCAAACAGAATATAAATTCTGAATTTGCTTGTACCACTTACTGGTCATCCAGAGATAAATCAATGAAGGAAGAAATATTCCTCATAATACATGGGAAATCGATAGAATATTCAAAGCAAACAGAATATAAATTCTGAATTTGCTTGTACCACTTACTGGTCATCCAGAGATAAATCAATGAAGGAAGAAATATTCCTCATAATACATGGGAAATCGATAGAATATTCAAAGCAAACAGAATATAAATTCTGAATTTGCTTGTACCACTTACTGGTCATCCAGAGATAAATCAATGAAGGAAGAAATATTCCTCATAATACATGGGAAATCGATAGAATATTCAAAGCAAACAGAATATAAATTCTGAATTTGCTTGTACCACTTACTGGTCATCCAGAGATAAATCAATGAAGGAAGAAATATTCCTCATAATACATGGGAAATCGATAGAATATTCAAAGCAAACAGAATATAAATTCTGAATTTGCTTGTACCACTTACTGGTCATCCAGAGATAAATCAATGAAGGAAGAAATATTCCTCATAATACATGGGAAATCGATAGAATATTCAAAGCAAAACAGCATATAAATTCTGAATTTGCTTGTACCACTTACTGGTCATCCAGAGATAAATCAATGAAGGAAGAAATATTCCTCATAATACATGGGAAATCGATAGAATATTCAAAGCAAACAGAATATAAATTCTGAATTTGCTTGTACCACTTACTGGTCATCCAGAGATAAATCAATGAAGGAAGAAATATTCCTCGTAATACATGGGAAATCAATAGAATATTCAAAGCAAACAGGATATAAATTTTGAGTTTGCTTGTACCACTTACTGGTCATCCAGAGATAAATCAATGAAGGAAGAAATATTCCTCATAATACATGGGAAATCGATAGAATATTCAAAGCAAACAGAATATAAATTCTGAATTTGCTTGTACCACTTACTGGTCATCCAGAGATAAATCAATGAAGGAAGAAATATTCCTCATAATACATGGGAAATCGATAGAATATTCAAAGCAAACAGAATATAAATTCTGAATTTGCTTGTACCACTTACTGGTCATCCAGAAATAAATCAATGAAGGAAGAAATATTCTCCATAATAAATGGGAAATCGATAGAATATTCAAAGCAAACAGAATATAAATTCTGAATTTGCTTGTACCACTTACTGGTCATCCAGAGATAAATCAATGAAGGAAGAAATATTCCTCATAATACATGGGAAATCGATAGAATATTCAAAGCAAACAGAATATAAATTCTGAATTTGCTTGTACCACTTACTGGTCATCCAGAGATAAATCAATGAAGGAAGAAACATTCCTCATAATACACGTGACATCGATAGAATATTCAAAGCAAACAGAATATAAATTCTGAATTTGCTTGTACCACTTACTGGTCATCCAGAGATAAATCAATGAAGGAAGAAATATTCCTCATAATACATGGGAAATCGATAGAATATTCAAAGCAAACAGAATATAAATCCTGAATTTGCTTGTACCACTTACTGGTCATCCAGAGATAAATAAATGAAGGAAGAAATATTCCTCATAATACATGAGAAATCGATAGAATATTCAAAGCAAACAGAATATAAATTCTGTATTTGTTTGTACCACTTACTGGTCATCCATGTAACACATCTCAGAAAACTTGAAAATTTTATCTCCCTGGAGCGGATATCCAACCCGCATTTCCCAATTTCCTTTCGAGTATGCTATCCGTTACGAGCTAAGTTTGTGAGACTGAGCTTGTTCCTAAGCTAAGTTTGTGAAACTAAGCAAACTTAGCTTTTTCCTAAGCTATGGTAAGTTTGCTTGGAACTTCACTGTCCTGGGTCGTGTAACGGATAGCATACTCGGACGGAAATCGGCAGATGCAGGTTCTATTCCTCTTCAAGGCGATGAAATTTTAAAGTTTTCTGAGAGGCGTTACATTGATGCCCAGTAAGTGTTACAAACAAATTCAGAATTTATGTTCTGTTTGCTTTGAATATTCTACATATGCACGTTTTAAACATTGAGGAACACTATTCCCTACCAGGTGACAGTAGCAGTCAGCACATCAGATGAGGTAAAACGACACAGTAGCAGTTTCAAGTTGACGGACGCGCTCGAAGAAAGAAAAAAGAAATAAATTTGTTCTGCAGTTCGTTTTTATGGGCTAATAAGTTGAAATTCATCGTGAACTAGTGACAGCGTATGGTACAACATATGCATTAATGGTAAAGGTAAACTGGGAGTGATCGACTTCACAATGCTGCTGCAACTGTGAATCTCTTGAAATTTGAGTGAGAAATGGTTCCGCATCCAGTCCTGATTTGGCGCCATCATATTACTTTTTCTTCCCAATGCTAAGAAGCACCTAGGAAAGCAAACTAAGATATTTAACATGATTCCATTCCAATTAAGATGTTTCGAATGATGTTAAAAAGGGTTAAGTACCCAGGACTTTTGCATTTTTTCCCATTTTTTTTTATTGGAGGTTTAACGACCATCGTGAGCAACTCAATGGACTATAAACAGTCGCCCGTCCCTAATTTAGGGTCACTGGTTCCAGGGAAGGGAGAGAGCCAGTGCCGTAAGACAAACACAACTTCCATGCCTCACCAGGATTCGAACCCGGACCCCTTTCGGACGAATGATCAGACTTGGTGACTAGGTGGTGAAGTAAAACTAATATGAGACTGTATCTTACTATGATTATGTACTTAGTACGTTAAATAAAAACTTGGGAACCTTATAAATATCTTGAAAATATTAAAGTGTTTTCGTAATGACATTTCTGTTCTTCACGTGTGGTTTCGGTGTTAAAAGCTTGACGAGTCAGATTAGAGCTTTTGTCATAATGTTTAATAAAAACTATAGTCCTGTAGAAAAATTTAGTATATAATCTCACCATCCGTTCATCCCCAGTGTCGTTCGTCCAATGACTTCCTGTTTCTTCGCTTTCCTTCCACCGATGCAAGGTGGGAAACAAATCTATAACCACAGGTCCTTTGGGCGCCTCGGAATCGGAATATTTCTTCTTTTGCCATCTCATGCTGTAGCATAAAAACCCCGTTAAATTTGAAAAACATTACCCGCATGCATTTCTTCTGGGTCAGACAAGCCATCATCTACAGGATTCTTCATTAAAGTGATGTGAAATCACTTTTTCGCTTCTTTAAGAAGCACAAAAGCGTACGGGTAACTGAAGCGGTATATAAGGTTAAAAGGGATATTAAACCATATTTTCACTTCTTTAAGAAGCAGAAATGCATACGGGTAACTGAAGTGATATACTCAGATAAAAGCAATCACTTTTTCACTTATTTAAGAAGCAGAAATGTATACGGGTAACTGAAGTGATATACTCGGATAAAAGCAATCACTTTTTCACTTATTTAAGAAGCAGAAATGTATACGGGTGATTGAAGTGTTATATCTGGATAAAAGTGACTTTTTTAAGAAGCAGAAATGCATACTGGTAACTGAAGCGATATATAAGGGTAAAAGTGATGTAAAATCACTTTTGACTTCTTTAAGAAGCAGAAATGCATACGGGTAACTGAAGTGATATACTCGGATAAAAGCAATAACTTTTTCACTTATTTAAGAAGCAGAAATGTATACGGGTGATTGAAGTGATATATCTGGAGAAAAGTGACTTTTTTAAGAAGCAGAAATGCATACTGGTAACTGAAGCGATATATAAGGGTAAAAGTGATGTAAAATCACTTTTCACTTCTTTAAGAAGCAGAAATGCATATGGGTAACTGAAGTGATACATCCGGGTAAAAGTGATGCGGAATCACCTTTTCACTTCTTTAGGAAGCAGAATTGCATATGGGTAACTGAAGTGATATATCTGGGTAAAAGGGACGTGAAATCACTTTTTCACTTCTTTAAGCAGGAATCCTACAGATGATGACTGGTCTGACCCAGCAGAAATGCATACGGGTAACTGAAGTGATATATACGGGTAAAAGGGATGTGAAATCCCTTTTTCACTTCTTTAAGCAGGGATCCTACAGATGATGACTGGTCTGACCCAGCAGAAATGCATACGGGTAACTGAAGTGATATATACGGGTAAAAGGGATGTGAAATCTCTTTTCACTTCTTTAATCAGGAATCCTACAGATGATGACTGGTCTGACCCAGCAGAAATGCATACGGGTAACTGAAGTGATATATACGGGTAAAAGGGATGTGAAATCACTTTTTCACGTCTTTAAGCAGGAATCCTACATATGATGACTGGTCTGACCCAGCAGAAATGCATACGGGTAACTGAAGTGATGATATATACGGGTAAAAGGGATGTGAAATCCCTTTTTCACTTCTTTAAGCAGGAATCCTACAGATGATGACTGGTCTGACCCAGCAGAAATGCATACGGGTAACTGAAGTGATATATACGGGTAAAAGGGATGTGAAATCCCTTTTTCACTTCTTTAAGCAGGAATCCTACAGATGATGACTGGTCTGACCCAGCAGAAATGCATACGGGTAACTGAAGTGATATATACGGGTAAAAGGGACGTGAAATCTCTTTTTCACTTCTTTAAGCAGGAATCCTACAGATGATGACTGGTCTGACCCAGCAGAAATGCATACGGGTAACTGAAGTGATATATACGGGTAAAAGGGACGTGAAATCACGTTTTCACTTCTTTAAGCAGGAATCCTACAGATGATGACTGGTCTGACCCAGCAGAAATGCATACGGGTAACTGAAGTGATACATACGGGTAAAAGGGATGTGAAATCCCTTTTTCACTTCTTTAAGCAGGAATCCTACAGATGATGACTGGTCTGACCCAGCAGAAATGCATACGGGTAACTGAAGTGATATATACGGGTAAAAGGGATGTGAAATCTCTTTTTCACTTCTTTAATCAGGAATCCTACAGATGATGACTGGTCTGACCCAGCAGAAATGCATACGGGTAACTGAAGTGATATATACGGGTAAAAGGGATGTGAAATCACTTTTTCACGTCTTTAAGCAGGAATCCTACATATGATGACTGGTCTGACCAAGCAGAAATGCATACGGGTAATTCCGATTCCGATGAAAGTGCCCAACCGATTCCGATTCCGATGAAAGTGCCCAAACTGTGGTTTCAGGTTTGTTTCCGACTTTCTATCGGTATAAGGAAAGAGACAGAAGTGAAAGTCATCGGAGGAAAGACCCTGAGGATGAAGCGATGGTGAAATTATATTTAAAATTTTTGTACAGGACTATAGCTGTCCTAAAACATTATAGAAAAAAGTTCCAATTTGATACGTCAAGCTTTTAACACCGAAACTACACGTGAAGAACAGAAATGTCATCATGAAAATACTTTAATATGTTCAAGACATTTATGTTATTGCACCACGCATCTAATTGTACAGTCACTGATTATGAATATTTTCAAGATTCGTACAAAACGCAATATATTTGCGAACCGTACTTTTTGAATTATTTTCGTACATCGATATTTAGGTACGAAATTAATTTATAAGTCATCTTCATTCAAATTCTTGTAAGAACAGAGATAAAACCATTTTTCCCTCTTTCGATAAAAAGGAATCTATAATCTTAATGATGCAACCGTCACTTTTTACGGAAAAAAATTTCAGTTGAATTAAAATTCCCCATTGCACCCTGTAAGTGTAAAGTCCCTTTATTCCAGAAAATGCATTTAGCTCTAACCTGGAAACACGAAAGCTTCTGTAATAATGGTCACATCAACTGAAATTCATGTCAAACTTTTTTTCCACATACGCTAAACGAATTCAGGCGAAATATGCACAGAAACAGCGAGCACATACAAGTATACACAACGTTTCACAAAATCCCCCGTTAAAGACATTTTTTGTGGTAGTCCATTTTTATGAATCGTTTCGGTGTTAGTTTATTTTTGCCTTCGCTAGCAAAAGCAGCTTAGAGTAGGGTAAAAAATCCATTCTCAACTAACTGATCCCCAATCAAAGAGCAAAGGAATCCTGATTCTCAACCAAAATCCCTTACTTCAGTTAAAGGACCTGGGAAATTATGCAACATAAACATATTCTACCAAGAATCCCAGCTGGTTGGAAAACGATAATAGGAAGCTGGCGAGCAACATCAATCAAGATACGCTAACTGGGTGTCCAGCACTGTGTGCCTTATCATCCCGGCGGAAGAAAACATTGTCTTTCTTTGGAGAAAGAGAGAGAAATCCTCTCAGAAGAGAGAATCTTCTCTGAACGGAAAGAATGAAGAAGGGGAAGAGAGGTTTACTAAGAGGCATATCTTGTTCCCCATTGAAATGCAAATTACTTATTAAGATGCTACATCAATCATGCAGAGGAGACAGCCGCGGGGAAAGTAGACGGCCTGTTTCTTTCATTAAAATTGGCTAATGGACGACAGTTCTTCTGATGTGTCGCGTTTGGAATTTTTCGCAGGGTGCTTCTCTGCAGGTGGCTGAGCCGAAACAAACAAAGACGAAGAGAATATATGCAAATTCCATAAAAACTTCCTAAAGAGGTTTTAATGGCAAAAATTGTGAAATTTGTAATCACAGAAAATACGAAAAGTTAGGAACAAGAGCTTTTGTTAACTATCTTTCTATCTACAACACTTCGGCACGGATTTCGAAAATTCTTTTCTTAAGGATTTCCTACCGAAAAAATTAATCGTTTTTCCGTTCAGTACTTAGACTGCCTCGCTACAAACATTGTTTTCTTTCTTACTACTCCTGAGTAGCTTTCCAGAGAGCATTTATCTTACCTATGGGTGTGTCTCTTGCGGAATTCTTCGTAAACATTATTCGTGTATGTCATCACGATATTAGCCTTACGCCGCTTCTTTCATTTATGTTCTGATGAAAATATCAATCGGAAGGGCACATAAATTATTACATTATGACAACAGTCCTTATCTCTCCCCCCCCCATTTTGACCCTTTGGCTTGGCGAAGGTTATTATTTCTCCTTTTTTCTACGGGCATTCTAACAAAAGGATTTGCTCTCCAATTTTTTGGCATTGAAACTTCAGTGCTCGTCGATGGAACCCAGGAAAAAGAAATCTACATGGGGCGTTAAAAAAATTCGTGTTCTAACCTACTTCAACTAAATACGAACATGCAGAACTTTTTCTGATGGTAGTATGTATTCTTTAATTCTTGTACCTCACTGTACCAATATTCAGTGTTGTTTATTCATTCCTTCCTTTTCTTTCTGGCGATATTTTGAACAAAAATTTAGAGACTGAAATGGAGTAGCTTTTAAAGATTTGTCCTCACAGAATCTCTTGGTGATGGTTTATTCTCCGTCTATCCCTATACACTCATTGGAAAAAACATTAGAGATACCTACCAAATAGCGTGTTGGTACTCCTCTACCTGATGCCGGAGGATTTTCGGAGATAATGCTAGCCATGCCTGTTGCAGCATTGTCCACAACTCCACCCGAGACGTCGGTCCAGGATCCATTGATCTGATGTTCCCAGCCATGCATGTTGCAGCATTGCCCACAAACCCCCCCGAGACGTCGGTCCAGGATCCATGGATCTGATGTTCCCAGCCATGCATGTTGCAGCATTGTCCACAACTCCAACCCGAGATGTCGGTCCAGGATCCATGGATCTGATGTGCACAGCCATGCCTCTTGCAGCATTGTACACAACCCCCCCCGAGACGTCGGTCCAGGATCCATGGATCTGATGTTCCCAGCCATGCATGTTGCAGCATTGTCCACAACTCCACCCGAGATGTCGGTCCAGGATCCATGGATCTGATGTGCACAGCCATGCCTCTTGCAGCATTGTCCACAACTCCACCCGAGACATCGGTCCAGGATCCAGGGATCTGATGTTCCTAGCCATACCTCTTGCAGCATTGTCCACAACTCCAACCCGAGATGTCGGTCCAGGATCCATGGATCTGATGTGCACAGCCATGCCTCTTGCAGCATTGTCCACAACTCCACCCGAGACGTCGGTCCAGGATCCATGGATCTGATGTTCCCAGCCATGCATGTTGCAGCATTGTCCACAACTCCACCCGAGATGTCGGTCCAGGATCCAGGGATCTGATGTTCCTAGCCATGCCTCTTGCAGCATTGCCCACAACCCCCCCCCCCCGAGACGTCGGTCCAGGATCCATGGATCTGATGTTCCCAGCCATGCATGTTGCAGCATTGTCCACAACTCCACCCGAGATGTCGGTCCAGGATCCATAGATCTGATGTGCACAGCCATGCTTCTTGCAGCATTGTCCACAACTCCACCCGAGACGTCGGTCCAGGATCTATGGATCTGATGTTCCCAGCCATGCCTGTTGCAGAATTGTCCACAACCCCCCCCCCCCGAGACGTCGGTCTAGGATCCATGGATCTGATGTTCCCAGCCATGCATGTTGCAGCATTGTCCACAACACCACCCGAGATGTCGGTCCAGGATCCATGGATCTGATGTTCCCAGCCATGCCTGTTGCAGCATTGTGCATAACTCTACCCGAGACGTCGGTCCAGGATCCCAGACAGCTTCCACAGGGTTTAAATTCCGGAACGTTAGAGGCCACTGGATGATTCCAAACTCAGACGAATGTTCCTTGAGCTATGCCTGGATGGTTGCAGACTAGTGGGGCGGAGCATTGTCCCGCTGAAACAGATCTAATTGCCCACGCTTTATTTAAAAGAACCCTATTCTCATGCTCCGGAGCTATTATCCACGGTACCAGGTACCAAGACATACGCGCCCATGGAGCCTCATCCAACAACTACCCCGTCCTTCCAATCAGCCTTACCCTTTTTGGTTTCCCCTTTTTTTCCGGGGTTTTCTCCAAAGATGCTATGGCAGAACAACTATTTTCAAAATATCTAAAATCCTTTTTAATTTTTATTGCCCCTTTCTCTTTTGGGCTAACCGCTTCCTATTCATCCCGGATATTATTCATTTCCACAAAATTTGTTCTAAAAAACCAACCAGATAATTTCGTTCACTTAGGTAATCCCATATTTTTAGCTATTTCTTCTATAACATCACACTCCATCATTCTAGGTGCTCTTTTAATTTGGCTATTCTCCCCTCTACAAATCTTTATCCTTCTTTTCTTCCTTAAACTTTCAATCACCCTAACTATCTCTTTAGACCTCTGCTCAGGTCTCCTCCTCTCGTTCAAAACCAAATAATTAAAATGAAAAAAAGCTATGAAAGCGTGTAGGTGATCAGCCATCATATACACTGAAGTGCCAGAAAAACTGGTACAGACGAGCTAATGCAAAATACATAGCGACGTCACCTATGCGCGTACTCGGTTGGGTCCGCCAGTGCGTATATAAAGCGATAGACATCCTTGCCAGCTGTCAGAGCTGTTTTCGGCATGAGAATGACAAGTAATAACGATTTAAGCGATTTTCAACGCGGTGTCATAGTTGGCGCTCGTGAGATGGGCCATAGTATTTCGGAGGTAGAAACGAAGTTCGAAGTTTCACGGACGACCATTGCAAGGGTGTAACCGTGACTACAAGAATTCCGCCAAGACCTCCAATATATGATACAAGTGTGGCCGTAAAAAGACATTGGGTGAACGTGACCATCGTCGGCTGTCAAGAATCGTTTCACGCGGCATTCTCGCAGGGAGCATCGGAATTCAATGCTGGAGCCTCAACAAGCATCAGCGTCCGGACTGTACAACGTATCCTGCACGATATGGGCTTTGGGAGCCGACGCCCAACTCGAGTACCCTTGATGGGTGCACGACACAGAGAGCTATGCGCCTCGCTTGGGCACGGCAGCACCGCCACTGGACACTTGATGACTGGAAACAAGTAGCCTGCTCTGACGAGTCGCATTTCCAACTGTATCGGGCAGATAGAAGGATTCGTGTGTGGTACAAACCTCATGAAGCCATGGATCTCGTCAATCAACAGGGAACTGTACCGGCTGGTGGTGGTGGTGGGGTGGAGGAGGGGGGGGGTCCGTAATGGTACGGGGGTGTTTAGCTGGACTTCAATGGGACCCGTGGTACGTCTACAAACGTCTGTGGCCGGCCAACGCTGTGTGCGCATCCTTTCTTTATGTCCTGCATTCATGCTGATGGGTTGGGCCTGTTCCAATAGGACAATGCACCTCCACACAAGTGTCCGGACGCCACATTATTGTTAGAAGAGCATTCTTCTGAGTTTGGGGTGTTGGCATTCCCACTCAAGTCCCCAACGTGATAGAACACATTTGGGATGTCATGCAACTCGCTATCGAACACAGGAATCAGAGACCTCGGAATACACCCGAATTTTGAAACGCTCTGCAGGAACAATGGGTGTGCATTGCCTACAGAATATTTCCAGAAGCTAGTGGAGTCCATGCCCCGTCGTATGTCTGCAGTCCTGCGCTCTCGTGGGGGGACCTACAAAGTATTAGACTGGTGTACCAGGTTTTCTGGCACTTCAGTGTAAGTGTTCCTCGAGCAATGCCTGGGTAGTTGTAGGCGGGGGCTTTGTCCTCCTGAAACAGGTAGTCGGCCGCTGAATGCTAAAAGCCTATGAGAGGGTGTAAGTTACCAACCAACACATGCTGGCAGCGCGTAGAGATTAAAAACTCTCCAGGCACACTAAAGGATGAAATGTGTCCCATGAAAAAGCACCACAATCCATCACAGAGCCACCACCGCCTTGAAGAGAGTCAACCTGGCACGACGGGTCCACGGTTTCATGCGGTCAGCACCACACCCGCATCCTCCCGTGAGCTTGGTACAGCTGGAAACGGGATTCGTCGGACCACACGACGCGGCGCCTCTCTGCAGAGGTCCAGTTTTGATGTTCCCAGCACTAGGAGAGGCGCTATGTCCCCCGATGACAAGCAGTCAACAGTGGCCCACAGGTATGGCGTCGACTCCCGTAGCCCAGGGTACAAGCAGTCAACAGTGGCACACAGGTATGGCGTCGACTCCCGTAGCCCAGGGTACAAGCAGTCAACAGTGGCCCACAGGTATGGCGTCGACTCCCGTAGCCCAGGGTACAAGCAGTCAACAGTGGCACACAGGTATGGCGTCGACTCCCGTAGCCCAGGGTACAAGCAGTCAACAGTGGCACACAGGTATGGCGTCGACTCCCGTAGCCCAGGGTACAAGCAGTCAACAGTGGCACACAGGTATGGCGTCGACTCCCGTAGCCCAGGGTACAAGCAGTCAACAGTGGCCCACAGGTATGGCGTCGACTCCCGTAGCCCAGGGTACAAGCAGTCAACAGTGGCACACAGGTATGGCGTCGACTCCCGTAGCCCAGGGTACAAGCAGTCAACAGTGGCACACAGGTATGGCGTCGACTCCCGTAGCCCAGGGTACAAGCAGTCAACAGTGGCACACAGGTATGGCGTCGACTCCCGTAGCCCAGGGTACAAGCAGTCAACAGTGGCACACAGGTATGGCGTCGACTCCCGTAGCCCAGGGTACAAGCAGTCAACAGTGGCACACAGGTATGGCGTCGACTCCCGTAGCCCAGGGTACAAGCAGTCAACAGTGGCACACAGGTATGGCGTCGACTCCCGTAGCCCAGGGTACAAGCAGTCAACAGTGGCACACAGGTATGGCGTCGACTCCCGTAGCCCAGGGTACAAGCAGTCAACAGTGGCACACAGGTATGGCGTCGACTCCCGTAGCCCAGGGTACAAGCAGTCAACAGTGGCACACAGGTATGGCGTCGACTCCCGTAGCCCAGGGTACAAGCAGTCAACAGTGGCACACAGGTATGGCGTCGACTCCCGTAGCCCAGGGTACAAGCAGTCAACAGTGGCACACAGGTATGGCGTCGACTCCCGTAGCCCAGGGTACAAGCAGTCAACAGTGGCACACAGGTATGGCGTCGACTCCCGTAGCCCAGGGTACAAGCAGTCAACAGTGGCCCACAGGTATGGCGTCGACTCCCGTAGCCCAGGGTACAAGCAGTCAACAGTGGCCCACAGGTATGGCGTCGACTCCCGTAGCCCAGGGTACAAGCAGTCAACAGTGGCCCACAGGTATGGCGTCGACTCCCGTAGCCCAGGGTACAAGCAGTCAACAGTGGCCCACAGGTATGGCGTCGACTCCCGTAGCCCAGGGTACAAGCAGTCAACAGTGGCCCACAGGTATGGCGTCGACTCCCGTAGCCCAGGGTACAAGCAGTCAACAGTGGCCCACAGGTATGGCGTCGACTCCCGTAGCCCAGGGTACAAGCAGTCAACAGTGGCACACAGGTATGGCGTCGACTCCCGTAGCCCAGGGTACAAGCAGTCAACAGTGGCACACAGGTATGGCGTCGACTCCCGTAGACCAGGGTACAAGCAGTCAACAGTGGCACACAGGTATGGCGTCGACTCCCGTAGCCCAGGGTACAAGCAGTCAACAGTGGCACACAGGTATGGCGTCGACTCCCGTAGCCCAGGGTACAAGCAGTCAACAGTGGCCCACAGGTATGGCGTCGACTCCCGTAGCCCAGGGTACAAGCAGTCAACAGTGGCCCACAGGTATGGCGTCGACTCCCGTAGCCCAGGGTACAAGCAGTCAACAGTGGCCCACAGGTATGGCGTCGACTCCCGTAGCCCAGGGTACAAGCAGTCAACAGTGGCACACAGGTATGGCGTCGACTCCCGTAGCCCAGGGTACAAGCAGTCAACAGTGGCACACAGGTATGGCGTCGACTCCCGTAGACCAGGGTACAAGCAGTCAACAGTGGCACACAGGTATGGCGTCGACTCCCGTAGCCCAGGGTACAAGCAGTCAACAGTGGCACACAGGTATGGCGTCGACTCCCGTAGCCCAGGGTACAAGCAGTCAACAGTGGCCCACAGGTATGGCGTCGACTCCCGTAGCCCAGGGTACAAGCAGTCAACAGTGGCCCACAGGTATGGCGTCGACTCCCGTAGCCCAGGGTACAAGCAGTCAACAGTGGCACACAGGTATGGCGTCGACTCCCGTAGCCCAGGGTACAAGCAGTCAACAGTGGCACACAGGTATGGCGTCGACTCCCGTAGCCCAGGGTACAAGCAGTCAACAGTGGCACACAGGTATGGCGTCGACTCCCGTAGCCCAGGGTACAAGCAGTCAACAGTGGCACACAGGTATGGCGTCGACTCCCGTAGCCCAGGGTACAAGCAGTCAACAGTGGCACACAGGTATGGCGTCGACTCCCGTAGCCCAGGGTACAAGCAGTCAACAGTGGCACACAGGTATGGCGTCGACTCCCGTAGCCCAGGGTACAAGCAGTCAACAGTGGCACACAGGTATGGCGTCGACTCCCGTAGCCCAGGGTACAAGCAGTCAACAGTGGCCCACAGGTATGGCGTCGACTCCCGTAGCCCAGGGTACAAGCAGTCAACAGTGGCCCACAGGTATGGCGTCGACTCCCGTAGCCCAGGGTACAAGCAGTCAACAGTGGCACACAGGTATGGCGTCGACTCCGGTAGCCCAGGGTACAAGCAGTCAACAGTGGCCCACAGGTATGGCGTCGACTCCCGTAGCCCAGGGTACAAGCAGTCAACAGTGGCCCACAGGTATGGCGTCGACTCCCGTAGCCCAGGGTACAAGCAGTCAACAGTGGCACACAGGTATGGCGTCGACTCCCGTAGCCCAGGGTACAAGCAGTCAACAGTGGCCCACAGGTATGGCGTCGACTCCCGTAGCCCAGGGTACAAGCAGTCAACAGTGGCCCACAGGTATGGCGTCGACTCCCGTAGCCCAGGGTACAAGCAGTCAACAGTGGCCCACAGGTATGGCGTCGACTCCCGTAGCCCAGGGTACAAGCAGTCAACAGTGGCCCACAGGTATGGCGTCGACTCCCGTAGCCCAGGGTACAAGCAGTCAACAGTGGCACACAGGTATGGCGTCGACTCCCGTAGCCCAGGGTACAAGCAGTCAACAGTGGCCCACAGGTATGGCGTCGACTCCCGTAGCCCAGGGTACAAGCAGTCAACAGTGGCACACAGGTATGGCGTCGACTCCCGTAGCCCAGGGTACAAGCAGTCAACAGTGGCACACAGGTATGGCGTCGACTCCCGTAGCCCAGGGTACAAGCAGTCAACAGTGGCACACAGGTATGGCGTCGACTCCCGTAGCCCAGGGTACAAGCAGTCAACAGTGGCCCACAGGTATGGCGTCGACTCCCGTAGCCCAGGGTACACAGTGTGTGTCGTACAGTTTGCTTGCTGACGCTGCTGGGCGTCCGACATTTCACCTGGATGTGATTTGCGCCGCCGTGGACACGCGGTCAGTCTGTACGAGCCTTGATAGTCTACGTCGACCACGGTCATCAATGACGTGTGGTCATCCACTGCTTGTTCTCTGGGCTCTGGTACGTCCGTCGATGGTGTACTCGCGGTGCACCTTTGATATTATTCCCCTCGAGAGCCGTAGGGTTCTTACCACTTGGATGATACAGGGTGATTCATAGAAAACTAACACATTTCGTGTTCGTTTTATTTCAGCAGGAATAAATCGTAATGGCCCGTGTTAGTGTCAAACGACGCGGGGCATATGTGCAATTCCTCTTTTCTCACGAGAGGGCGCTGCTGTGCAGGATGTGGTAGCTGTTGCCGCCAGATTGCATCAGTCACTGTGAAGAGGCAGTACATACTACAGCAAAGGGTATTCCTTGTGAAAACGTACTGAATCAGAAACTCGATCACAGCTACGCAAAGAGCACGCGCGAGGGAATTTGGTGTTAGCAAACCTCCGCAAAGGAACTCTATACTGGCGCTTGAGCGCAAGTTGGAAACAATAGGACATCTTGTGATTGAAACCGGCAGCATCGTTCATCTGCAGTGCCGACGGTTGCTACGGACGTTGAGACACGACTGCAGCGGTCACCCCGGAAATCATTACGGCATGTGGCAGGAAACCGGATACTCGTACTCCATGTGACGGAGAGCTTCTAAGAAAGGGATGCTAAAGCGGTATAGGTTAATGGCTGTTCATGGGTTGCTGGAGCCAGATAAGGGAAAACGAGAGCACTATTGTCGCGTTAATTTTTTTTTATTGAAAGTTTAATGACCACCATGAGCAACTCAATGGGTTATATGCAGTCGCCTGTCCCTAATTTAGGGTCACTCGTTCCAGGGAAGGGAGAGAGCCAGTGTCGTATGACAAACACAACATCCATGCCTCGCCTGGATTCGAACCCGGACACTTCACAGATGAATAGTCATAAGCCAGCGCTTAGACTTCTGTCCACCGCGTCAGCTGGTGTTTCTTTGATTGGTCCCTGTGGGTTTAGTTCCTATTTTTCCGCGCGCAGTTGGCTAACTGCTAAGTTCCACTTCACTATCTAGCATCTTCCTGTATTTTTCTTTCCTTTAATGTACCCTAAACTTAACCTCCTAGCTTAATATTTCTAAACGGAAGTTTGAGAAACTGGGTCCCACCTATTTCCTAAATTCCTCTACACCATGATTTTATTTTACGAGGAATCGGATGCTTGTGAGGGCCAAAAAATTCGAATTTCAGGTTTTAAGCTTTTTTTTATTCTATACATCTTTAGGTTTAATTTGATACAAAATTGATGTGATTCTGTACAGTAGATCACATTTTTATGAGCATTTGTACGACGGAGCGCAACAGTAATTGTACAACTACCACGTAAGAGAGATACTACACTGGCGTGCAAAAATTAAGGATGAGACGGTTTTTCGAATGTAACGTCGTGCAGAAGTGCTCCACATCGACTCAAATCATACCATAAGATCCCAAGATGTAAGAATATAGGACAAGTGAGCAAAACCGTCCAAACAAGGAATCCAAAGGATACAAAGATACGTTATTGAAAAGGTAGCTTCGAGCACAACTGGACAGAAGACACAAACGTCCATGTGACAGGCGGCTGCCAAGAAAAATCCAGTCTTTAGTAGGGGATATGATCCCCCTGACTGTGTTGCAGGATTTACAACGTCTGTCCATGCTGAGGACAAGGCTCTCAAAGAGCTGTAGAGGCATCGCGGCCCATTTCTCTTGTAGCGCCAATCGGAGCTGCGGAATCGTTGCTGGCGGCTGGTGACGTGCTGCCAAGCGTCTCCCGAGAAGGTCCCACACGTGTTCGATTGGATTTAGGTTCGGGGACCCAGCGGGCCAATCCATGCGTTGAATATCTTCACTCTCCAAGAGTTCTGCGACAGTCACTGTACGATGAGGTGTAGCGTTGTCGTCCATGAAGAGGAACTCAGGACCCACAGCATCTCTAAACAGACGCACGTGAGGCAGGAGAACCTCGGTACAATAGCGGACACCAGTGACTGAACCTCCTTGGAAGATGTGGAGGTCAGTACGGCTACCAAGCATGATATCGCCCCAAATGAGAACTTCGCCACCTCCAAACCGGTCCTTTTCGATGATGTTGGAGGTGACTGCGTGTTCCCTGCTCTCCCCAGATGTATATACGCCCAGAATCGCTCGTCAGACTAAATCGGCTCTCATCCGTAAAGCGGACTCGACCCCATTGCTGATGTGTCCAGTTCTGGTGTTCCTGACACCACAGAAACCACCGTCTCCGATGTGCAGGCGTTAATGGCCCACACCGTACTGGTCGTCGTACAAATAGACCGCCATTGCGCAGCCTCGTGGCCACGGTAAAACGCGATAACGGACGTCCAGTTGTCTGTTGCATGTACCTTGCGATTTCTCCCGCTGTCTGCCGTCTGTCTCTTCTCGCCTGTAGGACAATATACCGGTCGTCCGCAGCCGTGTTTGCTCGTGAACGACCACTGCTAAACACTCAGACAGCTGTTCCTGTCATTTGAAATGCTCTTAAATCTCGTGAAACGATGTTGTGAGCGATCCCTAACTCCTCGGCCGCACTAGTCACACAACGACCTTCTTCCA